>CM068367.1:69030533-69751783 GCA_034769895.1 Magicicada septendecula
AAAATAATAACATTACGATAGAATACATGTTACATACGTACACAGGAATACAGAATTACCAACTTACAATGGCAAAATACACTGATTAAAACTCGATCTCAAACTATATATATATTTTTTTATATTGTTGTATCAATATATATATATATATATAGTAGAATAGTTACAAGTAATACTGTGTATATTTTGCTGTCTTGTGTTTCTCCTTAAAGCCACCCTGCTGGGCTAGCCAACTTGTAATATAATAAAATTACAAGTTTAAGTTATGTATTTCTTGTTGTATTGATGTTAGGTGTTTTCGTGTGGTTGTAGACACGCACCGGTGCCTACTATAATGTTGGTTATAAAAGGTGTAATTTGCAATCGTAACTGTCACTGGTGTTAATGTTTTGCTGTTGTAAGTACGCCGTAATAATTCACTCTTCTTATTAAAATATAGTCCGCGCACTTGTGGTGTATCTGATTTACTTACCACTGTTGAAATTCAAATTCTATCTTGTGGCGTTCCGTCTGAAATACATTCACTTCAAACACAATAGAAAAAATATTCAATTTGAATATTTAACATGTTTTCACACACAGTAATAAATGCAGCAATATCTGATAAGTATATTGATTTATACTAATACTTTTTGAATTCTTCCGCCACCTGTCAGAACTGATTAAAAATAATGAATGAATCTACTTTTAATAAAATGATACTCTTGTTATGGTAATAAAAATTATAGGTTTATTAACAAGTTATTAAGTGAGAATATTTTTAACAAACAAAACAATAATTAACAACCCTTTCAATTGCTGATTACAAAATAAAACTTCAAATGAAACTCTATCTGATCTCTCAAGGCTCTGGTATACCTGTTGTTGTTACAATAATTTTACTGTACAGGTTATGTTGTTTTAATTCAGTATATACCATATTCCGTTAAGGTTCTTGGAGATATCATGATACCAGACTCAAGATGTACTATAATTAATTATTTAGGATTAACAATATTAACTGATAATTGAACAAAATATAAAATTTAAAATTGGTATCATATTTCTGATGTTTACAAAAATTATCGTACGCCGGTATGCGCACGCATCTTTACTTTAGTATTGTGGTTAGGCTGTATGACTTGTACAGCATTTAACAAGTATTACTTTTAGTTAATAATTAGTTTTAAAATAATTTGTTCACAAGAGAAAAATTTCTAATAAAAAAAACTCTTGTTTGCAATGTACTTTAATTTGCATGTTAATTGAGAACAATTCGGTAATGTCATCATAACAAGCTACCGTAATGGTTTCTGAGGTTAAGAATGACCGTTATTTTTATAAGGATAAGTTTGTCTTATTAACTAATATTACTTATGCTATACAGGTAAACATATTATTTTTTAATAAGTTTTAACATAGGATTATCAGAATTATGTTTGATACAATTAATAAAATAAATTCTGAAATAACGAAATATTCAACAAATACGTTTTATCAAGTAAGCGTCTAAATGCACTCGTATTTATCAATAATTATCTTTAAGCATTATTTTTTACATCGTTATAATTTATTAAAATATCTTTTATAATATTTTAATAATGTTGTGTTAAATCTCCTTTAAATTCTGATAACTTAGTTGTTGATTTCCGATACGCTGCATAATGACTTGCGTAGTATCGAAAATTCGAAATTGGCTAAACTCTTATTTTTCTTTTAAGTATTGTTTAATTGAAATTGTACTCCCTGTTTCTTAATTAAAAAATTCACTCGCAAATAGATCGATATTGTACACTGATCTACTTGATAAAATAACACAAATCCGCACTGTTGCACTCGTTAGTAAATGTGTAGTATTAGGTTAGTGTATGTATATCGTACTTGAGTAAAACATGTCGCGCACTAATTTAAAAATATACTTTTTCTGGTCTGGAGTGGCGTGGCTTGTTCCTTAGGTGTTCGATCGTAGACTGTCATGTACCTCGAGAGCATCTCTCGCTCGTCTGATGAACTTCATTCATTCCATTGGTTGGTTTTTGATAGTCTCTGACCCAAAAGGCCTATATTTTATTAAAATATTTAATTTTTAGTCAAAATCGATTTTGGGTTGGAGACTTTTTCACGTCATCGACGGTACAAATTTTTAGTTCGAAAGTTAAAAACTATCACAACTTCCTTATTATACGTCCTATCGTTAATCGGTTTATATCACTGAACTCAGGGCGTTTTGCTTATTAAAATAAGTCCAAACACGCTTATTTTCTGTTCACTATCAATATTATTATATTGATTTTATTTGTTATTTTTGGTACGTCTTATCTTTATAAGTTCGTATTACCAGATTTTTCTTAAATCTAATATAACATTTCTTATTTAAACACTTCGAGTCTATATCTCATTTGGTTTAAGTTATAATTTGTGAAAAACTATTTCCTACACAATTTTCGCTATGGTGTTACTCAGCGTCCATGTTGGATTTTTCACAAACATGCTTATTATTAAATATCCTTATCTAAAATGAACATATTATTACCTAGTATTACTAACAATGACTATTTACATACTTTTTTACTATAATATTGGTGTATTACCGTGGTCAATTCAGTATTTACATCATTTTAAACCTCTCACATAATGCTTATACAACTTTTCATCTTGTTTTCTATTTTTATTACATAGATTATATTATTTAATTGTTATAATTAGTGTACATACACAATAATTAATCTGCTATATTCAATGGTCATCTTTTAATAAACTCAGAACCTCCTAATTATTCAGTAGTGGCTCTGTCTATGTTGTGTCATGACATTATAGGTATTTATTTTGTTTAATATAATAACAAAAGTGTTATTGTCCTATTTGGATTGTATTCCTAAAGTAGCATTGGATATCAATCTAACTTTTAGTAATGTTTCCAATTACTTTTACATAGGTTTACTAGTTATATTTTTCATAACTAGCTGGTTGGTCATTGTTTGTTTACCTCTGTCCTTTTTCACATTGGGCATTTGGTTTTCAAATGTTTATGTACAATATGATTGTTTTAGTGGTCATTATTTGTTCTCAAAGTAGCTCTGAGATTTCCTCTTGCTACTGGTAATAATTGTAATACCTTGTTCTCAATATTTAGTACAGTATTTTCTTTAACTAACTTGCTATACACTGGTTTAGCTTACATTTGGTCATATATACATGGTTATTTTGTTTACAATAATTCAGTCATAATACTGTTCTTAACATGTTCAAAACTTGTTCTCAAAGTATTATCATATATTCCTTTCACTACTGGTACTATTCTGATAAACATTTACATTAGTTTTAATACTGTAGTTTGCTTAACTAAATTGGTACATTGTCTTATTTCTGTCTTTGACTGTGTCACTATGTCTGACTTGTTTTGTTTACATTGTTTTGTCTTATACATTATATTGTTTCTTTATATTTACTTGATGATCATATATTTATACTAATATGTATCATTTTCTGTTATAATAGGTTACTTCCTTGTGGGTATTGTAACAATGTATCATCGGTTTTAGTGCAGTATCTACCTACACCTAAACTGACTCCATTATGGTATATTAACATAATACCTTCACTAATTTGTTACAAATGTTTACAACTCCTTCTAATACACTAATACAAATCTTTCTTATATTACTTACAATGTTTTTCTCTGGTCAATTGTGGAATCTAAATTCCTGTCATGTTTGACACTTAACAAATATTCTCTATTTGTTGTCAGTTTTTTGATATAAACAATAATATGATTGTTTTATATGTTCTGATCTGGTGGTCTTATAATTATGTGTGTTGGTCACAACTTTGTTAAATCAGTCACACTCATTGTTTGTGTTTATTTGACTATTTTTTAACCTTTGTTGCCTCATCATGAAATTAACCTATTTTTTCACACTGTAAACTTCCTCACTGTAATTGTTTGTGTGGTTTTCAGTTGAAATAATTAGTTATTCACCGGTTTCACATTTGTATTAAGTACACTTTTATTGTTTGTGTTTCTTTAAATGATCACACTGGTTTTCATGTCACACTTATAGTTATTTCTTTTGTCACTGACTGTTTCTTCTTTAAAATATATATGGTTCATTGATTCCTTACGTCTTTGGTTTCTCTTCATTCTTCTTCTTGGTCCTTCTTCTTTCTTCTTAATTCCAAATTTCATGGTAGTCGCTGTTTTCATTTTATTTCCATTGTCGTTGTAGCTTGATGATCCTTGTCTCGTTGATTCCCCTCACTGCTGGATATTATTTTCATTGATTCCCCTCACTGCTGGATCCTATTGGGTCTATTTATTAGTATTTTGCTTTGGTCTTGTGGCATTTTCTTTTTACGTTTTATAATTAAGGTTGACATATTCACATTCTCGTCTTCATTGTTGGATTCTTCTATTATTAGTTTTGTAGATACACAACTTATATACTTATCTTTGTTCATTTAAATATGTTCCCATGTCTCTTATCATACTTGACGTCATATATATTTATAGTATGTAACTACCATATTTTGGTACTGTTACATATGCCTTCCTTTAAGAATTGATTAATTCTGAATTATTATAATATATTTTTCACTTGAAGAATTCATCAATTGTTGTACATTCCACGTTGATTCACATGTTTTGTCCATATATCCCTTTGCTTTCTTCTATTTGAATCGTATTTATCTTCGCTATGTAATTATCTCCCTTGTTTATCTAGTTCCCTAATTCCCTAACATAAATATTAGCTGGGGCAGTTTAGAGCGGCTCACTTTGGCTATTCAACTCTACTGGCCATACTAATTTCAATAAATCTGGAGGCAAATCATCTCCTTCAATAACTATAAATGATTGCTGGCATTACTCTTCAGTCAATTCATTTTAAATCATCAAAATAATAATAGTGGTCGTTCTTCCGACAAATAATAAATATACTTGGGATCAATCAACGCATCTGCGGTTTATACATTTTTATTCTCTCTTTTCTTGATTCAACTTATACTATATTCTTCACATATTGTAGGGATAGTCTGTTTTACACATTCTCACTGGTATACTCTCATGATTGTCTTCGTTATTATATTATTTTTCATCCTTCCTTAATCTTGATCAATCTCTTCTTTTGTTGTCACCTTGAGCGTCATCCCATTATATTCTTCATCTTAGGTTTCATTCTTCTAGGTATAAAACTTAAATACATTTGTTTTTTCTTCTTCATCATGGGTTGTATTTGGTGTTTACATTCTATATGGTATCGGTTTCCTTATTAGTAGTATACATTATAAACAATGTGGTTGTGTGTGGTGGCTGGTCTACATTACAACTTTAATTTGGTTGCATTTTTCCAACTTCGCACTTGTTTTTTCTCTCTCTTTTTTTTTTTTTTTTCTTTTAGTAGTAGTACGGGTGAGATGTTGTTATTACTTGTTGACGTGGCTCTTGGAAATAGTTGTGCCAAGGATCTTGTGTGTCGTTCTCGTTTATATATCTTTCTTATAGTAGTAGTACATATTATTAATAATACAATGTTCTGTATCCTTTACATTCATTCTCTTGAAGTACATTCTCTTACATTATAAAATTACAATACGTTCAATGTTCAATACATAATTATACATTTACTTCTCATTTAATACACACATAATAATTTTCACAATAGTAATACCTTCTTTTTCTGTGGTTAACATCTATATTTGTACTCGTACTTTCATTTTCCGCCCTTAAATAATAATAATCTTCATATCAACCTTGCATTTTTTCATCTCAATATAGTCAACAGCTATACATATAGTTACATCTTCATTTTTTATAACAAATATTTCCATTTTTCACATTATCAATACTCGAGTAATCCTTATCGCCATTTTTTCACTATTTGGTTCCATAATTTTAATCTTCAATGTATTTTTTCATCGAGGTCTGATTGTATGTACCTTTTATTTTCTTTGTAACGGGGTTTTGCAATTCATAGGTATTGTTTAAATTATTTTTTGTCACAGTATATGGTCCGGTATACAATAGTAATAGCTTTTTTGCTATGCCCTCAATAGTGCTAGGGAGTTCTCGATTTTTTATTAGTACTTGGTCTCCCACTTCATAGTTTATAATTTTGGGCTGTAATTTCTTATACTTGACCCTCAATTTATTTGCTCTCTCCACTGCATTATTATAGAATCGAGTTTTATCAAATTTAAATTCAGCACTGATAGGAAAGTTGATTATTTCTGTGATCTCCCGGGGTGGTTTTTTCTCATACATTGCCATGTATGGTGTCTCGTTAGTTGACTGGTGGTAAGCTAGATTCAGGAAGTCTTCAGCTGGGGACAAATATTCTTCCCACTTCCTCTGCTGGCTGTGACAGTAGGTTCTTAAAATCCTTCCTACTTCTCTCAACACTCTCTCAGCAGGGTTGCTGTTGGGGTGATACACCGAGGTCTTATATGTTTTGACTCCCAGATGGTTCAGTGTTTCCCTCCACTTTCGTCCTCGGAATTGCGTTCCGTGATCGGTGATGATCATTGACGGTTTACCCACTTCGGGTATATATTTATTTGCAACTATTTCTAATATCTTGCTGGTTGTCGCTCGATTGAGTGGGTACAATTTGGTATACTTAGTGTAATGATCAAACATTATTATAATATATTTGTATCGGTGCCTCCCACCACTTCGTGGAAAAGGTCCACAAATATCCAGGAAGACTTTTTCTAGTCTGGCAGTTGAGGTGATTGGTATCATGACTCCTTCTTGCTTTTCGTTACTGCATTTCGCTAGTTGACAGATATTACAACTCTGTATGTATTTCCTGATCTTTTTATTCATGTTTTTAAAATGCACATGCTCTTGTAAAGCTTTCATGACTTTCACTGCTCCCATATGACCATAACGTATGTGGTAGTCTATGGTCAAATCTCTTTCTATGGTTTTGGGGACAACTACCTTCCATCTCTCGTCACCTTTCTTGTTTTTGGTGAATACCACTTGATTGTAAGCACAGTAATATCGGTTTATGTTTGCATTATTGTCGTTTAATTTCTTGATAATTAATGATATCTTAGGGTCTTGTTGCTGATGATTGATGATATCAGATAGTATATTAGTAAGTTCTGTTTTATTCTTCAATAGGTGGTATACTCTGGCAATAGTTTCCCTCTCTCCTTCAAAAGTTTGGGTTCAATGTTTATCCGTGACAACACGTCTGCAGCTGTGTTGCTTTTTCCGGGTATGTATTCCCATTGTATATTGTACTCTTGAAGCGTGAGGGTCCATCTTGTCAGTCGTCCATGTTTTAATTTACAGTTTTTTAGAAATGAAATGGACTTGTGATCTGTTCTTACAGTTACGGTGTAACCCAAAATAAATGTTCTGAACTTTTCACATGCAAACACTATGCTTAATAACTCTTTTTCTGTGGTGTGGTAGTTGCGCTCGCACTTGTTTAATGTACGGCTGGCAAAACTAATCACTTGGTGCTGTCCTTCTTGGTCTTCCTGATAGAGTACTGAACCAAGACTTAAATCACTTGCATCGCAATTCATGAAGAACGGTTTATTAAAATTGGGGTGATGCAGCATAACGGTTTCTAGAAATTTCATTTTAATCAATGTGAATGTGGAGTCTTGTTCTGCTTCCCATTTCCATTTTTCTTTTGATGATAATTGAGCTGAGAATCGAGCTGCATTGCATAGTTGCATATTCCGAGGAACGATTGTAGTTGTTTCTTGTTCTTCGGGACGGGAAAACGCTGAATTGCCTCCATCTTCTCCTGGGATGGTGTAACTCCGTATTCAGATAGGTTGAACCCCAAGAATTGCACCTCCTTTGCAATTAGTTGAGATTTATCTAGCTTTAAAGTGATGTTGTTGTCTTCTAGCTTTTTCAGTACTTGTGCCACCCGGTCACAATGTTCCTCCCAATTGTTAGAGGCTATTAGGAGATCGTCCACATAAACTGTGGTGAACTGCAGTGTGTTATGGCCCAGTATTTCGTCCATGCACTTAACGAATATTGCTACTGAGTTTACAAGACCGAATGGTAGCCGTTTAAAGTGGTAGTTTCGGCCCTCAAAGATAAAGGCGGTATATTTTCTACTGTTTGGATGCAGCTCAACCTGCCAATATCCACATACCGTATCCCATATACTGTACAATTTGGAACCATAAAACTTCTTTAAAATTTCATCAATTTCGCCTGGTGATGTCCTGTCGTTTATTATGGTTTTATTTAATTCTCGAGCATCTAAACAGATACGTACTGCACCATTCTTTTTCGGTACAGCCACAATAGGGTTTGTGTATGGTGAATTGCTTATCTCTATTATGTCATTTTCTATTAAGCGATGAATTTCTTCTCTTACCGCTTCTTTTAGTGAAAATGCGATAGGATATGATTTCCTCTTGAATTCAATATGTTCTTTGAACTTCAGTTCGCATTGGAAATTTTTAATTTTTCCAGGGGTGTCTGAAAATATGTGGCGATACTGGTAGTATATCTCTATCAATCGTTCCCGTTGTTCATAAGTTACTTCTTGACTATTTTGACTTGGTTTAAATTCTCGGATACTGTTGATTTTCTCCAACCACAAAGCTTCCTCTGGACTGTTTTGTACTCCTTGGTTGATGACGTCTTCTCGGAGTTCACAGCTCTCTCTAATGTAGTAAATTACATGTTCAGATGGTGCCTTTCTGTATTCTGTCAATTTGGCTGTCCACTCTATTTCTTCTGCTTTCATCTTCACGGTATTATCATCCATATTGATGATTGCGGTGTATTTTCTTAAAATATCACACCCGATTAATATAGTGAACGGTAACCCACTGGCTACTAAGAATACCATTTGTATTGATTGTCCATTACTGGATACATCCAATTGCACTTGCTGTCGTATAGTTTTGTTTTGACATCCTGTAGCACCAATGAGAATTATATTGCTAATCGGCAATGTGGGTATTGTGGCTTTGTTTTCTGATTGAATTCTGTCCAGTTCTACCTTGTCTATTAGTGATACATTTGCGCCAGTGTCAATCATGGCTGTGGCGTCGGTGTTATTTACTCTGACGGTTATATATGCAATTTGGCTATTGCTAGTATCGCCAATAGTATTTTCATTTTCCTCCATTAGATCCTTCCTTATATTTTTTAGATAGTTATTGTTATATATACTTCGAAGCCTTGCTGATTCTGCCAAAACATTGGACCCAATAGGCCGGTTCAGTGAGGGTGATCCTGGGGTTTTCACTGCCGGTTTGCGTTTAAATTAGTGTCACCATTTTCGTGTCGATCCTGAGATGTCGAAGCGACTGGCTCCTGATTCCCTGTGTTGTGGAATATCTCTGTATTTTGCGTGGTTGCTCTGGGACTCCCACTGCTGTCACTTCCGTTCGACCTATATCCGGATTCTCTTTCATCCCGATCATGGTTATTGAAATGCTGGTGCTGGTGTGGGAAGCTTCTTCTTCCTTGATAATAATGCCTGTGGTTTCCACCCCGACTGGCATGTGTATAATGTACTCTTCTAAATTGACTGTGGTTGTTATTATGACCATTCCCTTGTCTTGGTTGGTGGTTAGGGGACTGATTTTGATACGGTCTATAATAATGGTTACCTCTTTGGTAATTTGTATTTCGTGGGTAATTGTTAGACTGATAATTGTTCTGGTTCCCTCTATTAATGTTATTTCCACCTCCATCTTGACGCGGTGCGGGCTGACTCTGGAATCTGGGAGGATTATGGAAATTGCTTCCTTGGTTATTACCATTGTTGTGAATGGTAGGGTTATTGTTCCCCGGTCCTCCTTGATCGTACGTCTGGTGTGGTACCTGTCGACTCCTTTGGTAATAGCGTTCCCTCTCGTGGCTCTCAAGTAACTCGCACATGCCTTGTATGGTTTTGATTTGAGCATTGAGTCTACCTTGTGCTATTCCTTGATTGAAATGGTACGCCAACTTTGTTACCAAACATTCCTCTGGGATTGCCGGTTCCAGGTTTCTTGCTAGGCAAATCTTCCCCAAAAAGTAGGTGGTCATGGACTGCCTGCCATTTATGTCGAATCGTCCATTGGTTATGTCGTCACGTATAATATTCTGAGTTGCCTCTGACCAATATTTCTGTTTGAACGCTGTCTTGAAGGCTTCATAGTTACACACTTTGTGTCAGGTCGCTGTCCACCAATTGTCAAATGTGTTTTTAAATGACTCGTCCAACATACCTTTTATTACAGTCCATCTGTTCTCACGATTTCGTTGTATTACTTCTTCCATTCGCTCGAGGAACTCCAAAGGGTTTTTTGAATATGTCCTGAAGTCGACTTGATCTCTTCCTTCTAGATGGCTTAGACCGGATAAGAAATTCGGTATTATTTGTAGTCGATGCATTTCATCCCGTAGGTTGTCCATTTCCCTCCGTTGGCGTTCTGTAGATTGTGCCTTATCATTGTTTACCTGCTGTTTGATGGCATCTACTTTTCCCGCAACTTCTTCACACTTACCCTTTAATGTGGATTGTGCTGCTTCCATTCTTGTTTGTTCTTGTGTTAATATACTTATTTGGTTATCATGAGTTTGCTTCACCTCATTAATACGTTGGTGAATATCCAACTCAGTCTGGATTAATTTTAAGTTTGTACTTTCTCCTTCTTTGCGCACTTCCACTATTTCCATATTAATTTCGGTCGTTAGAATGGCCATTTGCTTCTCAATTTCTTCAACGCTTTCTCCTAGTCTTCTTTCCACCATCTCTGCCGTCTCCTTAGCGGTCTCTTCCATTTTATTATTATTGATATTTATCTGTAGCCAAATATTGTCATGATCGGCTTGTATAGTCTCCACATCTCTATTAAGTTTGGCGTTGATCCCATCTATCTTCTGGTTGGTTTGGTCGATTTTCTCTCCTAATTCTGCTGACAAATCTGCTTTCATGGTGGCCATTCTCTTTTCCAACAGTTCTTCAGTTTTTCGTTGACCCTCTTCCATTCTTCTATTTGTTTCATTTATTTGATTGTTAAGCTCTTCTTTCAACAATTCTATGTGTTTCTGGTGGTCCTTCTGGCCTTCCTCTATTTTTTGGCTTAAGTCTGCTTTCAGTAACCGATTGTCTTCCTTCAGTGATTCTATTGATTGACTGGTCTCCCTATTGGATTGGCTATTTTCGTCCATCTTTTTGTTCATTATTTCCATCTTCTGATCTGTGGACTTCTGGCTTTCTTCCATTCTATTTAAGTCTGTTTTCATTGACCGATTGTCTTCTTTCAGTGACTCCATCATCCTTCTCATCCATTCTTGAAAAGCAGGCTCTCCGATTGACGTTGTTTGTTCAAGTTGGCTTGGTTTCTGTGGAGCTTCTTGAATCACCATTTCCGGTTCCTCCATAGGCTGCTGAACCTCCTCCGCCGGTTCAATTATTTGTTCTTTTGGTTCCATCACAACTTCTTCTATATCTTCTGTAGACATGACTTCTTTTTCTTCTCTTCTAGTCTCCTTTTCCTTTTCGGTCGCCCTCTTCCTTGATGTTGACCGTGATTTCGATCTTGATTTCAACCTGTCAGTGTACATCTTGTTGTCTTGGTAATGTATCTGCTGTCTGTTTCACGAATTAGGATTATTGTGTATCTAGTTATGGTGTAATTCCCCTTAAATCGTGCTCAGACGTTGGGCGCCAACTTTGTTATCTCATTATATATATATATATTGTTACAAGTAATACTGTGTATATTTTGCTGTCTTGTGTTTCTCCTTAAAGCCACCCTGCTGGGCTAGCCAACTTGTAATATAATAAAATTACAAGTTTAAGTTATGTATTTCTTGTTGTATTGATGTTAGGTGTTTTCGTGTGGTTGTAGACACGCACCGGTGCCTACTATAATGTTGGTTATAAAAGGTGTAATTTGCAATCGTAACTGTCACTGGTGTTAATGTTTTGCTGTTGTAAGTACGCCGTAATAATTCACTCTTCTTATTAAAATATAGTCCGCGCACTTGTGGTGTATCTGATTTACTTACCACTGTTGAAATTCAAATTCTATCTTGTGGCGTTCCGTCTGAAATACATTCACTTCAAACACAATAGAAAAAATATTCAATTTGAATATTTAACATGTTTTCACACACAGTAATAAATGCAGCAATATCTGATAAGTATATTGATTTATACTAATACTTTTTGAATTCTTCCGCCACCTGTCAGAACTGATTAAAAATAATGAATGAATCTACTTTTAATAAAATGATACTCTTGTTATGGTAATAAAAATTATAGGTTTATTAACAAGTTATTAAGTGAGAATATTTTTAACAAACAAAACAATAATTAACAACCCTTTCAATTGCTGATTACAAAATAAAACTTCAAATGAAACTCTATCTGATCTCTCAAGGCTCTGGTATACCTGTTGTTGTTACAATAATTTTACTGTACAGGTTATGTTGTTTTAATTCAGTATATACCATATTCCGTTAAGGTTCTTGGAGATATCATGATACCAGACTCAAGATGTACTATAATTAATTATTTAGGATTAACAATATTAACTGATAATTGAACAAAATATAAAATTTAAAATTGGTATCATATTTCTGATGTTTACAAAAATTATCGTACGCCGGTATGCGCACGCATCTTTACTTTAGTATTGTGGTTAGGCTGTATGACTTGTACAGCATTTAACAAGTATTACTTTTAGTTAATAATTAGTTTTAAAATAATTTGTTCACAAGAGAAAAATTTCTAATAAAAAAAACTCTTGTTTGCAATGTACTTTAATTTGCATGTTAATTGAGAACAATTCGGTAATGTCATCATAACAAGCTACCGTAATGGTTTCTGAGGTTAAGAATGACCGTTATTTTTATAAGGATAAGTTTGTCTTATTAACTAATATTACTTATGCTATACAGGTAAACATATTATTTTTTAATAAGTTTTAACATAGGATTATCAGAATTATGTTTGATACAATTAATAAAATAAATTCTGAAATAACGAAATATTCAACAAATACGTTTTATCAAGTAAGCGTCTAAATGCACTCGTATTTATCAATAATTATCTTTAAGCATTATTTTTTACATCGTTATAATTTATTAAAATATCTTTTATAATATTTTAATAATGTTGTGTTAAATCTCCTTTAAATTCTGATAACTTAGTTGTTGATTTCCGATACGCTGCATAATGACTTGCGTAGTATCGAAAATTCGAAATTGGCTAAACTCTTATTTTTCTTTTAAGTATTGTTTAATTGAAATTGTACTCCCTGTTTCTTAATTAAAAAATTCACTCGCAAATAGATCGATATTGTACACTGATCTACTTGATAAAATAACACAAATCCGCACTGTTGCACTCGTTAGTAAATGTGTAGTATTAGGTTAGTGTATGTATATCGTACTTGAGTAAAACATGTCGCGCACTAATTTAAAAATATACTTTTTCTGGTCTGGAGTGGCGTGGCTTGTTCCTTAGGTGTTCGATCGTAGACTGTCATGTACCTCGAGAGCATCTCTCGCTCGTCTGATGAACTTCATTCATTCCATTGGTTGGTTTTTGATAGTCTCTGACCCAAAAGGCCTATATTTTATTAAAATATTTAATTTTTAGTCAAAATCGATTTTGGGTTGGAGACTTTTTCACGTCATCGACGGTACAAATTTTTAGTTCGAAAGTTAAAAACTATCACAACTTCCTTATTATACGTCCTATCGTTAATCGGTTTATATCACTGAACTCAGGGCGTTTTGCTTATTAAAATAAGTCCAAACACGCTTATTTTCTGTTCACTATCAATATTATTATATTGATTTTATTTATTATTTTTGGTACGTCTTATCTTTATAAGTTCGTATTACCAGATTTTTCTTAAATCTAATATAACATTTCTTATTTAAACACTTCGAGTCTATATCTCATTTGGTTTAAGTTATAATTTGTGAAAAACTATTTCCTACACAATTTTCGCTATGGTGTTACTCAGCGTCCATGTTGGATTTTTCACAAACATGCTTATTATTAAATATCCTTATCTAAAATGAACATATTATTACCTAGTATTACTAACAATGACTATTTACATACTTTTTTACTATAATATTGGTGTATTACCGTGGTCAATTCAGTATTTACATCATTTTAAACCTCTCACATAATGCTTATACAACTTTTCATCTTGTTTTCTATTTTTATTACATAGATTATATTATTTAATTGTTATAATTAGTGTACATACACAATAATTAATCTGCTATATTCAATGGTCATCTTTTAATAAACTCAGAACCTCCTAATTATTCAGTAGTGGCTCTGTCTATGTTGTGTCATGACATTATAGGTATTTATTTTGTTTAATATAATAACAAAAGTGTTATTGTCCTATTTGGATTGTATTCCTAAAGTAGCATTGGATATCAATCTAACTTTTAGTAATGTTTCCAATTACTTTTACATAGGTTTACTAGTTATATTTTTCATAACTAGCTGGTTGGTCATTGTTTGTTTACCTCTGTCCTTTTTCACATTGGGCATTTGGTTTTCAAATGTTTATGTACAATATGATTGTTTTAGTGGTCATTATTTGTTCTCAAAGTAGCTCTGAGATTTCCTCTTGCTACTGGTAATAATTGTAATACCTTGTTCTCAATATTTAGTACAGTATTTTCTTTAACTAACTTGCTATACACTGGTTTAGCTTACATTTGGTCATATATACATGGTTATTTTGTTTACAATAATTCAGTCATAATACTGTTCTTAACATGTTCAAAACTTGTTCTCAAAGTATTATCATATATTCCTCTCACTACTGGTACTATTCTGATAAACATTTACATTAGTTTTAATACTGTAGTTTGCTTAACTAAATTGGTACATTGTCTTATTTCTGTCTTTGACTGTGTCACTATGTCTGACTTGTTTTGTTTACATTGTTTTGTCTTATACATTATATTGTTTCTTTATATTTACTTGATGATCATATATTTATACTAATATGTATCATTTTCTGTTATAATAGGTTACTTCCTTGTGGGTATTGTAACAATGTATCATCGGTTTTAGTGCAGTATCTACCTACACCTAAACTGACTCCATTATGGTATATTAACATAATACCTTCACTAATTTGTTACAAATGTTTACAACTCCTTCTAATACACTAATACAAATCTTTCTTATATTACTTACAATGTTTTTCTCTGGTCAATTGTGGAATCTAAATTCCTGTCATGTTTGACACTTAACAAATATTCTCTATTTGTTGTCAGTTTTTTGATATAAACAATAATATGATTGTTTTATATGTTCTGATCTGGTGGTCTTACAATTTTGTGTGTTGGTCACAACTTTGTTAAATCAGTCACACTCATTGTTTGTGTTTATTTGACTATTTTTTAACCTTTGTTGCCTCATCATGAAATTAACCTATTTTTTCACACTGTAAACTTCCTCACTGTAATTGTTTGTGTGGTTTTCAGTTGAAATAATTAGTTATTCACCGGTTTCACATTTGTATTAAGTACACTTTTATTGTTTGTGTTTCTTTAAATGATCACACTGGTTTTCATGTCACACTTATAGTTATTTCTTTTGTCACTGACTGTTTCTTCTTTAAAATATATATGGTTCATTGATTCCTTACGTCTTTTGTTTCTCTTCATTCTTCTTCTTGGTCCTTCTTCTTTCTTCTTAATTCCAAATTTCATGGTAGTCGCTGTTTTCATTTTATTTCCATTGTCGTTGTAGCTTGATGATCCTTGTCTCGTTGATTCCCCTCACTGCTGGATATTATTTTCATTGATTCCCCTCACTGCTGGATCCTATTGGGTCTATTTATTAGTATTTTGTTTTGGTCTTGTGGCATTTTCTTTTTACGTTTTATAATTAAGGTTGACATATTCACATTCTCGTCTTCATTGTTGGATTCTTCTATTATTAGTTTTGTAGATACACAACTTATATACTTATCTTTGTTCATTTAAATATGTTCCCATGTCTCTTATCATACTTGACGTCATATATATTTATAGTATGTAACTACCATATTTTGGTACTGTTACAATATATACCCCCCAACCCCCTTTTTTCCCTTAACCCCTGTTACAATTGTGCAAGTTACCTCACGGGTACGCCGGTTTTGATAGTAACACGGTTGCATAAACATTTCATTTTATGCCCTGGCAGTAACATGGCCAGCACCCTTCCACACATACTATTACCCCCCCTGGACTGTAGCACCCAGTTGCCTCCACAAGGACTGAAGCGGAAGGGGTGAACGTTTTTTTTCTTTTATTTCACCCCGTCCTTGCTTCGGCGTTACAAAAAAATTTGGTATGGCTGGTCTATTTAGTATAGCAAAATTGAAAGTTAACGGCATGGAAATGCGCGAAACTCTTACGGTCAGAGAGGAAAGGCGATGTGGTGGGAGTCGCTGTGAGATGTGAGAAGAGAATTGCTGTTATCAGAGACGGTGCTGCCAACCTATGAACATTATTTCTAATAGTAACAAAAACTCGCGCCTGTTAAGGTTTGTTTGTAAATGTCGCGAGTTTGTCTAAACAAAGAGTTTTATATTCAAAGTCGATTATGCTGAAATAACGTAAATAAAAGAGTAAAGTCTTTCAGAGTGTATATAAGTCTGCACCGTGATACATAAATGGAAAAAAGGAGCAGAGATTGCAGTTATTTTTATTCGTAAGGACATAATAAGATTTTAAAATAGGTCCAATCGACATGATAATAAGTTTATGTTTGTTTGTCACCACGAATCTCTATCTGCACGTGCGCATGCGCGTGTGTGTACCTACAGTCACACAGCTGGCTTTAAAAAAGAATTATACATTTATTTTTTCCGACGTAAATCAAATAATAATAATAGTAATAATAATAATATTGTAATTGTATTACTATACAAATCAAGCATATGATGTGTACTGTTCACAAGGAAGATATTTTACATACCTTTTAAGCAACACCGTGCTTATGCACATTCCTAGGCCTGCGCTGCGTTTTAGAACGTATCTCCAAGCACGGGCTATAGGTTCAACAATAGTTTTAAAACAAATCTCCTTCGGCACACTACACATGACATAAAATCATTAACACTGACACTAACATTGACATGATCCACACATTAAATTCACATAAAACTATAAATTATTTTAATTTAAAAAAGTTTGCTTCCACACGGTTAGACGTTAATTACGTTGACACCATCAGGATCCATTTGGCATGTGAGTCTTTAACTCTCACCGCACATTTCGTCTTCTTCACTACTGTCATCAGATTCTAAGTTTATAATAAGTTCACTTTGTAATTCGTCAGTCAGTACCTATTGTCTTACATAGTCTTCTTCAATCCTTTCAGCTTTCACACAAACACTCTCCCACTCACTTCCACCTATATTAGCACACTTTTCTTCTACCAAATGTTTCACATCATCTAACTGAAAACTAACATTGCATGTTGCAACCCAGTTTTTAAAATTCCCCATATATTTCCAATTGGGTTTAGTTCGGGATGATAAGGTGGCAGCGTTATTTCACTATGTCCGTATTCACTTAAAAGTGTGTCCACTACGTAACTACTTGTTTTGGGCCTTACTTCCTTCATTTTCTCATAGAGTTCTATTTTTGTATCATTTAAGGAGTAAGGAACACCTTTACTGTCCAGCCACTGCTTCATTATTTCCTTTTGGGAGTTGCTGGTGGGCGGTTTGTCACTTTCCGTATTATGGTAGGATGCATTGTAAATTTGGTAACGTGACGGGTAAATTTGGTATCAGTTGAGTTTTGATCCACTTTATAAAGTTGTCAGAATTCATCTCACCGTGGTAGTCCCCTATTCGTAGGCCTGACTTGAACACAAGAAGAGATTGCGGCACAAATCCCTTCTCTCCACCTAAGATCAAATAAAATCGTGACAGTAGGACGTATTACAAAAAATAATGATATATCTCACAAGGAATATTCACATATCTGCATGTATAATTATTAATCTCTGCCCTTTACAAATTGGCGATTTTAACTCCAAGTCATCTCCACACGACCACTGATGTGGAGTTGTGTGGGATGAATGAACAAAAGTTTCGTCTGTATAGATAATGGGGCGTCCTTCTTCTCTAAATTTTTTATTTTTTGTAAATATTGTATGCGCTTTAAGCGTATTTCGCGTCTCTCGCATACAATTTTTTTTATTACAGCTGGTTTCTTTCCACCTGTTGAAAAATGATAATGTGCGTTGTATCAAATTTTATTTATAAAATAAACAGTAGTCCACTTTGAAAGCATAAAGATTTAAGAAAATAATATTTGCTTTAAAATTGTAAAAAATGCATATAAAAAATAAATAATGAACAGTACTCTTGTTTATCTACGTTAACAAACAAAAGTGAAATAAAGCAATCAATGAATACAATTGGAACAATACACTATCGGAATTTGTTGCTGTTAGATATCAAAATGTTTCATAAACATATCTGAGTGTTGTATGGTCTGTCATGTGTACGGCTGAGACGTACAAAACGGCCTTCCTGACCGTTCTTATCGCAATGGCATTTGCAAACTGTACACTTCCACTCCTTAATTATACTCGACTATCTCTCGAGTTTATCATTACATAAAGGAACGTGTTCTTCGTATTAATTTAATTACAAGAATCTCTTTAATCCTGGACAACAAGAAACTGTTTCTAGAAGAAGTAAAATGCAAGTAATTTCAATACAGAATTTTAGGAAAAAAGAATATCTTTTAAAATCTTTAAACACTAAAAGCGTTACAACCGGTAAAAGAAACAGATGAATGAGAATTGAGAAAGTGTATGTTTTACCAGCTGGCAAACAACGTTTTACTTGATTTTTACACAGAATCGAACTCTCGCAGACACACACACACAAATTAAAACAAATGCAAGACTGAGATAGCGCGTAACAGTAACTAACAATGTACTGGTAACTAAAACATCACGCGCAAGTTGGAAATACTTCCACTTGCATACCAGCTGATTATCCATGACCCTCCCGCCATTCACAATTTCAAAGTGGACTCGTCCATCCATAAATTGGTTTCTGCGCACATGCCCTTAACTTTCAATTTGACTATACCAGTAATCCTACTTCAGTAATTATTAATGAGGCCTTGGGCGGTCTATCACCTCTTTCGGTGCATAGCCTTGGATACTAAAAAATTTTTAGTAGATTCCCCTAAACTACCCCCCAATTAACATTCACAATACACCAGGTTGGCAAAAGACAAACCATGATCCGGTTACAATAAATTTATTCATGGTTTGCTGTAAATTAACTACTCCACGGTCACGGTTCGGTGAGGCCGTGACCGCATTTAAACGGAGAGTCTACAGTTAAACATATAACATAGGTTTTTCATAAATACCTTATCTCAACATAAACATTACCCAGATGATATTGACACAAACATTTCCTTTTTTGAATTTAAATAGAGTTTACAAATATGACCACTTTAGCTTCAATTTTCAATTTAAATAAATATTTTAATCATTTTGTTTTAATCAGTTACCATTTATTTTACAATTCAAATCAAAATAAATTTAAATTCATTATTAAAATTCACATTTTAAATCAGTTTAATTCCAACTCCACTCAAAACAATTTAAGTTACTTTAATTACCTTGTCCAAAACAAGTACCTCCATTTAATTACATCTTGTATTTATTTTATTTCATAATAAAATTCATTTATGGCAATGATGCATCAAAATAAAATATTATTGTTGTCACCTCCATGATAACTGTAAACATTAGTCACACAAAATACAAAGTACATGTCAACAACATATCAGCTGATGCACTACCAAAATATCAACATAACCTTAACACGATACACTTAACACCAATACGAATTTATTTACAAGTTTTTGTCATATCATTTCATTGTTTACCACACCTCATTACATAAGTAAGCCAAGTAATTACCGTTAACTCAAATAATTAAATGTTCATTCACTATCTCTCTAACCACCGTTGTCGAAAATTAATCTTATTTTCACATAACCTTTTTCATTCCTATTTACGTACATCATATAGCTATCATTTATTTAATAACCATGTAAATCTTTTTTATCCATTTTACCATAATAATAATCCCCAGGGTTCTCCCCCATTATTATTTTATCATATGCCAGGTCTACATTAGTATTTTTGGTTAAGTCTCCGTCAGTATTTTCTGTCTCAGTTAAATAGTTTATACATTCATCATCATAGCCATCATCTGTTACTAGTACGCTACTCCTCACAACAGGTAAGTGAATATTGTCATCAATATCGATATAATCATCGTTTACTACTGCACTGTTTACTTCGTAAGGTAAATATTGTAACGTAACAGATTTGAGGTCCCCAGCATTACATAAAAAAACGAAATAAATATGATTTAGAACAATACCCAAAATATTAAGGTTACTAAGTAATTAAGATATCTGAAGTGTACCTAAATGTAAAAGATGTAATAAATAATATGGGAGGTAAAACCTAAACATTGTATCTAATGGGAGGAGTTGAATATGTAAACATTGAGTAATAAGGTAAAACCGTGTTATGGTCTACCTAAAAGTTTTAATAACAAAATAATAAATATTTTCATTAATAACAGCTTGATTTAACCCCAGTACACTCACACACACATTATAATTTGATTGATTACAAATTGGCGCTCAACGAGTGGGCTTTAGTTAAGTAAAAAATCGTCTTAATTATTACTTAACTTGAGCAGGCAACCATTAGAGGTGCAGGAATGCATACGAGAGGTGTTACTAAAAGGATGGAGAAGGAGCAAGAAACAGAAGAAGATAGACGGGAAGAAGAAGCAGAGGTAGTTACAGACACCGGAATGGAACAACAGGCGGACGATAAAGAGGAAGCCAGAGGAGGCCTAGATTTACAGAAATTATGGGAATTAATTAAAGAAGATTCCAAGAAACATAAGGAAAGTACTAGTGAACTTTTAAGGCAAACCATAAATGAAAATAATGAACAATTGAAGGCCGATTTTAGACAAATCAATGAAAAAATAGACAGTATAAATGAGAATTCAAAAAAGCTAGAAAATAAAATAGACAGTATAAATGAAAATTCAGAAAAGCTGGAAAATAAAATAGACAGTATTAATGAAAACTCAAAGAAACAAAACGAAATTTTGAGCGAGAATTTAATCAAACAAATGAATGAAAGGTTTGACAGGAACGATGAGAGCTTAAAGCAGATTCTGGAAAATACCAAACAAATAGGCGAGAAAATTGAAAACCGTAATAAGTAGGGCCCGTATTTTTATGTAGCAAAAAATGGCAAAATATGTGCATAAATATGTAGGAAAAATAAAGAAAATATGTAGCTAAATATGTAATATTTAAGAAATATGTAGTATTAAAGTACTTTCATATCAACAATGTAATTTACATTTTTACAAGAACATAACAGTGCCCTCTTTGAAAGGCTTTGAAAATAATAGGTGCTTCATTTTAAACTTTTTAAAATCACTTTCAAAACATGCAAATTTATTTTGAGCAAAGTCAATGTAATCCATAAAATACTAATCAAGTTCGGGGCTGACACTAATCACCAGTTAGATTACCACTTCTGTTACAGAAATTAAGTTAACCCTCAGAATACACAGTATCTGAAAGTTCAACTCTTTGTTGAAGAGTTTACAATAAGACAGCATGCATAAGAAATGAATTACTTTTCAATTGTTTATTGTACTTTAGAAAATTTATGAAAACATATTTTAGAAAACAGAATTAAAAAAGAAATCTTGATATTATAAAATTAACAACAACAAAATATTTTGCCTATGGATTTCTGTAGTATAGGACATTGAGAATTATTAACTATTTAACAAAGTATTTTACTAGGAGAGTTGAAATTACTATAAAATTAAAGGTAGATTTTTGACTTTAAAATCTATATTGTGTATATATATATATATATATATATATATATATATATAACTCTACTATAACTCCTCATAAGAATAAAGTGTCCACGTAAGTTTTTTTTACCACTGTTTAGTTGCACAATTAATTATTAAATACTTTTCTATATTGTCTGTTGACATGGACTGTCTTCGGTCTGAGAGTATGTTGTTATATATAGAAAAGGATCTCTCGACATCACATGTCATCACCGGCGCATATTTATATAGAGGAATCGTACTTGGAAGAATATTCTCAATCGATTCTACAGTTTCACCGTTACATATGCGATAAATGGTATGTAAAGTTGAGTAACCAGGGTTTCTATTCAGCACAGCATTTAATTTAGTGGAAACTTTGTCACCAACTTCACCCTGCACAGCATTTAACTTGTTAACTGCCTCTTCAACTATTCCTATGGCTTCTTGGAGAGTCAGACCTGCAGTCTCCAGTTTCTTGATACTATCGGGAAGCCAACCGAAATGCATTTTGATGTTCGAAACTGAACATATAACCTTAGAGTTGTTGAATGCAGACAAGGATTCGCTCACTGACACTGCAGAATTGGGAGTTAATGTTTCCACCACAGACTTCACAGCTTCAAAGTTGTCACTGTAGAAATTTACGGCTTCGATTCAGGTTCCCCATCTTGTAATTACGGGTTCTGGAGGCAGAGGTGTGTCAGGTAGCCTTTGTTTGTAGCACTGGATACGGTAAGGAGCTTTCAAGAACACCTTTTTTGTTGCTGATATTAATGTATTTACTTCGGGGAAAAGGTCTCTGACAGTTTCAGCTACTCGATGCAATCCATGAGCCAGGCATGTAACATGTAGTAGGTTGGGGTAAAACATTAGAGAATTACCTGCTTTCAACATGTATGCTGCTGCATCTGTATACAACAGCAGTACCTTCTCTTCTTTAACACCATTTGGCCATAACACTTTCAGTCCATCATTAATAAATCGAGCTACTGTTGAGTGATTTGTTTGCTTCAGGGGCTTACAGTAAATCAAGTAGGGCTTGGCTGGATTCTCGGAATCTAACTTACCCACAATAAGATTTGCGATGTAACGACCTACAGCGTCCGTTGTCTCGTCAACACCTATCCATATATAAGAACCACCGATGTCGGCTCTGATTTTTTCCAAAGTCTCAATATAGCAAACGTTCAAGTAATTTTTTCTGAGTGTAGATTCATCTGGAATATTACGTTTGAAGTATTTCTCTAAGAAAGACTTAAATTGAGGCACTTGAAGTTTGTACCAAGGCACATTAGCAGCAATCATTGCTAAAGCCATGTCTTTATAAAACTCACTATTAGATGATGAAGATTGCTGCTGCATCTTTGTAAGTAGTACCTGTTTCGATGAAGAAGATCGTTCTTTATTTCTAGTATGTAAATTACTTCGCAAATGTTGTTCAGTTGAGACTTCATGGAACAGCCAATATTTTTATCACAAACTTGGCAAAATACAGCTTTACCGTCAGTTGTAAAAGCACTGTCAATCTGTACCCATGATTTTAACTTAGATGACAAAGATGATGTGGTCGGTGCCATGATAAAACAAGGATATTTGTATTTAAAACTCTTAAGAACTTGCGTTGAACAATACCGCACAATATATTATTTAAGACGTCTTTTGTCCAACAACGAGAATCCGCCAAGGCATGAAACAAGCAAGCGCAGAAGTGTAGGCGAAAGACAAAACACTGACTTGACAATAACTTCAACTCACCACACTGCACACCAGATTGTTATTTACGTGTAGGCTTACACTCGGAGAGCGTCGATAATACTGGCGTCAAAAATCACATTGTGCCCTACAATAGCATAGTTATATAGATATTTGTTTGTTTAGGTAGATGGAATCCGTTGCAAGATCTGCGAAGAGTATTTATTTACCGCGTACAGCATGTTCTTTCCCCACCGAGTCTGCTGAACGTGCGAACGAAACGTAAATAAGGAGTGGGCCGCGCATACCATTCTCATCTAACATCCCGTGCGAAATGCCTTACTTGTCGCTTGAGTTCATAAAAACTTTTACTTCTTGAAAGTAGAATCTATGTGTGCAATTGCAACAGATGCAATATTTTGCCTTTTCTTGCAATAAATTTAATTGCACCTGATTCTGATTAATTGCACATTTGCGCATCTGAGTAATGTTGTTATAGGCCTAACTATTTTTTGCCATTTCAATTTTCAAATTGAAGTAAAGTATAGTAAAATAGCTAAAATATGTAGAAATATGTAAGATGGAGTGAAATATGTAATATGAACAAAATCCCGATATCTGGCTTTTCCGTGTAAATATGCACTCAGCATTCAAATATGTAATTACATAAAAATCCGGGCCTTAGTAATAAGGAGTTGCGGCAAATCATCAATGAACAAAACCTAGCGTTGAGGGAAGTCATCAATGGAAGTATTATAATTGTCGATGAAACACTGAGCAAAAGAGTTAATAACTATGAAGATGAAGTAAGACAGCAAATAACTGAAATTAAGGTGGGTCTGGAAAAGACAGATGAAACCATCATACAAATCAGAGTGGAAGTAGAGACCAAAATTACTCAAATAGGAAACCATAACGATATTAGAATAACGGAGATACAAGCGAAGACCCAAGAAAAATTTGACGAGATACCAATTAATATAACCGGAAGAATAGAACGGGTTCATAATGAAATAAAGACAATGAAAATAACGCAGAAACGTCAAAGGAAATTAATGAATACACGGGAAGGATTGGAGATGATTAAAAGGGGATTAATTAAGATACATAATATACCAATTACAGAACACAGAGAGGTAAGGCAATTAAGAAACTCTAAACGAACCACAATTGAATTCCTAGATAGATTAGAAGGACCGAAAAAGCCCAAACTAACCGAGGAGCACGGAGGACTTCTGGAGATTATGTATGAACCATTTGAACGGTTAAGTAACAATACGGAAGAATCAGTTCGAAAGACGATGGTAAACTTGAACATAAATGAAAATTTTATAGCGACAAGATGGAAGAACCAGATGATAGGGAGATACGTCACAAGGACGGAAATAATTCTATACGCTAGAGAAATCCGAACAATCAGTGCAGAGGAAATAATAGACCACGGTTAAACAGATTCCAAACAGAATATAGAGAAAAGGGACGGATTTTATGGATACAGGATCAAGCAAATCCAAGGAAAATAATGAGAAACTAAGTACAATATATTAAACCAACTATTAAATGAAATAAACTAATTACGCCATACTTCAGAGGAATTATGTGGAATCAATTTTAAAACCACAAAATTCCAAAAGACGTAAGGACAACTTATTTAATTTATTCAGGAACAATATGATTTAATAAAAACCCCAAAATTCAAGAAATAAGTAAGAACACATTACTATATAATTCAGAATAAATTATTTTAAACTAATAAAAATGGAAGAAGAGTTAGAAATGAGTTAAATGAAGGAAGAATATGCCATACAATTTATGATAAGGAGGAGATTCAGTGTTTAATTGCAGAAGTAAATGAGAGTGAATTAAAAATAGTAAAATATGTATGCTAAAAATAATTAATTGACAGCACGGAACTAAGAAGAATTTAAAATGAATATTGAACAGCTTAAACTACAATACTGGTGAATAATATGATAAATGGAACTACAGATAATATGATAAATGGAACTACAGAACAACGAGATAAAGAAGTTAAGAAAAGCATTAGGATACCTCAGAAATAATAGTAATCATCCCTTGAGTATAAGTTTGTAGCGAAGGAGCTACCTTATAGGTAATAATTTCATTATATGTATTGTGTTGTGATAGTGCAACGTTTATTTTGTTTCTGGACAGAGATGAAGTTCCTCTGAACTCAGAAGATATAGTTAGGAAAACGGCAGAGTAATGGAAGCCAATAGTGCCCCTCTGATTCCGTACCAGCTATGATATTAGGGAAAAATGTTAGGGAAATATAGTATTTTAGGGATAATACACCAAGAGAGATAATGAAATATAAAAATGATAATAAGTAATGATAGCGTAAAAAGCTAGAAGAAATTATGAGTTCCAGAGAAAAGGACAGGTCTACAACTGAGGGAGGTACCAGTAGTGAATTAATGACCAGATATACAAGGACTATCAACACAGTTTTCCGGTGCAATTAAAAGTTTGAAGGATAGAAAGAGAAGATAACCTTATCATAAAAGAACTATAAGTTTATTTTACTAAACTTAGTTGAGCCAAAATAAACTTCTTTCGAAGGGGGAGTGTTATGTAACGTAACAGATTTGAGGTCCCCAGCATTACATAAAAAAACGAAATAAATATGATTTAGAACAATACCCAAAATATTAAGGTTACTAAGTAATTAAGATATCTGAAGTGTACCTAAATGTAAAAGATGTAATAAATAATATGGGAGGTAAAACATAAACATTGTATCTAATGGGAGGAGTTGAATATGTAGTAATGAAATATAAAATACTATTCAGATTAATATTTGATGTAGTGCAAATTGTACTTGTTGTTATGCTGTAACATGATTTAGTGTTTACAGAATATTTATCTTATGTTTTGTGAATAGTAAGAGCGGAGTTATTACTTTAAGGACGTACTTAGTCAATGGTACTCCTTTTATTTATGTTAAAATGGTATTTGAATAATTAAGTACAAGTACATGGGTTAGGTATTATATTATGTTGAATGTATTTATTGTAATTGATTAATGAAAATGTTGGAAATAATGTTTGTAAACTTGGCCAAGAAGGCAATAAGTATTTAAAAGTTGACAAGTAGTTCTTATAGTTATGTCATAAAATAATGAAGGGTTCAAGTATGAACTAATTAGTATAATGAATTAAAACCAGGAAATTAAAATTAATGTAAATGGCCATAAACCAGTGACTATTTGTACAGTAGGTCAGGTAAAGAAAAATTAAGTTAAAAAACCAAACAATATTATAACAGTTGTAAGAAAACCTATAGGCCTAAATTTAATATTTGTAAAAGGAAATTAATACCTTTTTAATAAGTCCAGTCAAATGAAACTATAGTAAAATATATACGGTTCAATAAGGTAGATTGGGTGAGAGTTTTAGGTAATTTGGTATAATTCCAAGCATGGAGTATTTTATTAAAAAAGAGTAGTAATATTTTATAATTCTGGCTCTAGGATATCAAATATCATCCAATGACAGAAAGTAGTGGTTGTTAGGGTAACTAAAATGTAAAAAATCTTGTTGATTTGCAATTATTCAATTGTTATATGCTATTGAGCTCAGATGATAAGACAAATTTAAGAAAAAAGATATAAATTAATATAAAATGAACAAAAATTAATAAATTAAAGTAAAAACCAATTCCTGTAAAATAAACCGATGAATAATCAATGAATTAGATTTCAAAAATATAACCATATACCTCCAAAAGGTCGAGGAATTCTTATTTCACTCGTCAATATAATTCCATTGGATTTAGTATTGAACCCGATTTCCCATCTAACCAGGAGACTAATTGATGGAAGAAAAAGTCTAAATTAATGGAATTATAGAAAAATATACTCAAGGACCTTTGTTTCTGAAGAAATAAACCTCACTTTCAAGAAAGAAAATATAATACGACACCGATTCCACCGGGACCAACAATCACAAGGATCGTGAAGGAGAACGAAGATTAGAAGAGTTCCCGTTGCCTTCCAGGACATCATCCCCTCGGTTTTATTAATAATCGGAACACCTTTTCTGGATTAACGTAACCTCAACTGTAAATCTTCAACCGTTTGTAAGCGAGCAGTGCTGCCTTGAGAATCGTCCATTACGGTAACACCAGCATATACATAATTTTAATATAATAAGAACTAATAATATTTTTGTAATACTAAGTAACCTTAATTTTTGCATTACCTGGCCTTACTAATCGTTCAAAGAATCAAACGTACCCTGGGATAAGAGATAATTAACATTATATTTAATTTGTATAAAATAAAAAGGTAATAGTCAACTAACTAATCGATCCATAATTATACAATCGATTTAACTATATTGTAACCATGAAGATGTAACAGTACATAATGACCCAATACCATAATTATGGGATCTAAAGGTATTTTTTCAATGTCTTATTGTTTAATCATTAAATACAGAATGGTTAGGTCCATTGTCCCTATATACGAAGGAACAAAGCAGATTCAGCAAGAGTACCATGCCAAGGTCACCATTGGACGTGCGGGAGCCAGTAAAACCCATGGCGGTGTTTGTGACGAATGACTTTAAATATGCATTGTGATTGGATAATAACATTGTTCCGTCATAACAAAAAACAATGACGCACTGACTACAACGCATGCAACGAGGCGTTGTCCTGTATGACAAAGCTTGGTGACGTAAAATACATACACACAAGCGCAAATTTACATTTGCCTCTGTCTCAATTCAGCGTAGTTCTTCAAGGGATCAACAGCGATGTATCGGTGTTTGATCAGTTTCAAATTAAAAGCTTAAAACAACTAACTCCTCAAGTAAAATTTCTTATGGTGGAGCGACAGATGCTCAAGTGTAATAACAGTTAGAACATAACATGTAGAATCAGTGTAAACATCGTTAAGTAAAAACAACAAAACATGAGGCGAACACCGGCCATACACCCTGGAATGACCCAACACCAGCGAGGGAGCAGCGTAGACCACAACTAAGAGAAGTCCACTTTTATCATTTCTTTATTATTTTAATGAGCTCATTAATCAAAAATAAAACAACTGAACAAATGTACTGGTAATAGGGCGAATGTGTGTGAGAGTGTGTGAGTGAGCTCATGGCCATGAACATATATGCCGAGGGCATTGGTTTGTGTGTAAATGAGATTTAAGCATAATAAGTAATTAGAGCTGCAGCTAAAGATAAAAGTACATAATAACCTTGCTTGGAGATAAAATGAGAATCGTAAGAATTAACAGAGTAAATTAAAATAGCCACCATTTTGTTTTTATAACATTGTATGACGCCATTTTGGCCACATGGTTGTATATGCAAAATCTATTTGGGAAATTAAAAATTTGATAGTTACTTTCAATATAAAACGGTGTTATCATTTGTGTCACCTTCTTTGTATCAAAAAATCTCGCTGTTAATGAATCCTGGCCCCTTGGGTAAAAAGCATATTAAAAAGAAGAGTATGAGCCCGGCAATGATTGAAATCGGTAAATATATGTATGTACCATATTATGGTAATAACTATACATACATAATTTTAAATCAATTTTGTGTATGAGTAAGTGTATTGACAAATGGCGCCCGAACAGGGACATTATATAAAATTACTTTATATAAAACAGGCCAGATTTAGAAACAGAGAAGTTGATATAAGACGGGACATAACCTAATGCACGAGAGGTTATGTTGACGAAGTAAAGTAACTAGTAATTGCATAGTTCAGTACAAATAAAAAATAAACAGTCATTTAAATAATTAAATTAACGATGGCAGAAAATAATAATAGTCTGGAAATGGACAATACAGACACGGAATCCATTTTATTAGAAAAACATGTTAGCTCAACACCTAGAGTAGTTGAAAATAAAATCTCATTAGAAGATTTATTCACGTTAATCAGTGACAAATTTGAACAACAGAATAGTAAATTTGAAGACAAATTCAATCAAATGAATAGTACATTTAATGTAAAATTAGATAGTTTTGAGAATGAGCTCAAGAAGCAAAATACCTTACAAAATGTAAAATTAGATAGTTTTGAGAATGAGCTCAAGAAGCAAAATACCTTACAAAATGTAAAATTAGATCAAGTAGAGGAGAAATTAGACAATAGAATTAATGAGATACAGTCAGAAAATAAGAGTAGAGAAGTAGACAAGTTAGATAGAAACAAAGACAAGGTAAGTGGGGTAGAAAATTATGATAATATTGTAACTAAAATGTGTGCGGGGTATTTAATTTATTTGTTTTAACATAAACGAAAAGCCCAACTGTTGTGAGCGTCACTTTGTAATAGAATCTTTATGTGGTTTGTAAAAATTAATAATTAGTGTTATTTGTGTTTAATAGGTCAAATTGTAACTTCTCTTATCATTTACGGGTAAACCGTATTTCTCTCTGTTGTATTCAAATGTTGCCGCCTCGCCACCTGATTGGCGGCGCACGCTTTTCTGCAGTGTCGACTTGGCTAACGTTTTGCTTTGACGCTTTCACTTCAATATACTCTTATTTATTATTGTAAATTAATTGAATCAAACATACAGAGTTGCAGAATGAGAACATTTATTGACCCTTTAAAAGATTTCAATTTCCTTATAATACATCAAATTTATTTTTTGTACCGGCTATTACACTTGTTCGGTTGGTACTTGCTCAGTTCCCGTGTTTTGTACACAAGTCGTCTTAACGTTAGTTTACAGTTAAAATGTTTTTTCTCAGGGGTGTTAATAAGTCCTTTCGGCTACAGAAATATATACTTACGGCTAAGACACACAAATTTACAACAATCCTTAATACTAGTTACACAAAAAAATTAATATCTTATCCTATTCGAGTAAGTAATTACCAATGAAAACTTAGTAAAATTTTGGGTTAGGTTTCGTTCATTAGAAAGGTTTGTCAATTATTTATTATATTTTGCTTTTAATAATTATTAATTGATTAAAGTTTAAATAGTGATTTTAACAAAGCATTTAGTTCTAAATCGGAATAGTGATCAGTGAAGTGAAATATTTATTAATTTTGACCAAAAATTGTGAATTCGATAATGGGATTATGTTTATACTCATCGATTTTCCGCTGAAGATCCTGCTGTCGTCTTCTTCTATTCTTTGGAAGTTTATTTCTCTTGTCCCGACGGTTATCCTCGCAAACTCCGGCCTCGCACTCCTTCTGTGATCGTCCGTCTTCTTCTATTGATCTATGTCCTGATGATCTTCCTTCGGGATCCGTCATCGTCTCTTCTTCGCTGCGTCTTCCCGGCTTCCTCGGATAATTATGGTTCGTTGATAATTTTTATTACACAAAATTTTATTCAGGATTCCCTGGGATGTTGTTATTATCTTCTTTTGGTTTAAATTAATTTAAAATTCACTTTAGTAATAAAATTTTAGTGTGAGAGCTACTCGATCCACTCTCGGCGTCGGTCAATAATACAGTACCGAAAATCTAACGGTTTTTTGGCAATAAATTTCTGGTTGCTATGGTTACCTAATAAATTATTCTAATTCTCATTGGTCATTAACTTAAGTCATTGTTATGTTTTAATGTCTTTTTTAGTCTAATTTTACCAAAATATCTTCAAATGAAGATTTCTATCTTATATTAATAGCTAGAGTTATTACATGAGTACCATTCTTCCTAATTTTTCATAATGATCATTTTGATATCCCTCATGCCCACCTTTGAATAGCTAATTACATTTTTATTATTTTTCACATTTATATTTTACATATATTTTATTCAAAATTGGTTGTTATTCATATATTTTGGTATTAGGAATACTCACTTAATTTGTTTAATCATTTGGTATACTCTGCTTCAATTTTGGACTATTATTTGTTCTCAAATCTACTAAATTTTTATTTAACAGTTAGGCCTAGAGCCTAGATTTTATTCTACTCCCATCTAACATTTCTTAACAACCTATTACCTTTATATTTGGTAATGCTAATACAATTTTATAAACAAAACAAGCAATAAACATCAGTGTTCCTAACTCCACCTCTTATTATAAAAATATTCCTTGCCAGGTTCAAGCCTGAAATTAAACTTCTAACTGGTTTTCTTTTTTTTACTATTATCTTGCTTATCTTATAATTTACTACATTCTATGGTTTTTTGAACAATAACAAAACTCTTATAATACTACTGTTAAACTGTTCCTTACACGATATGTCTTACTTACTAATCCCTTCACTTAAATACAGTGTCTGTCCTTCTTATTTTACTATTCATTCTAATAACTTAATTTTTACCTTATTTTATAATTCCTACTTCCTATTACCTAAATTCGTAATAGCACAATCAGTTTAATCTTACTTGCTAACATAAAGTTTATCAAAGATTGTTTAGCTATTTTATTATAGTCTACTTATAAAATACTTTATTCAGCACACCCCCTGCACTTTTCCCTTCATAGAAGGTTTCTTTAGTTATTATCACTATCACTTTTTTTCATTACATGCTATACCTAGCATTTCACCACTTATTTATTTTTATACACATTTTTAATTCACTCACTTATTTACTCACACGGTTTGTCCGATTATTTTGATATCACTGTGTGATTATGGGTCATGAATAACTAGTTTACTTTCAAATCACTCTGATCACTTTTGGTTATTACTTAATTATTGCTTTTGTTTGGCTCAAAGCATCTTTGATTGGCTTTGACTATTATTATCACTATTAATTTGGGTATGGTTAGTTTCTAACTCCCTACCTTATATTATAAGTACATTCCTTTATCAATAAAATATACATGACATTATTATTTTCCATTAACCTTATTACCCTAGGTAAATCTCATCTACACTACAATTATATCAGTTCATTATTTAAATTACAATATAATGGTCATTATTTGGGATTATTTGATTACACTTAGGTCTCAACTGCTTCTTCATTGTTTCGTGGTTCCTTTGGTATTTATCCGATCTATTGTGTCAGGTCATTGTCAGGTTAACAGTCATTTGTCATTTGGGTTACTGGGTTATTGATCGCTGAGTTTATAAGTTTTTTGCCTCTTATTCTTATCTTCAGCTTTTTATTATTATAGTTAAATATCACTGGATCTTCACTACCTTATGTCATGTTACAATATAAATAAAAGTATGATATTGGAAAATGATTGTGTAAACAGGAGTAGTGATAATGAAATTTTATGGGGAATAGAATATAATAATGATGGAATGATAGTGTGTCTTGAAGGGTTGAAGAGAGTGTGTAGAGAGAGCATAATTGTAAAAGAATTGCAGGGGTTAGATTTTTCCTTAATGGTGTATTTGGGGGTGATATACATGTTTTTAGGAAGGACAAGAGTGCCTTCGATGTAGGTTTGGGAGACAAAAGGTCTGAAAATAGTTGTCCCTGGATTTTTTGTGCACCTGATAGGTGGTGCGAGAATAAAGTTGTAGTGTCCCCTGCATATATTGGGAGAGAGAATGTGATTTGGGGTTATGATAGGAGTTATTGTGAAAGAGAGTTGTGTGATAATTGGGAGATAGAGTTATATAGAGTAAATAGAGATTATGAAGAGTTGATAGAAAGGTTAGGTGGAGATAGAAGTGATAAATATAATGAATACTTACCTTGGGTTGAAGCTGATATGGCAGCAGTAGGAGATGATGTTGATAACAATAATGACTTGATAAAATACCTGATTATGACTAATTACACTAAGGGTGACTGGACCATACCGAATGTTGATAAGTTTTATGATATAGTAATGTGGAGTAATCCTGCAGAGTATTACTATGGTATAATGGACAAAATAAATTTAAATAGTTATTATATTACAAAAGATGATATAATGTACTTAATTAAAAATGAGTTATGTATACGTAAGATAAGACTATTATTTGACGATGGAGGCTAATTATTCTAATTGTGTTTATAAACATTTAATTATGTGAACAGTGTTTTTCAGGATAGACTGTTTATGACTGATTATGGTAAATGATTAATGATAATGTGGATTGTATATTTTTGTGTATTAATGTCAGTGTATTTGTGTATTTTTTTGTGTAAACATGTATTGTAGAATTTTAAATAACTGTAGAAAGTTCAAATGATATTATGAGATTTAGATTCAAATGGTTAGTAAATGATTATATATTTGGATATGGAGAGGTATTGTTGTTAGTAAGATAAGTATGAATTTTCCAGTGGTATATTAAGGTGAAATGTTGTAAAAGAGTTTGGGTAATAATAATAAATAAGGGCATTGGAGTTAGTTAAATAGAGTTATTGGGAGTTAGTGAAAATAAAGTGTTGAGATGTTGATAATATATAAAGAGGTGTTAGATATTTTAGGGACACAGTGGTTATATATATATATATATTTGTTGATGGTGATATTTTGTAATAAGGGTATTGGTGTAGGGAGTCTGCAACGAATGGTGTTGGGACAGGAAAGGACCGTTGTGTGCCGGAAAGGGTTATCTGAAAGGGTCAGGAACCAATGAGGGAATGAGCATAGATAGGGAACACACATACTAGTACAAAAAATGAGCGGTGCCAGAGGTTTTAAATGGGATTTGTGAAGGGGTTATTATAGAGATATTGGTGTCATGATATATTAATGGTTAGTAGCGGTTGTTAGTAGAAAAAAGGGGTAGTAAGGTTAGATTGACAATGCCAAAATAAGACAGAGAATAATGAGTAATAGAGAGTCACCCAAACGAGTAAGGATAGAAGGGTTAGAAAAAGAAAATTCATGGTAGGAAGGTAATTGTAACAGAAAGGTAAATGATAAAGTTGAAATTGTTGTATAGAATCTGATATAAACAAATGTTAAATAACAAAAGTTAATAGAGAATTGTTGATAGTAAGGTGATATAGTTTTGGTACAAGTCATGTAAATGTAAATTGTTTAGTGTAAATGTGACAATGTTAATGTGTAATGTTTAATGTTTTATGATGTTTTATTGTTATGGGTAATGACGGTAACAAATGTTAAAGAATAGTAGCTTTTAAAGGTTGAAAGTCTAAAGGTGCAAATGAAGTTGAGCAAAATATAGTATGATACCTGTTGCAATCGATAGCTGATTATAAGTTGAGTAATAAAATTGGAATAATAAACTTGTCTGCCATAATAGTTGTAGGTTGAGTTTGATAGAAATAGTTAGGTGAAGGTGTTTTGGGGAATATTAGAGAATTGTTTATGTCTTGTGTTATTTTTAGTTATATATATAGTTTGTTTTTCTTACAAGGAAGAAATTGAGTTTGGTGGTGGTAAAAGAATATACCTTTTAAAGTCTTGTAGTTGTTATGTTAAACTTTTAAATTAAAACAAACCAATGCCCCGAACACAAACCAATGCATCTAAAAGGGAACATATCAGTTGTAGATATGGAAGTATGTTAGACCACTATTTTAAATTTTTGTATGCAATGTTTCAGAGTTTTGTGGTGTTGTGACTGCGGTCCTGGGCTGGCTGGACGTCAGAACAGGAGCGTAGAGTGCCTCATGGCCTTATGGTGTAGGGATCTCTCAGGAGAAGTCCAGTAAGGTCAGAGGGTGCGACCAGCATCATTGGACCAAGGGTAAGTGATGATAAATTTTTATATAGTAACATTACAGGGGGTTGTGGTGACATATCTAGACTGATCCTTTTAGGAAAGTGTGAATGAGTCAATGAAAGTTTTTGTGTCTCGACACAAAATCTTTCATTGAGGGGGTTTGTAACAGTACATAATGACCCAATACCATAATTATGGGATCTAAAGGTATTTTTTCAATGTCTTATTGTTTAATCATTAAATACAGAATGGTTAGGTCCATTGTCCCTATATACGAAGGAACAAAGCAGATTCAGCAAGAGTACCATGCCAAGGTCACCGTTGGACGTGCGGGAGCCGGTAAAAGCCATGGCGGTGTTTGCGACGAATGACTTTAAATATGCATTGTGATTGGATAATAACACTGTTCCGTCATAACAAAAAACAATGACGCACTGACTACAACGCATGCAACGAGGCGTTGTCCTGTATGACAAAGCTTGGTGACGTAAAATACATACACACAAGCGCAAATTTACATTTGCCTCTGTCTCAATTCAGCGTAGTTCTTCAAGGGATCAACAGCGATGTATCGCTGTTTGATCAGTTTCAAATTAAAAGCTTAAAACAACTAACTCCTCAAGTAAAATTTCTTATGGTGGAGCAACAGATGCTCAAGTGTAATAACAGTTAGAACATAACATGTAGAATCAGTGTAAACATCGTTAAGTAAAAACAACAAAACATGAGGCGAACACCGGCCTGTTAAGCTACGAATTCACCACCATTTAAATAACATAGAAAACAATAAATAATAATGATAAAAAAAAAACTTACACTTACCGTTCTTGTACGTTCGTGGGTCCAGGGTCTCATACGTACTTTGGGATACAAGCGTAATTTTCAAGGTTGTGTGAAGAACTTATACAATGCATCTTGGAAGAGAAATTATTTTTTGTTTATTAATCAAAAGTGTTGAATTTATAAGTTTTCTCCAAAATAGGTTTTTACAGTGTTTAAAGGTTGTGCAACTATTACATCTTACTTCCTATTACTTACATACTTTAAGATAGCCCAGCCTGCGCACTCACTACTCACATTCTTAAAACCCCTTATTAATATAAAAAACGCCCCATTTATGTAAAATTAATGAACATAATGCTTTCAGTGTGGAACGTTACGTGTGTGGCGTTCTCTTCCCCGACCACGTGTTGCGTTTTCCACAGTCTTTCATTCTCCGGATGTTCACACGGTTTATAATAATTAACAACGTTCAATATTCACTCTTCGTCACTAGAGGCACTGTTATACATGTTTTTGTAATATCACATAGGTATTTTGTCGGCCGACTTAAGAAAAAATATGAAGATTTGCCCGGGCACAAATCTGATAGCTGCCACGCGTGGCTTGGGTTGCTAGTCGACTGGGAAGAAAATTATCAATCTGCCTCCCTCCAAAACACTCGGACAGAGCGGAAGTTTCACTGCCTCATGATCGGATCTTTCGTCACTGTTCATTCAACACAGGTGTTTTTTGTGTGGTAACCGTGGACGATATTTGTGAAGCACGGTTGACGTCACAAAAGTGGGCGGTCTTAGACTTTATTTCCTGAGGATCGGCTAAGGAGACGATGAATAAAATCGTTCCCCAGACATCTTGGTTTTAGGATGAAGGCGTCCCCCGAGCGCGGACTTGTACTGCTCGTGGGTGCGTGGTCACACTTATGCAAAGTTCTGAGAAATTCAGGGTGGTGCGAATTCCTTGCCGAGTTACACAATAGAAATTGCGCCTTGCCTTTGTTTCAACACTGTTTCTTGCCACGTGGTCTGTTATAATGGAATGGACGTTTGTCGTAAAATAAAACTTTCACAATAATTTTTTATAAAATCCCGCAAAAAATTAAATAAATGAAATTACCCAATTTAGACACGTTACAATACCCTCTCAATGAGAATTCTGCTGTCCAGAACAGAAGAAATCTCATTGATAAAACCCCGAAGAGGACCGGTGAGGAACTGGTGCCAACAACCCCCTCTTATTCTTACTCCTCATGGGTAAACGACCCCCTGGCTTGGCAACTATGGACGCATCTGAACGAGATCACTGGACTTCTCCGTAAGAGATCCCAACACCGAAAAATCGAACAGACAAGTACCACAGCACACCTCACCTTCTAACATGCTACCCCCCAAAATCCTCAATCCCTGGCTTAGACCATTCTAGATCCTCCACCGATATGTTTCCTCTTGTATGCAAGCTGGGCTGCCTTTAGCAGATACTGGGCTCACACACACTCGCATTACATATTGACATCACATATCATAGAATTGAAAAATTTTCAAAAGTTATTTAACTGGCAACCCATTGGTTGTTTTCAGGTAAAATTGATTCATACATTTTTATAGATTCTAAATTATTCTCTTTCTTGTTTTCTGTTTTATTTAAAATGAGTTAATTTAAACCTTTCTTCTAATTAAACATATCCTTAACCTAACATGTGATCACTTAGAATCTAACAATACAAGTCAATACCATAAATCAATAAAATAAACATGGTCAATACTCAAATAATCAAAGCTCAAAAATATTCATAAGCTGGCAGGCACACTCATTTTTTTTCCCAAAAATTTTTAAAATTGAAAGAAAATTTAAATTTTAAATTTATTAAAATGTTTCCTTTACATTTAGAAATTATTTAAAACTTTTTTAAATTGATTAAATGAACAAATTGACTTGACTTCCTACTACACAAGCTTAGTAGGTATATGACCTCACTGTCAGCTGATCGAAACTAGGTCAAGTCCACAACCTTGACCCACATACGTTATGTATAAGTTCTGTCTGAAAATACATTCAACATCTGTAACATCTTAACTTGAAACACACAACATAATAAAATAAAATATTTAAACTAACAAAATATTATTATAAATAATAAGCAAATTTACATTTAAATTATTCAAAATAAACAATTCTTAATTTTACATTATTTCCAAATTCTATCCAAATTCTGTCACTGGTTTCAAAATAAAAAATTTTATATCTTTATTATAAATCTCTTTCTTTATTTAACAATCTCATTCTACATTACTTTGGGTGATTTAAATTATTTATCTCCTTTAATTCCCTACTTGGTCTGTATACATATATAATCTTTCTCTCTCTGACTCTAACCACTAACAACTTCAACTACCATGACACCCATCTCTATCAAAAAAAAACCTCTACCAAACACTCTCTAAACCCAACTTATCGTTAAACTCAAATCGCCACCTTCTCTCTATATATATAAAAAAATACTCTCTAACCCTTTGTACTTGGGATACGTGTTTCCCCCCCAAAAAAAACTCATTTCCCTTATCTGGCCCCTGGATTCTACCTAAGGCGGCCCCGTCCCACTAAATCGGTCCCAATCCCGTCCCAACTTATCATTATGTTGCGGACTCCCACATTACACTACCCCCTACTACAAAATTGCCATCCCCAAAATCTCAATCTCATTACCTCACTACAAATACAACAAAATAACATCATTAATTATAAACATCAATATATCACTCAAAAACTCTACATATATTCTCCATTACTACTGTGTCAACATCAATACTTCTCAAAATTCTATAACATTACATTAACTCAAAACAACATTACATTATTTTCATCTCTACTCTTTCTTTAACTTTGACTTCAAGTTGGACAGATCTATAACTTTCACAAATTATTACTTTATTTCTCACTTTAAATAGCATCTGCAATACATTGAAACATTACATTAAATATTAATTCCTTGGAACATTTATAAACCAATATACCAGTGACATTTTATTGCTAATCAGCTGATCACCCTAACGCAATTAAAACACATCTCAAAATTGAACAAATTACATGAAATATATATATATTTAATATATATATTTATTTATCATTACTTCTCACCTCCTTGTTTCCCCTTTTTCTGATTCTGATACTTTGTGTCAACCGCCTGCCAGACGGTTTAATTATTTACTTAGTTGCAAATATACACACATAATGAAGACACATATTGTTATCAATGCTTATATCTAACCTACGATAATAAAATAATACATTTAAAATCATAGCATGAACACCTTATATTGAATGTATGAGCATCTAATTACTGAAACAGAGCACAAGCATTTTTATTGGATCAAAATTTAAATTAGCAAAAAAATGTTTTATGTTGTAAAATTTAAATTCGTGGCTCCTCTGAGTCACCTCCCATCCACACACTCTATTGCAAGTTATGGAGGACTGTATCGTCCTTTCGCTTCTGCAAAGACGGCATATTTTGGAGTAGTTTGACCTCTCCGTGTCTTTGCTTCGGCTGTTACATTTTAAAGGTTGCGAATATCAACATACTCTTGGCTATAATTAAACGCCCTTAAACGGGTCTACCACCTGGCTTTGCTGTTCCTCCGCGAACAGAGTGGTAGCCGCTGTTCCATAGTACCTGGATTTCCCCTAAAGTTCACCCCCCATTTGATTTCTACTATATACCAATTTCAAGTCAGCTATGGTCGAGGGACTTGGTATGACCATAGCTAACCGCTAGCCAAATCCACGATTAGTGCTGGTAAGGCAGTAATTGCCCGAAATGTCGGGGAAATCTAACTTTTATTTCACTGCCTGTTCTACATCGTTTTAGTTTGTGCGACACGATCGTCTATCAGTGAGTAAATTAAGTTTACACGAAAAAAAAGGTGTGTCGCACATTTTCGCCATTTTCGCCTCCGATGGAGGTAACACTCTCTGTTACCCCCAACCCATTTCGCTATCTACGAGAGCACAGGCCACCCCCGCAATAGCAACTTAATAACTAACTAATTACAACTGAAAACTAAACTTTCTACAATTGCAGTTCCACACTCCATTGTTCTATCACTTCATTGAGCACCAATCTACCCCCCAAAACTATCCCCACTTCTTGTATTGACAACAAGTTTTTATTTTACTACACATCTTTTCAAAACGTTCCCATACTCACTGATACTAAAACTTGACAATTATATTTGGTCACTTAATTCTAAAATTTATTTAAATTTAAAATTATACACATCCAGAATTATTTTGGTATATATTTTTTTTTTTCTTTCAAAAATTCTATTTACATTGAAGGCTGACTCTATCTATCCTTCACCACATCTAGGAAGATCGCAGTCGCCTGAAATGGGGGTGTTTTGCGATGAAGTATACAAAAGTTCCAACTCAGATCTACTTTGTGCAGTTACTTCCCCTTCTATGCAAACTGTACTACCTTATCTTCTCATCTCTACTAACCCGTCGTCTGAGCCAGAACTTCCCATACTTCTCCGCAAAACTCTTCGTTTCTGGCTTAAACAAAACTATTGTCAATGGCTCAACTGGGATTTTGCCATTGACACTAAAATATTTAAGTTTGTATGCACTGCCCTGTATTTAGGTGCAGCCTCCATTATGTACAACACTCTAAGTCAGTGCAGGCACGTGACAGGTACACCGAGACCGCTGCACCTGGAGTGTATTAAAAAAATTAATTCGTGTCACGTACCTGTTGGGGTCCCCCTCCCCGTTCAAATGTGTAGTCAAATTTCTACTTTATACCAATTTTGGTGGAGCCGGACCATCGTTGTTTTCACCGCCCGAAGGAAGATCCGCCAACCATGGCCCGCCTCCAAGTTCCGAATTCCACGGCCAGGACTGGTAAGATCGTGACCGCCCGAAAATGGGGGAGGATCCCTTCTGTAAACATACAACAATATTTGAAATCTTATTTATAAACATACCATAATTAAAGTGACCGATATAATTTTAAATTCGTCGCATTTTGAGTACCTACTATTTTCTGCGTCGCTGGGTTCCTCAGCACATACGCATTCTGCATTTTTATTTCTACAATTTCATATGGTCCTTCATACAACAAGAAAAACTTCTTTATTTCTCTATCTTGAGCGCTGGATAAATCATGCCTTTTTACTAACACTAACTGACCTACCTCGTACTTGGTCCATTTACCCTTAGCATCATGTTTCTGTTTTCTTCGCTCTCCTCTCGTAAGTAAGTTCTCGTTTGCCAATCTAATTTTCATGTTCCTGTCCAAAACTTGACCTTCTGGTGGGTATTCGAAAAGTTGTTCCAATATCCTGGGCGGCCTTGTTCCCCTGATCAACTGATGCGGCGTAAATCCTGTGGACTCATGGGTGGTACAATTCAGCCACTCCTCTACTTTTTTCACGTAGGATGGCCATTCTGTGTGTTTGGCGTGACAGTACGCCCGAAATATCCTACCAATCTCTCTCATCACCCGTTCTGCTTGGTTCGACTGAGGATGATACACTGCCGTATGCTTGGGTATGATACCTTCCCATCCAAGCGTCTGCCGCCACTTGCCGCTGATAAACTGTGGACCGTGGTCAGATAATATAATTTTCGGTTTTCCAACGTTAATCATGTAGTCTTTTACTATTTTCTCACTGAGTACTTTACTTGTCGCTCTCTTAATGCTATATAACTTCACAAATTTTGAAAAAGTGTCTAGAACTACAAATACATACAATACACCCCCTCTACCTCTGGGTAATGGTCCATACAAATCAACCGCAACTAGATCAAACGGTCTCTCAACTTTTATGTAATTCATCTCCCCTTCTACCTTATAATTCACTACTTTCGATTTCTGACATAAATCACACACTCTCAACACTTTTCTCACTCTCTTCTCCATATTCTTAAATATACATGATTCTTTCAAAACATTTGCACATTTTCTCGCCCCAAAATGACCATACCTTCTATGACAATCCCAAACAATTCTATCTATTAACCCCTCGGGTATAACTAACCTCCAATCACGCTCCCCACTATCTACTTTTTTAAACAAAATACCTTGATATACTTGAAACCGCTCCTTATATTCAGATCCCTCTACCTCTGTTTCTAAACTAACAATTACTTTACCCAGTTTACTATCAGATCTTTGCATGTTTTTAATATCACTTAATTCTTCACCAAAAATTCTATCTTCTCTAGTTAATCTAAAAATTTCTATTTCTTTAAGATCCCTACCAGTTTTATTGTCTATAACATCTACTCTAGAAAGTGTATCTGGTACCTTAATATCTGACCCCTTTATATACTCCCATGAAAAGTTATATTCTTGTAAAGCTAATACCCACCTGGTTAATCTGCTATGTGTCAGCTTACATGAATTGAGGAATGATAATGCCTTGTGGTCCGTCTGGATTATTGTGGTATTGCCTAGGATGTAGGTCTGGAATTTACCCACGGCGAACACAATACTCAGAAGTTCTTTTTCTGTCGTCGTATAATTTTTCTCAGCCGACAGCAGCGATCTACTGGCGAAGGCGATCCTCAGATGTTCCTTGTCGCAACCCTCCTGGTAGAGCTCCGCCCCTAGCGCTACATTGCTGGCGTCGGTCTGCAAATAAAAAGTTTTATTAAAATCGGGATGATTCATCATGATCATGTGACTAAACTTTCTCTTAATTTCGTTGAACGCATTCCGTTCCGTATCGCCCCATCTCCACTGTTTATTCTTTTGCAGTACAGCACTCAGTTTGGATGTCGTGTGTGCGTAGTTCTCCTGAAATTTCCTGTAAAAATTGCATAGGCCTAAGAAACTTTGTAACTGCTTAATGTTTTTTGGTTCGGGGAATCGCATTATGGCTTCCACTTTGTCAGGGTTGGCTAATATCCCCTCTTGTGTAATAATAAACCCTAAGAAATGTATTTCTGTCTGCAGAAACTTAGACTTGTCCCAATTCACTGTTAAACCCCCTTTATGTAGCTTATCTAATACGTATTCTATGTGTTCTAAATGTTCAGTGAATGTCCTAGAAGCTATCAAGATATCATCGACATGTACGGTTAAAAAGTCTAAATCCTTAGGTTGTAATATATTATCTAAACATTTAATAAAACTGGCAACACTGGTGTTTAAACCAAAAGGTAAGCGTTTGAATTGGTAATTCTTACCGTTAAAAAGAAAAGCTGTGTATTTTCTGCTATCTGCTGCTAATGGCACCTGCCAGTATCCCGCTGTCAGGTCTAGTGACGTCATGTATTTGACTCCGCTGAACTTCTGTAAAATCTCATTTATGGGTTCCGGAGATTCCCGGTCAGGTATAATAATTTGATTGATTTTTCGGGCATCTAAACATAACCGTACCTTTCCATCCTTTTTTATCACTACTACCAAAGGGTTTGAGTAGGGTGATACTGAGCGTTCAATTATGCCTCCCTGCATCATCCGGTCTAATTCCTCCTGTACGCCCTCCTCTTCGAAAACGGCATCGGGTAGCTCCTCTTCATGTATGGTGCGTGGTCCCGAACTTTCAGCTCACAGATGTAGTCCTTCGCTTTCCCTGGTGATTCATCAAACACCTCTCTGAACCGCTCCACAATTGCCCACAGCTCCTCTCGCTGAGTATTTCCTACAACTGTATCTTCATTAAAAAATTTGTTGGCTCTATCTGCCCACACACTCATTACTCTCATGCATTTCTCCCTCCTCATTCTCTAGGCCATCACTCTCTAGACATATATTTATTTTGGTCTCTATCGCTTATCTGCTTATGTAACATTTTTATTCCCGTGACTTTAGCTTCGTTTACTACTTTTTTAAACTCTATTCTGACTGGTTTATTCCCCTTTTCAAACTTTACTATTTGTTTATTGAAATTTATTACTGCTCCGTTTCTTTCCAAAAAATCATTTCCCAATATTACATCTAGACTCAACCCTTTAACTACTAGGAAAGTGTTTTCAAATTCAACTTCATTTATTAAAATATTTAATTGTACTTGTCTGGTTATTCTCTTACTTCTTACCCAAGTTACCCCCACTACTGTAACCCCGGCAACTGGTAATGATGGTATATTCTTGTTTAACTCTTTTAATTCACCCATAACATTTTCAGAAATTACTGAGATCTCGCTACCGGTATCAATTAAAGTTTTATAATTCTTACCTTCAATTTTAATTGTCACCTCAGTCAATCCTGTTCTGCGTTCCATCACCTGGTTCTCCTCTTCTTCTAACAATTCTTTTGCCATGTCCACCTTGATAACGTTCGCGTATTCGTTGGTTGCTTGGACCCGGTACTCCGTTGAGAATGGTTGGGCCCGCTTCTCCATTGTCTTCCTTAGTTTCCCGTGGATGGACCTGCTACAGCTAGATGATTTCCTCCCCTTCCTCTATTATAATGTCCTCCTCCTCTGGGCGCTCCTCTATAAAATTCTCCTCCCCTCGACTGTTGATTTGGTGGTGGGTTCGTTCTCTCGTTCCTGGCGCACTCCCTGTTTCGATGACATCTGAAACAATTAGTTCTATTAGCATAATTGTCGGTTTCACATTCTCTACACCTCCAACTCTCGCCCCTATTATCAAAACTTCCTCCCCGCGCTCCTCTATGAAAATTCTGTGTATGGTTCCCTACATTGTGCATATTCATTTGTTGTATACGCCTGCTGTCTTCCTGGTCCTTAATATTCTGAAAAACATCCAATATTTTTTCTAACTCATTGATATTGCTTACCTCTCTGGTCATTAACGTGATCTGAACTTCCCTCGGTAGATGCTTACTGATGTGGCGTACAAACGACTGGAATGGCAACGGTGGTTCTAAGTACTTAGCTTCGTTGTATAGCTTCATGGTAATATTACGGTTGTTTCTCCCAAAGCTCCTGGTTCCCATTATTTGGCTTCGTAGTATCTCCTGCTCCTCCTCCGACCAGTATTTATTCCGAAAGGCTTTTTCAAAATCTTCATACCTCTCCCATTTGTTTCGATGTGTCTCCGCCCATATCTCCGAATTGCCCTTAAAACATTTCAAAATTTTTATAAGTTTAACCTCCCAACTACCACCATTAAATCTGTCAAATTCCCGCACTCGATTCAAAAATTGCATTGGATGCACTCTACGATTTTCACTACTAAACGTCTCTAATTCTATTTCATTGTTGGTGTCTCGTGTCATGAATATGCGTTCAGTAACATTGTTTAAATTTTGATTTCTTACTAAACTTAATTCGTCTCTCATACTACTAATGTTTTGTTCAAGTGAATATAATTTTTTGTCATTACTATATTCAGACTGTACGTTATTTTTTGATATTACATCAATAGCTTCATTTACTGCTTGTATTTCTGTCTTATAATTATTTTCAATTTCATTTATTTTAGAGTCTACCTTATTTTGGTGTTCATCAATATTCTGACTAATTTTTTCGACTGTCATTACTACGCTACTCAACTTACATTCAGTTTCAGTATTACATTTATTAATTTTATATTCTATGTCATTGTTATACTCATTCATTGAGTTTATTAGCATCTCGTTATTCTCATTTATTTGCTTCTCAACTCTACCTATCTGATTATCTATTTCATTAAATTTAACATCTATTTTCTGTATTGAATTCTCTAACTTGGTTTCTACTAGATTAATTTTATCAGTGAATTCTACTTTGGTATTTTCACAACGTCTATTAATCTCATTAATATCATTTTTCAATTCATCAAAACGATTATCATTACTATCAAAACGCTTATTTAACTCATTAAATTCACTCTTCTGCTCACTGAATGTTGTATTGAAATCGCCTCTTAGTTCACTAAAATTACTATACATCATATTATACAATCGTGTCAGTACATTGTCTTCATCGGACTTCTTATTTTGGTTGACTGGAATAGGTGTCGATTGATGTTCGACATCTGTCATTATTTTTGATTCGGTTATTTCTACATTACTGTCAGTGAAGCTGACTTCCTTATTACTATTTTTATTTTCTCTATTTGATTTTGGGGTCGCTTGGATCCCCGAATCATCTGTATTATTTGATTCATTCGTTCTGGTTATATTACTAATTTTGTCTTCTTGACCTACATTCGGTGTTGAATGTACTTCAAGACTATTCATAACAGCTGATTCGTCAAATTCAGCTGTTTCGCTTATCACAGTCGAGTCGGACAAATCGACTCCGTTCTCTGTATTTTCCATTATTATATTTTTTTAATTATGTAATTTATTTCTTATCTGTCTGAACAAATATTTTTTACTTATTTTACGTAACTTTACGTATTTTCACTTAACCTCTCAATTGCGCTTGTATCTTATTTGTAGGTATGGAATTTCATTTTATTAAATTCGTGCCTGTTCCGCGGCGCCAATGTTAAGCTACGAATTCACCACCATTTAAATAACATAGAAAACGATAAATAATAATGATTAAAAAAAAACTTACACTTACCGTTCTTGTACGTTGTGGGTCCAGGGTCTCATACGTACTTTGGGATACAAGCGTAATTTTCAAGGTTGTGTGAAGAACTTATACAATGCATCTTGGAAGAGAAATTATTTTTTGTTTATTAATCAAAAGTGTTGAATTTATAAGTTTTCTCCAAAATAGGTTTTTACAGTCTTGGATTTCGTTGTCCATGATGTGTCCGTTACTTAACTAAATATCACTATAATATTGACGACTCCGAACACAAAGTTTTTTATAAGTAAAAACGTAAAGTTTTACCTTACAGCCTGTAAGCCTCAAGGCTGTAAGGTAAAACTTTACGTTTTTACTTATAAAAAACTTTGTGTTCGGAGTCGTCAATATTATAGTGATATTTAGTTTTTACAGTGTTTAAAGGTTGTGCAACTATTACATCTTACTTCCTATTACTTACATACTTTAAGATAGCCCAGCCTGCGCACTCACTACTCACATTCTTAAAACCCCTTATTAATATAAAAAACGCCCCATTTATGTAAAATTAATGAACATAATGCTTTCAGTGTGGAACGTTACGTGTGTGGCGTCCTCTTCCCCAACCACGTGTTGCGTTTTCCACAGTCTTTCATTCTCCGGATGTTCACACGGTTTATAATAATTAACAACGTTCAATATTCACTCTTCGTCACTAGAGGCACTGTTATACATGTTTTTGTAATATCACATAGGTATTTTGTCGGCCGACTTAAGAAAAAATATGAAGATTTGCCCGGGCACAAATCTGATAGCTGCCACGCGTGGCTTGGGTTGCTAGTCGACTGGGAAGAAAATTATCAATCTGCCTCCCTCCAAAACACTCGGACAGAGCGGAAGTTTCACTGCCTCATGATCGGATCTTTCGTCACTGTTCATTCAACACAGGTGTTTTTTGTGTGGTAACCGTGGACGATATTTGTGAAGCACGGTTGACGTCACTAAAAGTGGGCGGTCTTAGACTTTATTTCCTGAGGATCGGCTAAGGAGACTATGAATAAAATCGTTCCCCAGACATCTTGGTTTTAGGATGAAGGCGTCCCCCGAGCGCGGACTTGTACTGCTCGTGGGTGCGTGGTCACACTTATGCAAAGTTCTGAGAAATTCAGGGTGGTGCGAATTCCTTGCCGAGTTACACAATAGAAATTGCGCCTTGCCTTTGTTTCAACACTGTTTCTTGCCACGTGGTCTGTTATAATGGAATGGACGTTTGTCGTAAAATAAAACTTTCACAATAATTTTTTATAAAATCCCGCAAAAAATGAAATAATTGAAATTACCCAATTTAGACACGTTACAGGCCAAACACCCTGGAACGACCCAACACCAGCGAGGGAGCAGCGTAGACCACAACTAAGAGAAGTCCACTTTTATCATTTCTTTATTATTTTAATGAGCTCATTAATCAAAAATAAAACAACTGAACAAATGTACTGGTAATAGGGCGAATGTGTGTGAGAGTGTGTGAGTGAGCTCATGGCCATGAACATATATGCCGAGGGCATTGGTTTGTGTGTAAATGAGATTTAAGCATAATAAGTAATTAGAGCTGCAGCTAAAGATAAAAGTACATAATAACCTTGCTTGGAGATAAAATGAGAATCGTAAGAATTAACAGAGTAAATTAAAATAGCCACCATTTTGTTTTTATAACATTGTATGACGCCATTTTGGCCACATGGTTGTATATGCAAAATCTATTTGGGAAATTAAAAATTTGATAGTTACTTTCAATATAAAACAGTGTTATCATTTGTGTCACCTTCTTTGTATCAAAAAATCTCGCTGTTAATGAATCCTGGCCCCTTAGGTAAAAAGCATATTAAAAAGAAGAGTACGAGCCCGGCAATGATTGAAATCGGTAAGTATATGTATGTACCATATTATGGTAATAAGTATACATACATAATTTTAAATAAATTTTGTGTATGAGTAAGTGTATTGACAAAGAGCACTGTTGGAAGTTGAATTGAAAGTTAATACAAATAAAGAATCCTTCTTGTATATGATGTTTTATATTATTGTAGAATAGGCATTGTATGTTGTGTGTGTAGTAATTTACAGGTAAAAAGGGTGATTAAAATCTGGCGAGCAAGCTAACCTAGAGGCGCAAGTCAATTACGAATAACAGCGCTTATAGTCGACAGCTGGTAGAACGTGAGATTACCGAACTAGCGTGTTTCCTGCACCATTTTTGAATTGATTTACATAATACAGACTGACTAGGGTTGGAGAGAATTCTCAATTTATTCATTAAATATACGAAATATAGAAGTAACATTGAGTAATAAGGTAAAACCGTGTTATGGTCTACCTAAAAGTTTTAATAACAAAATAATAAATATTTTCATTAATAACAGCTTGATTAAACCCCAGTACACTCACACACACATTATAATTTGATTGATTACAATATTTAATATTACTAATTCTCTCCATATTTATTCTCTCTACAAATTCTCTATCACCTCTCTTTACCTTAAACAACTCTATCACTCTATTTCTCTCTTTCCATACTCTCCCAAACCCATTTCACATTCTCACTCCACTCAGAGGGCAATACCATATTATTAGAACACCATCTGGCCTTACCAGATACACTAAAAACCAAGGGACATTTTGAAGATCTTTTATCTTCTACAAACACTATCGAGGAACTCTCGTCCTCCAAAACATTCGTGAAGTCTCTGCTTCACCCTCATCACTGGAAAATTTTGCCCTCTGTTCACACTCTACATTTAAACGATCTCTCCATTCTTTCTCCAACTCATCGATACTTATTACTACTCCATTACTAATGCCAACTAACTTTCTACTCTCAATATCACTAATATTATTCACTGTATTAACCACATTACTCACCTTGTTTGCTGTCACTTGTTTTACGCTTAAACTACCACCATTATCATTTATATTTCCGTTATTTTCACTTACCTTGTTAACCGTTGCTTCCTTGTTTATATTCTCATTAGCGCTCAACTTACTATCAATCATGATTACTACATATAGTCTCACTATCTTCATTATCAGAACCGAGTAATTTATTCTGTAATATCTCATTACTACTATTTTCAATACTAAAACCCCTTACCCGGTTTATTTTACTTTCTCTGTTCTCTCTTCTTTTTCTAATATCATCTACATCATCTCTCATTAGTTTTATAACTGTCTGAAGACGTTCATCAATACTATTTATACGTTTATCAGTGTTAGAGTTTTGTAGTTTCATATTATTAATATCGCTCTTTAGTTCATCAAATTTAACATCATTTATGTCAAAGCCTTTTCTCAATTCATTCAATTTTGCATTTTGTACATCAAATTTATGGTCATTTACATCAAAACGTTAATTGATATCGCTCTTTACTTCATTAAATTTAGCCTCATTATCACTTTTCATTTCATCAAAATTACTTTTCTGTTCCTTGAAACTACTTTTTATAAAGTTAAATAGATCATCTATTGACAATTCTCTTTCTTTTATTCTAGTTGTCACGGGCGTGGATTTTGCTCCCGCGTTACTAATTATAATTGAATCAGTTAAATTATTTTCGTTAACTATGGTTGGAGTTGTCTCCAGCCCTGAATCATTCGTAACTGCTGACTCAGTTAAAACATTCTCTTGGGCCATTGTAGGCATCAAATGGTCTCCTAACTCACTCGTAACTGTCGAGTCGGTAATATTTATTTCGTTCTTATTTTCCATCTTTATCAATATAACTAATTTAAGCAAATAATTATATAAACTGCCTATACAATTATAAAAACATCTTCAAATTTACTCTTCGTTTTGTGTTACTAACCTTATACCCATAACCTTTAATTACACATTTATATGTAACCTACAAAAACACCCTCACTCCCAATTAATCCGTCTCTGCAACTTAAATTAGGTCTAGTTTATATAATTAAAATCAATTATATAAACTGTCTCTAAGTTCAGGCGCCACTGTAACAATAATAATTTTATGCAAATAATAAATTCGTCCCTGTGCGGACGTCACTGTAACAATAGTAATTTCTGCTCAAATAAAATGTTAACCAAGATTTAAGAATTTATAACTTTTTCTTACCTTTGGGTTCACCTCCAGGGTCTTATAGACGAAACAATTGCAGAGTGAATATTTAGGTGTGAGTTGCGAAATAATTACGCTAACACAGTTTTTTGAATTCTAACAAATTAGTTTTCTTTTATTAAACAAAATTATTTCCCAATTTCTACTTTAATTAATACTTTCTTTTAGTCTATTTTTTAATGTCCTTGACCTCACAACACTTCCAAACAAACTTCCAAAAAATATAAAATTTACTTCTTATTAAAAACTATGACAAGATTAATTTAATGTTTACTAGTCGACCAGTACTTTGGATCTATAACTATGCTCTCTCTCTCTCTCTCTCTCTCTCTCTCTCTCTCTCTCTCTCTCTCTCTCTCTCTCTCTCTCTCTCTCTCTCTCTCTCTCTCACATGTTTATTCTTTTCCCCGTTTATTTAGATCTCATAAATGGACATCCCCGTATATGAATTTAAATGCTGTTACTGAGTTTAAATTAGAAATTGATTATATTGGACTCAGCCTTCCTGTAGACTTGTCCAGTTGTTATCACTTTTCCCACCAAACACTCCGAAAGTAGCTTAAAAATGTTTGAAAGTTCATTTTGCACGCTCGTTTGACTTGTTCTCTGTGCTATACATTATTTTACTGTTTTATCACCTTTAGAACATTAGTTTTGTCGGCCGACGTGACTTGCTAGTGAACACTGGTTTGACCATGCGGTCTGAAAAATACGAGTCGACTGCGGTATATTGCTCACACATATTACTAGTTACTGGAACCGTGCGCTCCTTTACTGGCCCACGCGGCTCTGCTGTGTCTACTTGACTGGTCCAACGATGACTGACTGTTGTCTCCTGGCTTGTGGTAATTACGTATTTTTCCGTAATTCACAGATAGCCCGAGTTACAAGTGATTATGTAATTCGTCTAGACGAACTGTCTCAGGGCCCGCTCTAGCGGTTACGTCGCCCCGGACAAAAAGACAAATTGCCGCCCCTTAAGAATATATATATATTTTTTAAATAAAGGTACATATTTTTTATTTTCAATAAAAATCAAATCATTTTATTTAAATTTATTAAAAGCATATATTTAGAAAGAAACATGTAACATAACATAATATTGACAATCAAGCTTTTTATGTTAAATAAAAGTCAAATCGTTTTAAATTATAATCAACACATACACATATACATATTTAGAAAGAAACATGTAACATAACATAAAATTGATAATCAAGCAGTACAAAACAGTGAAAATAAAACAAGGTAACATCAACTACGCTAAAATCACAAAAACTTTTTTTTCTCATTTTCAGTTCTGCAAACTTTTTTATTACATCTTTTAAATTTACTTGATCAGCAATTCCATGCTCAATTGCCAAAATGGCCAAACCATTAAGACGATTTTGTGTAGTAGTCGAACGTAAAAAGTTCTTAATTAATTTTAACTTAGAGAAACTCCTTTCACCACTTGCTACAGTTATTGGTATCGTTAGCAATATTCTTAAAGCAATAGTAAGGTTTGGGGCAAAATTTAACTTTGTAATTAAGCTCAGTACATTGCTTAGGCTTTGTTTTTTGCCCAAAAGCGCAGATACTGCTGAAATTTCCTCTGCTAATTCTACCCCATTTATGTCAACAGAATCACCACCAGTTAAAATACATTCTAAATTCTTACAGTGTTTTAGTAGCATTTCTTTGTACATGGTATTTAAATCGTATATATTATATAAGAATTGAAAATAGTTACTATGATTACTAAGTTGTTCAAATCTAGCATCTAGTGCTTTTAGTGCTTGATCGATTGTAAAATAAAAAAAATCTATTTTATATTTTTCTTTTGGATCTTCGAACGGTTCATCTCGTGCTTTGTATGAGAAGTTCCTTTTTATTCTTCTTACGCGGTGTCGTGTTATTGTTAATCCAAAATTAGCTTCCACATCAATTTCGGTAGCAAGTTCTTTTGCATCAATAATAGTTTCATCGAAGGACGAACCAATCGAAGATTCTTGAAAAATATTTTGCAGTTTTGTAAAAGATCAAGTGCAGAGGCTAGATCAAAATCTTTTGTTTGCATCAACTTGCTTATTGGATTAATGCAATTTAGTATTTTATGCCAAATAACTAATGAACACAAAAACTGAAATTGTTTAATACAATTTAATAAACCCGAGGCCTCGTCTCTTATTAAATTATCAATTTCTTGGTTTTCGTAAATGGTTAGCAAGGCGTCGTATACATCTCCCAAATGGAATCTCAAAGGCTTTAAGGCCTCTATCCTACTCTCCCATCTAGTGTCACTCAATGGTTTCAAAGTTAAACCTTGAACATGTTTTAAAAGTATTGCCCATCGAAAAGTAGATGCCGGAAAAAATAAATATATTTTTTGGACCATGTTGAAGAAATTAGCGGCTTCCAATGATGCTTTTGCCATATCATTAACAACAAGATTGAGAGAGTGGCTACGCTACTACACGGAACATAGAATGCTCGCGAATTATATTGTTTAATTTTAGATTGCACTCCTGCTTTATCGCCCCTCATATTGGACCCGTTGTCGTATCCCTGCCCTCTGATATCCTGCAAATTTAAACCCAAGTCATTAAGTTCTCCAATTATAATATCAGTCATTTGTTTTCCTATGGATCTTTCGACTGGTAAGAAGCCTAAAAAGCTTTCATTAATTTTAATTTCAACATCAGCGTCAAATTTATTGATTGAAACATATCTGATTACAAGAGTCATTTGCTCTACCTTACTAATGTCAAGAGTAGAGTCTAAAATTATGGAAAAATATTTGGATTTTTTTATTTCATCAATAATATGAGACTTTACACTTTGATGCAGCAGATTTATTATCTCGTTTTGTATATTTTTCCCGAGATAGTGAGCTTTAGTCTCTTCTTTTTTGAGCACTCTGCGGACGTGCTCTTCCATAATGGGATCAAATTCAGATAGCAACTCAACTATTTTTAAGAAATTACCGTTATTATACTCAAACAACTTGTCGCTTTTACCTTGAAAAGCCAGACAACTTTTACCAAGCATTTTAGTAATTGCTACAATTCTTAGAAGCACCTCATTCCAATGGTTTGTTTCGGCATTAATAATTCTTTGAGCAGCCGCATCTATAGTTTTACAACACTTTAACCTTTGGTTCATTTCTAGCCATGATTTTTGGGCCTGAATATGATTTTTGGAAATTTCATGCTCTTTTAAAGTTTCGCCGAGGTGCTTCCAACTTTTAAAACCCTCCTTTGAAAGAGAACTAACTATACAGCCGAAAATTTTGCAACAGAAGCAGTAAACGCAGTTTTGTGAAAGAGAGTACACTAGCCAGTCTTGTAAAACTTGCTCTCCATTGCTTAAAATTCGTGTATAATAATTTGCGCTAAAATGTCGACCAGTGTCATTGGAAGGAAATTTGTAATTATGCAATGGTTTAGGTGGACCTTGTTTTACTAAAAAACTTCTTTCGGTGTCTCCTAAAATTCTTGGCCACAATGCTGGATCTGTACTCAAAGTTTGTAGAACGCTTTCTGTGGATGTCACGTTGGTGTCAATTTTTTCAATGCTTTCATCTGGTGATGGTAGAGTCAGAGTGTCGTCAGTTCCAATTGATTTAGAAACTTCGTCCATTTGTTTGTCATCATCATTCTCTGACGATTCCGTATTTTCTTTTATAACCGGACTTGATGTTGGATTCTCAGAGTCGTCATTTGTTTTGGTACAACTCTTGATATAATTTTTTAACGCGCCAGCTTGTTTTTGCGTTTCGGCTTCCTTTTCCAGCCTTCTTTTTTTGTACTGGTAACCAGACAGTTTTCTTAGACCGTCAGACATTCTGGAAGAGGCACGCACATAACTCAAATTAAACAATGTAAACTATAAAATAATAATTAAAAATGAAGATTTATCCTTGTTCTAAATAAGCTAAAACCGTAATTAACATAACTTCAAAATTATATTCCGTCAACCGACATAAAAAATATTTATGCACAACACTACACAAAATATTTTTCATATCCTGTGAACGTAAAGAAAGTCTAGTGTAATTATGTATTTTATAATAACAAATATTTCAGCAAATCATAAATAGTCATTAAAAACAATTTTATAATTCTTGATTTTGAGATTTTATTCTGTTCAATTATTCAAATATATTATTATAAAACACGTTTTATCGAAGCAATGAACTTAATAAATGTCTTATATTATTGATTCAAATAATTATTTTCATAAAACAAAAATATAAATAATTATACCTATAGAATACATTCAAATTTGATACAATATTTTATTGATTCAATAAACAGCCTTTTTGGATAAATAAAATATTTATTTATTTAAAAACGCTTTCATTGTTTCGATTCGATAATCGATTTACGATAAACTAGTATCTGTCAAACTAAACAACAGCTTAATTATAGATGTACTTACCTTTCAAAATTAAGAAATCGCACTGAAGTAAATTTTATGAACTTCCACTTGTTATCACTACCGACGTAATAGCAAGAATAATGATATTGTGTAATGAAACCGCTCGAGGTTAGAGGTAATAAGCAAGTCTATGCATGTTCAAACACAAGTTGAAGCAGCGCTCTGCTCGCTTGCTATTCTGTTCAGAGAAGTATATGCATTGCATGTTCAAACAAGTGTTAATTTATTAATAAAATAAATTATTAGTTTATAAAATGTTTCCTTTTCGGAATTATAAAAATTTACTAGATTTTTATAAGTTTAGAGTCAACTTTTATTGTTTAATGTGTTTAACATAGATTGCCGTAATAAATGTTTTAAAAAATGAATCACCGTCCAATCTTTCATATCTCTGAAATCTTTAAGTATTGTGATATGTATCACAATCTCACGAAATTAAATTAATGCTGGGTTTTTCCGTTCTCCCCTGAAACGGAAAAACGGTTATTTAATTAAACATACCGCTCGTTTATGATTGTTTTCTTTAGAATCAAGAATTGTAAATATTTTTAGCTTTTAGACATAAACAATATAAATACGCTACGCACTGTAAATTTTTAGCGAACGAAAAAATTGATATGTGAAATTTTCTATTAATTGGGTATTTAACACATCAATATTTTTCTCACACTTACAGCCAAAATGCCGCCCCCAAATTTTGGCGCCCCGGACAAATGTCCGGGTTGCCCGCCCCTAGAGCGGGCCCTGACTGTCTAGACATAAACAGACTGGTCTCTCATAACATTGTATGCAGCTTTGGTTAAAAAAGGGGTTCCCCAAAGGTTGTACACTGACTGCTTTGAAACTTCTGAAAATTATTTATGCCCCTGATCTGTCCCATTACAATCTCAACAACCAATTTTCCAGTGACAATAAATATCTCTTGAGTTACTTGTCATGACCATAGTTTTCTCCACATAAGTTTTCAAACTTTCAGCTCTCGTGACAAGAGGTATAGTTGAGACTATGGACATGGTACCAATCACAGGTGAGGAGGGTCATCTGCCTTGTGCAGACAGCGATTGGTGAAGGTAGTTGTGCTTGAGCTGGGGTCGGTGTATGTGTTGATATTATTTGTTCAGCACTTGGAGGATGGAACAGATGTAACTGTATCTGGTCTCAGAAACTCAGCCCTGGAACTCATTCAGAGGAGATTCATTTTTGTCACTGGTTTAAAAGAAAAATTGTGCATTTTCTTTTACTATATACATGAGTTCCTAACTTGGTTAATGATACACAACTGTTGGTAATGTATAGACACAGCTTCATTGAAACTTATACAGTATACATACCTTACATATACACTTATATGTTTAATTAAGAATACTACGAAGTGCTAAAATTAAAATAAACTACGTCATGTCCAAAATTAAAAACTATTTAAGTCATGTCCATTTATTTAACTATGTGTGAGAGGTTAAATAAAGCACCTTTTGCAATGATCTCTTATTAAACACAAAATGCCAAGAACCAAGTACTTTAATAATATCCATCTATAAGTGTTGATGTCATGTAGATCTGTCTATTTATAGATCAGGCTGTCATAAAGAGTTAGTCAACTGATAAGACTGGTCACTTATGTTCTAAAAACTATCATGCTGTTCAGCCATCTTCATAAGTTTGTACAAGACGTTAATGACAAAGAACTATAGTAACAATGACCAAACTGTGGAGTTGACTTCCCTGTCCAAGTTTAGAGCCCAATACTAATTACTGATTGGTCCAAACGTTGATGACCAAGCCAAAGTGTTCCATCTTGCTATAGATTCATTCTTTACCGGCAACCTTGCTCATACAAGCAGTGAGACTATAGATAGACAGAGTTCTTCACTTGGTCAGTAAGGTTGGGACCAATTAGAAGAGAGCATCATGCTCTAAAGTTGACAATTGATCATTGTTAGTGTAGTAACTCAGACATTAACGTGTTGTCCAAACTACTAAAGAAGCTGGCAAAACATCTGGTGAAAACAACAGTAGACCATAGCAGAATACCCCGATATCTTTACCACATTTGACACAAGTCGTGAAAGCCTTGATCTTTATTCCTCATATGTCATCGTTGCCTACATTATTGGTCCTTATGATTCTGAGCTTTACAATAGTATGGCACAGTCATTTTCTTGTAAAATATGATTTCTGTCTCTTTTCATCTCTTATGTTTTGGAAATGAACCATAGATTTTTTTAAACTTCTTTATTAAAATTATCATGTCTTTATGTTCCTTTTAAGCACAATTAAAAACTAGGAACCTAAATGTGATCCCCTGATGCGGGATAAAAATTCTTAATTGTAGGCTTGAGCCTGAGAACAGCTGTTTAAAATCATTGTGATTTTTATCAAAAAGTGTGTAAGTAAAGTGTGATTCCTATTATAAGTATTGTAAATATTAACTATATTAATATTGCAAACACATAATAATACGATTTCATTCACATGTGTTTCAGATGGTATTATACATCCGATGCAGATATCAGAGAATCGACATTATGTGAGGCTCTTGAATCTGTTGCATATATGCTTTATTATGAAAAGTGTACATTTACATAGGGTAAGTAATGAGTAAATCCACTATTACAGGTATGACAAATGTACGTTTATTTTCTGTAAGATTCTTCCAAATTTATTTATGGTAGTCAATTGAAAAGAAAAGAAAGTTCCTTTATGTTCAACTCGTGCAAGTAAAGTATACAAACTTCACTATATATGCACACAGCACAGACTTTGACCGTGGAATGGTACATATAGCCCAAGAACAGTTGAGCAGGTGCCATATAGAGTGCAGCACCAACACATCACATCACTAGAGATGGAACACAGTTAGTTATTTAGTTACAGTCCCTGGTAAAATTATTAGACTGTCAATTAAGAAAAATAAATAGTGTTGGTTTCATTTTAATAATTTTTCTGCTTTAGGTAGATTACATCAATTAAATAGTGTTAATTTGATAGTATACTTTGTAAGAAAAATACAGTTTTTACGCCCACCATATGACAACACTCTGAGCTGTTTTACATTCTGGCATAATATTTACATAATATTGCAGTCAGTTACAAGATCCCTGGATCTCAACCCAATTGAGAATGTACTGGACCTTTTAAAATAAGGAATTGGATAGGAAAGTGTCACTACTAAAATACAACTCATTGCCAGAATAACTGATACTGGAACCACAATGAGTTTTTAAAGGAAGGCTCAATAAAAGTAAGCGTAGAAGATCCAGAACGTCATCAGCATTTAAGTAGGGAATAAAAAAATATAAACACAAAAATAAGAATTTTATCATCTGGTTTTAATTACTCAAGTTTAAGTAAAATATATATTTTTTTAAATTCTTGACACTGTTTTTTATTGTTTAATCAAAATAACAAAGAATTTGTAATGAAGAATTATGGTGTACTAAATAATTTAACCAGGAACTGTATATAGTTGTAAACATGCATAATTTTAAAAGCATATAATTGTTTTCCAAAAGCACATTGCCTTTGTACATATAAAAATTATTTACATTCGATTTTTTGTGGTTAACAGTATTATCTATATTATTTTGTTGGAGTATATTTTTATTGTCCGAAAATTTATTACTATTCATAAAAGTTGAAATAAATATGTGAACTGAACTGTTTAATAACTGACAGTCACCATAGAAATTTTCTGATTTTACAGATTTTTTTTAAAAATAGACTTTAAATTTGTTGCTTTTTGTTTACCAGAGTGTTTCAAAACCATACCACACCAAAGTAAATTATAAGTAGGAAAAATGTTGATCAGAACTTTCAAAACAATACTTTTTTTTGCTTTTTCCTTTACACGTGGTTAACGACATGAAATTTTGTTATTATTATTTTGTTGACTGTCTATCACTGGTTGATAGAGTATTATTTCTTTACATGTATTAGTATACAATTAGCCTGAAAGACAGCTGCTGATTGTTTGGGTGGCAGCAACTTCACATTTTTTCTGTGATGGGCAAAGTCCGTCAATTAAATTCAAATCCAAAGTCATATTATGTCATTGTATTATATTATGGAAGCAGTCATGTCAGGATCGCTTTACACATAATAATATATAATTTGACCATTATCTCTTTTGATTTGTAGAAGGGAAGCATGTCTGGATTTTTTTTTATTAGGAAAAAATATGCAAAAGCTTTTTTTGTACATCTGTATAATAATGAATGCATCTTCATACCCATCATCATTTCTTCTTTGCAAAGGTATAGCAAAATTGAAAGTTAAGGGCATGGAAATACGCGAAACGCTTACGGTCAGAGGGGAAAGGTGATGTGGAGGGAGTCGCTGTGAGATGTGAGAAGAGAATTGTTGTTATTACCAACAGTGCAGCCAATCTATGAATATTGTTTCTAACAAAAACTCACGACTGTTAAGGTTTGTAAATGTGTCACCACGAATCTGTGTGTGTGTGTGTGTGTGTGTGTGCGTGTGTGCCTACAGTCACACAGCTGGCTTAAAAAAAAGAATTATACGTTTATTGTTTCCGACGTAAATCAAATAATAATAATATTGCAGTTCCATTACTATATAAATCAAGCAAATGATATGTACTGTTCACACATATCGGAATTTGTTGCTGTTACATATCAGAATGTTTTATAAACATATCTAAGTGTTGTTTGGTTCTGTCATTGTGTACTGCTGAGATGTAAAAAACTACAGCATTTCTGACTGTTCTTAATGCAATGGAATTTGCAAACTGTACACTCCCACTCCTTAATTACACGACTATCTCTACAGTTTATCATTACATAAAGGAACGCGTTCTTCGTATTAATTTAATTGCAAGAATCTTTTTAATCCTGGTCAACAAAAAACTGTTTATTATTACTTCCCGTGCTTGACTATGAATAACTTTCCTGTCTGTGCTAGTTGAAGGAGAAGTATCCATTTTAACAAATCTCGTTACTGGATGATAACACAAATACATAATACGTAATTACAGAATAAAAACTTCCAATATAAATCAATTAAAAAATTAGATAACTAATAAAAATGAGTGACTGTAAAACAACAATGCAATTAATAATAAATTGAAATAATAATAACAAATGCAAGACTGAGATATAACATACGTCACACATACGTCATAATTACGTCATAATACGTCACACAGTAACTAACAATGTACGGGTAATTAAAACATCACACGCAAGTTGGTAACACCTTCACTTGCTTACCAGCTGATTCTCCGTTACCCTCCCACCATTCACAATTTCAAAGTGGACTCGTCCATTCATAAGTTGGTTTATGCGCATATGCCCTTAACTTTCAATTTTACTGTATATGTATAAGCTACTATAGTAAAACCTCCATATACAGGATAAAGGCAGTGTATGTGGTTCCAGATAACCAAAATTTCTTATAATAAGTAAATGGTAATTTTTTTGTCTCAAAAATTAGAAAATAATTATATTAAAATGAAATGCCTTACTCAAGACAGAAGGAAGTTTAAGAAGTGACTGAAAGACCCCAACACTTGGCAAAAGGGGATGAAAAGGAAGAAGAAGAAGATGATAGAAATTGAGTCATACAGTATTCTGTGTTCAAACAATTAAGTTTATTAAATTATAATATTTACCCTTTGGGACCAACATCCAATATATCGGACATCTTGGTTTTGTCGAAAAGGACTAACACCCGATATATCAGACATCATTTAAAATTGCCGCTGTTTTTACAGAAATTGTTTCTGAATGCTGCCAACATGTCAGATGGTAAACAAACATTCATAGTTTTCAATCCAACCACCAGATAGCATAATTTTCTTTTTTTTTATAAATTACATGCTATTGAAGTGGCAGTGTTCTTGTGTTGTTTTACGTTGCTGGCTATGTTTTGGTTAGTGTTGGTTGTGTTTACGCTGGTTTTTTTGTGTTTCTAATTTTATAAGTGAAATTGTTGAATAAACATAATTCTACATTTGTGTATTGTGGTTTTATAAGTGTTTTTGTTAAAATAACAGTACTAATTTCAAAAATTGATTTAAACTTTGGTGTTGTGCGAGTGTTTACGTTTTGCACTAAAGGCTCTGTGTATTTTGCTGTGTCTAATACATACATTTATGCTATTATCTTTTCTTCTGTTATAGACAGAGTATTTATTTTTTTGCACACACACAGTTAGACTAATATACAGGGTGATTCACGAAGAAATGGAAATACTTCGGGAGATGAATCTACATCGAAAAATAAGAAAAAGTTCATATAAACATAGGTCTGGAAATGCTTCGTTAGCGAGTTACGGCTAGCGAAAGATTTCGCCCGGGTTTCGGTTCCCCCAGGTAAATGAAGACTTTCTGAAATTCTGGGAAGGGGCGAATTCTGCTGTTTCTTATGGTTTTTGACCTGAAAAATCGAATAAAACAGGTCGCAGAACTGTATCTCCCATAAGTTTCATGATATCCGATGTAAAACAGAAAAATCTTTGCCTAAAAACAAATTTTGGAAAATTGGAAACAATTGGAATTTTTTGTTGATTTTTATTGACTTTATTTACACCATTTTTCTCAGAATTAAATTCTTTACAAGTTTTGTTTTTAACTTTTATGCATTTATTAGTCATTTAACAAAGTTATTGTATTTCTAACCTAACCTTAGGTTTGAAGTACAATTCCCTTTTACTAAGCGCTTTACTGTTTAAAGATTCAAAAACTTGCTGGCTAATGCATTCACTGTACTTAACTTTTCTCGCTATTCCACTTGTTCTGCCATCTTCCCATGCTCTTTCACTTAAACCACACTTACCCTATTCTAATTACTTTAATTTAAGAATTCATCTTATATCACGCTCACTGTTTCTTTATCGTATTCTTCATTGATGTTTCAATACGTTTCGGTAGGTCTAGGCTACCATTACCGCTTCACCTACCGAAATTTCCGAGGCCACTGTTGTAACGTTTATTAACTATGGATGAGTTGATTTGAACTGTTTGATGACTGCTCTCCAACTGATAAAATTAACTTGTGTCAATAACGGGTTTTACTGTAATTCACAGATAGCCCGAGTTGCAGGTGATTACGTAATACGTCTGGCCTGACTGACTCCAGACATAAACAGACTGATGTTTCATAATAAACTTAACATGTCTCTTGGTTAAACAGAGGTTCCCCTAAGGTTGTACAATATTTAAGTTCACATTTATTAAAATTCTTTATCACCCAATTCTGTACCGTTACAGTATGCACAGTGCTAGTCCCGAATACAGTGCTAGTTCCAAGTACAATGCTAGTATTATTTGCCAAAAAAAAGTGACATCTTTGTGAACCTTCTCTCATGTCATATTTTTGCAGAATGGCCTGTGTTTGACCTCGCCTGCATTCTTCCTCACATCTTCAATACTTTATTACTTCAGATTCTTTAAAATGGTTATTTATTAAGTAATTTCATATTGCTGCATTATTATTATTGTGTTTAATATTGGGTTAAACAAAATGTTTTGTGTCACATTTGGACAAATGTGTGAAAGAAAGCTTTTAAAAAAAAAAAAAATGTGGACAAACAGTATTTCAGTAAATGTGATTACATTTATGTACTATTTACTTTATGAGATGTGTCTATTAAATAACAAGAATATATTTCCAGCTCTTAGAGAAAACAGTGAGAGCCAATTGCGAGCTCTTTGGCAGAGACCTTGGACGTGTCTGAACCTACATGACAAACATCAACACTGTTGGCCAGTTCAATTAATTAACATTGTTTAGTGTGGTCATGTTTTCTGTTGTGTGCCAGAATAATGCTAAGTGTAAAAGTTGAGGAACATGCCAATTTGAAATTATAGTAATTAAACAGAACACTAACAGAATGTTTTCAAATGCTGACTGAGGCTTATGGTGAAGACTGCATGTCTTGTGCACGTGTGTTTGAGCAGTACAAAACATTCATTGAAGGATGGCAGAATGTGGAAGACAATGAACACCATGGACAACCTTCCACTTCAAGAACCAAAGAAATGTAGAATAAAAAAAATAGCTGGATATTTTAGGGAGCTTGTTCGAGTAGACTGTTAAGGATTCTTATAAGGTCACCAAAAAAAATCTGAAACGTGGAAAAATGGTTTCGTTCTCCATCACCATCAGGACACAGGACACAGGCACCTGCGCACACAGCACTTTCTGTGAAGAAGTTTTTGGCCAATAGACACGTTACTACACTGGAACGTTTTCCATATTCACCAGATTTGGCGCCATGTGACTTTTTTTCATTTCTGTAAAGTGAAATCTTTACTTAAAGAAACAACACATTTTGAGTCACTTGATGCAGTAATGGAGAAAACAACAGTTGTGTTGAAACAGCTGACAAAAAGTGACCTGCTTCATGCTTTTGACCAGTGGAAAACAAGACTGTATCAATATGTAAGTGTGAATGAGACTGTATTGAAGGGGACGAATATTAGGTATAAATACCTACATATAAATACAGGTATGTTATTGTATCAGTGTTGTTACTTAATAGGCCCTCGTCTTTTTTCAGTTCACTGAATTTGTGTATCGATGGTTAAAACTTTGAAAATTTTTAATGCATCATGTGACTGTTGTTTTTCTGTTGCAGGATGAATTGTTTTTTAAATTAGTGAAGAGATAACAGACTGCGTGCAGAAGACTTCAAAAAAATTATTTGAGGCTTGACCTTTTGATAAACCAAAATTTAATTTATAATATTTTCTAGTATATAGAGATAAAATATTACATACACATATTTGAAAATTATTGTTACGGCAAGTTAGATTTTTGTGTGAAGAAGTATATTGAATCAAAATAAATTTAGTAAACTACATTTTAAAATTAAATATTGATAGTACAGAGTAATTAACTGTAGCTTAAAGTAGCGCCATAACTTGAGATCAAAACATCATCGTTATCGTCAGATAGTATTTTGCCTCAAAGTTTTACCTGTGTGCAGTGTGTAGCCATATAAGTCGGCCATTGTTACTTAATTAATTAAATTTTGCTAGTTCCTTTACTAAATATGTAGTATATTGTACAGTTTGTAAATAAACACACTTATTTTACAAAGAATAGGGTATTATACCATATTAAGAATTGTATTATAGTATTTGATAATATTTTTAATTTTTTCAGATGGCCAAACAGTGGCTATTGTTTATAGGTATTGTAAAATAAATAATATTTTTATCCGTTTAATATAGATTTATATTTTTCGTGTAGATTAAAAAGTGGACTTTATTTTCATACTGAAATATTAAACAATAATGTGTGGGAAACAGGGTTATTTATTTTTAACATGATAATGTTTTTAGGCTGGGGGTCATTCCACAAAATGCGTGATGCAAAATGTGTAACGTCATCGAAAAATGTAACGCTCCAGGTGATGTTAACACTATATTTTTTCCACGCTTTCGATTCCCCACAGTCTAGAAATCTTCGGCCTCTGTTGTTTTAACATGATAATGTTTGTTATATAGTAAATATATAAAGAAGGCATTATTGAGAAGTACGAATGTCGTACTTCTATGTACGACGTTCAAAGTATATAGTCGTGAATCGGTCAGAAATCCGTACGAACATCGCTGAACAGGAGAGTCTGCAGTTTATGCACATTATACGTTTCAAAAGCCTAAAAACATTATCATGTTTCGGTTTTGTTGAAATTCTTCTTTAAAACTGAGTCAAAGTCAAACACCCATGCAATATAAAGTAATTGATAATTTAATAAAATGTATGACAGTGAATTTACTACTTACCACAGGTCACTGGTTAGAGATAAACAAATCGTACAGTGTTGTTCCATCCATGGTTTAATGGTGTTATTATCAGATCCATCAACATTTTTGAGGTGTACTTAAAAAAGCATGGATTCAAACATTACAGAAGACTGAATCCACCATTACTTTTGGGCATACACATTTGACTGGAACATAAAACACATAAGTGTTACAGCAGACAAAAAGTACCAAAGTAGTAACACTTGTAATTATAACCACTTGCTTACAATTCAGTACCATGTACATGGTTTGAATTCATTACACCAGTCGCATAATTATGTACTGATCATGTCATTCACATTTTAGATGTAATATTGTTTTTCTTTGAAACTACTGTTTTCACAGTAAAGTGTAAAGCTAAAAAATTGCATTATCCAGTACATTGTGCATATTTAATAGAAGAACCTGTTTACAATAGGATAAACCCTATTTTTTCGTATGCCTTAATTATATTTTCAAAGAAGACGAAGCATAATTATGAGTATGGCATCTGAGCAATAGAAGGATTGTTTAGTGGTGGCTAAGGACTTGTGAAGTTTAATCCCTAAGTAATTTCTCCAGTGGCAAGTAGTATGGTGCGATATAGAAAACTCATTGTACATGTGCAGTGTGTTCTGTCTACTTTATGAAGTACATGAGATAATAAATATTGGTATAAAGAGATGATGGGTGGGTTACAATTGTTGGAATGAAGTTAAGTCCAAACTAGGATCATCATAATCAGCCATGGCTGTACAACCCTTGGTGGGTCTTGCCCTGCTCTAAGAGTCTACTCCATTCTTCCCTACTGCATGCCCTAACTTTCCAGTTTCTTGTGTTCAGCTTTCTGAGGTCCTCCTCTATCTGATCTTTGAATCTACTTCAGGGTCTTCCCCTTGTTCTACTACCCATTGATTTCTGGTAGAAAATATGTTTTGCAGGCTGTCCTTCCTCCATTCTCCCAATGTGTCCAACCCACCTTAGCCTGTATATTTTGATTATCCTGACAATGTGTGGCTCTTTGTAAAGATGGTATAGTTCATAATTATAGCGCCTGCGCCACATTCCATTTTCTTGTACTCCTCTAAATATTGTTCTTAGAATCCGTCTTTCAAAGCCCTAGAAGTCTCTCGCTATTTTTTGACATCATTAGGTTTCTGAAGCATATACCAGCACTGGCCTGATCAGTGTTTTGTAAATTTTGCATTTCATGCATGCTTCTTGAGATTAAGCTGATGCCAGTTGCTTTTTTAATCCATAATATGTTTTATTTGCAAGATATATTCTTCTTCTTATTTATTGTTGGTATTGTTAGTGCTGTTTACTTGGGAGCCAAGATATATGAACTCTTTTACTGTCTCTATATTTTTTGTGCCTATTTCAAGATTTTGAAGGGTTGGGTTTAGTTGGAGTTTTTTAGTAGCATACATATATTTTGTTTTCTCTCCGAGTTTGCAGACCAATTTGAGCCTCGACCTGTAGTAACTATAATTATAAGATGTCTCAACAACACTCATTCAGTTCTCTTCAGTAATGCTGCTGACTAGGTGTTGTATTTATAATCCAACTCTTGTAGTTAGCAAGGACGAGCAGTAGTTGTATTGCGGCAGTCAAAACCTTTGGCAACAGCTGCAGCATTGGTTCACTACAGCCTAGAAAATTTTAATTCGTTGACACCAACCATGAAAGCATATACAAATTGATGAATCACCAACTTTGGACATAATTTACAATGTTCCTGTAATAACTGAAATATATTTTGACAGCTGTCTGTACCTTCTTTCTCACAAACACTTTTTTCTTACATCTCTTTCCCAGTTTCCAGATTCAGTTTCCTCCTTTCCTTTGGGTCGTTTATGTCATTTCTCCAATATATACTTCCTTCTCCTACATCTCCTTATGTAGTATGATGCAAACTTACTGCACTTTATTGAAAAAACTGCCACATTTACCGAAAAAGAAAGTGCTGTTTCACCAAGACAATGCACTATCTGACACGCCAATTGTTGCGATAGCTAAAATCAAAGAATTGAAGTTCGAATCGCTTCCTCACCCATCATTCCTGCCTTATTTAGCCCCAAGTGACTTGTACATCTTTTCTAGCTTCAAAAAGTGGCTCGCTGGGAAAGACTTACTGACGACGATCAAGTCAGCGATGCTCTAAATGGCTACTTTGAGTATCTCAACAAATCAACTTATCAGTCTAGCTGGAAAAAGTATATAGAGCAAAATACAGATTATGATGAAAAATAAATGCAAATTAATCTTAAAAAAGTGTTGCTTTCTTATTCAGGCTCAGAACTTTTCACCCTACGCTTGTAAGCAGTGAATATTTCTATTGAACTAGATGACACAGGTTAGAAAAAAAAACAGTTGCTGTAAGGTCCAAGATGTGGGCCAGTAAAAGCAAAAATAGCAGTGCAGTTGCAATTTCATGGCGTAGGCTCAGGCACCCAATGACACTCAATTTGGAGTATTAAGTACAACACAATGGGTGAGTATAAAATAAGTTTGTTAGAGTGGATAACCATCAGATTACTCTTAAGAAGTTAGAAGTTAATTCAAAACATAACAATGTCCCTGAGTACAAAGTTCTAATGTAAGGGGTATAGAAAAAGGGGAGGAGAATGAGAGTGACAAAAACAATGAGAGTGAGAAAAAGCACTGACTATATTGATTTGTCATGATGTATAAGTTATATTTTGGTATATTGTATTTGTATGAAGGTTTTGGTGAACATCATAATATTGCAACAAATGTTTCTTATTGTTTCAAGACTTCCTGCACACAAATCTGTGTTATGTAACACAGTAGAAATATTCACTGTTTATATAGTGTACATTTCTTCCAATAGGTAGCAGGTGTATTTAGTATTTTAGATTTTATTCAAACTGATTTATGATATTCCAGCCAACATTAGAGTTGAATTCATGGCTTGCAGTTGTTTACACTGTGAACTTAAAATGCATTTTTTGTTACTTTGTTTTTTTTTTTCAATTTTATGTTACAATAGATTTTGTGTTTTAATAGAAAAATTTTAATCGTTTTACAATTTTGCTACTAACTGATGGTAATTAGGAAAAAAAGGGAACGTAAACCCTGATTACGTTTGTCATGATTTAAATATTTTTTGTTGAGTAATCTGTATTAAAATAAATTTACATATTATATATGATTTTAAAAATTAGTGTAATGTTTTTTGTGTTAATAATTTCTAACTCTTTACTCTTTCCTTCATAACCCCACCACACTTCAAAACATTTCATACAAAAGTTAAATTTCCTTATCAAGTTTTATAATGTGTAATAATATTGTTATGACATCACAGAACAATCTACGTGTTTATCGAATGTTCCAGAGAAATCCGGAATGTAACGTGTGTGGCGTACGTGCTTGTCGACGCATTTGCTAGACTGCCAGGAGCCGGGCAAACTGTGTCAAGGCCGTAATTAATTATGCTGCACACACTGGCGCTAACACGCATTATGGAATAATCTAGTAATTTGGGGCGGTATAAATACCAGTACTCAACGATGTTCAGTTCAGTATAGTGGCGATATATTTTGTGACGGCATGGAGGAATTACGTCTGCTCTCCAGTATCAGCGGATCTGCGCGTGATGAGAAGAAGACGAAGCGAGCCAACCAGGGATCAGCAGCCGAGACGTGACAACTAACGTGCTCTGAGCGAGCCTGTCAGCGATCCTGGTTAGTGCATAAAACCAGCGCCGGTAGAAAATTTTGACGCCAACACAGAGAAATCCGAGGCAATCGTAAGTCCGAGGAGTTTCACTCGTAAGCCCATCTCCCAATGCCAACCCCTCTCCCTGGAAGGGAGGCCTATCACCTACAAAAAGTCGGTGAAGTATCTAGGTGTTCGGCTCGACCAGCGTCTTTGCTTCAACGCCCACATGACCGATACCCTTTAAAGGCTCGCGGCGTCCAAGCCAAACTTTACCCATACCTCGCATGCCGCAGCCCCCTGGCGCTGCGCACGAAAGTCACCCTCTATCTTTTGTTTCTTCGGTCTGTATTCACCTATGCGGCACCTGCTTCGTGGTCACTTATCTCCGCCACCAACAGGCGTAGGCTGGAAAGTTTCCAATCCAGAACCCTCCGTTCCTTGTCGGGATCTCCATGGTTTGTGAGAAATAGTGTAATTCGAGGAGGTCTTCGAGATCCTACTCTCTCTGCCTTTGTCTGGTCGTTAGCTGCGACTCTCTTTGCTGCAGCTGAGACCTCTTCCTTCCCTTACCTCAAGACCATCAGCACCACGCAACCGCCTCCCCTTCTCCAGATCAAACACCCTCGGGCGATTCTCGATGACCCGCCATAAATGTAACTAAATTCATTAAAACAAACAGCATCTTTAACATCTGACCCTGCCCCAGAGTTTACCTGTAAAGCTGTTTCCTTCCTACCTTCATAGTATGCCGACCGCGCAGATTGCAGCTGCTACGCGCTATCACTAGCACAGAGGCTCTCTACATCACGGGGAGCAACCGACGCCTCATGGGGTCTGAACGGTGGACTGGGGACGGGTGACATCTGTCACCTGACCCCGTTCATGCGGCAGTGCCCAACGATTGCAACTATTTTAAAAAATAAATAAATTGAAACCTTTCTCTCCCGCCTTCTTAGTTAACTGGTTGGCGGTTGTCCATTCCAGTTTTAGGTACCTGTCGAATGAACCAGCACTATGTCAATCCACAGGCAGCCATTGGGCTCAACCCAGATGCTGCAGTCATGCACCGGGTGCAAAGACGCCCCACTACCACAGTGCTACATGCTGCTACAATTTTGATGCACTCTTCATCGCCACGCCATCGGACGCACTTCATCTCCTCTCCTCTCTCGGATGACATCGACGCGGAGTCAGCCGGAAGGAACGGCCGAAGAATAGAACCAGCGTTCTTGCGTCTTCGCCCTCCAGTTCCGCGCCAGCGATGGATTTCGCTGGGCCGCCAGCCGAGACTACAACCGATGCCGAAAGAAGAGGAGGACTGCAGTATGCCACGAACAGCGGGCGCAGCTGCCGAACATCAGCGTTCTTGCCACCCGGTCCTTTTTAGGGCCACCAAAAACACTAGAGTGTACGATTGGTGCCATTTGTCATGCATCAAGCCTTTTGTCCGGTGACAATTTACAGTGCGGTTCGAGAGTTATTGTCGGGTGATTACAAACAATATTACTGTGTGCGTTCAAGTGATTATTACTTAAGTGTTGTGTTTTTTAATCGGACGGTATATTGTAATACAATTGTGTTTTAATATTAGTTGATATTTATTTGCGTGTGAACAATTTTTATTTGATTTGTTATAAGAGCCTGTGTTGTTAATTACGAACTGTTTAACTGTGAAAATTAAAGTTGGTGATAGTGACTTAATTGGTGTCTTATACTTATTTTGTTTTCCACAGTACCGACGACGATCAAGTAGACCGTCGTAACAGTGGTGTCAGAAGTGGTATAGAACGGTTAACAGTGGAAACAGTGGACACTTTGTACAAGACGAGTGTAATTCGTAATTAATCGGAAACAATGGATGCCAGTCAGATGATGGAAAATTTCCAGGCGATGCTGTTGCAGACAGAGGAAAGACGCCGACAGGAGGCAGAAGAAGCAGAAAAACGACAGGATGAGAAACGCAGACAGGAAGCGGAAGAAGCAGAAAAAGTCAGGATGAAAAACACAGGCACAAAAGAGAAGAGGCTGAGGAACATCAGAAAGCACTAATGCTAGAAACAGAAGAAAGACAAAAAGAAGAATGGAAGCGTGAAACAGAAGACATCAAGGAGTTAATACAGGAGCAAAAGCAGACACAAGAACAAACCGCTGCAGAGTTGGGTCTCTTACGAGGTGAGCTTAATAAGCAAGTTACTAAACTATCGGAGGTACAAAAATCAGTGACATTAAAAATAGCTGAAGTAGAAAAATCTGTTTCGAGTGTTGAAGAATCGAAAATATCTCCAGTAGAAAACTCGATGGCAAACATAAGAGAACAAATTAAAAGTGAAATTGAGCACTTCATATAGATACAACCAAAGAAAATTTCTGAACAGAGTGTACCAATAATAAAGGCAGAAAAAAACACTGAAAATAAGTCAATAGAGAAAGTAACTTTGCCTGCAGTAGGGACAGTTCATGTCAAAACCTTTGACGGAAGCATGCACTGGGTGACATATTTACGCCAATTCGAAGCTGCTGCATATGCAAATAATTGGACAGAGAAAGACAAGGTTGTTTCACTCATTCTTGCATTAAAAGGACCTGCGGCAGAATTACAACAGAAAGTGCCACCTGACAGCCAAAACACCTATTCCGAATTGATAAAAGCTCTGGAATTACGGTATGGTGATAAACATTTGCGAGATGTGTACTGCACCCAGTTGAGAGCAAGGCAACATCATGCCGGGGAGAGCCTTCAAGAGCTTGAAGCAAGTATCGACAGACTAATTAGACTGACCAGTGCCGAAGAGTAAACAAGAAGTTCGGAGTTTCCTGAGGCTATGCTCATATTACAGACGTTTCGTGAAAGGCTTCGCTACTATTGCTAAACCACTACATGAGCTAATGGAAAATAAACAAAACTTCCAATGGTCGAGAGAGTGTGATCAAGCGTTTAGGACTTTGAAAATTGCATTATGTTTGCAGCCAATTCTCGCTTTCCCAGCTTCCGAAGAGAAGTACATTGTGGACACAGACCCAAGCAATACTGGTCTAGGAGCAGTTTTGTCTCAAGTTCAAAACGGTGAACACGAGTAATTGCGTATTACAGCAAGACACTTTCCAAACCGGAGAGAAATTATTGCGTTACAAGGAGAGAGTTGCTGGCAATCATCCAAGCGTTGGAACACTTCCATAAATACCTCTATGGAAGAGAGTTTTCACTACATACCGACCATGCCGCGCTTGCATGGCTCTTGAGATTTAAAAATCCGGAAGGACAGTTGGCAAGGTGACTTGAACGTCTGCAAGAGTAAAACTTCAAGGTACAACATCGACAGGGGCGCCTGCATGGTAATGCAGATGGCTTATCACGAAGACTGTGCCCAGAAGACTGCCGACATTGCCACAGAATGGAAGAACAAAACTCAAGCGAACATGTTCAAGCCATCACTAGATTTCCTGGCAGACAGCTGGACAACACAAGACTTTCGACAAGAACAGATGACTGATGAAGACATTGGACCGATCTTGACAGCGAAAGAGTAAAGTCGCCGCCCGGATTGGCAAGATATCTGCCATGGTTCTGAAGGGCTACTGGGCACAATGGGAATCTCTTACCTCAGAAAACGGATTGTTGAAAAGGGCTTGGGAAAGTGCAGATGGACGAGACGTGGTCGTGCAGTTGATAGTTCCCCGAAGTAAAGTGCAGTCTGTTTTGAAGGAGATGCATGAGGGAACATCTGGAGGCCATCTTGGCGTTAACAAAACCCTTGACAAAATACGGAAGCAATTCTATTGGCTTCATCTTCGCCACGACGTAGAGGAATGGGTTCGGACGTGTGAAATATGTGCTCCAAGCAAGGGCCCACAAACCAGAAGCAGGGGAAAAATGAGACAGTATAGTGTTGGACTGCCTTTCGAGAGAATTGCTGAACCATTCCCAGTTACTGACGATGGAAACTGGTACATCATGGTTGTAGGTGATTACTAAGTGGGTGGAAGCCTACGCAATTCCAAATCAGGAGGTTACCACTGTGGCAAAGCAGTTAGTTCACAACTTCTGTTGCCGTTATGGAGCCCCTATGGAAATCCATACGGATCAAGGGAGAAATTTTGAATCAGGAGTGTTTAAAGAATTATGCCGTCTACTCGGAATTCTAAAGACCAGGACAACGCCTCTGCATCCCATCCTCAGTCGGACGGAATGGTTGAGAGATTCAATAGGACTTGAGCAGCATCTTTCGAAGGTTGTTGACGAGAACCAAACAGACTGGGACCAACGTATACCACTATTCCTCATTGCGTATAGATCATCAGTACACAACACAACCGGCATGACTCCAGCAAAATTGGTGTTTGGGCGGGAGATTCGTCTTCATGGGGACTTGATGTTCGGATCACCTGAGACTCAGTCCCAAGAGCCACAGAACTACTCCTCGCAATTAGAAAACCAACTGTGAGAAATGAATTGCTTGATAAGAGGACGGCTGAAGATTGCCAGTGATAAAATGAAAACTCGGTATGACATTCACAGCAGTAGTGTGGGTTTCCAAGAAGGAGATCAGGTCTGGTTGTTCGACCCAAAGCGCTGTCGTGATCGCTCACCTAAGTTGCAAACTACTGGGAAGGACCCTATACTGTGAAAAAGAGAATCAACGATGTTTATTGGATTCAACAGGAAGGACAGCGAAAGTTCAAGGTCATCCACCTAGATCGCCTAGCTAAGTATTACTTCAGAGACGGTTTGCCAGTTCGGGATGAACAGGCTTAAGGAGGGGGCAGTGTTACGACATCAAAGAACATCTATGTGTTTATCGAATGTTCCAGAGGGATCCGGAATGTAACGTGTGTGGCGTACGTGCTTGTCAACGCATTTGCTAGACTGTGCCAGGAGCCGGGCAAACTGTGTTAAGGCCGTAATTAATTATGCCGCACACACTGGCACTAACACGCATTATGGAATAATCTAGTAATTTGGGGCGGTATAAATACCAGTACTCTACGACGTTCAGTTCAGTATAGTGGCGATATATTTACAGTGCGGTTCGAGAGTAATTGTCGGGCGATTACAAACGATATTACTGTGTGTGTTCAAGTGGTTATTAGTTAAGTGTTGTGTTTTATAATCGGATGGTATATTGTAATATAATTTGTAACAATTTACTTTTTCTTAAATTTACAGTTATTATATTCCACAACTTACCTTCTCACTCTCGCCGGGGTTCTATAGACGAAACTGTCACAGAGTTGATTATTTGGGTTTGAATGGTGAAATAAACTACTTAACACATTTTATGCTGACTAAATCAAACATGTTCTTTTATTCAGAAACCTTCTTCTCTCGTTATTAACACTTCCCCCAACTCCTCACACTCTCCCCTTTCACCTAAACAAGTTACTCCAATTTGTTATCAAAATCATAAATATGAACTTACAATTGCTTAATAACTATCTGTATTAAAAAGGATTAATTACAATAAAGCAATTCGTATCAAACCAGTACTTTTAATATTTTTGTATTATTCCCCATACACACTCTCTCACTCTTATTCCCATCGTCTCTTTAAAATCCCCATTTCTATTAATAGAGCTCTTTCAATTTTTTATTTTGATTACAAAAGGTACTTATCCAGTCTGTGGAAGTATCCGATCTGTTACACCACTATTGTAGGTTCACGCCTTGCACTTCACATTCCAGAAATCGTTTTAAACTTCAAAAACTGATGTAATTGTTTCGATTACATGTTGAACTACTGTTTCACAGTAATAAAGTTACATTTTTAGTCGGTCGACTGTATATTTGCTCGCGAGCACTGATTTACTGGAACTGCGCGGTTCTGGAGTAGAAAATCCACTGGTGCCCAAACCAGGCATTGGGTACGCAATACTGGCGTATGGCCGGTCACATGACCACAAATTCGAGCTCTGATTGGTTGGAATGTCCAGACGCTCAGCCAGGGAATTCTTACAATTTTTACCACCTGATGAAATTGGCGTTTTCCGTGATTCACAGATGTCCTGAGCTGTAGGTGATTGGGTAACTCGTCTAATTAGACAGACACCCAACACAAACACAGACTGGTGTTTCACAATAAGATTGCATGCGTCTTGGTTAAAAAGAGGTTCCCCAGAGGTTGAACACTGGTTGAGTTAACATTTCTTTCAGTTGTTAAAAATTATTTACTTTCCTGAGCTGTCTAATATTAGACAAATTGTGTTTTAATATTAGTTGACATTTATTTGCGTGTGAACAATTTTTATTTGATTAGTTATAAGAGACTGTGTTGTTAATTACGAACTGTTTAACTGTGAAAATTAAAGCTGGTGATAGTGACTTAATTGGTGTCTTGTACTTATTTTGTTTTCCACTGTACCTACGACGATCAAGTAGACTGTCATAACAATATAATTTTGTAAATATTTACCGAGCTGTTTCAGATTTTTCATTAGTTACGTGAATTACTCACTGTAAGCTTTAAAAACTGGTAAGATTATTTTTTGTTTATTTCCTTTTTACAAAAATAAACTAATGTCATCCAAATAAGATGTAGAAAAAATGGCGGTAGCCAGTGGCGGCGCTAACGTAACGGGGGCCCCCCCGCGAAACTAATTAGGGGGCCCTATAAAAATGGTTAAATTTTGTATACGTAATAGGGGAAAACACTCAAATGAGTTTCTATTTAAGTGTGTTTCACAACAATGGTTTGTGAATACTTTCTTGTCTATCACAAAGCGTTTGCAATTTGCAAAGGATGTTTTACACGTGTACAAACTCTTAAAATTCATTGTTGCTAAATAGACAAAGTTCTATACAAACTATAAAAAAAACAAAATAAAAAGAATGATTTATTTTTACGTCAAAGATCTAAATTCAGACTATGAAACAGTACCGCACACAGAGTGTTAAAAATTTATTATTTAAAAACGAATATCAAAGTAACATTCTAGCTTTTTTCAAACATTTAAATTAGTTTGTACCTGAATTTGTAAAATTCTTGAATATACTCTATACAAGTTCTCCTTAAGTCTAATCCAATTCAATAACACTCGAACTCAAGTAATGTACAATATTTACAGATGAGGATCAACCAAAGTTCACTGTTTTCCTAAGCCTAGTCTTCTTTTTTTAATAGCTAAGAACTTTTCAACCACTTCGTTGATATTAGTTTTCTGTGTCTCTTCATGCTCAATGCTTAACAGTGCCAAGTCACTCAACCGAGTTTGGGCCATGGTACTTCTTAAGTATGACTTAAATTAATTAATTTAAGTTTTGAAAAGCTTCTTTCCGCTGTAGCTGTTGTGGCAGGTATGGTTAAATAAAGCTGCAAAGCTGTAGTTAAGTCTGGGAGGCAACTCATAAGGCAGCTGTTTTCTTCAACCAGTAAATTCATCATTTCTCGAATTCTTTTCTTGTGTACAATTTCTTTGGCCATCAGAGCTTTGAAGGATATTACTTGGTCAGGCAGTGATGTGGAAAGGTCACCAGGATACACATTTACCAGAGCCTTATTTTTCTCCACTATTGTCTCTTGTGAGAAGTTTACTAAATTCTGAGGCGTCAGGAATGAAAACCTATCATCAATGCAACGCAATCCTTCGAATCTCATTTGTAGCTGAGCTATTACAATATCTAGTGTTGCATTGAAAACTTTTACTTCAAATGATTTCACTGGGTCGTCAATTCTATGGTCAACTGATAATTCAACAAAGAAGCGTTTTACAACTCGTTTACGCTTATTTTTCATGTTACAAGTTATGTCCCATGACTGGGCCAACTGGGGCCCCCCCCCCGCGCCGCGGGGTCTGCGGGGGCCTTATCGCCGCCACTGGCGGTAGCATCATAAAGACAAAGTAGTGACAATTAATAATTTATGGTATCCATTATAATATAGATAAGGATGTATATGATAGCAGTTCATCAGATTTATGCAAATTTCAGTAAAAATGTGCTGCGACATGGGAAGTTGCCGACACCCAAAGGGATATCCAACTGGTGGGATGAAGTGATACATACACCTTTTCTATTTGTCTTCATTAGTCTGAAGAATTCACAAAAATAACTATAACTTCCCAAGACATGTAAAGCCTGTTTCTTTGACAAGAGTCTAGCATTCACTTCCGTTTAAGTCTTTACATTTTTAACAACTTTTTCTTTGGGCACTTTTCTTGAACCACTTCTTTTAGTGAATTATATAATCTATCAGCCTTATCTGCTTTATCAATAACTGTTTTCTCTTACCTTCCATTTCTCTCAATTTTATTTATCCTAAATAATTAAAAGCATGATACTTATTCTATATTTTGAGATGTTTATTGTAACGTTGATCTTAAACTCTTCATATAGTGTGTTCAGGTTGTAAGTTTCTTCTGAATCTGATGTTATTCCCACATCGTGTTCAAGCAGAAGTCCTGTTAGTTTTACTTCACCATTTTCCAGTAATCTGAATGTAGTGGTCTCAGACTCTGTTCTGCCTTTTTATTGCTTCATCAGTAGTAGATAAAGAACTGATAACGCACACAGTCCATCCTAATTGCAATGTCAATCCTTTGATACAAACTCTATTACTTATTTTGAGTTCTTAAATGTTCTTTCATACATTATTCTCATTATTTGTATTGTTCTCCTATCAATGCTTGACCAGGTACACAAAACATACTTGTATTTTTTTTCAGTTTGCTTATTTTCTTCTATGTTCTTGAATCTTCTACATTCTTATAAAAATTGGGTTCTGTGAACTCCTTGGCTTCTTAAAGCCATATTGTGTTCCTTTCAAATTATTCTCTAATCTATCCCTTAATCTTCTTTACAAAATTTTGCTATACATTGAGTAAGCGATTGACATTTCGCTGCAATGTTGTCAGCTGTACATAAGATGCCATCCTCTCTCTTGTAAATACTCTGCACATGAAAAAAGTCTCCCCAAGGCATCTTATGGGGAGACTCAACGTACTGGCGTCCTCGACTTTGCAGCTTTCCCATTCTGTAGATGTAGGCATTCAAATTGTCATTACTACTGAAGCTGCTGTTACTACTATTACTACTACTAATAATGATTATAATTGCAATAACAGTGGTATGTTTTTGCACCATAAAGTAGTTTACGAGAGACACAGTAGACTGCTTAAGTAAGCAGTTCAGCATACAAAGTCTGAAGTGAGTGTGGTCACCACTAAGCTTCAGGTCCCCTATATTACCACAGGTACTAACTTCTGTAAGCTGAGTTGAACTGGGGTTGAAAATGCACCTTCATATTATTGTGCAATGGGAATTAAAACATGGGACCTGTAGGTCAATAACCAAAGTACCTTACTCACTAATCTGCTAAGCCCCCGGTTTAGTAATCTTATTTAACAGATTTCCAAGTGGTTTCTAACTGATTGCTGCCATAACATTGTGTTGGTAGTAGGAGACTTCTGTCTTCATTTTCTTTAATAATCTCTTCTATTTTCTTTTTTTTTTTATTTACGTTACTTTTTGATTTTCACTAATAACTTTTCATTGGCCATTTCAGATCCTTTCTGTCTTATTATTTATTAGTTCACAAAAGTTTATGTCCATCTCTTCCTTATTTTGTCTTCTTCTGTGACTGTTTTTCATGTCTGTCTTTTGCATTTTACTAAACATGTTTTTTCTCTTTCTAAATTGTCTTAACGAGACACACAAAAATTTCAGGTTACCTTTAAAGTTGATATTTGAAAATTACTAATATTAAATAGTGACTAAACCTTCCAGAAACCAGTTATAATCATTTTTAATTATCTTGTATAAAGTATAACGTTTGTGCAAAATTAGCTATATGAGTATGGTAGTGGAGGGAAATAGTAAAGGAAGAAATGCTAGGGAAAGGTATGGAAGAGCAAAGATATGGAAGGTTATTGGCACAAAAGTGGATGCAAAAATGTATATAAAATAATACAGGGATTAATAATGAGCAAAGGCTTTCAGAACAGGAATTACTGTAAAACATTCCAGGCTCATAGGTCATGATCAGTTGTTTCATGTACTATGGTAGGTATCTTCAGCAGACAAGGTAATTGTGTCCATTCAGAGCTCACATCGGGGAGCAAATAACAATGCTGCCATAGAACCACTTCCCTATGTAAACTTTGGGCTAGTGTCAGCTTATGATTGTTCTGGTTTTGGCCAATCAGCAAACCAAATGAAGTTGTTGGCATGTTTGTGGATTCAGTGGTGCAAATGAGCAAAGTAACATTGTCGATAAGACATGAGCCATTTTGAATCCATGAGGACCATCTTGTTTGAAGAAGTACTGTCTATAACATGGACTTAGTTTTCCCAGTTGCATCAAGAATCCATTGAAATTCACAAACATACTAACAATTTCAGTTTGTATGATGAATGTTTGGCACTCGGTATAACATGGTTCTGGCCTTGCATGTCAGCATAACAGGGATACCAATAAGAAAAGTTGGCATTGTGATTGGTCAAAATCTGTACCAATCATAAGTTAGCATTTACGTCTCAAAAAAAGTTAGCATTTTGGCAAAAAAACTTCATACTTAGTGGTAAAAGTATGGAATGCAATACCACAGTAACTGAAGAAAACCATAAGGTACTGTGTACGTGTAGAACATCGACAATACATTCTACACGTACACACAAAAGGCTGAAACTAGACACTCTGAAGATGCTTTTTAAAAGTGAAAACTGGTTCAGGTTGTAAGGTAAAACTTTGTGTTTACTCATAAAAAAACTTTTGTGTTCCGAGTCGTTAGTGAAATAGTTGTAATCTAGAACAATTCGAAACGCATAAAAATGACATCCTAAACGAACAAAAAAAATTTTTAAAAAACGCATTCGAACATATACCCCACACACACAACATCGATCTTTCAAAAGTCGATACCATCGCCAACAACAAGATGGACAGTGCTCCCACCAGCATCCTCTGAAGAAGCTTTTTAAAAGCGAAAACTGGTTCAGGCTATAAGGTAAAACTTTTACGTTTTTACCTATAAAAAACTTGTGTTAATTATATTTAAATTAAAAATTGTTTCAGTTAAAAAAAAATCAGTAGCTAAAATATATGGTTGTAATATAAATTAAGAAATAATCATGAATATACAAAAAAAAAAACAAATATCTCTGTTTACAAGCAAAATTGAAAGTTAACGGCATGGAAATGCGTGAAACGCTTACGGTCAGAGGCGATGTGGAGGGAGTTACTATGAGATGTGAGAAGAGAATTGTTATCAGTGACGGTCCAGCCAACCTATGAATATCATTTCTAATAGTAACAAAAACTCGTGACTGTTAAGGTTTGTTTGTAAATGTGTCACCATGAATGATCTGTGTGTGTGGGCTGTACTGTAAGTCGCACAGCTGGCTTAAATAATGAATTATACGTTTATTGTTTCTGACGTAAATCAAATAATAATAGTAATAATAATATTGTAACTATTTATCTACATTTACAAACAAAAGTGAAATAAATCAATCAATAAATACAATTGGAACAGTACACGTTTCAGAATTTGTTGCTGTTACATATCAGAATGTTTTCTAAACATATCTGAGTGTTATTTGGTTCTGTCATAGTGTACTGCGGAGACGTAAAAAACTACAGCCTCCCTGACTGTTCTTATCACAATGGAATTTGGAAACTCTACACTTCCACTCCTTAATTACACTCGACTATCTTTCCAGTTTATCATTACATAAAGGAATGCGATCTTCATATTAATTTAATTGCAAGAATCTTTTTAATCCTGGACAACAAGAAACTGTTTCTAGACGAAGTAAAAAGCAAGTAATTTCAATACAGAATTTTAGGAAAAGAATATCTTTTAAAATCTTAGGCTAAAAGTGTTACAACCGGTAAAAGAAACATATGAATGAGCATTGAGATAATTTATGTTTTACTAGCTAGCAAACAACATTTAACTGTAAATAAAGCAAAATGTTGAAGTTATAATATCGATTACAAAATGCGATGTTCAATATCTATGACACATCTTTCATTTCAATTCCATTTTATTTTTACGCAAAATTTGCATGCGCGAGCAGACATACCGGTACATATATTTTTCATTATAATACAACTAATATTCTACTATTATTTCTTTTTTTTTATAATTAATTACATTTATTTTAAAGAAACGCAAGACCTTAATAACACCTCCAGACTCTTTCAAAAATGTGCGAAAGCTAGCATGAATAGTTTCATTTTTAAATAAGCTTATTCAGTTAGCGTATTTTGATGTTCAAGCCTACCTGTATCCAGTTTTTCTTAGAACTCTGAGGGAACTAATTTGGCTCTTGAAGTTCCCTCAAAATCCATAATAATTTACTTATAAAAATACAGTATTTTTGTGCTGTATCCGATGTTTTCTCTAACGATGGGTAGCAATGTGCTTACCGTTGGATGCCTCTTATGAGTGATATGGAACTGATTAACAGTCCGACGTATAACTTGTCTTGGGACTAACCTGGGATTTGGTCTTTTTTGGGTTCTTAAACTGTCCTCCTAATTTTTCTCCCTCCTTTGTGATGACGTGCGGGTAGATATTCCAGTTGCCGCAGTAACCCGTTCGAAAACGCTTTTAATTGGAATTTTTATTCCTTCAGCCACTTCTCTTCTCATAAATTGTAAAACATTAAAAATTACTTACCGTGCTTGACTATGAATAACTTTCCTGTATTTGCTAGTTGAAGTATCCATTTTAACAAATCTCATTACTGGGTGATAACACAAATAATTACGATAATACGTAACTACAGAATAAAAACTACCAATAGAAATTAACTAATAAAAATGAGTGAATGTAAAACAATGATACAATTAATAATAAATTGAGGTAATAATAACAAATGCGAGACTGATATAGCACGTAACAAACAACAATGTACTGGTAACTAAAACATCACACGCAAGTTGGCAACACCTCCACTTGCATACCAGCTGATTCTCAGTCACCCTCCCCCATTCACAATTTCAAAGTGGACTCATCCATCCATAAATTGGTTTCTGCGCTTGCCCTTAACTTTCAATTTTACTGTACCTATGAAGGACACCACAATGGGTCCACCTAAAACTTCTTGCAGAAACATCAGCCTGTATTAACAGACATCCCATACAATGTGCTCCAAATTTGAATACATGGATACAAGTGGCTGGAGTTGAATACGGTTTCCTAAACTTGGGCTGAATAAAACCTCTATGCCGAGTACCACATGTTGATGTAAATATTCTATTACTGTCGCACCAGTTTTGCTTCCAATTATGGTGACACCATCCAACTATATGCATCACTGTAATACTACTCATTTAAAATAGGTTTAACACAGTTTCGATATATATTGAATTTGTCTTTCTCACTATAGCCATTATGTTTTATCTTTACTTTTTCATTTATTGCTTAACGCTGGAATACTTCATAGTACTTAAGTTTAAGCCTGGGGTATGTAAATGCTGATGTGGATAGTTTTCTAAATGAGTATTATTTTGTTATCAGACTTTTTAAATTGTGAATACTGAAACGCCAGTGTAATATGCTCCTCTTATGTTTTTTATATAGAAATATGCCCCTTTCCTAGATTCTTCATCACACTTTCCAATAACAGACGATATAGTTTTGTATCCTTTGGAATGGCGTGAAATGATGTTACTATATTGTGGAGTCGTTTGAATACTTAAGTATTCCATTAAAGTAGTTCCATTAAAACGGAGTCTCTAAATGTTGAAATGAGGGTTGGGACAGTGGAGTGTTAAAGAGTAATGAAAGAAATATGCATTGGATAAGTAGGAAAAGTTTTAGAGGATAAAAAACAAATTGATGTGGTTAACATATGTGATACAAGTGGAAATTATGGAAGAGAGAAACTATCTGAAGGGACTGGAGAAAACTGGAACTTGCTAAAAAAATTAGCAACAGATAGGAAAAGGCACAAGACTTTTGTAAAGAAAAAGAAGCAGTGAATGAAATCACAAAATCCTATGCTACAAGAGGATTGAATTGTGTATGTACATACAGACAGAATAAAATTAAAAAGAAGAAATAATGTATTGCAGTATCAAAAAACTATAATGATAAAGCTGTTACAGTGAAACACTGTTCAAACTATAAATATCTGACAGTTCAACATAAAGCAATTGTGAAGTTAACAATAAAAAATTTGAGCTTACTAGAGGCTGGTCAAGGACAGAAACTGTGCCACCATAGTAGTATTGAGTACCATTTCTGGTCCCATTGTATCCTAAATTTTCCAAGGATTTCTTCCATGTCCAGATCACAAATGCTGTAAATGATTTTGCTCTACACTGATACTGTATCCGAATCATTAATTATTTGATTGACCAAGAACAGCTGTGTCACATTTTTGGCTGCACTGAATAAGTGTAATAATATAATAATATATATATACTTTCACTTATGAACTTACTTCCCAAACGTTTCAAGATGTTGTTTCTCTTCTTCAGTGGGTTGAGTACTAACTGTCGATTACAGAATAACCGTTACGGAATGGAGTGATGTGACAATAGTAAGTTCATAAGTGAAAGTATATATATATTATTAAATTAATAAGTGAACGAAGAGGATGCAACAACATGAATAAGTGTGTTTAGAACATTTTACTAAAAGTGTGTATGGACCCAATATTCTAAAAATTGGACTTCCGGAACATCTCATTTTAAGGTAGCCTTTCATAATTTCTTTACTACATCAGATGTACAAAAGTGAGCCATTATTATTATTATTTTTATTACTATTATTTTATTAAATGCTTATTTTCAACAGTGCAGAAATGTAATGTATTTTACAATTTAAAATTGATGAAGCATATTGACACTTTAAATTCTGCTTTCTTAAACATTGATTACTTGCTAATTTTATGTCTCAGAACTATTATAAAATTATATACATCTTAAGCTTTCTCATAAACTCTTGTGGTTTTTGTAATTGAGAACAATATTGTTTTGTGCATTAAAATATGTTAGCTGAACAATGCCTAAGATGAGAGGCTGAGTGAATCACTGAAAATATCTCATTGTGGAATGGACGAAACATTGGTGTTAAGAAAAGTAAAATGTGCATTAAAACTAAAAAAAAGTTGTTCTAACTTAAAATCTTAATTTTACTTCCAGCTGTCATGTACTTTCTCCGTTTTCAATTGCATTTCTTACCAAATAATTGTGTTAGATAGTTAATGTTTTAATTTATAGAAAGAAATCTGTACGAGCGTAAATTACACTGGATGTGCCAGATGCTCTTCTATCAAATAATTGTTAAAAGATGTATTAGATTATGGTATTTATTCAAGGCTGTTTGTTAAAAGTTAGGTTCATTCATTAAAATATAATTCATTATTGAAATTTGAGAATACACGAAGGTTTTTAAATGTACCGCTACAAATCAGACTACCAACCGATGGGTTTTTGTGGATTTTACGCAAACATAATATAATACATGTCTGTGTGTGCGCGCTCACGCATTTAAAAATTATAAATATTTGCTGGAATTTAAGCAAATTTTTCTGGTAGTTGGCTGATATAATTCCATAATTGTTAAGTGATAATTGTAACACTGTAGCGTCAGTATTACTATTTTGTAGAAAAATTACATAACTTGTACTTCTGACATTAAATGGAAATAATTATTAATATGACATTAATTCATTTTAGAGAAAACTTTAGTCGAATTTTAATAAATAATGACATTCGGGATGAATTCTAACGCGAATACAAATCGTAAAATTCATCGGAATGTTGGTACGTTGGGGTAATTATCTGCGGTAGAAAGTGTTGACTTTTTTTTTGCGAATGTTGGTTTGAATGGAGTGAACGTAATTACTATATTTTGTAAACTTCATGCTGTTTGATAAGCGTGCGCCCAGATGTGTACATCAAAATAACCATACAATTAATGTTTTTTTATCAGAGTGCTACGAATATTGAAACAGTTTCGTATGTAGAGTTCGCGTACAGGTGAAGACTGTTAGATTTGATGCTGTAGTGAGCAAATTTTATCAGGTTAAAAAGTGTCAAGATATAATGACACAAGAAACAGAGGAATTTCCTTTTGTGGATTATGAAAATCTCTATAGTGCTATAATGTTTTGTTGTCATGACGGCACGCCCATTTCTTTTGTGTTGTCCACAAAAAATTTTAGAAATGAAATGCAATTGAGAAAAGTCATCGAGGTAATTTGTTGACTGTAAAATACTTTTTCTATGTAATTTCAGGTGAAACAAAATACTCGACTTAAAAGTGTATCTGTACTAAGGGCATGATTTATGCAGTCTTTATATAGGGCAGCATTGTATAAAACGATATAATAATTGAAAAATAAAGAATACACATATCAACAAGTATAAGAGCTTTTATTACTAGCGCGTTCTTGACTTCTGATTCGAAGTACCGTACTGATCACAAAGTAGAATTAGTAGTGACTCGCTACATAGTAAGCAAACAATGTGTAACTAGGTTAGTGTTCAAGTTAGGTCAGTTTACAATTATTAAAGTCAGATTTAATTAATTAATGATAACTGTGCCTTTTCATAGCTATGAAACATTGTGATCCAGAAGTTCATTAAATATAGAAATGATGAAATTGTTATTGTTAGGTAAAGTTGTATAGAACTGTAAGTTTTTTTCTGAAAAAGTATTTTATTTAGTGGTTGTATTCAGTTTGAATTTTTGAAAGATTAAAAACTTTGAAAATCAGTTCTACAGGATTAATCTCACTTGTAAAGTTTTATGGATCTTATTAAGAACACTTTTTTGAATTTATCACATCTCCCCTTTTTCGTAACACCAAGTGTTACAACAGATAATTTTGTCATATATTTTGTGATGAAACTATGGTATAATGTTCTATGACATAAACTATGGAATCAAAGTCAGTATGTCATTAATCTCAGTTGAGCCGCAATAAGGATGTCTTGTTATAGAATGGGTGAAACATATACTATTAAAAAAAGAAAACATGATGTAACGAAAAATATAGTGATTATAGAATTAACTGGAAAATTGCGTTTGTTATGTAAATTTTCTTCTCCCACTTGTAAAAAAAACCTTAAATATAATTCAACCATCTGTTTTCAAATTTATGATTTTTGTTACAATCAATATAAGTATTTTGGAAGTCTTTAATTTTTGTGCTGCCGTAGTGACAGAATGGTTTTCATTGTCAGTCATTTTGTATTTGGTTCATTTTACCTACACAGTTGAATAAGATCATTTACTTAGTATATTATATGCACCAATATATATGCAGCACCAAAAGCGTTGATCTGATAACATTTCAAGAATAGGAATTCTTTAGTAATCCTTAGACTTTGACTGTAACTTCCCAAGTAAAATGTATTTCATGTTGTCCGTTGTTTGTTGTACAAAAGATTCCATTGTTTTATATTCATAATTTAGTTTGTAAATAGAATAATATTTGTGTTAAAATCGGATATATGTAGAATTGTACATTAGGTGAAGATTATAAGAACACTTCTTCATTGTTCACTAAATCCTTCCATGAAATTCTATGCGTTCACCACTATGTTTTGAAGACTGTAAATCACTCTTTCTCTCAATTTCATTTGTTAATAATCCAGAACCATATGCTACACAAAAGTTTTAATGGTAGTTTACTCCTTTTGTTTCCAGTATTATCATTGGTATCTTTTTTCAGAAAAAGTATTTTTGCCCTTGGTATTCTATCCTAGACTTTGTCATAGGTGAGTTTTGTGTATACTGATACTTTGCTAACCAGTTATTTAATCTTAACTTGTCTTTATATTAAAAATGTAATAATAACACTATTTCATTTGACAAACAGATTTTATTAATGTTATTACAAATAGGCCTACTGAATGTTTGGTGTTCTCTGATACAGCAACCTCAGTGTCTGAGCTGAGACTGAAATCTTAGTGGTCCATTTTTATTTTTGAGGATGACTATCACAGAATGGGCGAAATATTTGCTGTTTTTATAAATAATATAAATTAAACATGGTTGCAAACCAGCTAGTTACGGTAATAAGCGCCATTCAGGACAACTCTGCCCGCAAACACCCTACCATCTTAGCCTTACTCGACATCCAAAAAGCTTTTGATTCCATCTGGCACAGTGGCCTCTGCTTCAAGATCCTCGGATGTCACTTCCCCCCAGCAATCATAAAATGGCTATCACAGTTCCAGGATGGACGCACTGCAGAAGTCAGGGTACGACAGCATCTCTCGGCACCCTTCCAACTCAATGCCAGTGTCCCTCAGGGCTCTACCATTAGCCCATTACTATACATCATATTCACCAAAAACACCCCTCCCCCTCCACAGTCTTTGGCTTATGCCTCAGCGGGTCTCGCCCAGTATGCTGATGATACTGCCTACTGGGTCTCCGCTGGAGTACACTGGCAAGCCCTATTTAAATTACAGTCAGTCCTCAAACCATTCTTCGACTACTATAACGCATGGCGTATCTCTGTAAATGTGGACAAGACCCAAATCTTTGTTTTCAACTCAACTGGACATAACATGAATCATTTCTTTACATTTCCAGTCCGCATCGGCTCATCAACTGTACTACCGAAGTAAGAATGGAAATATCTGGGCATCACGGTTGACTCCAAACTAACCTGGCGACCTCACATCAAAGGAACCTCGACGCGTGCCCGAATCCGATCTCTTAGGACTCTAAATAGATATAACCACTGCTCCAGTGAATTACTAAGTCGTCTTTACACCACCTGCATCCATCCGATTATTACCTACGCTCATCCTATTCTCCTAACCGCTGACCCTGCCTACCTCGATCTCCACCGACTCGCAGAACGACGAGCTTTACCACTGATCTATCGCAGACCACGCCAAACAAAAACCTCCAACTGAGCTCTGTATGCATTAAACACTTTATTCCCTCACCTGGACACCTTCCTAACCAAACTCAATTGGAAATACTCCAGAACGGCCTCACAACACACTTCCCTACAATCAATAGTCCCATCCATCAACAGAACTACCCGCAATACTAGTAGACCTTCCTTCCTAATAAATCGTCTCCTAACCATAGCCGATGGACCTCCACCTAGAATTCCTTGCTGACAGCGTCTGAGAAATACAGGAAATTCGGGTAATTTTGCCCCCAGGGGGCAACTTTGACCCCCATCATGATTTTTTTTACTGAATATGCCATGCCTTCAGAATTGGAGATTTTGTTTTAACTTTTGTAGCAGTTGGCAGCCATGTTAATCAGCTGTGAAAAAAAACAACAACAAGAGTTTCTGGCCAGATGGTCAGCCATTGCAGTTTTAGCAGCACATGGTTTTTAGCCTATTTTGGATAGGTGTTTTCCTTTTTGTTTAATAAGATGATGTTACAATTCCACTAAAAGTGTGAAATATTGAACTGAAAGAAGATTAATTGAAAAAAGAAGAACACAATGAGTCAGGTAAGTCTTTTAAATAATTATTTTAAAATTACATTCCATAATAACCAGTAACCAAAGTCACCCAGTGTCAGGGTAACTTTGACCCCAGGGTCAAAGTTAGACCAAGTAATTTAACGCATGGCACACCTAGATTTACTATTGTAAATAACCTATTTCAATGTACAGTATTTTAAAATCATGCAATGTAAACCTATTTCAAGACAAAATTTTTGAAAAATTTACTTTTAAAACTTAATAATAAGTTTTACTATTATTAATATGTCAACAAGGATGTAAACAATAAACACATGATTATATTAATCAACAGGTGAGCATGTCGCGTGACGCGTGACTTCACGATCTACGGAATGATGGCCAGCCAAAAGACATTATTAGCATGTCAAAATGAACTATAATTTGTTATTACTCTTACAATGGCCAAAACCATATAATGACATACACTATATAACCATATAGTGACATAGGCCTAATTTTTTTTCTTTTTTAGGATCGCAAAAAAAGCTCATCCTCACTGGCGAGTCCTCAGGTAGGGATTCGGCGATATGGATGTAATAGCCGCTACACTCAAGGTCAACTCAATGAAGCTCTGAGTAAAATAAAAGATGGATCTTTGGCCATCAAGAGGGCTGCAGCGATCTATGGTATACCCAGAAATACATTAAAGAACAAATTAAGAGGTAACCACTCTAATGATGTAGGGCGTCCAAAAGTTTTTTCACATGACGAAGAAGTCACTTTCAAAGAGCATGTCATGAAGTTGAGTGACATAGGTTTGCCAATTACAATGACTGATCTTAGATTTATAGTAAAACAGTACTTGGACACCCAAAAGAGAAAAGTGCCTTGCTTCAAAAACAACTTACCTGGATGGGAATGGGGAGAAAATTTCCTTAAAAGACACAAAGACCTGAAGGCAGTTTTCGGACAGAACATTTCTCGGGCTAGAGCCAAAGTTGACTCTGAAACTATAAATAAATTCTTGGATAATCTTGAGAAGGAGTTAGCAGACGTCCCTCCTCAATGTATTTATAACTTTGATGAAACCGGATTTCATGATGACCCAAAGAAAAAAAAACTTTTATTCAGAAAAAAAATTAAACATCCTGAGATAATTAGGAACTCAACCAAAGCTTGTTTCACTGTTATGATGTGTGGTAGTGCAGATGGAGAAGTTATGCCTCCTTATTTTGTGTTTAAAGCTAAAAACAAAATGTCTGACTGGCTACTCAACGGTCCTAAAGGGTCCAGATTGAATGTGTCTGACAGTGGCTGGGTGGATCTGGTTGTTTTTGAAGATTGGTTTGCTCAACATTTTCTACCAAAAGTTAGACATATCCCTGGAAGAAAAGTTATAATTGGGGACAATTTGGCTGCCCACTTAAGCTTAAATGTTCTTAAGTTATGCCAAGAAAACAACATTTCATTCATTTTTCTACCACCAAACTCAACACATTTCCTCCAGCCACTTGATGTGAGCTTTTTTGCCCCCTTGAAATCCCACTGGCGTCAAGTTTTAAATGAGTGGAGGAATTCTGCACTAGGTAGAAAGCTCATTTCAATGCCCAGAAGTGTTTTTACCTACCTTATCAAGAAAACTGTGGACTTGTGTAAATCTAACGAGTCGGCAAATCTCATTGCTGGGTTTAAATCAACAGGGATTTTCCCTACAAATAGAGACAAAGCTCTAAGCAAAGTAAGAAGTGTTGCTGAACCTCAAGAAAACCAGAATCAAGTTTCCAAAGTAGTTGGAGATCGGTTTATAAACTTTATTGAAACCATGCAAGCTCAGATAGTTGCCCCAAGTACTAGAGGTAAAAGATTTGCAGTTGCAGTAGAACCTGGCAAAAGTGTGTCCTTCGAGGAGTTGCAGGTAATGGTAGAAAACAGAACAAAGGCTGCAGAAGAAAGAAAGATGACAAAAAATGTTCACAGAAAGGAGAATTGGAGAATGTTGCAACAAGTAGTGGAAAGCAAAGGGGCAGGCCAAAGAAGAAAGAAGAAGATAACCAGAAAGGTTTAACTAAAAATCAAGGTAGGAAGAGAGTTCGATACATTGAAAGTGATGAAGATGAAGATGACCGAGATAAGAGTAGCTCTAGTGAATTAGAGATCCAACAGACCTTGAACATCAGCCTGACGTACCAGGCATAAACTCATCACTAACTAACATAGAAGAATTCAGAGCAGATGATTTTGTCGTGGTGAACTACGAAGGTTCCTTTTTCCCCGGTAAAATCAATGGCTTCCAAATAATTGATGAAGAAGTGAAGGTTTTGATTAGTGCCATGGCTATCAATGGAAAGAACTGGAAATGGCCAGACAACAAAGACAAAATCTACTACCATGAAAAAGACATTGTAAAGAAACTAAACCCATCAGTCATTGTGCCTGTGAATACAAGGGGTGACTTCAAAATTAATGACAGTTTTTTGAACGAGAAATGGTTTTTAAATTAAAAGACTTGAGACTGAGTGTTATAGTAGTTTATTTTTAAAGTATTTTACAATGTTTTTATTATAAAGAATACACTTTTTAAATGCAATTTATCAATTTTTTCCCTTTGTTAATGCTTCCCCGTGGCACGGTCGTTGGGAAACAGCAAGCCACTGTTTATTTAGTGATTGTAAAAAACTGTAGTACAGTCATATTTTTTGTAAAACAAGACTATTTACAACTACTGAAGGGGTCAAAGTTGGCCTACAAAATTAAATTTGAGCTAAAACATTAGTTTAAATGGGAAATTCGATTGGGGGGTCAAAATTACCCTAATAGTCAGGGTAACTTTGACCCCTATGTTTTTAATTTTTTTAAGGTACTTTGGTACTTTTAACATGCTTTTTTATGCTTTCTACTAATTTTTCATCCTAACTCACTAAATAATACACTGCCAATGTTTCATACCAAATTGTTGACAAAATATTCTAGAAAAAACATGTGGAAAGGGGTCAAAGTTACCCGAATTTACTGTAGACACATCTAGCAGCTCTTAAATCTCAAACTATAATAATTTCATACCAGTCAACAGTGTCAGAGAAATAGAGCCATCTAGCAGCTCATAAATTAAAAAAAAAAAAAATTTAAAATCTATCACCTATCAACATTTTTGATCTCACTATAATGTAATTACCTATCACCCACTACCCAGCTCTTAACCCAGTACTATGTGTCCCCGCCTACCTTGACACCACCCTGTCACCACCCTCCAGCATTGGCGACCTGCGTTACTCGTCCCTGTCTTGGCTGCCCTGAAAAATAAATAAACACTTATTAATGGCGCTTCCATCTTCCTCTTCCTTCTCACACCTGGCTACCAACTACATACGTACACAAATACTCCTACATGCACTACTCTTCCTTCTACGTGCCTCCACCTTCTCAATGGCCGGCCTACACTGGCGTACAATTTCCCACAATCTCCTTACCTCTGGCTGAAGGCGGCTTGCCCCAGACCAGCCTGGTCCTAACAAGGACCAGATTCAAACAACCCCCCAAAAAAAGTGTTATTAGAGAATTTGACTGCAGATTTTATTAACTGTAATAGTAAAAAGATTATCAATCACAATATTTATTATAGCTGTGTTGAATGTGACTGCCTTTACTTTTGTTTTTTCTCTTCATCTTCAGACTGTCATAGACACAATGAACCAATTGAGATAAACTATATATATACTTAACCACTTAATTCTGTGTATTTAATATTTACAGAAACATTTTAGAATTGAGTAGTAGTAAAGACTTGGGTATTACCAATAAAATATTTAAAATTATCTGAATCTATGTGTATATTTTTCTGTATAGCCTATGGTGTTTTCTGTTTTTAAGCACTGTGGGGGCAGAGTTGAAAGAAATTTGAAGCACATAACACCTTATACTGCAGTACTGGTTGAAGATGATTCATGGGTGTGGGCACATCCTGGTGACGTGTTCAAACTGTCATATATTAAGGCATGCTGTGCCATTGGGAAGTGCCTCAACATTTCACCTTTCAGGTACGTGCGTAGCAGTTTAATAGTAAGATGTTTTAATAAATACAGGTGGTCCTCAAATGACTGTCAAGATACTTTTATGAAAATTTCTTTTAGGTGGGATTTGTAGAACTATATTACTAGGTCCTCTGATGAACAGCACATATATGATGTTAATATTAACAGTACATTTATGGCTTAAACATGATTTTTCTAGGAATCCCACTAACCCCCATGTCTTGATAATCCACCCATTGTGGCAGAAGAGACCACTCAATAGGGGAACAAAGGAACAAGTGTGATAACCGGTCACACTTGTTAAAAATATTAATTGTGAGATTTTCAAGTTAATTGTAGAAGAGACTGTGGCACAAAGAATGTGAAATATTAGGTTAAGTCCACACTATAAATTGACTCAATTAAGTCAGCGCATCAGGTCGGAGAATCTCATTTTTCAGTGCAGTGTGAAATTCCTTTTTTGTCAATAAAATGTCAAAGATGTCAATATAGAGGTTGACAGCCTCAGTACAACCTGATGATGAGAATTTATCCTTGAAACACGTTTTTATTGGAAGTTTAAAGAAGTCGCAAGATGGTGAGTAACCAAGTGTTTACAAATACTACAGTTAAATACTTATTCACGTGACTTGGAGACTATAATATAAGGAAATAATAATTATTATTTCCAGTTTTATTTTAATATGTTAACATATATTTACAACAGTTACTCTGATCGGTCAAGTTGTACAGTGGAAACAGAATAACTGACACCATTGAAGTCACTAATTACAACTTGAATTAGAAACAAAATAGTTATAAATCAACAAAGGCACTCTTTTAAAATACAGTAATTCAAATTAAAACTGTCCAACAAACAGCAATAAATGTCACCTTTAAATAATTTTGCATTAATCAATACAGTGATCACTTTCCACTAAACCACAACAGTAAGTGAAATATCACCAGGTGTAACTGAACTCGGCTGCTTCGAAATCCAGTATTTATACCTTGGTCACCTTGCATTGTAGTGACACAGCAGGCCTGGATGCTGGTAGAATAGTCGAGAAACACTTAGAAGGGGCATCTTGAATTCTCTACAGTATTATTTAATTCTGCTTCTCAGCATGGTCTCCAAATAGCTTTGTTAAAAATCATTAAGGCACTTGTTTATTTTTCACCTAAACGTAATTTTAATAATAATAGTTATTATTATACAATGCACTACTAACAATAAATGTTTACAGTCAGATATAAGAGGGCTTTATCCTGCACTAATGCTAGGATATTGGAAAGATTTATTTTGATCATCTACCCGAATCAATATTGTAAATAACACGAGTATTGACGTGTTATAATTTTTTAGTTCGATATTGAGTTTTAGATTTGAGTTGTCGGTGTTTAAATTTGCGAAACGTTATTAATTCGCACGTCGGATGCGCTCTGTGTTATAAACGCTTTGTGTACCCTGTGTGTCCTTACCTGTCCCTACTCACTAATTACTTCTTCCCGATAGGCGCCAAATTGTTTTACCAGAAAACAATTAAAAGATTCTATCTTCGTTGTTTTATTGTACTGTAGTATTCGATTCGAATTGTTCGCCGACTGGCTGGAACTCGAATCTCGCTTGAGTGGGGGAACATGTTACCAACGTAAAATGTTGGCTAATTCTACTCACTGCTACAAAACACAACACACATAATATACTTGAAATAATTGTTGGACAGTTAGTAACGATTCACACTTTTTATTTGGCTTTATAACTTTTTAAAATTTCTATAATGTTTGTACAAATGATATTAGTATAATAGTTTTTAGCCTCGGCAATAATTAATCGTTCACTCAGCAGAAAGCAGGGTTGGCAATGCAAAGTTAGTCAGTCGCCATGATAGACGCTGTTTCTTATTTATACAAAATAAAATTGCCAATGAATTCTTTTAAGTATGACAAACAAGTTTAGAACAAGATAATTAAATACAGTACACCACCTTACAATCGTGGTAATTAAATTTGAAAAAATGTTTACATTCAATTCAATGCTGTGATGTTAAAAGTGTGTGACGGGGTTATTCGTTTAGTACATAGGTTATATTCGGTTAGTTGGTACTCATAAATATGTTTTATTTATTAATCTTTGAAAGAAATAATACCATCAGTTATAGTGAGAGTTCACAGTGTAGTGAGAAAATTTTAAAGAGAATTTATTTCAGAAATTTAGTTAACTCAGCAATACTTATAATCAGTTGCTTTGAGGTGTAGTGTAAGGTAGTTGAAATAGGTTGAGTTCATCGATGTTGGTTCTTCAATCTTCAATTATCTTTGGCTTCAGGTACGCCTTGCGTCTTTTTCATGTTATTTGGTCGATTTTAATTAATTTGGGATTAATTAAGCTGGTCCTTTGCCTGGTTTGAATGTGTTATTCCCTCATCAGGTAGCTTAGTTCTTCACTTCATGAAATCTGGTCACTTTGACTGTTTTTATATAAAATTTTGGCCCTTCACGGCCTGGCGTCTCTTCTTCGTAAGCGTCACTCTAAGATTAAACGTTCCTAACGGAAAAATCATCAATAACGTTCCGTTGTCATGGTAACTAATAGATTCTGATTGGATAAACTTGACTTAAGACCATTGTTAGAATATTTGAATTTTTATTCAAAATGATTAAATATCTTCTGATTGCTATTAATCTTCGGTATTCTTTTTTAAGTATGGGATATTATCACCACTGTTTGTATTTTGTTTCAAAGATTAATTTAACATCCCATGAGGTTGGGTTTACTGATGTATTAACATTTGGATAGTTATGTTGATATTATCTAATTACATTGCTTTCTTATTTTATACAATTACTTTAACATTTCTCTCTTATTTTGATTCCCTAATTATCATTTACTGTTTACTTGTCTTTGATTTGCTCATGTCATAGTTAAATTCTTACAATTTGTAGTTTTTGGTGTATTACTGTTAGGTATTGCATAGGCCTAAGTAGTAATTGGCTATTTTTCCTTAATTTATACAGATTACATTTTATTTTCGCTTTGTACAGGTTTTGGTTTGTTTTACACATGATTTGTTTACTTGTTGAATGGTTTTGTGTCTGTTTTATAATAATTGTATGTTATTTTATTAGTTTCCATCTTGTGGCTTGTCTATTGTGTCAACTGCTTTTTCAGTATTATTAGATTTGTCTGAATTTATCTTGTTTCTTAATTATTGCCTTTGTTTATAATTGAACTATTATTTCCTATTCTCTATTACTTAAAACATAACATTTAGGTTTATGGTCTGTATAATTCCTACAGCCATATTCCTATTCATCAAATAATCATTATTGCATGTCATTACTCACAATGTTCATACTCTTCATCTCCTCATACTCTTTGATGAATTATAATTATTACTTGACATAAAAAATAAAAACATAAACATGAATTAAACATATTAATACAATGATATATTGTTATGACTAACTCTAACTGACATTAAGCCATAAGTGAATCTTCAACAACTGTTTACTATCTAATATTAATATCTTTTTTTATTATTATCAGTTTGTCAATGAAAAATATTCTTAGTGTATCATTTTAAATTAATGATATTGGATTCTTATTTCTGTGAATAAAATCATGTATCTGTGTATTAACACACTGATAGTCATTCTTTCTTGAATACATGAACAATAATACTAATTAACAAATTATTACCTAACATTAAGATTTGCAAACTAAAATGTGACAAGTAGTAAGTACTACTATTATCTAAAACATACTTATTATCTAGTCTGTTACACTTTGTTTCATTTTGTTATTAATACACTTGTGTTCACTGGATAATTGCTATTAAGTGCCACAGTCCTTTCTGTGATTAGCCATTATCAGCTTTCACTTATTTTTACCACTCACTGATGGTTTTTGATCACTCTTAAATCTTTAGTGTTTTTTCACTGATTATTTGGTGTCTATCCCTATCAATAGGGTTCTATTTAATTTGGGGTTTTACACTATCACTTTGCACTTTATATCTTTAATTTAAGTGTTACTAGTGGGTATTACCTAACTTTAAATTCTCTTTCTCACTTTACAATGTTCACTATTTCTCTAACTCTCTACCTCTCACTTTACAAGGTTTAATTATAATATTAACAAGTTCATGTCGTATTAGATTGATTTATCATGGTTACTCTCTATTTATTTGGTTAGTGTACTTTGTTTAAATTTAAGTTATTGCATTTTAACACTTATCATTTACATTGCTTGTTTGGTTGTTACTAATAATTGTCTTTTACAATTATCATTCATTGGTTTCTTTTTCCATTACTTTATTGGATTGTAACATTTCTCCTTTTCTTTTTCTACATTACTGGTTTGTGTCCTTTCATTTCTTTTCATTTCCTTTCATTTCCTTTCATTTCATTTATATTATGATTTTTTAATTTCTTTTATGAATTTGCTAACTGCTATAATGTTTTATTGTTCGACTAAGCTTTTCGTCATTACTGACATCTTCAGGTCTTAAACAACCTGATTGTGTTGTTTAAGACCTGAAGATGTCAGTAATGACGAAAAGCTTAGTCGAACAATAAAAAATTATAGCAGTTAGCAAATTCATAAAAGAAATAGTAAGGATGGCTGCTAATTTAAACAATACGAAGAATTTATATTATGGTTTTCACCTTCTCATCTGGTTTCATTTTATTTGGTCAATCACTGGTGTTGTGGCTGGTTCTAGTTATTCCCTTCATTTTGTTTGTCTTGATATATCCTATCGCTGGTATTGGGGCTTGTTCTATTTTCTCACTTATTTTATTTTGACTTATATATCCTTTCTTTGGTGTTGGGGCTGGTTCTACCTTCTCACTTACCATCTATTGGGTTATTATTGTTAAATCGCATTGTATTATTGTTTTCAACGTTTTGGTTCGTTGCTTGCTACATTTCTCTTATCAGAGGTTACTTGTATTATTACTTTTATATGTTTGATCGTATTATTATGTTAATTACCCATTCTTTCATCTCTGATTCATCGCTTTTAATCATAGTGTTAAGTATTTAATAATTTATTCTTATCATCTTTCTTCATTAGTGTGTGTTGAAGATATGTACCCTTACAATATTAATCTTACCACTTCAGTAAATGAATCTGCCACATGCCTAATAATAATAATAATAATAAAAAGGTTTTGTAAAATATATAAAAACACTTGGTACGTTTCACAGATTTTATTTAACTCTGACAGCTGTTTCGACTACCTAAGCTATTGTCAAAGAGATGAAATGGCTTTAGGTAGGTATTTTCATCTCTTTGACAATGGCTTAGGTAGTCGAAACAGCTATCAGAGTTAAATAAAATCTGTGAAACGTGTAACGGTACATTTCTATCCCTATAGTGGTTTTGGGGGAAAACAAATATAAATTTTAATTTCAGTTGCAAAAGCATAATAAATGATGGTAAAGTTTTGTAAAGTTTTATAACGACGTAATACCAAGCGAGCAGGAATTGTATCAAGGTCAACAGTGTATGTGCAAAAACAACAGCTATTTTTAGCCGAACGTGTCAACAAGCCAAGCCTGCAAAATACGTCATCTAAGAATGCAGTGCATAATTGCCTCGCCTTAAAATTTGAGTCGTCATAGTCTGGAAACAATAAGATTAGTGACGTGACACCCTCTCCACCTCAGAAAATAACGCAGCGCATTCGCTCTCAGTCGGCAATTAACATCAACACAAAGTGGACGTGGGCAGTTCCGCTCGCCGCCGGCTGCGTACCGTTTTCGCCCGCAAAACAACTAAATATGTGAAAATTTGATTTTATTTTGATTTAAAACAGTCTATTACAAAACAAGTAGAGACAGTGAGAAGAAAATTGCAATAAATTAACAGTTTGGTCGTGAAATGTAAGAGTGAGAAATACGAGAGACAGCAAACAGTAAACCACGAGTTAACGCATGTGGCGTCTAAGTTCTACACAACAGCAGGTAAGTAGACATTCAAAATTATTTAAATACTGGCAATTTTAAAATTGAGCTCAATAAAAATAAAAAATGTACCGACTGAAATAGCGTGAGTGGGTGTGGGTACCTAATTTAATATACAAAATAAAAGCACTGGTTTACTTTAAGGGAAGGTAGTTTAATATTTTTCAGCATCTATTTCAATGTTTAACATGTTCATTTGAATTTTAATTATTATTGATTAAATAAATCCTGAAGAAAGGTTGATGTAAAGAAAAAAATGTATTTGTATTCATGTTTGAATTTGTAAAAGATGGAGGGAGTAAATTTTGCCTTTGTCATCAGTATATAATGACCAAATAATGAATAAATACAAGTTTGCAAAAACACAAGTAAATTTGAGGTAATCATTTCAAAGCAACCATCTTGTTTTTCAGCTCGTCTAAACGATCACCTGGACCCTAGTAAGTATATTTTTTGTTGGTACCATACAACATGGCGGCTGCATGAGCCGAAAGTGAAAATTTGTAAATAAAGTGTTATTAAATAAAAGAAAGTAAGTAGTCAGAACATAACAAATGGCGCCCGAACAGGGACCATTTGAATAAATAAATTTATACAAATGTGGACCTGTTTTGAGAAACAGGATGGTTGTTTGAAGTAACAGAAATTTTTGAGATACTTAGAAATATACGTATAAAAGATAAGGTTATGTTGTGATCATATGTGGTAGGAGTAAATAGATTAAATAGAATATCTCTTTACATAATAAGGTTGTGTGATATTACATATTAGTATTTTGAAAAAAAAAATAAATTATAAATTTATAAATAAATAAGAAAAAATCAAATAAGCAAAATGGATACTAATAAAGAGAATGACGAGAATGTCAGCTTCACTGTGAGCAAGATTGAGAGTCAAATAAATAGTGACTTAAGCGAGACCGAATCAATGATTATGAGCGGAGTAAACGCTAAGTCGACACCTACAGTCAGTAAAGTGTCATTAGACGACTTGTTCAATTTTATGAAAGCTCATGATGTTAAAAGTGAGAGTAGACTTAATGAAATCAACAGTAATTTCAATGCTAAATTTGATGAAGTAAACAGTCGTTTTGACGTTAGTGATATTAAAATGAATGATATGAGAGATGAGATAAAACAGCAGAATTTTAATTTTAATAAGCAAATGAATGAAATTAATACACGTTGTGATAATATGAAAGAACGTAATATAATAGAATCAATAAGTAACAATTGCGAGAAGAAGATTAACGAAATGAATAAAAATTTAGACAGAAAATTAAATCAGATAATAAATAAGAAGTTAGGTAACAGTGTTAGAGATATGACAAATAATAAAAATGATAGTGCAGTGGGGGTAGAAAATGGTAGAGAGACAGACCAATTAAACGAAAATAAAGATAAGGTAGGTAGGGGTGAGAAAAATGATAATATAATTAAAAATATGGTGTTAGAGAGTAAGGTTGTGAATGTTGAGAGTGCTGATGAAGTTATAGTGGGAGTAGAATGTGATAATGAAGTGATAGAGAGTGTTGATGAGTTAGAGAGAAAGTGTAGAGAGAGTTTACAGGTAGAGGGGTTGCAGAGGGTAAAATTTTCCTGTGGTGTTGTGGTTGTGGGTGAAGAAAATGCTTCACGAGTGTATTTGGGAGACGTATGGTCTACAAATAGTTGTCCCTTGATTTTTTGTGCATCTGGTAGATGGTGCAGTAATAAAGTTGTAGTACTTTCTGCATGGGTTGGTAGAGAAAATGTGAAATGGTATTTTGGTGGGAGATATTTTGAAAGAGAGTTGTGTGTTGATGGGGAAATAGAATTATTTAAGGTGGATAGAAATTATAAAGAATTAGTAGAAAGGTTGGGTATAAAGAGAGTGGATAATGATATTGAAATCTTACCTTGTGTTGAAGCTGATATAGCAGCAGTAGATGATGATGTTGTTAATGATGAATTTATAACTTACCTAGTGGTGACAGATTATACTAAAGGCGACAGGACTATACTCAATGGTGACACGTTATATGATAAAATAATATGGAATAATCCTGTTAGTATTGTGGAAGAATATGAGAATATAAATAATCATTATGTTGATAGTAATAATATAATGTATTTAATAAAAAATAATTTGTGTAGTCATAAGACCAGATTGTTATTCGATGATGGAGGGTAAATGTTTTATTGTTTATGAACATTTAATTATGTGAATAGTGTGGTTTCGACATGGATTGTATTATGAAATGATTTGTGGTAAATGATAACAGATAATGATTTGGATTGTATATTTTTGTGTGTGTGTTGAGGTCAAATGTATTTGTGTATTACATTAGTACTATAAACAATGTACTATCTAAACCATATGTACCATCTGTACTATGTAAACAATGTATGTATGTAATAGGAATTGATTTAATAATAATTATAAAATTTTTGAAACTTAATCAATGATGAGAGTAATTGTGAAATTTTAAAAATGTAATTAAAATAACTTGGTGTTTTAAAAAGAAACTGATTGAATTAAATAATTTGAGTAATTAATTAATTAAAAAGTTGTACAGAAGAATTTTGGTGATGAATTCAAATGATTTTCTGAGATTTAGATTCTATAATGAACAGTAAAGGATTAAACATATAATATGTTTAGGTGTTGAGTTATATTGTTATTATGAGGTAAGTTATGAATTTTCTAGTATAATTTTCAATGATCATAGTAATGTAAAATGTTGTAAGAGATGGAGTTTGGGTGATAATGATTATTTCAATAAGGCATTTGAGTCAATCAAAGTTAATTTTAAATGGGTGTTAGACAGAATAAGAATTTTGGGAGTAAAAGTAATGCAGAAACGGGTCAGTAGTAGGGACACAGTAGCAGGAGTGCATGTGTGTAGAGAAAGTGAGAGTGAGGTAAATGGAGAGTAAATAGGTGATGGTGAAATTTTGTAATGAGGGTGATGTGTAGGGAGTGATCAACGTATGTCGTTGTGGCAGGTGATTGAGAAGTTTCGAAGAGTGTTTGCCGAGATTATGTAGAGAGCAAAAGGGTATGAATGGTAATTGCAGGTTTGGGAACACATCCTAGGTACAAAGAGGGTATAAGGTATTTTATTCTAAGAGGAGAGTGATATAAGTAGAGTAGATAAAGTGATGAAGGGGGTTATTATGGAGAGATTGGTGTCACCCTATGCAAATCTGTTAATGGTTGTTAGAAGGAAGAAAGGGAGTAAAGTTATATGTATAAATACCCATTCAATAAATCGAATCATTGTGAATGACGGAGAATCACCCAAACTAATTAAGGATGAAAATGTTAAATAGACTTTCATAGTGGACGTGTAATAATAAATGAAAGGTGAGGTAAAATGAAGGTTGATAATAGATTTGAATTTGTGGAGAATTTAATGGCACAATAAATGATAAAAAATAATTAAAGGTTGATATAAAAAGAGTTAATAGAAAGTTCAAGTTGTAATGTTTATAATTTTCTATACAAATTATTTAAAGGTGAATTGTTTAGTTAAATGTAGCAATGTTAATGTTCAAGGATAATGTTGATTATGTTATTGTGAACGGAATAAGTTTAGTTGTAAGATAGGCTATTACAGTGACAGCATGTTGTTACTGTAGATAGCAGTAAGGGTTGATTGAGTAACATCGATGCATGTTACCATCAACGGAGGCTCGAATAGAGCGTAATATACACTGTACACCAACCTTATATAATATTATATTATATGTCAATTAATATGGTACAATTAAATACGTATGGACATTAAATACATATAATGATAATAAATATTACACACAAAAATAAATAAAAGCTCACACAGAATTCAAAACGGTACAGAACATAAAAGTAAAATTAATAGATAACGACGCACTTATCACAAAAGCTGACAAGGGTCATATACTCATAATAATAGACAGAAACACTTATAAAAAAAAAAGTACATAAGTTTATATTGGAAAATAATATCGAAACATTGAATAACGACCCTCCAAATTCATACACAATAACTTTAAACAAAACAATCAATAAATGTACGAGCTTATTGGATGAACCCACAAGACGTCAATTTAAGCCCATAAATGCAAGAGCACCCATGCTGACTGGTCAACCTAAGTTGTATAAAACGGATACTCCGATTAGACCGCTGGTAAATTTTACCACAGCGCCAGGATATAAGACAGCAAAAAAGCTAGCGACAATAATTAAAGAGAACATCGTTTTAAATAATAATCGAACTATTATAAACAACTTGGATTTCATAAACAAGATACGCGATATTAAAATTTCACCTAATTATAAATTAGCTTCCTTAGACATTGTTCGTTTATATACAAACATACCTGTGAAACAAACTATAGACATTTTAAACAACAATTTACTAACTACTAAAAAACTGGACACACAAAAGATACAAGAACTAATACTCTTATTTGTAACAATTCAATTTAATGAAAATTAATAAACTACTCGAGTCCCTGTTCGGGCACCAATGTAAAAATTCATTTATTTTAATTGATATTTTATCATATCTTATCTTACCTTCGGGTTCTCTTCCAAGGTCGTACAGACAAAAATCAGCTGTAGACAAGGTTATTTGGATTGACGTTTTGAAATGATTGTTCTAACACCAATTTTTGTATTCTAAAACAACTAGCTTTCTTTAATGCAGTGTTTGCTTTCAATTTATCTTTACATTACAATTTCAATACAAAAAAAACAATAAGGCATGAATACTTAATCAATTGATCTAAACTCGTATGAAAATGACTTAGCAATAACACAATATAAAATAACTTAACCAGCACTTTGCAACGCTCTCTCACTCATACTCTTTTATTTATTTTTTTTCTTTTAAAACCCTGTGATTAATATTCTGTGTTTATATTTAATTTCTGTATATTTAATAGTTCTGATAGTGTTATGTAGAGTACTTAACAATCCACGGCGTTAATAAGTTCCATCACCACCTCGTGTTGTTGGCTGTTTCTGGTCGTAAATGTTATTTCCACAGTTCATGCACTTTCGCACTACCGCGACATACTCCGTCTTATTTAATTCACCATAGTTTATGATTTCATTACACTTTTACGAACTTCTTTTTGTCGGACTAAACCATTGTTCGAGCTCTTATGTTTTTAATTATTTGACCGCGCGCGGCCATGAGTTGCAGATGAACTAACTCATTGTGGCTCTAAGGCAGCAATACACAGAGTTTTAGTCTGGTCACGTGGTCGTCAGTCTGCGCTCCAATTGGTGCTTTTTCAAAAGGCGCTATAAAGCGGGCATAGGGTTTAGCAACATCTTGCCGCCTGGTGCAATATGACTTTACATTATTTTCTCCGTGATTCACGGCTGACGCAAAATTGTATGTTGTGTCATCATCTGTCTGGACTGTTTGAGTGCGGAGACAAAACACAGACGTCTTGTTTTGTAATAAACACTGCATACGTAGTTGACTAAATCAGGGTTCCCAAAAAGGTGAACGCTGGCTACATAGGGTTGGCTACATTACAGAACATAGGGAATACACTTGATTTAAAAATTGTTTTTCATACAATTCTGTACCGTTACAATACCCCCCCCCCCAATGAGAGGTTGGATGTCGAAGCATACAAACTCTCATTGCCTAAAAACTAAGAGGATCAGTGAGGATATGGCGCCGCAACCCCCCTGAACTCTCTACCAAAATCATGGGTACTTACCCCCCTAGTCTGGCGACTGTGGCAGCTCCCATCCGATCTTACTGGACTTCTCTGCACGAGATCCCAACACCATAAACTCGGACAGATACCCGCCACAGTAACGCCTGACTCTGGAACATTCAATTAAAAAATTAACAAACGGCCTTCCATCACTCCACATCCCACAACTGATTCGTTTCCTCTTGGTCATACCGGCTCATTATTAGCAAAGTACTGGTTCTTTTTTATACAAAGTACTGGTTTAGTTTAAAAATAATAATATAAACTTACTGTCTACTTACAGTTCTATCATATAAATTTCATACAAATTAAATAATGTTCCCCGTACAATATTATCCCTCCAAAATAACACATTGATTATACAAACATTTTTTATTACTGTTACCCAAAAATTTCCTTCATTTTCCATTTAAATAAAGTACATATTTTAATCATTTTTTCATCAGTTATTTATTTTACAATTATGGTCAAAATTCAAATTAAAATAGTTTAAATTTATTATTCACCTTTACAATAAATTAAGTACCAATTTAATTTACTTTTATTATATAACATCCTCTCACATAAATATTAACTGCATTGTAATCAAAACATTAAGTCATTTCCTTATTATTTAAAAAATTTACCTTCATTTCTTCACATCTGGTATTTCTTTTTATTTCATAAAAAATTGCTCATAGCACTGATTCATCAGAATAAAACAGTTATCAACTTCAACACCTGGCTGTAAACATTAGTCAAAACATACACTATGTCTGTTTACATCAACAATGGTCTGCAAGACTTGGTTTTATAAACACTACCTCAATCTCAACATTCTGATTACAACACCCCTAATACATGTACAGTAGAAGCCCGATATAGCGCGGTTGTCGGGTGACATACTTTCCCCCGCGTTATAGGCGTAACCGCGGTATATCGGAAGGTGACCTGTACAGTGACAAATGATGGGGAGGGAGGACCGGGAAAAAGGCTACAGCATAATGCACTACTATATACTGTACGTAAATTACGTCACCAAATGTAGAAATAAAAAATAAGAAAACTGTATTTTAATCCAATACGTATTTTAATCTATTTTAATCCAGTGGAATATAAAATACACTATTTATACATTGCTCACTCGACCTACTGTAGGCCTAATTGTTGGTCTTAAAAAAGTCCGTAATTGTTGTTTGACGGGATAATGCACAGCGTTTCTTTTCCGTGCATTGTTTTATAAATGCGAGGTGCAGCAGATGAACATTATTAGATTCACTTTGCCTCTCCATCCACGAAATTACTTTGTTTATGTGTATTATCACTTCACTAACATTTGGAATAACTTCTTTCACTTCCACCCAATTTTCATTTCCATCATCTTCATCGTCTTATTTTTCTTCGCAATTTGCATTTCGGACTGCATCGATGATATCTTTATCTCCTATACATTCTGTAACAGGCTCACCGTTGTCAACTCTGCCCAGTCATTCAAGTCATCTAGAGTGAAGTTGCAATGAAGAGCACTACTCGCAGACTGTACATCACTATTAGTGAATCCGGCAACAGAGCAATTTCCGTCGGCGATGTTTTGTTCAAAGGAACAGTTCTTCCAGCAATTCTGAATCGTAGCCATACTAATACTTTCCCATGCAAGACCTATTGAATACGCAACTGTTTTCAGGTTTATTGACTTAAGGTAAATTTCCATTTCCTCATCAGAATTCACTATAGCACTCAGAAGTTCACGGCGGTAATGCGGTTTAAATGCTTTTATGATGCCTTGATCTAGTGGCTGGATCAGTGCTGTAGTGTTTTTCGGCAAGAACATGACTCCGATTTTCCCATCTCTTGACTGTAGCATATCAGCAGGTGGATGTGCTGGACAGTGGTCAAGGGTCAGTACAGCTTTTTCTTCGAGGTTGAGTGACCGCAGGTGGCTTCTCACAGATGGAACAAATTCTTCATGGAACCATTTACCGAAAATATCACGTCATCCAAGCATTTTTTGTATTACGATATGTGATGGGTAATGACGTCATGTTAACATGTTGAAAGCATCTAGGATTTCGGCTTTTCCCTATACAGAGAGGTTTAACTTTGTGGCTGCCTGATTTATTTGTGGCAAACTGAAGGGTAACTCTATCCTTATTTATTTTTAATCCAGATTTATTTATTGAATTATTCACATCCAGAGTTCTGGTAGGAAGCATTCGAAAATACAGAGCAGTTTCATCACAGTTATACACTTGATGGTCATTTAAATCGTTATCGATCATTTCTTTGTTTAATGCCTGAGGAAAAAGTGCTGCAGCTTCACTGTCACATGATCGTGCTTCCCCTTCAATGCTTATCTGGCTTATACCATGACGAGATTTCCATCGCGAAAACCACCCATCAGATGCATTAAAGTCACTGTTGCCATGTAAATCACTATGGAATTTCACAGCTTGAGCTCTAATAACTGGTCCTGACAGTGGCACACCTTCACTTCGTTTTATTAAAAACCACCTGTACAGACACTCATCTAGTTCACTATCCTTACCTACTTTAGTCTTTTTTCTTTGCAACCCCACTTCACTTTCAACTGTGTTCACAAAACTTTTAAGTTTATCTTCTTCCTTCATCCACCCTCTAAGTGTTCCTTCTGGGATGCCACACTCACGTGATAAACTTGCCTTTGACTCTTCGTTCTTCACACGATCAATTATTTTGAGTTTATCACTCACAGAATATGCTTTTATTTTCTGCGACATCACAAAACTCTACACTATGCGAATTTATGACAAAGACTATACACTTTGATAAGATAATATCAGAGTATGATCTTATACTGTACTGTAATATGAGGGAGAGAAGGGATTTAGTTGGCTGCTTGCCTTGGCATGAATTCTTAGAAACGTAGAGACTGTAAATAGCTCGGACAATTGTTTATGTCTACAGGTACACTTGAACTGGCAATTCTGGCTGTTGTTTACAACGCTGTTTCCAACAACAAGCCTTTGTTTACAATAAACGCAACGCATTCCAATGTTGTGGCTACAGAAGTCACGATAAACAATTCATAATTTACTCACTCTCTACAAGTAAGAATTTTCGCTAATAACGGGCGACATACTCTTCACCGCGTTATATCCGAATCCGCGGTATATCGGACCGCGCTATATCGGGCTTCTACTGTACTTCCTACAATTTTTTGGTTTCTATAAATCTTTTAGTGCTGACATATTAATCACTATTTGTTACAATTCATATCAAAATTAATTTTGCTTCATTAATAAAATTGACCTTTTTTAAATTAACTTCATTTTAACTTCAATCAGAACAGTTTAACTTTAATTACATTATTTAAAACACTTTTAATATAAACACACAATACAAAATAGACTTCATGAATACCTTTTGTTCATTATTTTAGTGAAATAAAATGTTATTATTTATTATTATACCTTTCCTTCTCATTACAAACATATGTTACACATAAGCTATAATATACATTACAACAAAATACTATTAACACAATACATTTAACACTAACACATTTATTTACAAATTTTCGTCATATCCAATTATTGTTCACCACACTTCAATACCTAAATCAGCCAGGTCATTTTACCATTACTCACATAATTAAATGTTCATTCAGTATTGCTCAACCCCCATCATCGAAAATTAGTCTTCTCTGCACATAACACATTTCAATTTTATTGATACACAACATATGGCTATCTTTTGTGTAATAACCATACAAATTTATATGTTCCATTGTACCAGAATAATAATACATAGGGTTACCCCTCATTATTACTATATCACAAATCAAGTCTACATTATTGTTTTTTGGCAAGTCTCCATCAGTATTTGTTATTACAATCACATCATTGAAATTTTTATCACAATATACGTCAGCTGTTACTAATACGCTGACCCTCTCTACAGGTAAGTATATTTATTGTCAACAATATAATCATTAATCTTTATTTCACAAGGTAAGTCAATTTGTTCCTCTCTTTCAATACATAAACTCTGCACTAATATTTCATAATCTCTATTCACCTTGAATATTTCTACCACTCTCTCTCTCTCTCTCTCTCTCTCTCTCTCTCTCTCTCTTCATACCTTTCCCAACCCCTTTTTACTCTCTCATTCCATACAGAGGGCAATACAACATTATTACAACACATCCTGGCCTTACCAGGGAAACCATAATACATAAAGGGACTATTATTTGCAGACCTTTTGTCTCCCAAATAAACTAATAAGGAACCGTTGTCCTCATATAACACTTGTGAAGCATTTACTTCATATATACTACAAGAAAAATTTGCCCTCCTTTTATACTCTGCATTTAAACTATCTCTCCATTCTTTCTCCAACTCATCAATATTTGTTACCACTTTCTTACTAACATCAACTAACTTTCTACTCTCATTATCACCACAACTACTACTCAACATATCACCATTTATTTTATTCAACAATATTTCTCTCTTGTTTACATCATCATAACTAACATTATTACTCTCTTTGTTTTCAATATTCCTCCCAAGCTTATCTAGCTGTTGTATTAGCTTAGCATTCATTTCATTCAGTTTATCATCAAAACAATTCTGTTGTTCGTTAAATTTTCTGTCAAAGTCATTGCTTAATTTATCAAATTTATTATTCTGTTCGTCAAATTTTACATTAAAATTGCTATTTTGAACGTCAAAACGACGATCGAATTTTTCATCATTACTGTCGAAACGACTATTCACACTCTGCTTAATATCATTGGACATTGCTCTCATAAAATTGAATATATCATTTATTGAATACTCTTTCTCTTTTATTTTGGTTGCCAGGGAGTGGATTTTGCTTCTGCATTATTTATTATTACAGATTGTGTCAAATTAATTTCATCTATTCAGCTTGGAGTTGTCTCCAACCCCGAATCATTCACTACAACTGATTCAAGTAGAATCTTTTCTTGTGCCGTAATTGGCGTTAAGCCACCTACTGACTCACTCGTAACTGCCGAGCCAGTCAGATTTATTTCGTTAACGTCTTCCATCTTTATCAACGTAATTAATATAAGTAAATAACTTTTCAAACAATAAACTGCCTACACAATTATGAATCTCTTACAAATTACTTTTTGTAATTTTTTCATTACACGTTTATGTAGTTTACAAAAACGCCCTCACTCTCAAACAACCCGTTCTGCAGCTTAATTAGGTCTGGCGAATGTAATAAAAAATTACACTCGAGTCCCTATTCGGGCGCCAATGTAACAATTCAATTTATTTTAATTGATATTTTATCATATCTTATCTTACCTTCGGGTTCTCTTCCAAGGTCGTACAGACGAAAATCAGCTGCAGACAAGGTTATTTGGATTGACGTTTTGAAATGATTGTTCTAACACCAATTTTTGTATTCTAAAACAACTAGCTTTCTTTAATGCAGTGTTTGCTTTCAATTTATCTTTACATTACAATTTCAATACAAAAAAAAAACAATAAGGCATGAGTAAGGGGTGAATCAATTGATCTAAACTCGTATGAAAATGACTTAGCAATAACGCAATATAAAATAACTTAACCAGCACTTTGCAATGCTCTCTCACTCATACTCTTTTATTTATTTTTTTTTCTTTTAAAACCCTGTGATTAAAATTCTGTGTTTATATTTAATTTCTGTATATTTAATAGTTCTGATAATGTTATGTAGAGTACTTAACAATCCACGGCGTTAATAAGTTCCATCACCACCTCGTGTTGTTGGCTGTTTCTGGTCACAAATGTTATTTCCACAGTTCATGCACTTTCGCACTACCGCGACATACTCCGTCTTATTTAATTCACCAAAGTTTACGATTTCGTTACACTTTTACGAACTTCTTTTTGTCGGACTAAACCATTGTTCGAGCTCTTACGTTTTTAATTATTTGACCGCGCGCGGCCATGAGTTGCAGATGAACTAACTCATTGCGGCTCTAAGGCAGCAATACACGGAGTTTTAGTCTGGTCACGTGGTCGTCAATCTGCGCTCCAATTGGTGCTTTTTCAAAAGGCCCTATAAAGCGGGCATAGGGTTTAGTAGCATCTTGCCGCCTGGTGCAATATGACTTTACATTATTTTCTCCGTGATTCACGGCTGACGCAAAATTGTACGTTGTTTCATCATCTGTCTGGACTGTTTGAGTGCGGAGACAAAACACAGATGTCTTGTTTTATAATAAACACTGCATACGTAGTTGACTAAATCGGGGTTCCCAAAAAGGTGAACGCTGGCTACATAGGGTTGACTACATTACAGAACATAGGGAATACACTTGATTTAAAAATTGTTTTTCATACAATTCTGTACCGTTACATATTGAAGACTATTTTACAACAGAATTACTTCACATTCGACGACGGTTATTATTTTCAAAGAGACGGTCTCGCCATGGGGTCACCGCTATCCGGCATATTAGCAGATATATATTTAAATTATTACGAAAAGAATTTCTTTTTCAATAATAACACATTTGCAAATAATATCATTTATTATGGCCGATACGTCGACGACACATTTTTAATATTTAATGGTTCTCTGCGCCAATTGAACAACTTGAAGAATGTTTTAAATGCAATAAATAACAATATCCAATTTACAATGGAAACCGAGACCGAAAATAAAATTTGCTTTCTGGACTTAACAGTCTTCAAAAATAGAGATAACCTGAAATTTAAAATATATCGTAAACCTACTACTACTGACGTAACCATCCACGCTGAGTCACATCACCCATATCCACAAAAATTAGCTGCTTACAATAGTCTTGTATACAGATTACTATCCGTTCCTCTTGAAAAAGATGATTATAACACTGAGCTAGATATAATTAAACACATAGCCACGAAAAATGGATATGATCATCATATTATAGATAATATTGTCAAGAAACAAAAAACCAGATTATCGAGACAAACACATAGTATGCAACCGGCAACCAAATATGTTTCTACCATATTCACAGAAATAATGCCAAAAATACTAACTCCTACTTTTCATAAAATAGGATATAATATAGTTTTCAAGACCTGCAATCAAATATCAAATCTAATACGACATAAACGTCATGTCCCCACTAAGACAATAACAGGTATATATAAATTAACATGTGACGATTGTGATTGTTACTATGTGGGTCAAACGGGGCACCCATTTATAAAAAGATTTAAAGAATGTACACCTCACAAATCAATTAGTAAAAATATCGGCTCCCTAGATAATATTAAATCCAATTATGCTCGACATTTGATAGATAATAATCACTCATATAGAAGTTTTGACACAAACTTCATACCCCTACATTTTTGTGACAAAGGACTCAGGATGAATGCACTTGAAGAATTTGAAATATACAGAGGTCATAACAACCCTATATATAAGAACAACATATTGAATGATAAATTGAATTTCAAAAGCAACCCGCTATATGATACAGCAATACTAGCGCTCCCAAAAACATTACGTTGAAAAGTTACACTACTCAGTATCGATCGGTAATCGCGTGGTGCACCACGACAACAGTGTTATTCATGTTTTTGAACATTTAATTATTGACAATGAATTTACATATGTGTGTTTTTATTTTAATTGAATTTTAATATATGACGACCTCTTTTCGAGCAAGTGTCTGAGGATGGGTCAGATGACCTGAAACGCGTCACACTAATTTTATTCTAAAGATAAAAGTCACAAGACGGACCTAACAAAGGTAAGAAAAAAAAATGGTACATTGTATAAAAAATGATGATTTGTTAAAACATGCTGATGACAGATTTCCCCACATTTCGGGCGATTAGTATTTCACCAACACTAATCATGGTTTTAGCTGACAACCAGCTGTGGGTAGATATTGTAAACCTGACCAAGGTTGGTTGCCTGTGAAATTGGTTTGTAATTGAAATTAACGGGGGGGGGGGGGGGTGAATCAAGGGGAAATCACCGGAACTATGGAACAGCGGCTATCACCCGTTCGCGTGGGATCAAATAAACGGGTGATAGACCTGTTTTAAGGTTGTTATTATATAATCAGTAGGATTTTATATCTGAACTTTTTTAAGTGTAATGTCGAAGCAAGGACAGGAGACGACAAAATTCCTCTTTAACTTCAGTTCTTGTGGAGACAACTGGACGCTACAGTCCAGAGGGGGGGATAGTGTGTGTGTGGAAGGAGGTTACTAAATTATTAGTAACGAAGTAGTAAATATATTAAGATGAATTATGTTGAGGATCTGATAAGATAATTGAATGATTTTGTATTGAATTAAGAAGTATTCTGATAATTAACCTTTTCAAGTAGATAATTTGTTCTAATGTAGTTGATTTAAATGTGCTTTGTTCTATATAAGAATTTTAATTGTTTTGAAATATTAATTCTAGGAGGGAAGGTATTTGTAATGTTGTGATGGGAAATGTTTATTTAAATTCTGATAGAATCAGAGAAATATTTTGAATTTTGTGAATAAGATGTAACAAGAGAAGGGTATGAAGAATGTAGATATTGAGACGGGATGTTTATATTTTGTTATAATAAATGTTAGGAGTTAAGGAAAAACCAGTGCTTCTTAACGTAAACCAGTACACAGCTAAGAGGAAACAGATCAGTTAGGGATATGTTATAATACAAGGCCACTATTTTAATTTTAATTTGATGTTTCAGAGTCTGGTGATGCTGTGGCGGCGGTCCTGAGCTGGCCAGCATGTCAGAGCAGCAGCGTCAAGTGCCTGACTGGCCTTGCGGTGTTGGGATCTCGAGAGAGAAGTCCAGTAAGGTCATTCAGGTGCATTCACAGTCACTGGACCAAGGGGTAAGTTAACTATTTATTTTTTTAAAACATACCGGGGGTTGTGGTGACATATCCTGGCTGATCCCTTTAGGAAGTATGAATGTGTCAATGAGAGTTTTTATGCTTCGGCATAAAACCTCTCATTGAGGGGGTCTTGTAACGGTACATTTCTATCCCTATAGTGGTTTTGGAGGAAAACAAATATAAATTTTAATTTCAGTTGCAAAAGCATAATAAGTGATGGTAAAGTTTTGTAAAGTTTTATAACGACGTAATACCAAGCGAGCAGGAATTGTATCAAGGTCAACAGTGTATGTGCAAAAACAACAGCTATTTTTAGCCGAACGTGTCAACAAGCCAAGCCTGCAAAATACGTCATCTAAGAATGCAGTGCGTAATTGCCTCGCCTTAAAATTTGAGTCATCATAGTCTGGAAACAATAAGATTAGTGTGACACCCTCTCCACCTCAGAAAATAACGCAGCGCATTCGCTCTCAGTCGGCAATTAACATCAACACAAAGTGGACGTGGGCAGTTCCGCTCGCCGCCGGCTGCGTACCGTTTTCGCCCGCAAAACAACTAAATATGTGAAAATTTGATTTTATTTTGATTTAAAACAGTCTATTACAAAACAAGTAGAGACAGTGAGAAGAAAATTGCAACAAATTAACAGTTCGGTCGTGAAATGTAAGAGTGAGAAATACGAGAGACAGCAAACAGTAAACCACGAGTTAACGCATGTGGCGTCTAAGTTCTACACAACAGCAGGTAAGTAGACATTCAAAATTATTTAAATACTGGCAATTTTAAAATTGAGCTCAATAAAAATAAAAAATGTACCGACTGAAATAGCGTGAGTGTGTGTGTGGGTACCTAATTTAATATACAAAATAAAAGCACTGGTTTACTTTAAGGGAAGGTAGTTTAATATTTTTCAGCATCTATTTCAATGTTAAACATGTTCATTTGAATTTTAATTATTATTGATTAAATAAATCCTGAAGAAAGGTTGATGTAAAGAAAAAAATGTATTTGTATTCATGTTTGAATTTGTAAAAGATGGAGGGAGTAAATTTTGCCTTTGTCATCAGTATATAATGACCAAATAATGAATAAATACAAGTTTGCAAAAACACAAGTAAATTTGAGGTAGTCATTTCAAAGCAACCATCTTGTTTTTCAGCTCGTCTAAACGATCACCTGGACCCTAGTAAGTATATTTTTTGTTGGTACCATACAACATGGCGGCTGCACGAGCCGAAAGTGAAAATTTGTAAATAAAGTGTTATTAAATAAAAGAAAGTAAGTAGTCAGAACGTAACAAACGTACCAAGTGTTTTTATATATTTTACAAAACCTTTGTATTAATATGTTTCACCAAGTGCCCAACGAGTCATCAATTAATATCGTGAATAATAATAATTGATTTTGTTTCATTTGACCATTGAATTCAAATATCCCATTATTCTCACTTAGTACTTCTATAATTATTCTTGTAGTTGAGCGATAGTCTGGACTTTTTCTGAATACTTAATTATTTCTATTGACATTACTGCTGTAATCACCTTGCTCTTCATTGCAGACTGGAGGCACAATTACATACAGATTCACAATATCAGATATAAACTTTTGAGTGTTCAGTTGAGACCATTGGTTTTAGGAGAGTCTCACTTATAGTAGCATGACTGTATAAATCAGCCACTCCACTACTTAAAAAGTCAGTATAAAATGGAAATGTCTATGTATGTATTCAATTAATAGTGATTATGATAACATTAACCAAGAATTCTAAAATGATCCAAAGGCTGAATTTTTCCGATCTGATCATTTTCTGATAAAAAATTGTGAAAAAGTATTTTTGTAAAATTTATAAGAACTTCTGTAGTGATAATTGTAAAACTATGTAAGTTTGAGAACTTGTTAACAGCAAATAAATGTACAGTAGACGCCCTCTCGTCCGGCCACCTCGGGACCAGACCCTAGGCCGGATTACAAAATGGCCGGACGAACCGAAAATATGCTGTAATGATGAAATAACTCTCTTTAATGAATGATCTATACAATAAGTGACCCAATGCAGTATAATAATAATTATAATCATAATTACTCACGATTTTCTGTTTCGGTGCCATTCATTAACAGTACTCTTGCCTACATTAAACTCTTGGCAAATACTCTGGACCAATACATACTGTATTACTATATACACAGATATATTTACACAGACTATATACACAGAACACACAACTTAAGACATACATCCACACATGAACAAAAGCGCAAGTCAACTGAGCTACATATATTTTCAGTTTAACAAGTTGGGGCCTGTCGCTGGAGGTTCGTCTAGACTGTGTGACTCACCGTATGGCTGCCGAACCATCCGACGGCCGATCCAACCGAGGCCGGACTAGAGGGCGTCTACTGTAATGCTAAAATATATAGGCCTGTATTAAAACAGTATTGGACACTGCTGTAACAGAAAACATCTTTGCTTAACAAATTCTTTAAATTTATTGTTTCTTTAGGCCGATGTTAATTTAAGAAGACATATTTGTTACCATTCTTAAATACTACTTCATGTGTTATAATTATCAATATGTAATAATTACTTTTATAATTATCAATTAACTTACCATGGATGATAAACTTCTAAGAAATATAAGTTAAGTAGTACACAAATACAATTAAAATAAATAAATAAAGCCTCATTTTTGAATGTATAAGACTTGAGAATTTACATCATGTTTAGTTTTACTTCCTTTTATATATTTCATCAGTGTTGACCTCAAATTTACATTTTCATAACTCAGTTGTAGAATAAATTCAGAGGAATTGTGAAACAAATAGTACTATGCAATAGACTTAAGTAGTTGAAAACTTGTTTCTGAAGTTCGGATATTATTTTTATATCAGTAGTAATATTTCACTTTATGTAATCATCGTGACATCAACATTGAATAAATTATAAAGCCTACATTTTGACTGCTTTTATTTATGGACAGAACAGTAATAAGATGGTAAATTAATATTTCATTGTTTTTAAATTTAAATAAAGGCACCTATTAAAAGTTGTATTTATACAAATTCTGAAAAGTAAATGAAATGAATTGAATTGATGAAAAAGGTAAATATTGCATCAAATTATGTTTTATTCAGTTTTTTAGCAGAGCGGAAAAGTAGTCATTGTTCTGAGCATGGCTACTAGAAGTGGAATTGCTATAAAGAATAGATTTTTGTGTCTCAGCTGAATTTTTAAGTGCTGCCAGCTAACTGCTTTTACCGTGTGTGTTTTATATTTATGGAAGAAACTAGTTACTATTGTGTAAACTAGTTAAATTTAATTGTGTAATTATAAATTATCTTTTCATGGAGTAGCCTTGGGTGTCAGTTTGTAAGTAAAACCGCCATAACATAGGTTGTACACAATCCAGGGACTGCGTGTAGGGCTTAACTATGTTTTCTGGTGTTACAAATACTAACCCTAGCAATTTAACAAAAAAGTAAATACATTTTGTATTGTGAGTTTTTTAGGTTCTTGGGTTTGTTGCCCATAATGTGTCAAAGTATCACTAATGACTTGTAAACATTATTCTGACATAGAACACTAGTATTTTAGGTAACTATTTTTGTCTTATTGCCTGAGACAGCTTTTGCTCAGCCAAAAAACCAAAGCTGTGAGCTTCGTCAGAGTTGGCGGCTAAGACTGCTATCAGATGACATTTTTGGAGGCGATGCCGTTGTTTGAAATGGTTGACAGATCATTTGCGTGTGCATGCAGTGGTGCAGAGGAAACTCTTGGCCTCAAAGAAAGGGAACCTTCAAACCCTTGGTTTGATGAAGAATGCAGAGCAGCTACAGACCTTAAAAACGAAGCCTATACAACAGTGATACAGAGGCACACAAGAAGAAGTGCAGAGGAGTACAGGAAGTGGAGGAGACCGGAAAAGTGGATGCTTCGGCAGAAGAAGTGCCATTGGAAGTATCAACAGTTGGTAGAGATCCAAGATCTTAAGGATGCCAATGAAATAAGAAAATTTTATAATGAGGTAAACCAAAGTAGTAAACCCTTCAAGCCCAGGACAACAGCTTGTTGTGACACTGACGGTACCCTGCTTACAGAAAAGGGGAAGATCCTCGAAAGGTGATGCAAGCACTTTGAAACCCTTCTTTCTAATAATGTCAAGGTGGACAATTGTGTACCACCTGACGTAGAGGAACATGAACCATCGAGCCTCCCAATGAAGATGATGCGATAGCGGCAGTAGAATAGAAACACTTAAAAACAACAAGCTCCTGGTGTAATGCTTCACATCCACTCTTCTTAAATTTTCTAGCACATCATCCCATCATCTTATCCTAGTGGTGCATGCTGGAAGCTCTTGAAGTCTTCTTGAGTTATTCCAGGAAACGCTGAATGATGAGGGCTGGTTTGAAGTAAATAGAAGTGGACTGTATGACGTTTAGATGATAATCTTTTATTGAATAATTTTGAATTTGAATACTGTTGCTGACACGCACATACGTTTAAGCGACATGATGCCCGTAGGTGATTAATAATAGAAGTCGAAAGACATGATGATAAGCAAGATCGTTGAGTACAATTAGTGCATACTGCACATATTAATAGTTAAAAAAAGAATAATGAAAGCCAGTAGCCGCGGCCTGGAATATTACGAGTGAACGACTCGGAGCCTTTTGTAGAACTAACGAATATATCGCAACAGACAGCTGAGCTGCGCCGGCTGTAGGCAATAGATAAGAAAAACGTGACATCATCCGTGCGTGTCGCCGTTCAGTAATTACAATACATAGCTTAACAGTTCAAAGCCTGAACATACTGCGCACAAAATCGGGGCGATTTTGTAATTTAAGTTATTGTGTGAAACGTAAATCACAATTATATCAAATGTTGTATACAAAGAAAATACATAAAAGCTTTACACATTAAATAAATTGACCTTTGCTTAAAGTAAATAGTCTCTGACACAAGAAATCTGTGAATAGCAAAATTAATTAAGCTATCAGAACAAACTCAAAGTAAAACAAAACAATTTCTGTACTGAAAAGATACAAACTAAAGCTCATGTTAAAAATAAAGTGCTTATATAACTAACATAATCTTCTTTGAAGCATTAACATATGTTTGGTAAATACATACATTTAATCTTTAAACAGAAAATGAGCGACATCCGTTAATTTATATAAAGAAAACATCCTCAAAAACTGGCTAAATATAGTAATACAATAATAACGACATAATAGCAGATACAATAATAGTAGACTAACAATTTAAAGATACATAACCATGGTAAATACAATAGAGAAAGAACATAATAATGTACATGCATAGTATTGATATAATGATATCAAATTCAATGATACATAACAGTAAGATAGACATATCCGAAAGGATGTAAAAATGCATAATATGAGTATACATAATACATAACGATTGACATAATAATTAATAGTACATAATAGCATAATAATAGTCACAAAAAGTTCAATAACATAATAATGATACATAGTAACACAATAATGAAAACTTAATAATAATACAATACAAACAACCAATAAAAAACATGATAAATGTTCAGAACAATGATGCATGATAATGCGAATTAGTCTGATGCCGCCGGAAGGGGGCATAATTTATGGATGGGTCGACGTAGGATACCCTGTGCGGTGCGAACTTCGGCAACGCGCACTATTGAATCCTGGCCCGCAAAAACGTTAGTAATTACCCCGCGCTTCCATTGAAGGGGGGGATTGTCGTCTAAAATGAGGACGAGCTGTCCGACATTTAAATTCCTTGACGTGGTGCGCCATTTGTTGCGCTGCTGCAACTGGTGCAAATAATCTTTGGACCATCGTTTCCAGATGGATTGTGTAAATCTTTGGAGTAGCTGCCATCTGCCCAAACGACTAATACTCTCCTCTCTCTCCTATGGCGCTACAGCCCAAGTCGGGCCCTGGCCTCCACCAATCTCCGCCTCCAATCCACTCTATCCACTGCAACCCTCCTCCAGTTTCTTATCCCCATGTCTCTCGCGTCCTCTGCAACGCCATCTTCCCACCTCTTCCTCGGTCTACCTCTAGGTCTCGTTCCCTCCCATGTACCCAGCAAAGCCCTCTTAGGGTTCCTGCCATCATCCATTCTCATAACATGTCCGGCCCAACGCAATCTTTGAATTCTTATAAATTTTGAGACTGGTATCTCTTTATATATTTGATACAGTTCGTTGTTGTATCTCAGTCTCCATGAGCCATTTTCTTGTATTGGGCCTATAATGCGTCTGAGGATTTTCCTTTCAAAGGTGTCTACTATGTCGACTGTTTTCTGTGTGATTGCCCATGCCTCACACCCGTAGCATAGCACCGGTCTGATGACAGTCCTATATATTTTCATTTTTGTTTCCCTGTGCACATCCCCAGACCTAAATGATGGCAGCAATGCGAAGTACGCCTTGTTAGCCATGGTGATCCGTCTTTGGATCTCCGGCTCCTCTGATCCAGTCTTTGCTAGATTCACTCCGAGATACGTGAAATTGTCCACCACCTCAATTGTGTCCTCCTCTATCTCGATGTTGTTATGAACCTGGTCCCTTCTTGTTTGGATAAGCATTTTTGTTTTATCCATATTTATGGCTAGCCCAACTTCCTTGGCTTTGTTTTTAAGCTCTATAAACGACTAATACTGACCTGGGTATAGTCGGGCTCCGGCAGTGGAGTCAGTGGAGAACCGACCAGGAAATGAGTGGGAGTCAATGGTTCAGGGTCCCTAAAATCATTAGAAATGGAGAATAAAGGGCGTGAATTAAGGCAGGACTCTATTTGAGTTAAAATGGTAGAGTACTCCTCGAAATTCAAAACGGTAGAGCCAATCACGCAACGTAAATGAAATTTGACACTTTTTACTCCGCTTTCCCACAAACCACCGAAATGAGGGGCAGAGGGAGGAATAAAGGACCACTTGATGCCCTGGGAACTGATAAACTCCTGAGTTGTTTGCTCAAATCCTTTAGATTTAAAAAGCCTGTACAAATCGTGTAATGTGCTGCTGGCACGACGAAAATTCGTACCATTGTCCGAAAATAACTGAGTGGGAATACCTCTACGCGCGATGAACCGTTTTAAGGCCGCTGAAGTAAGATCTGATACAAGTTCCAAATGAATGGCCTTAGTGCACATGCATATGAATAACGCAATATACGCCTTTGCCGTCGATTTTGAGCGCTGCCCGCCATGACGTATAAGTATGGGTCCGGCATAGTCCACCGCCGCTTGGGAAAATGGTTTAGCATGCGTGACCCTGGACGAGGGTAACTGTCCTAATAACTGGTTCGCGCCTCTAGCACGATAACGGAAACAAGTAATGCACTTATGTATTACCGAGTGTATATAGGACTTATCGTTAACAATCCAATATTTCTGTCTCAGAGAAAACTGGGTTAATGGAACACCAGAGTGCAATAAACGAAGATGTTCGTATTGTATGATTAACTTGGTGAGATGGGAATGCGGGTGCAAAATTATTTGATGTTTGCTAGCGTAATTAAGCTGGGAGAGCTGCAGACGTCCACCCACTCTCAATATACCTGACTCATCAAGGAAGGGGCTGAGAGAGAGAATTTTACTGCTGTTGGGGATGCAGCGATGTTCCTCAAGCTCCTTAACTTCAATGCCGAAATGCAATTGCTGAGACTGGCGAATAAAAACTAAAAGAGTACCATGCAATTCCTGGGCTGACAAAAAAGAAGTTTCCCTGTCCGCTACGGGGAGCCTAGAGTTACAAATGAATCTACGGCAATATGAGAAAACGCGAATGAGTCTTGTAAGGGAGGAATAATTTTCCATATTACTGGATGTGGATAAAGCGACAATTAGTGAGGTTGGGACCTGCTTGCGTTGCTCTTGTTCCAGATCGGGATAAGTGCAGGGCGAATGAGTATCAAAGGCACTGATAGGCCGTGATGATGACTCATGTGAGTGAGCGTGCAAAATCCGATTACGTTTACGTTTACGTGTCTGCTGGACCGGGGGTTCCGGTGATTGAGATTCGTGGATAGCGCCGGAGAGAGAATCGCCTAAATGAGACTTGTCCGACCTGCGAGGCAGGGCTACCACAAATCTGCCATCGTCATTGCGGACAGTATTGGACACAAAATGATTCTCGCATATCGAGTCCTCAGCAGAGGTATCACGAATCGAAACTTCCTCCAACTTCCACAATTCCTTTAGTTGCGAGGAAATTTCACTGTCATTGTCACATACCATAAAGGATGAAACCGGTTTCGTCATGTCGACATTAAACGGCAAATTCCCTGCGAGAATAAAGCCTAGTTTTGTCTCCTGAATTATGGGAAAATGTGGGCCACGTATAAATTTAGTAGGTTCAGTCAACTGCAAATAATATTGAGCACCGAGCAATAAATCGATTTGCGAAGAGAAGTTGAGTTGTGGGTCAGCTAAAAATATGCCTTTGGGTAAATTTAAAAATGATTCCACCGGGAGATTGTTGGTGATGCTGGGAAGCACAGCGCAGTGTATGTCTAAACCAAATTTTTTGTAGCGAGACTGTAACCTGACTTGTGTACTGAAGTCAGCTTGTGATAACGAATTGTTTATACCCATTATGGGCAATTGAGATTTGATTAGTTTCAGACCCATACGGCGTGCGAAATCCATTGTACAAAAGTTAGCCTGCGAACCAGAATCCAGCAAAATTCTGACAGGGTGCCTTCTACCTGCACGGTCAGTAGTCATGCAGACTGCTGTAGATAATAATATGGATTTATTTGTTTGCAACTTCAGCGAACATGGGTTGTTACTGGACGATTCGGGTTTGTTAGACATATGAATCATGGTATGATGACGTTTCGCACACGTTCTACAAGAAAATTTAGATAAGCAATGGGCGCTATCGTGGCCTGCACGAAAGCAATTTAGACAGAGTTTATTTTTGAGTATAATGTTTTTTCTCTCGTGAATATTAAGCGTTATAAATTGTGGACAAGCAATAATTCTGTGTTTACCCGTGCACAGTTGACATAGATTATCTCCGAGATGGGAGTGAAATGTGGCCTTGGCCGCATTTACCGTTTTTATTCACTTGCGATAAGGGGACTTATCGCAAACGTTTATCTTTTTCATTGAAGTGGTTTCACTATCCAGATTTTGCAATAGCTGCCTACGTGCATTTAAGAATTTATGAAATTATTAAAGTTGGGAAATCGTTCTTCTGACAAACTTTCTTTCCACAATCGACGCGTGTACTTATCGAGTTTTTGGGCCAAATAATGAATAAGAATAATTTCAAAGGTATTCACTGGCAAGTTTAAGGTGTTTAACGCATTGATATTAGCGGTTATCTCGTCAATAAATCTGGCAATGCTAATTTTGTACTCGTGTTGAATGGCTTGCACACCCAGGACATTTCCCACATGATGGGCTGAGACAATCAACTTACTGTCATATCTGTTTTTTAGCAGATCAATTGCTACAGCGTAGTTTTCATGAGTAATTGGCAGCGATTTTATCACGTTAAGCGCCTCGTCACTTAATGACGAGTGCAAGTAGTGTAGCTTTTGAATATTCGTCAGATCGGTTCTGGCATGCACCAATTCGAGAAATAAGTTATAATAGTGTTGCCAATGGCTTGCACACCCAGGACATTTCCCACATGATGGGCTGAGACAATCAACTTACTGTCATATCTGTTTTTTAGCAGATCAATTGCTACAGCGTAGTTTTCATGAGTAATTGGCAGCGATTTTATCACGTTAAGCGCCTCGTCACTTAATGACGAGTGCAAGTAGTGTAGCTTTTGAATATTCGTCAGATCGGTTCTGGCATGCACCAATTCGAGAAATAAGTTATAATAGTGTTGCCACTCAATTACGTTACCTGAAAACTGAGGTAATGTGATCGGTTCCAATTGTATATGGGGGTTTTAAGAGGCGTAATTTCGGCACTAATCAGCGGTTTTTGATTCACCTGTTCCACCTGCTCCAACAAGTGTTGCAACTATTCGATGCTGCAAAGATCGTCCTCAGTCTGGACTCTATCACTTGTCAATGCGAAATCAGTGTCATTGGATTCAATTTGAGACTGAATGTCATCGTATTTAGTGGATAATTCCATTAAATGTCGTAATTTTATTTTTAATGCGTGATGATCGCTGGTTTCCGGATCGAAATTATCCGCGAATGTGTTCACGCGGGATATAGAAGCTTTAATCGTGCCACGTTTCTTTATCAGAGCTTTTACATCGGTCATGATTGCAATTGAAAAAATGTAATTTAACAGAATTTATATGCAGAGCAGGTGAATAATTGTCGTAATTTTGACAAAGTTTGATGTGACGCGGGAGCTATTGATCGTACTATAACTTAACACCTTACTTACTATAACATACTTATTGCCTACTAAAAAACAGCCATCAGCGTTATTGAAATTATGAATTTGAATAATAATACGTATGGCCTTATCTCGGCACTTGAACTCTCAATGAGTTAAGAAGTTATCAAAATATGCTCATACTATAATTATATATGTGTACACAAAAAAATCAATAATAGTGTATTGAATATAAAATATTGTTCAGATTGCATATTCATGTGTTGTATGATGATTATATTAACAAATGAAAGTTTATAGTCACGTGGAATCTTGGCGTGTTCAGAACTGCTTCGGTCCTGTTGATTCCGCTCTGATCCCGTCCGTGAATCCTGCTATGTTGGTAGCTCGCCTGTTTGTGCTGGTTGGATGAAGGTTGTCATCATATCTCAGCTTGCTTTACTGTTGTGGAATTTGTTGCTGTAGAGTAACTGTCTTGCCGTTTCCTGTTGTGTCAGATCTGACGCTCGGTTGAATCTTGTATGTCACTCCTGTAGGTCGTCTTTTGCGGCAACAAAGGACATGACACGGCCAGCAATCTCAACTTGAAAATGTTTTAAATTTCAAAAAATGTTTAGGACCCAGGCTTTTGTGCCCATTAAATAACATGTTTTGAAATAGTGGACCAGAAATGTTGTCGCTTGTGGACGAAAATGCGGTCTCCTGTGGACCAAGAAATGCCCATAATTCAAAAATAAAATCCGTCCTGTGGGGACCAAAAATGCTGTCGCTGCGGACAAAGAAATGTGGTCGCTTGTGGACCAAAAATAAGAAATCCGGCCCGGAGGACCAAAAATGGTGCGTGCTGGAAGCTCTTGAAGTCTTCTTGAGTTATTCCAGGAAACGCTGAATGATGAGGGCTGGTTTGAAGTAAATAGAAGTGGACTGTATGACTTTTAGATGATAATCTTGTATTAAATAATTTTGAATTTGAATACTGTTGTTGTGACACGCACAGACGTTTAAGCGACATGACGCCCGTAGGTGATTAATAATAGAAGTCGAAAGACATGGTAATAAGCAAGATCGTTGAGTACAATTAGTGCATACTGCACATATTAATAGTTAAAAAAAGAATAATGAAAGCCAGTAGCCGCGGCCTGGAATATTACGAGTGAACGACTCGGAGCCTTTTGTAGAACTAATGAATATATTGCAACAGACAGCTGAGCTGCGCCGGCTGTAGGCGATAGGTAAGAAAAACGTGACATCATCCGTGCATGTCGCCGTTCAGTAATTACAATACATAGCTTAACAGTTCAAAGCCTGATCACCTAGGTTGGCCTCTTTTTCTGCCTTTGTAGACTTGCATCCTCGGATTTTCTTTGGTATACGCTGATCATCCATCCGCTCTATGCGACCTAGTCATTGTATTCATTGAGCTCTTATGAATCTTACAATGTCCTCATGCTTCAATAGCTCATAATATCCTGGTTATTTCTTATTCTCCATTGATCATCTTCTTTAACTAGGCCATAAACAGTCTTTCTTTCAAACCTTCTTAGTGTTTCTTGTTCCTTTTTTGTTAATGTCCATGCCTCGCCTCCATAAATAACAACCGGTCTGATAAGTGTCTTATATATTTTTTGTGTGTTATGACTAATGAGTTTGGTTCTCAATAGTCTGCTATTGGCATAATATACCCTTCATTGTGTATCATGATGCCCAGATATCTGAACTTATTAACTGCATCAAATGAATTATCCTCTATGCATAAATTATATAGATTTCTTCTCCATTCTGATTTTAAGAAAACGTAAGGATTATAATCTGTACTCTGAAATGATTAACTTTTATATATTTGTATTTGTTTTTGGATTGTATTTGTAGTAAGATATATAATAAACTTTAGTATGTGTTTTAGCATAAGAAATAGTGTACTATTTTTGCAGAGTTGTAATATTTGTTGAACCAATGAGTATTTTGTCAAAAGAAAAAAATATATTTTGTACCGATCTTTGTCAAGAAAAATATTTTGTGTTTGTATTTGCTTGGAGAATCCTGTCAAAGTTTTGTTTTTTGTAATTAGCTCAGTGAAGTCCCACCAATTTACACAATGAAATCAAGAAATAAAATATTTCAGTTTTAATTCTCGAACACCATAATTTTATATTCTACAATATGTGCTACAACACACCCCCAAAGCAGAACAACGGACGACAGTGCGACATTGTCGCAGAAAGGAAACGAGGCCTGCAGAAAGATCGTCCACCGCGTTAACGGAAAACGCGTAAAAAATTTGCTGCAGTAAAATTTCTAAAAAAAATAAATTGTTGCATAAAAACAGATACGAATAAATGAATCAATTCAATAACAAATTGACTCATCTATGTTTGTGACTAAATAATATACCAAATTGACACATTTATGTTTGTGACTCAATAATATACTGATAAATTTCAGATGAGAGGCCGAGTGGTAAAGGTTACATGTAATCTATTGAAGTGAGAGCGCCGGCTGCAGCCGGCAGACTGAGTCACGCGGCCGTAGTAATTCACAATCCCCTCCCCCTCCTTCCTCTCATTCCAAATGATCCAACCACTCAATGTTTCCCTCTCCCTGTGCCATTACGAAACACCTGAACATGCGCTCAGCCTAGTCGCCTGCTTTGCTTTGCAATTAGCTGACACGTAATAACCTTAATTATTTCTCTGTCTTAACGACTTTGAAATTGACGTATAGTAATCACTAAACACAATACCGCTTTCGAACTCAGTGCATCGCTGTTGTTTTAGGTCATACTGGTAGGAAATGGCTACCTCCGGAGAGCGCGTAGTTTGCACAGTTTGCTCGGAGAAAATTATCCTTAAAAACCTAAAAACTCATTATGGGAGGCAACATCCGGAAGTTAGTGTGAAATATAAGTCAGCAACCAGCGGAAATATCAGTGCATTCTTCTCTATTGACGGATCTACGGCAAAAAAAAAGAAGACAAACGAACGTGATGAAACAAATGTTGTAGACAAGGCTAGGCCTAGTACTTCGGCCGAGACAGGCAATGGACATACGTCATCTGCATCGTGTGATTTGTTTGATTCTGGCCAAATACAGAAGCTTTTGGAGAAAGTAAACGGTGAGTAAAACCAATTCCTCTGACTGCTGGATATGCATAGATAACGTGTAATTTTCTTTTTAACACTTTGACTATGGCTGTCGAATATGCGTCGACAGTCCCCACCTGTTCACAGTGGCGGCTGTCGAATACCCTTTGACAACGTCATTTCACTTTTAAATGTAGTGGGGATTTCGTAGCCTTGTGTAAACCATTCATTCCTTGTTATATAGCATAGATGAAGGTTCAAAGTATACAAAATTGTCATCCGCCTTGGATTTTCGTTGTTTTATCGATTGCCACAAGAAATTGACAAATATTTTTGCATTAAAATAAATTTTGTTTATTTGTAAATTGTCTTCTATTTCATAATCATCTCAAAATCTTTTAGAATTCATTTCTTATTCATTATTTTACAACAGGGAAATTTCCTTTGTATTTGGAAGATAATAATTTCAAAACTAAGGTCAGAGACCCATTGACAGGTACCTTGGTACCTGAAAAGGGACAGACGAAATTAGAAAGTTGAACGACATTTTATCTGGACTTTTAACAACTAAAACACCCTTTCATAAGAGTAGAACAAAATATGAAAAACAATATTCAGATTATTCAGTAATTACTAACGAAAAATGAACATCGACGCGTATAATACTAACGTGTAAAGCGGGTTAGCATAACTGAGTTCTTTCCCATGGCGGCTGTCGAATACGCATCGATATTCACTTTTTTCATTAAAAAAATTAAACATTTGATAAAATCTGTCACAATATGTACTAAGCAATGTAAAAGAGACCAAATAATAGAGAAAAAGCTTTTAGCCAGGCCGATCAGTAAACAGATTTGGCAGCAGCAGTCAAAGTGTTTTAATTATGTTATGAAATGTCTTGTCAGTCTGATGGGTTTTTTAACTTTCAGCCCTAACTAATGCTCTGGAGTCTGCTGAGAAAGTGAAGATAACAAAAGACGTGGGCACTGAAGGCAGCAAGAGCAAGAGATTATCATCACTAGTCACTAGCCCACCTGAACATCCTGTGGAACTGACACCAGAGGAGAAGCTGGATCTCATCACGTCTGCACGCTCTATTGAAAGTTTGTTAAAATGGGCTCACTACTTTGTCAGGTCAGACTTTGGAATTTTGTGTTCTGCATGTGGTACAATTTTGCAGTACAATTACAATGATGGTGATTGCTTTAGTGATACTGCGATGCCTGATTCTTTTCGCCATTTAAAATATGACCTAAAGCGCCATCTTATTTCTGATAAACACAAAGAAAGTGTTAGGGTACTTGAGAATAAAAAGTTGAGTGATGAATTATCATACAGAGAAGGGAAAGAAAATGCACTTAATTGTGCAAGTGCTGCTTACCTAACTTACAAATTAAATACATCGTACAAGTCATACGAATCTATAATTACTGAACTGCATAACAGTGGGAGTTCTGTAGGAGTCTCCAATCATTCAAAAGAATTTTGCAGGTTGTTTCTACCACATGTACATTCTGTTTTGATGAAGGACATTGCAGCCTACATCGTAGATTATGATCTTCCTGTTGGTATTTTTGCTGACAAAATAACAATTAACCACAGATCTAGGCATATCGTTGGTTTGAGAGTCCCGATTTTCGACATTTCATCAGAACACTTGTATAACTATATGTATCTTGAGCACAACTTTGTTCATGATTTTACTGGAAAAGGTTTGACACAAAGTATTTTAAATACATGTAAAAAATTTGGCTTTGATTTATCATTTTTAAGAAATAATTTAGTTGGTATGGCATTTGATGGACAGTATATTCGACTAGGTGTTGAAAAACACATAAGAGATGAGCTTGCTTTAGAAAATATATCTGTTTCTTGGGACTTGATGCACAGAATTGAACTAGCTGAAAAACATTCTTCTGTACCTGAGCTAATTCAGAAGGGGCACACACTCATTGATGAAGCTATGAAAGAGTTTTCTACAGGAAAGAATTATGAATTACTTTTACAGTCATCAAAAGAATTCGAAGACTATTTTTACAAACCAAAAGCATTTAAAACCATGAAATTTGTAAGCTATTCTGAATCTGTGTTTAATACTTTTCTTGGAGATTACAGAAGTCTTGTGTGTGCTGTAGAAAAGTGCCCAGAATCTTTTGCCCTAAGAGATAAGCTGCTATCAAAAACAAATATGTTTATTATTCTTTTACTTGCTGACACTTACTCCATTTTGTCTTCTTTATCAAAAGAAGTTCAATCCAGTTACCATTTACCATGGCAGTATGTTCAGTTTATGGAAAATATCCAAGTACATTTAGAAGTTATGATTCAGCATGTAGAAAATATTGCTTCTGCTGATTCCAGACTCTCCAGAGACAGTTTATGTCAAACGATCAACGAATTGCCTGAGAGCTTCTTTAAACACACAAAACTCTCTAGTGAATTTATTATGGATAGTAGCACCTTTAAAGGTGTCCCTTTGCCCGATGTTCCTGTGAGCAGCAAAATTTTAAGATCTTTGTTTGCTTCAGTTGGCAATGAAGTAGTCAGTGAAATTGTAAAATGTGCTAAAGAGTTTTTAAAGTTTTTAGGGTCACTCAAGGAACAATGCCAGACTTACCTGAATGTTGATGAAGACAGTAATCACTGTATCAAAGTTATTAAGATAGCAGATTTTTTGTTCAACTTAGACTTTCTGATGTTTCCAAGAAATAATGTAAGTAATGAGAAAGCAGAGAAAAATTTTCATTCTTTTCAAGAGTTTTATGATAAGATCAGTGTTTGCTCATATCCATTTCTTCTTTCCATTGATAAAAGGAACTTTTTTTTGAATATAAACAAGTGTTGCTCTGGATGACTGAGAAATTGATTTCTGCAAGAGTTACTGAAAATATTCTTGATTTCAAGTATTTGTTCAAAATGACAGTAACAGATCTTCAACAAGAATATCCTTTGGGTATAAAGTTGTTGAAATTTTTGCTTAGTACTCCAGTTTCAGAAGCCATATGTGAAAGCTGGGGTTCCGTTATTACCAACATAATGACTAAGCACCCTGCAGCCAGTGATCTCACATATGACCAAATTGGCACTACTGATATGTTGGCTTTCATAATGATAAATGGTCCTCCTGCTGGTTACAAAGGAAATAGGAAATTTTTAAAATTGGCTCTTTGCAAGAAGTATGGGACTCAGTACTACAACCATTTCAAGCCAGTTTCAAAAAGCAAATTAATGTCTGAATTGGTAACATCCAAAGTTATAAGAAGGGTCCAAGAGGACTTAAATAAATCCTTGCCATGTTTTAAAATGTAAGAAAACTTCAAATGAAGTAAGTGTATTTACATGTTTTCAGTACCTATTAAAAAAAGTTGTGTATTTCTGGACTGATTTTTTATATCAACCTAAAATCAATATCCTATAATATCAATATATTTAAATGTAATTTTTCAAATTTATTCAAATAAATCCTGATAGACCTTATATTTCCGAAAACCTAAATCTAAAAATATCTCAATTTTTGTCTCCTGAAATTTTAAGGATTATTATTTTAATACTTATATAGAACGGAGAGAGCCGTTGCATCAAACAATTTTAACTACATTACTACTGAAATGCTTGCAGAAAGTACTTGGTTTTCTTAAAATCCGTTGCAGAAAGATGAAAAACATTCTGCCGCTGGGCAACACACAATCACTGGGAACCACTAGTTTAGAAGTACTGTTGATTTGCATGTGACTTAAATGAATGTGGATCCAAGTACTGTTGATTTGCATGTGACTTAAATGAATGTGGATACTAAAACTTGTGATGGTTTTATTGTGTTTGTTGTCAGTTTTAATGGCACGACACTCAAGATTACACTATTTGTAATATTATATTAATTAATAATATTGTATGTTTTGTTATGTCTGCTGTATGATATTTATTCAAGTTTAGTGAACTGATGTTACAGGTTGAATAAAACTTCTACAGTTGTGAAGGAGGGGTTTGATTACATGAAAATTATCTACTGGAAAAGGTATTCATGGGACACCATACCTAAGAAATATGTGTGTGTGTAAGTAAACCATGTTTGACTGCTTCATACGGTGCCTCAAACGTAGCAGTTACCAGTGGTAGCGGTGTTCACTTGTTAAATACAGTGTCAAACAGTAAAGTCCTGCAAACTTGCTGTAATAAAAATTCCTTTATTACTGGATATGACTGTGCCCCTCAAAGTACGAGGGTAAATAAAAAAGTAAGTTACACCCCAAAACAAACATGTTCAAAAGAAACATTTTTTGTGTTGAATAAAAAGTAGGCACATTTAGCTATTTTTCGAGGTAGTCGCCAAGTTTTTCTAAACATTTTTCATACCATGTGATGAGTTTCTCAGTTCCATCTTCATAAAAATTTTGTCCAATTTGTTTTAACCACTTTGAGACTGCTTCTTGCACTTCATCATCTGTAGCAAAACACTCACCTGCCGGGTCTTGTTTGAGAAGACAAAAAGGTGATAGTCACAGGATGCCAGGTCAGGGCTGTAAGGTGGCTAGTACCACACTTCCCACTTGAATTTTTAACTCCTGCTTGACACCGGCAGAATTTGGAGTGGCATTGTTGTGAAGAAAAACAACTCTTTTCACTCAACCTTCTGGGGCTTTATTCTTTAATGGCTTTTCACAACGTTTTTAAAGTCTTACAGTACTATTCAGCATTCACTATTGTTCCTTGGGGCTTAAACTTACTGTAAATGGCTCACTCTGAATTGAAAAAGGCCGCCAGCATAACCTTATAAACTGTTGGAGTTTTCTTTTTCTGATGTGAATTCTTGTGTTTCCATTCATAAGATGCTTCTTTTGTCTCTGGAGTGTAATGGTCCATCCAGCTCACATCTCCCATGATGCTTCTCTTTAGAATATGTGGGCCATCCATGGAATAATGCTGAAGAAAAGACCATGCAGCCATAAAACTTGTTTGTGGTTGTCAGTTAGTGCATGTGGCACCCACTGCGCGCACAGCTTACAATTTCCCAGCTTATCCTAGACACACTACTGTAGGAAACATGGTGGTTGGAATGAACCATTTCATTCACACGTTGTGTCGTCTGAATAGTGTTCACAGGTTGAAGAGCACCTGATGTATGGATCACTGTTCACATTGGTTCTTCCCTTTCCGAATATTTAGCACTATTTTGCAATCATGGGCTGTGACATCGCATTCTCACCATACACCTCAACAATTTGGCGATGAATTTCATGCCAGTTGTAATTTTTTCCCACAAAAATTGGATAACAAAGTGCAATTCAATGTCAGATGATACCTCTACGCGACAAGCCATACTAAATTACTATTCACTTGCTAAACCAGCTGCAGCATGGTCGCTTGCGAAGTGGGGAGACAGTAATATTGACAGCCACCAAAGGAAATTATTTTATCTCTTTTAGTACAGGAACATGGCTTAGGTATAACCTACGATTTGATTTTTTCTCATAATATCCGTGGGTAGCACTGATGCCAGTGGCTAGTCAATCATCCAAAACAGCTTTATAAATATTTTTGTAAAACTGCATCAAAGTTCCTACCTTGTAGTTACACTCGTGATAACATCAAAATGCACCTCTTTTGGTGTTTCCTTTAATTCTGAAAGAAAGTCATGCAGGGCCAGATCTGGTAAATAGTGTGGTTGTTGTCCACCATAATGATTTTCCCCACTGAAAACTCAAGAGTGTTTTGTAAAAAATCTGTAAGGTGGAATGAAAAGTTTGGATTGTTTCCATGGTCTTTTGTGAAATGCTAATATGACAAAAAGCAATATGACAAGCCCTTCTCCAAGTACTGTTGCGGTATTGGCCCTTGTGATTCCCAGAATACTGTGAACAGTACCTTTCCTGCAGACGGTTAACTCTTGAATTTCTTTTTGAGTAGAGATTCAGGGTGTTTACATTCCACGATCTGGGTTTGCTTTCAGGCTCAGAATAGTGGATCTCTGTTTCATCTCCAGTGATTATTCGAATCAAGAAAGCACCTGCTTTAGCATAGCGGTCGAGTAAGCGCTGAGAAATGGTCACATAATTGCGCTTGTGCTCTTCAGTGAGCTGTTTTGGGACCCACTTGCACATACTTTATGAAAGCCAAGCCTGTTATAGATAATTTCATATATAGAACCATGACTATTTGCAGATGGTTTGCCACTTCATTGATAGTCATTCTTTGGTTGGTCTGAATCATGGCATTAATTTGTTCAATAATGGCGTCAGTAGTGGAAGAGGTTGGGCGTCCTGATCTTTCCTTGTCCTCAGTGCTTGACCAACTGTTTTTGAATTTTTTGATCCATTCATATACACTTCGCTGTGGTAAAACATTATCCCCATATTGTTTTGAAACCTTCTATGGATTTCAGCTCCTGATACACCTCAGACCACAAAAACCAGATGCATGCTGTTCTTTGTTGGTGCAAATGGAGAGAGGGGCAGCCATGTGTATCATGCAACAATCCACAGCTGACTGATGTGACAGATGGTCTAACAATCCACAAGTGGAGACAACGGGATCATCTGTCAGCGTACAAAAGTGCTAAGGGGTACTGCCAACGTACACACAATTATAACAAAATTGCAGATACTTGATGACTTACCCCCATAGCTGCACAACCCCAATATTTTCCCCAAATGTATCTTAAAAGCTCTATTGATTATTCTGTCCCCTGATTTAATGTTAACACTTTCCACTCTGTAATATGGGCAGGGCTAAATGCGGCAACTGACCATGCCTGTGTATGAAACAGGCGCTCGGTTTTCGTGTGCTTAAATGAATTTACCAGTACGCTGTCCGATCAGTGTCTGTAGTGTGAGGCTAATTCATTTGTTACATAGCTTGCTGTTATAATTTAGTTCGATATTTTATCTGTAGAAGTCTCCTACAAATGAATGAAGTAATCAGGGTCAGCTGATGCATGTTTGAACGTGAGTCTACTGTAATAGTGGCAATTGACAAAGTATATTCAGAATTCGACTGTTTTTCATTGTGTTTTGATAGAGACTAATTAAATTAAATATTAGTGTAAATTTAAATAATGATCAAAAAACTTCTTTTTTGTGATGCAAGAGTATATTTAAGACTAATTTGTTAAAACCATATATATATAATCAAAATACTAAAACTATACGTCAAATCTGCATAACAGGAGCGTAAAAGTGATATAATATAAGTAATATTTGATTAAAAGATAAATTTGTAACAATTTTTTTGAAATAACTCAAAAAACGGTGGTTCCCCAAGAAATGACATGAAAAAACAGTGGTGTTGAAAGTGGTAATGGTATGTATTAAGTTCAGTAGGAGGCATTCCTAATTTCTTTATTTGTAGCTTTTCTTGTAGAAGCCATAGGCTAAACAGTTTTTCCAACAAAATACATAGTGAATTGATTTTAAATATTAAATATCGGTATGGAGAACCATACATGAGTTCCATATTCTAAGATTTATATTTAAAATCATTTTCGAAATGAAATATTACCATAGAAACTACTTCTTTCTACTTACTGCTTCAGCCTTAACCACAGTACTGTGGTCACTAACGTATACCACCTCACGTTATCGCACTCGATTTTCACTGATGATGGAAGTCGACGGCATTGCCGAAACATCTGGTTTTGTAGAAAACATTGGACTACGGCCAAATATCCCGGGAAGGAATTTTAACAAAAACTACTTCTTTGTTGCCGATAACGTTGTACACATATATATAAAATATATGCATAAAATTAATGGCTTGTATAAGTTAATGATTGATCTCCATTAAGTAGTGCTCAAGTTTCCAAAGTTTTAATATTATGATGTCCGTAATTAAAACATCAGAGCAGGTTTAGTGTGAATGAGGGTACAGTGTGGACAAAAATTTTCAACATTTCCTATTGAGCGTTGCTTAGAGTAAAGCTGCGAATCTACAGTGTATGTTTCACAGAACAAACACGCGAAAAAGAAGGAGCGCTCCGAAGTCACTCATGGACCCTCAGCATCTTGCAGAGGGTTCATTCCCTAAAGACGAAAAGTCTGTCTATGAATCGTTCCTCTGTAAACACGTGCAGTTACATTGCCCAGCGATCCACAGGAAGCAAATTGATGTCCATTTTTTCGGCTTGCACGCGTTATGTTGGTGTGGGTTTCGGCACTTTCCATTTAAAAAGCGTGCAAATGTAAGAAAATAAACATGAGTGAGGCCAGAAATAATGTGAATTGTGTGTGTGTGTGTGTGTGTGTGTGTGTGTGTGTGTGTGTGTGTGTGTGTGTGTGTGTGTGTGTGTGTGTGTGTGTGTGTGTGTGTGTGTGTGTGTGTGTGTGTGTGTGTTACCTGCCTTTTTATTGCTGTAGGCATAATAATAAAATGGAAACGTAAACATTACATAACTGAGATATGCTTACCTGCCACGAACGATATATTATTTTATACATGGAGGAGTTCAGTGACATACACACGTACAGAAGTCATCTTCAAAAATACTAGAAGTCGTCCACGCTTTTATGTTGGCAGTGTAACTTACAGGAAGTTTTTTGATGTTTTTAAAACATCTAGGATGCAAACTTTTCCCGATAACTAAGTTTCCTTTTTTCGGTTCCCGTCATGTTCGCACAAACAAAAACTGTAACTCTTTGTTTAGAGAGCTTCCCACCAACGCACTTTTCATTTTTAAATTTGAAAGTCTTATCTGGAGTTAATTTATAAAAAATTCCGGCTTCATGTCCATTAAAGATGTCTTCATCTTTATATGATCGTCTAATTTCTGGCCAAGTGTTACGCACCCAATCGCCTGTAACGTTCAGATCTACGCATTTTGCCTCACCACAAATTTTTGCAAAGGAAATCGAGTGTCGGGCCATAAATCGATCTAGCCATCCGTTGGAGCACGTAAAACGGCTGGCGCCGGCAGTCCTGTTACAGTGCTTATCGCTTGCATACAATGTATGTCTGTAGCCATGGGCTAGCGCGCGCGCGCACATATATACGTTTATATGAAATTTAGAGTAAAATATCTGAGAAATATTTGACGCTATAACAGAGTAGTACAATATTTAGTGACGTTAAAACCGGGAATTTTTATAATGTTAAAGATATCAGTTTGACTGGACTTATGACAAAATAACTCTACACCCGAGTTGACGTAACAGCCGAGGCCGTAATAACCAAGTTCCACTGTATATATAAAGATATTAACTCAAACATAATTTACATTAAAATGAAAAAATTATAATTTTATTGCCTGGCAACAAAATTATTTTATTTTCAACAATTACCATTGTTTGAAAAAGTTTAAATGAATTTTCAAGTACTTTACTCTTGTTAAAACGTAAAAGGTTGCAGGTAAACTACCCCTTCCCCTTAACCGATCTTCACCAAAATCTAAAGGCCTTGAGTCCTCTACAATTCACTGACGTATGCAAAAAATTATTTGATTCTGTTTGAATTTGCGGCAGTTATCGTTTGCCATAGAAAATACGCTTGATAAAAAAACGTTGCAGGTAAACTACCCCTTCCCCTCAACCGATCTTCACCAAAAACAATAGGTCTTGAGTACTCTACAAATCAGGGCTGTATGCAGAAAATTATTTGATTCTGTTTGAATTTGGAGCTGTTATCGTTTGCCATAGAAAATACCCTTGTTAAAAAAACGTTGTAGGTAAACTACCCCTTTCCCTTAACCGATCTTCACCAAAAACAATAGGTCTTGAGAACTCTACAATTTAGGGCTGTATGCAAATAATCTTTTGATTCTGTTTGAATTTGCGGCTGTTATCGTTTGCCATAGGAAATACCCTTGTTAAAACATAAAACGTTACAGGTAAACTACCCCTTTCCCTTAACCGATCTTCACCAAAAACAATAGGTCTTGAGAACTCTACAATTCAGGGCTGTATGCGAAACATTATTTGATTCTGTTTGAATTTGCGGCTGTTATCGTTTGCCAAAAAAAAAAAATTTCCCTTCATAAAAAAAAACCGTTGCAGGTAAACTACCCCTTTCCCTCAACCGATCTTCACCAAAAACAATAGGTCGTGAGTACTCTACAAATCAGGGCTGTATGCAAAAAATTATTTGATTCTGTGTGAATTTGCGGCAGTTATCGTTTGCCATAGAAAAAAAATCTACACCAGACACACAGACACACACACACAGACACTTTTCGGAAAACGACTTTTTTTCATGTTTTGAGTGTAGTAGAATCAGAATCTGCAATAATCTCGAACACGATTTTTTTTGCCATCACCATACTTCCATTCCTTAAGGAATATGGAAGTAAAAACTATCACAAAACAAAATGTAATTAAAATCTCATCCAAATCAAAGTAGACTATACCATGATCAACAGCTCACCTACTGTAAGAATATAGTACTACTGTAAACCTCACTAAGATAGATCTATTACTGCATGTTACTTCTCCTATTCTGTGACAGTTGAATGCACACATCGGATTGGCAATGTAAAAGCCCCATTAGTGATGTCACAAAGAAGAGTTATTACACAAGTGCTGTGACTTGTAATAGGAGTCAATAGGAGAAAGTCCTAATCTTTCTATAGGAGACAATTTAAGATGAAAAAAGTTGAAAAAATCCATAGGCCTATAATTTTATTTTCTCAGACACAATGTGTATAGCATAATTTATAACATTAAGAGCCTCTTTTAACATGATAATGTTTTTAGGCTGGGGGTCATCCACAAAAACGTCATCGAAAAACGTGACGCTTCCACACTTTCGATTCCCCACAGTCTAGAAATTTGATATGTAAACGCATCAAGACAGAAATAATCGCTGCTGACATTGAGGTTAGCAAACGTTTTAGTAAGAATAAAATTTGGTTTTACATGCTCTGTTTGTGATCGTCTGGTTTGGAAATGATTTACATAATCCACATTATACGTTTCAAAAGCCTAAAAACATTATCATGCTTCGATGTTTCGGTTTCATCGAAATTCTTTGAATGCTTTTATTTACTGTAGATTGTGCGACTTTGCAGCCTTATCATGAACCATCAATGCCACTCACCCTCAACATAAGATAATATTCTCCCATTTATACGCAAATCAAAGTGTCAATAATCCCTTACTAACCTCATTTCAAACTGGATCCCTCATGTATCCTCTATTACAAGAAAACATGACCAGAATAATTTTTTTAGACAACAACAACAACAACAAAATTGTCCGTTTTTTAAGTTGATACCATATGATAGTCCTTATTTCATTATATTGAGTACATTTCTTAGCAACTGATGAAGTTGTTTGTGCCAGTTCTAAGAGGATGGTGGTTTTGTGGGGAGGGGGTTAAAAAACTTTACTTGACTTTTGAGAGCATTTCTTTTAATTATTAATTTTATCTAACTTATTTGTAAATAATATTATTATTTATTAGAAATAAATCCTTAAATGTGTAGTGAACGTCAAATCAATGAATTTTTTAGTGGAGGGTTAGTGAGGATCAGTCAAAAATAACACAAATTTTTAATTTGTTTGTGTCGACGTTTCGACAGTGTTTACTGTCATCATCAGGACTTGTGTATCAAATACAAAAGAGACACAACAGAACAATTAAATATTTGGGTGGACGTGTTTGTGTATGTGAGTGTGTGTGCATGCGTATGTATGTATCATTGTATATGTGAAGGCTTGAGATAGTTTGTTTACATCTTCCAATATTATCTTTAAGAAAACGAGAAAATTATAGTATGACAGAACTTAATTTATACAGTATTACAATTTAAATTACTATATGTAATGATATTTTAATTAATTAAACAAACAGTAATCAACAATTGGATATTAGATTGGTACACAAATTGTTTATACATACAGCAGTCAACATAGCATAGTCAAATATATTACCTATAACTAAAACCAGATTAGGGGATGTTCAACTATGTAATTATTAAAAGTTATTTTTAACATGTTTCACTCACTACTGGTATTAAAAAAAAAATCATAATTTAGAAACATAGAATTTACACAATAACTGTAGAACTTTACGACTTACATCAGATAGTTGACATAAGGTTACAAACAAAAGGTGACATCCTCACTAACCCTCCACTGAAAAATTAGAAATAAAAATAGAATATTATGAATAATAATAATACTAGTACATTTTTTTATTACCATTATTGTTTTTATTTACTTAACATTTTTTTTACTTGTATATAATTTAGCATTAAATTTTAGTAGAGAATAACCCTTTTTAAACTTTAAATAGTTAAAATATTTTCTTACAGTTTGTTCGTGTAGCAGTCCAAAGAAACACCTCGAGACTTAATGTGCATGTCATTTTTTATGAACTTTTCCCAGGAACTCTTGTCTTATCCTTCTCTAAATCTTATTTATTAACCCCTTCCCCTCACCATTTGGGTTTTGCCTCAATTCTTCATTTAGTTTGGTAGTTAGGAAGGTAAAAAGTGATAGGTGTTTTGTGTCCAAGATTTTCACATGTGTAGGACAAAAAGTTGCTGACCTGTGGGTTCCCATAAGAAATTCTCTGACTGTATTCACTGATGGAAGTTTTCACTTTTTAAGTTATTTTTTCCCATTAATGTTACATTCCATAATTTAGCGGATCAAGTGTACTGGCGCATGTGTTTGTTTTTCACTTATGGATACTTGACAGTTTCTTTGTTCTGAAGCTTTCTTACAGTCTTACGCAGTGGAATAGTTCAAACTAAAAAGAGTTTTTCGTGTGTGTGTGTGTGTTAGAAAACATTGGCATTCATAAGTTTACATTTGTTTATAATAATTTATAATGAAGCCCAAAGCCTTCAAAGTATTGTCTTAACAATAACTATAAATTTATAAATTTTCACTTTCCTTATAACGTTCATATGCTCATACTAATTTAAAATTTCAAATGATGAAGGTTATTGATCTTAATAGTATAAAACTTAAATAAAGTTTCAAATTTTAAACTGTTACTGAAATTATTTGATAACAGAATGTTAGGTTGGGTTCCAGTAAAGATGAAAATCCTTCGTGTACAATGTATTTCCATATTTCCCTGGGAAATTACAGTCTTATCTGTAAGTTATTTCATTTATTATGTATATTTCTAGGCAAGAGGCCATTGATGTTAGTGATGATGATAATGATGGCAATGAGGGCCACACAACAGATGACAGAAAGAAGAAAAAGGATACCAGTGAGGATGACTGTGATGATGATGATGATATTGATAGGCCTACAAAACCTAAAAAAGTAAAACACAATAAACAGTAAGTACACATATGTTTAAATTGTCATTAACGTTTTAGGATTTACTTTCCATAAATGAATTGTAAATGTGAGAGCTTTTCATATACCGCTTTACTTCTGGGAATCTTTTTTTCTTCATTCTTTAATCTTTATCTATACATTAGTGTAGTTTTTTCTTTCTACTGTGGCAGCTGGTACTTATCTGCTTCTGTGCTATAACACATTGGTATTTGTTATGGGGAAATAATTGTAGTCTGTGTATTTCAGTTGTTTCTATTTCTTTACAAATTGAAATAATTCTGTAAAATTCACAGTTTGCACATTAATGTGTCTTATAAGTAAATACTACCTCGTAACGTGCTCATTGGTGGCACCTAGGCACTTCGGTAATTCAGTGGGGAGTAGGGGAGAGACCTAAAGGAAAGAAATGTAGAAATGCCGTCGTGGTCACTCCAAAGTAGGTAAAAACGTAATAGCTTCTATAAGAAGCTTAAAAAGTAGAAGGAAGATATTCCAATCCTATCTGCTAAGCAAGGTTGTGGAAATTTTTGAGGTCAGTATGGGAGTATGTGGTGTTTCATAAATTTATAACATCAATTTCACTATGTATAGATATGAAAATACCCAAGCACCATCATATTCTCCATGAGAATATTGTAACTCTCTGAGTGAAGTAAAGAGTGGTTATAGCCTTAAACGAGAAAATTGTAACAAGTAGCCTTGAGAAGTGGCTTTTTGCTTACTTTTCACACTCTTATCAGCTTTAGCTTTAATTCTATTATTAAAAAAATGTTATACAAGAACTGTAAATATTATATATAATATTTTTGTTTTCAATTGGCAGAAATGAAAAAAATATAGTATAAATATATTTTTTAAATTTTGACTGTGGCCAGACAAAATTTAAGTATATACTGAAAAGACAAAATGAAATAAGTTTCAAGCTGTGCCACTTACGGTTTTTTAGATGTCACAATTTTTAACTTTTCTGAATTTTTTAAATCCAGAAGATTGCACCTCTGAAAGTGAACAAATTTTTTTTAGTTATTTCAGGTAGCATATATGCTCAACAATTTTTGAGAGACATGAACACATAACTGTTAAGAGAAAGAAATTACAATTTTTTATGATATAGGTTGGTTGAGGGGAGACGCGTTGAAAACTGTTTAGATTATCATCTTTTTTGTTCATGTATATGTTTACAGGTCATAGTTGTACATAGAAAAGTTTAGGAGGTCAGTTCCTTTTTCACGTAATTTTTTTGGTTAGAATATAACTACATGGCACTGAATTTAATCAAACCAAATCAAATCAATGTACCATTCTGTTAGAAGTGGAAGGAATAACACTAAGACCCAGCTTTGCTGGTTTGTAGCATACAGTTTTTGTGAATTACAAGTTGGCATTCTTCTCTTCACACCTTCCGTGTTTCCGTCATAACATGTTTGTTCATCTTATTCATGATCTATCCCTGCTCTCCCCTTCTCCCCTCTGTGTTTATTAAATCTACTTCCCCCTTTTCCTGTATACATTTTCCCAAATTACTTTAGTCTTTGCTTGTTGCTAAACGTTATTGGATTCTTTGCAGATTGTCCTTAGCCAATTAAATTTTTGTAGTATTTTTAACTGTTTGAACTTTTTCAGCTTTTTCTCGTTATTTTTTATGCAGTGTGCATCATTACTAGGCTTATTGTGTATATGAAGATCTTTGTTGTAGTTTGTATGGTTAATCTTCATATTTTTAATTATGTTTGTACAAGAGCTTATTGTAAACACAAATATATAAAACTACTTTCTATCTGACTTTTTTTTCAGCACAAGGGTCTCATACACAAGAGTAGAAAAGGAAGCCATATTGAGATATATTATTAACAGAAATGAGTATAGTCGAGTGCGGGGAAGAACTATGTGGCAGGAGATGGAAAAGAGAGGGGTCAGTATGCCATGTGACATATTACTTGTGTATAAGATTTATGCTAATATATACATTAACATGATTGTCTTGAAAATTCCTAGTTCATTATTATCATTTAATTATATGTATTTAGTGTCATTCTACATAGCCAGTTGTAGAACAGTAGGTTACTTTTGAATTTGAATTTACTCGACAGACTTTAACCATCACAGAAAAAAAATAAATGTGATGTTTCGGTCACCTAAACAGGCAGCCATCTTCAGGATAAGTATATACAGCAACAATGTGTATATTTTCATATTTACCCAGAGCAGTGTTTTGTAAATAATTAGTATAGAGAGAGTATGATAAATAGTTTTAAAAATTAGTGCGTGTAAGTACATGGGTTAACATGCTGAAACTTGTCGAAAGATCTGGCCCGACTAAATGTTTACAGTGTAAGTTGTATGTATGTGTGTCTCTCTATGTGAGCCGGCACAGACCTGCATTATACTGCGATAGGGGAGATGCCTGTGTACGTATGAATTTTTGGTTTGTATTAGTAAATCAGGTATTGATATTCTTAATAAAAATAAATAAATTGTTTTTTTTTACGTGTTATAAACGACATACCACAATTATAAAAGCGGTATACAAATTAATGTTAATCACTCTCTCCGTAATTAACTAGTAATTAACGAGTGTTATATGTAAATGACGAGTGAAAACTTACAAAGACAGTGCAACCAGTCGCCTAAAGATCAAGTTTACCGTTATCGCGAAAACAGACAAAAACACGATCAGTTAAAAAGGACGCTATGCTGGAACTCACAAAACTGAACAGCATCTGACACGTCACAATTACTGTCTACTATAAATACCTCCGGCAATTTTGGACGAGAGATAGATGCTAGGAAACAGATGCAAAGTGACATTATGTCCATTTGCTAATCGACATAAGACAGACGCTAAGAACTTTACCACGAGGACATTATATCAGTTTGATCAAGTACATGAACTTATCATCTTCAACACACCACGATTGATGTATTAGCACAGGACCACCATCAATATCAGGTTAGAGAACACTGAGGAAACATCGTTATTGTCAGCATTCAGGACACACACACACACACACCTATACACGCATGGAATAACAGCTTCACAATGTAACTCAACCAGTATACAGGTGACAAATATGAACAATTATATTTTTGTTAAACAAAGAAAGAACTCATAAATAACAGTAATATGAGCTAATAAAGTAATACAAATACGTAAATATAAATAGTGAAAGTATTCAGAGTAAAATACGTAATTGTAAGTTAGTGTTAAAAATAATTTTATTCTGTTTAATTTAAAAATGGGTGTATTGTTAAAATAGTAATTATTTTTTTTAAATAAATAGTATTTCATTAAAATATTAACACTCAACATTCAGTTTGATGTGGTTAATTTAATATTATTTTTGTAGACGATTTGCTCTGAGTTCAAATGTTAATAATGGTTCAAAGTCAGACACCCAAGCAATTTAAAAGGATTTTATAATTTGCTTATCGTACATGTTTAAATATTTTATTACTATGTTATTAATGTGTGTCGAATGTCAAAGATATGTTATGTTTTCAGTACATAAAAGAAAATATTCTCAATTTTTAGTTTTCAACTTTTAATAAACCGTTGATTGATTCTTTTCCAATGTTTTAAATTCATTATTTCATGTCATCAGTGTTTTACTCCTCTATTTAAAAATAAGTTTTTTGTGCAACCACATATACTTAACGCAACAAACAGTCAAAAATCCTATGACTTAGCTGGTGATTAACACTATACAGTTGCGTTGGGTACATGGACATGAAGTGTATTCATTTTATAATACTTATAATGTTGCAATATTAATACATGTAAATAAATTAATAATAACAAAACTTCTCATAATATATAATCAAAAGATAAAATAATCCAAATGAATGCTTACTATGAAAACACACACACAACACTCTTAAATCAGAAGCAAAATTATTTGGGTGGCTGAAGTGTTGCATTTATATCGTATTTCATCATGGCAGAATTCTGTCGTTTAAATTTAAATTCAAATATCCATCAATCATTCAATCCATCACAGCCTTCTTTTAAAGCAGTAGGTTACTGTTATATTTCAAAATCTTATAAAGTAAATTTTAGCATAACGTCCCAAATTGTTAAATTATTTTAAATTTAAGGAAAACCAAAAGCGTGAAAAAGTAAAATAAATATATTGTAGATCAATTACAATGGGTATATAAATAAAATTTTTAATGGAAGTCGATTTATATAAAAATTAGTTTCAGCATTAATTACATAATGTAATACAAAATTGTGTCAAGTACTTACAAAATTTTGGTTTTTGGTCATTGATGCAACTTTTTTGTAAACATACACTAAAACTAATGAGTACAGAATGGATTAAAACTTCTACTTAATGGGTCTGATGTTCTAATAAGCCTTTACAAAATGTTGACAGCTTACGTGTAGTTAAAGCAATTAACCTGCTGACTGATGGCAAAAGTTAATAATAGCTATTGTATGTTTGTGATTACAGACATGTCCAAACAGGACATGGCAGTCAATGAAGGAGCATTTTTTGAAGACACTAACGTTGCAGCTTGATTGTTTTGATTTTGTGACTCCTGAGAAAAAAAGGAAGCTGATCCTCTGTATGTAATACTGTAAAACAGGTGATGGCACATGTATAACCTGTAACACTGTTCATCATTTGTAAAACAGCTGGTGGCCAAATTGTTAAGGCTGTGGATCATTGTGGACAGTTACTATAAAGAGTTCTTGTGATAAGTTTTCTTGTATTATGTTTTACTAGCATTGTTAGTTTAATGAAGAATAAGTTTCTACAGACGTTTTTGCCAAACAAAATAAGGATTAAGAATTTGCAATTTGAATGTTAACAAATTGTGAATATTCAAACAACTAAACTAGTTCCTAGTTAAAATGTTCTACTATAAGTATTATCGAAAGCAACAAAAAAAAGTTTTTTAACTATCTTAGTGTTTAGTATCTGTTTGTAATAAAATTAAAAAAGAAAGTTATAGACACTGAATAAGGAAAAATATGAGTGGTTGAATAATTTAAGATAACCTAAAATCCCTCTGTTGAATTACAGAAATTAAATAATTATATCTATACAGAATAAATTCTTACCACCTTTATGGCAGTTGACATAATCTTTAAGTTCATATTGGGAAACCTTTAAAGGTGGTCAGGGTCAGGGTATCGATTAAAAGGAAGAGCATTACCTGAGAACAGGGTTGACAGTAGACAACATTAAATTGACATGAACAGATGAACTAATAATATGACACACAAGACATTAATAATAACACACATTCATGGACACATGTCACACTTGGCAGATGGTGGAACTGGTTGATTTTACATTTTTCTGTGACTTGGTGAAGAATTATGCAAAAAGTGTCCAGCATCCACCATTCTACAAAGAAGAGTCAAAGACCAGTGTTGCCAACTCGACACACATCAGATTGGCATGTAAATTTATGGTAAGTCAAACATTTGTATAAAATACAAAACACATCACTGCCCACCCCCTCTGATCAATAACATAATTGGGCATCCAAGATCGAGAGCAGTAAACAACTGTATATATTAATACACAAGAATAAACAACAACAAAATCATCTCCAACCTCTCCCCAAGATGCAGCTGAGAGCCCATGGCAGGGCCGCCCCACAATAATTGTGGGGCCCCTCTCAAGAAAGCATGATAATATGAACAATAACACAAGTATCACTTTCTGTAGAATTGAAATTCAAATGTTCAAGACAGTAGGCAATTTTTTTTTAATAATCATACTCGCTCCTTACAATATTGTCCAACAAACTTGTTTCGCACTACTGTTTTACTTTGCTGGTTTGGATGCAGTATTATTTTATAACTTAAGACATTTATTGAGCAATAGAAAATGCATACTGTAACACTAACCAATGACTACAGATGTATTATGTATATGGTAAACTAGTAGTTTCCTAGTAGATAAATTTCACTCTTATTGAATTCTTATTTTTCCCTTTGGGCACGGAGCCCTGAGTGGCTCCACTTGTTGCACACCTGTGTAAGGATGGCCCTGCCCCATGGAAGGCAATTTCTTTATCAGTCTTTCAAAAAATCCTGAAGAAGTCCTGACTTCCATTTTAGTGACACCTCCAGGGCCTAGAAATATGGATAGGATGGGGCGTACAGGCTAATGAAGATGAGAAATGTTCAATTATCTCCCCAGTTTTTATCAGTTCCCTCACCATAAGATTGGTAGTAGGAGTGATCAATATGCAGATGTTCAATATGCCATTGATGCCAAAAATAATTGAATACATTGGAATTGACATGATAATGGTTAGAGACTTGTCCTCTGCTGAGTTTGGATATGGAAAAGCTAACAACAAATAATAAATAAATATATTTACCTTTTTTCTCCTGTCTCGTGACCACAATATAACGCAATGAATTATAATTGACGCGTTTCGAGACTATGTCTCGTCATCAGAATATTAAAATTTATCACTCATTGAGATCGTTAAAAATTTTTTAAAACATTAAAATACAAAATCGAAACCAAATCATATAAGCATTATGTGAAGCGAGTGCGCACTCGATGAAAGCCGGCCGGACACTGAATGTTATCAGTTACAGATAAATTTTAATGCTGTGTCATACAATGGATTCGACTTGAAATGTAAGTGGTCGTTTAATATGAATTTACGGTAGTATTTGTCATTATGTGCTTTATATATTTCAAATTCTTCACGTGCATTTAAATAAGCGCCCTTACCTGTATGGGTTTCAAATTGGTGTCAAAACTTGTATAATTATGGTTCTCCTGTATAAGATGACGAGCATAGTTAGATTTTATATAAGATTGTGTTGTCAAGTCTTTTACATTATGCTTAGGAGTGTGCTCAACGAAACGTTTATAAAAACCTCTCCCTGTCTGACCGATATAAAAGCATTCGCAGTCATTACAAGAAAGCTTATAAACACCTGTTTTCATTTCCAAAGGTGTACTGGTTCTATTACAAAGCCTATTAAACAGATTGTTATTGGTTTTAAATGTTACAGTTCTATTGTTATTATTTAATACTTTTGATAAAATTTTGGGCATAATACTGGTGTAGGTTGTTGAAATAAAGGTTGGTTCCTTATCTTGTATCACTCGTGGTTTTGACAATTTACGCTTATGCTTTTTAAGGAGGTTATCAACCATGGAAGATGTGTAACCATTGGCAACAGCAATGTGTTTTATAATATTTAATTCACTTCTAAAATCATTTTCATTAAGAGGTGTCGTTAACAATCTGTGTATGAAATAATTATAAGCCGCCATTTTCTGCGAGAATGGGTGGTGTGAGTCAGCCGGTATGGTTACATCTGTGGTAGTAGGTTTCCTATATATACTATATTTCAATTTATCATCACATTTGGTGATAGTCAAGTCAAGAAAATTCAGTTTATCTATTTCAGTTTCATGTGTAAATTGAATGTGTTTATTGATATTATTTAAATGCTTTTAAAGTTTTCTATTTGACGTAATGTGCCCTTGTATATTATGAAAGTATCATCCACATATCGTGCGTAGAACATGATGTTTTTCTTATGAATATTGTTAGAAAACAAGTGTGTGTTTTCGTAATGATTTAAATAAATATCTGCCAAAAGACCTGACAGCGGTGAGCCCATTGCCAAACCATCGCATTGACTGTAAAATTTGTTGTCAAATTCAAAATAATTTTGGTTTAAAATAACTAAGTAGGTTTATTAATTCATCTATTGTTTCAGTGTTTAATTTGTTGCATTTCATCAGATTGTCCCTTAAAATATTAAGTGTATCATTTATTGGGATATTTGTGTACAAATTAACAATATCGAGGGACACTAATTTATAATTAGGTAATAATTTGATATTATTAACTTTATGTATAAAATCAGTTATATTTTTGACAGTGTGGCTATTTTCTATAATTAAACTATCCTTAATGATTTTTACTAATTTCTTAGCTGTACGGAACCCTGGCGCTGTAGTGAAATTAACTAAAGGTCTAATTGGCATATCAATTTTGTGGATTTTTGGCAATCCAGTTAATATAGGGGCTTTAGCGTTACAAGGTTTTAAGTAACGGCGAGTACGTTGATCAAATAAACTTGTACTTTTATTAATCTGTGTATTAAGATTTTTGACATACCGGTGTGTTGGGTCCGATGCCAGGTTTATAATATTATTATTTGAAATGAAGTTATGAACTTTATTCGTGTATGTTGTATTATCCATTATTACCAGAGTTCTGCCTTTATCTGCCTTACAAATGATCGCATTATTATCAAGTAATTTGGTTTTTATCTGTTTCAATATTTTATAGCTTTCTCTGGAACTATTGTTATTAATTAAATGACTAGATGAGTTAGGCGACATGTGTGTGTTCATGAATCTCTTGAACCGGTTGTTTATCAGATGACGTGCCTCGTCTTGCATTTTTGGATCAGCAATCGCTTTTACTGCTGTTTCAGCACTGATAAGCTCATGGGCAATATGATAATTATTAAAAACCGGCGGAATACAATAATTTATGCCTTTATTCAATAAGTTTAACTCATCATTGTTGAAGTTTATAGACGTTAAGTTAGAAATGCGTGGGTAGAAAACATGATTACATTGTATGTCCTCGTTTTGGCTGTGTTTATGATTCAACTTAAGATTGTTTAATTTCCGTGACTTTTGTGTATATCTTATACATCATGTTATTCACATATTTATGTACTGTATCAACAACATTTATTTCAACAACCTACACCAGTATTATGCCCAAAATTTTATCAAAAGTATTAAATAATAACAATAGAACTGTAACATTTAAAACCAATAACAATCTGTTTAATAGGCTTTGTAATAGAACCAGTACACCTTTGGAAATGAAAACAGGTGTTTATAAGCTTTCTTGTAATGACTGCGAATGCTTTTATATCGGTCAGACGGGGAGAGGTTTTTATAAACGTTTCGTTGAGCACACTCCTAAGCATAATGTAAAAGACTTGACAACACAATCTTATATAAAATCTAACTATGCTCGTCATCTTATACAGGAGAACCATAATTATACAAGTTTTGACACCAATTTGAAACCCATACATGTCTGTGGTAAAGGCGCTTATTTAAATGCACGTGAAGAATTTGAAATATATAAAGCACATAATGACAAATACTACCGTAAATTCATATTAAACGACCACTTACATTTCAAGTCGAATCCATTGTATGACACAGCATTAAAATTTATCTGTAACTGATAACATTCAGTGTCCGGCCGGCTTTCATCGAGTGCGCACTCGCTTCACATAATGCTTATATGATTTGGTTTCGATTTTGTATTTTAATGTTTTAAAAAATTTTTAACGATCTCAATGAGTGATAAATTTTAATATTCTGATGACGAGACATAGTCTCGAAACGCGTCAATTATAATTCATTGCGTTATATTGTGGTCACGAGACAGGAGAAAAAAGGTAAATATATTTATTTATTATTTGTCATTATAAGTGACCTGGATACCGACAGAGATGTTATTCAGCTAACAACAGCTGGCCAATAAGAAATACCTTGAAGTAAAGGTGGCCAAATGATCAGAAACAGTTGACAACTAAGAAGTAGGCCTGCAAAATTCATGATGGCTTCTATACGAATGAGTAAATATTGAAACTGAATAATAGTTATACAGGTCCATTTCAAGTGGTACTTCGTAGATTGATTGGCTCATTCTCATAAACCTCCTTCATTGGGGACAGGAAGATAATGGCAGTTACACTTATCACCATATTGTTACAACATTACAGAACAATCTACGTGTTTATCGAATGTTCCAGAGGCTGAATGTTGTGGCATACGTGATTCTCAGCGCATTTGCTAGACTGCCAGAATTCGCGCGGCCCCACGCACTATGTCAAGGCCGCAATGAATTACGTTTTAGTGTTTTCTACTAGACGCCTATTAGCGAATATTCTGGAACCTCAGGGGGTATAAATACAAGTATGCAGGGACGCCCAGTTCAGTTATTTATCGGGCGATACTGTGTGCATTCGAGTGGTTATTAGTGATGTGTTGTGTTTTATAATCGGGCAGGACAATTGTGTTTTATATTAGCTGACATTTTGTTGTGTGCGTATAATTTTTATTTCATTTGTTGTAAGAGACTGTCTTGTTAATTACGAACTGTTTAACTATGATAATTAAAGCTGGTAATTAGTGACTTAATTGCCGTCTTTTATTTTGTTTTCCACTGTACCATATGACGATCAGTAGACCGTCGTAACAATATAAATAAACCGTCGTATGTAAGTTTTAACATAGGTATCTTGGAAAGGCAGACACTCTAACTACAAATGGTGTGGCATAATCCATCTCAAAATTTGAAAATGCGGGTGCAGGAGGACAAGGACCAGAGGCAAGTGACTTATTGATGGATAAAAATGGTCATGTTGTAGTCCAAAAACAAACCTAATATTGATGAGTGCAGGAACAAATTGCCTGCTGAGTTGACTAGATCCAATATGAAATAGCAGAATAGTTTTGAATATTGATTAGGCTAGTATACCCCAACAAAACATGAGTGTTGATAAATCACCAGGTTTATAATGACAGAGGTGGCCCAGTCGTCAGTAATGTGACGCTACCTGGCAACTGCTTAAGCAAAAGTCTTCATTGAAGGGTATTAGGCATTGGGTGTTAACAAAGCCGGTCCGAGGGGTAAGCAAAGTAAGCAGCCGCTTAGAGCGCCGCATAGTCAAGGGCGCCGAAGGGGCGATTTAAAATTCATGTAAATGGACTCGCCCATACATTGACGTATAGGCGCCAAACGCCCTGTCACGTCTAGCTGCGCGTAACCTAACCTGTTCGTTCGCCGGCGTCTGTGAAATTGCCTTCATTCATACCGTCAGTACGATATCAATTCATTTTGAACAGTCTTTTCGTTAAAATAAAAGAATGGCTAACGACAAGAAACATTCCGGTCCATATTATCGAAAAAGAAAGCTTCTACACTCGAAGGCAGATGAAAAACAAGCTGAATCGTTAAAAAAGTTTTTTTCGGCTCCATCTACTCCAATAAAATTAGACCGTAAAAGTTTAACAAACAATAAGTTGTCAAAATCAGTGGATTTGAATGAAGAATCAGTTGACCCCGATAACGAAAATGAAGAAACAGCTAGTGAATATTGTCACGATGTCACATCTACATCTTTCCTGGAACCCTCTGAATCTACGGAAAAAACGGAAAATTCAAATGGACCTTCCCAAAATATTGATGAGGTAAGCTTAAATAAAATTAATCTTAATCAAGATAATATTGTTTTAATGGTTTTTTTTTCAAACGAAGCTTACAACTAAAAAAAATTATCTATACTAATATATAAAAATTGTGTAAAATTTTTCGTTCTGGTTAATTTAAAGAGTTACCGTACTCTTTGTAACGTCGGCATGGTATGGTTTGTGCACATAAGAATCGTACACTATAGTATTGTACACGAAAAATTATGCACCAAGTTTTGTGCACAAGTACAGAAAACAATTTTTTATTATGCACAAGGGTTTACTTTTAATTTTCTTAAATATGAAGTGTGAAACACTTGTGTACAATAAAAATCTTTTTTCTGCACTTGTGCACAAAACTTGGTGCATAATTTTTAGTGTAAAATAATATCGTGTACAATTCTTATGTGCACAAACCATACCATGCCGCAACGTCAAGCTCGTATGTACACATTTCTGTATGACCACATTCACGTCACGTGCCCGCTGTGTGGAGTAAGTCATCGCAACGATAAAGGATTGCGTTCGCTCTATTTAGGGTAGAGACCACAATGGTGGCCACCTTAAAGATTTTTAGCTACTTTTATCTTTATTCCTTTAATTCTGTAAGGATAATTATCAATCAAATTGCTTTCATACATTATTTGGAATACTTTAATGCTGAAAATATTTTTTTTTTTAGAGCAAAAACTAAAAAACAATTTTAAAATAGATGTTAAAGTTAAAAAGTCGATTTTCCATAAAAGTGGCCATCATACCCCCAGTCATCGCCATCAAAGAACATGGTTCTCGCCATATGTTTTTAGGTGTTACGAAATACATATGTAATAAAGATAAAAATATAGTTCTTGTAGAAAATAAATTTTATTTAGCATATTTAACATTTTACTGTACATAAATACTATAATTAAGTAACATATTTACATTAAAAAAAAACAATTTGATATATAATACATGATAATGTTTATTAATAAAAGTATTATTTCTTTTTTACAAGATGTGAATAAAACTTATGTTCAAAATATTGCATTGAGCATGTTAGAAGAGTATCATCTGAAGAAACACAAGTACATTATTTAAGTAAAAGAGTACAAAATGAATTCATCAGTCTCCTTTCCTCTAAAATTCAAGACCATATTCTAAATAAACTAAGCAAAGCAACATATTATTCTATCATACTGGACTGTACACCAGATGTCACACCGAGCAGATGACGATGGTTGTAAGATTTGTTCAGGTAAATGAGAATGGAGAAGCGTCCATAAAAGAACATTTTTTAGGTTTTGTGCCCATTAATGACTCTACAGGTGAAGGACTCGCACAGTGTTTGTTAAATGAGTTGTCAAGACTCAACATCCCATTGAAGAACATGAGAGGCCAAGGTTACGATAATGGCTCCAACATGACAGGCAAGCATGTTGGAGTGCAGAGGATATTACTTGACTTAAATTCATGGGCATTTTTTGTGCCTTGTGGAAGCCATTCACTCAACTTAGTGGTTAATGATGCAGCGCTGTCATGCCCGATTGCAGTAGACTTTTTAGCATTGTGCAAGAAGTGTTTAACTTCTTTTCTGCTTCTACATATAGATGGAGTATATTAACAGAAAACGTATCAGCTTTGACAGTAAAACCTCTGAGTAATACTCGCTGGGAGAGTAGGATTAACGCTTTGTTGCCCCTCAGATATCACATTGACAAAGTGTACGATGCTGTGTATGAAGCCTCGCAAGACCAAAAGCTTGACGCCTTTGGCAGAAATTCAGCTTTGGGAATTGCCAAAAAACTACAGAGTTTTAAGTTTCTTTGCTGTGTTGTTACTTGGCATGAAGTACTGTTCAAAATAAATATGGTGAGCAAGGTTTTACAAAACGTCACATCTGACTTACAAAGTTCAATGGGTCTTATCAAAAGTATTCAAAGTTTTCTTGAAAACATGAGATCTGATGATGGGTTCAATAGTGTAATTACAGATGCTAAGGAGCTCGCAGAGAAAATTGGAGTCATCGCTGACTTTGAGAAAGAAGTCTAAGCTCGCCCAAGAAAAGTAAAAAGGCAGTTCTCTTATGAAAGTGACGATCAACCTTAGTGAACTTGGATAGCAAAAAATCGTTTAAAGTGGACTTTTTTAATGTTATACTTGACACAGCAATAGCATCCTCTAAAAGAAAGGTTTGAGCTCATGGAAAACCATAGCAACGTTTTTGAATTTCTGTATAACATTAATTCTCTCAGGACGTGGAAACAAGAGAAGTTGAAGACAGTATGTACAAATCTTCAAACTACACTAACTGTTGGAGAGGATCAAGATGTTGATGGAAAAGACTTCTTTAACGAGCTTCAGATACTCGCACCCATGTTACCCTATGGAAGCTCTCCAACGGAAGCCTTAAGTTTCATAACACAAAATTGCTTTGTAGATATATTTCCCAATGTTTTCGTAAGTTTAAGAATACTTCTGACTCTTCCAGTGACCGTTGCCAGTGGTGAAAGAAGTTTTTCAAAATTGAAAATAATAAAAACTTATTTAAGATCTACCATTAGTCAAGAACGTTTAAGTGGACTGGCTTTAATGGCCATTGAAAACGAAATTCTTGAAGACATTGATACAGATTTAATCATCAAAAACTTTGCTAAAATGAAAGCCAGGAAAATTTCCTTGTAGTTTAATTTCATTGTTTTAGTAGAAATTGTTAAAAAGTGTAATAGACCTGTAGGAAATTACTCTCCAGCTGAAATATAGCTTGTAGTCTTGGAAAAAACGTATGTAACGATTGACTTTCTTGTTTAAATAAATCTGTGTTAAAGATTTTTCCAGAATTTAATAACAAGTAGTTTTAAAGTAATTAAAAAAGATTTAAAACAGTTGTATAACAAACTACACTGTTTGTCAAGTTAGACCTGTTTAATAAAGAATGTCAAGGTACAAAGCTGTGTTTGTTTTTAATGACAATACTATCCTCCACCATCCTAAAAACAGCAAACAATAACAATTATTAGCCCTGCATTTTTTACACACTATATTGAAGACGGAAGGGGGGCGCCAAAAATTTACCCGCTTACACTTAAACAATGCCTTGGACCGGCTCTGGGTGTTAAGCTGGTTAAACTGACCGCTGGAAGATCTTAAAGCCTTAATTGTACACTAATTTTTACCTACCTGGATGTAATTACTAATTACTCTAGACAAATAGTAACCTACCAGTTTGCTTGTAAATGCCAAGCTATTAATAAAAATTGTGAAAATCCAAGAAAGGCCAGGATGTCACTGTTTGACGAAGGTCATCTCGTGGTGTAGAACGACAAGCTTGCAAACTGTTTGAAGTTCCATCTTCATAGACATATGTTGACCAAAACAAGCACAATTTTTTACTGGTAAGGAAAGCTAGATCTGACCATCATAAAGCTGTTTTTAAAAACTTTTAATAAAAGATCACTTAACAAGCATAAAATATAAGCATAACATAAAATGACAGACCGTAAGTTAAATTAGTAGACACGTGGTCCCAAGAAGCTAAATGCTATTTATTTGTTATTTGTGAAAAAATAATAGTTGTGTATTTATTGTTAGTATTACACAAAAGCTAACAACATACAGGTCCCCCAGCAATTCAAGATTTAGAATATATTTAAGTGAAGTAACTCTGGCTTTAGCAGTTAATAAAGGTGACCAGCACTGGCCATCCACCTGGGACACGAACAAACAAATAATAATCTATGTTGTGAAGTATCTTGAAAACAATGCAGGATATAAGTAAAGCAGAGTTTTTCTGAAGACTCTCCTATAATTTCCTGTGATGTTTAAGAAATTGTATTTTGAAAGTTAACAAACTTTGAATAAGTTTTTATCAAATCAATTGAAAACATTGTTAATATAATTAACAAAATGTAGTTAATGAAATTATTACACTATAAATACTGTAAAAATACTAAATTAAAAAGTGTCATGAAAATTTTATTGTGTAGTCTATGCATTCAAAGCTAAGAAAGAACTTTATGGATATTATAAAAAAAATGGTAAACTAATTGAATGTAACCTAAAATGTGGTAGCAGCCAGTGAACACGTTGGCTTTATATTTTGATGTGGCTTAACAAAGAATTGTGCAAAAGTGAACATCTACCAGACTTTTGAGGAGTAGCTAAAAGCAGTGTTGCCAACTCATACGTAAAACTGATACTAAATTTGTAGCAGGTAAAATATTTATGGAAAATAAAAGTGTGATAGTTAGTAACTGTTTTATTTTATTAAGTGGTTTTATATTTTTTGCAACTCTTTTTTCCCCTCGTTTTGTGTTGTACTATGTGCAGGGAGCAAAGTGACCGAGACACTATTGTGATTATACTAACACTCTTTTCCTACCACATAATAATTAAATAAAACTCATTTTACCTTTTGTCTGCCAGGGTCCTTCACATGAACTCGTGATCTTTAAGCATGATTTAGGGTTATGTGTTGCAATAATTACTGTCATTTACGGTTAACTATTTCAACTTCATTTATTATTCTTTTTATCTTTCTCCTTTTTATGAATCAATTAAAACATGCTTTCTCCTTCTCTATTCTTTACATTTCAAATGAACAAAATTAAATACTGAGGTAGCGACCCCATCTGACCAAAATCATAAACACATTGAAACACAAAACCATAAGTATCTCATACTTCTTATAGGCCTAATTAACATTAAATTATTTATTAACTAATTAAAGAAAAGCAACCCAGTATTTACTCACACACCCACACACACATCTTTTATCCCCTTTATTTAAAGCGCTTTCTTTTATAAAATTTTTTAGAATTAATTTTGCGTTCCACTGTTAACTATCTGCCGACCCCGTCACACTCCGTATATTCTCAGTCACTTATTTGTCCAAAATTTGTTCTCCCAGTTTAATTTAGATGTCACTGTTTTTTATCACTTTGAATTATAATTTATATCACTTTTTTTTTTGAAAGTTTTACTCAATTTTCGGCTTGTGAGCCTGTATGCAGAACCGCGCGGTTCTATTAGTTGACGAAGAGTAACTTTTTCAAGATGGCCAAGGCGTTCTCCTGCTCACCAGCTTGCTATTTCATAGGTCGAGCTGGCGTCACATGACATCTCATTAAGCCACGCTAATTACTGGAAACTCGCTCTGGCTGACTAGTGATCCTCGTACATAACAATTCATCTGTGCGGGTAAGCATACGCGCACTCGTTCACATACCTTAGCACCTAGAAATGTAGCATGCTGAGGGACGGACAGACCAAACGTGCAACTGGGTGCCCCGACAGTGAATGTCTATTGTTAAAATTGAGGCCCTGTGTGGGTAACTCCCTTTCGTCGCATTACAATTTTAATAAAATCATTGTCAGGTGATGACCTTACCCTAGGCACACTAAATACAAATAACACAAATACACAACATTATTCAATTTAACTCATAACATGTCCTTGATAATTATACAATCATTACAACATAGAGTCTAGTACTTAAAATCATTTGTTCTCATAAGTGAATGTTCAGCACTAATCATTGAATCATAGCTAATAGTAAACATTACTGAACAGGAACTGGGTCATCAACCACCAACTCTCTCTTTAGAGTAAGTAAATTTGATTGTCCCGCTGTTACAGTGGTTGTTACCTCTCACTGATTTCTCAGCTATTTCTCCTACGTCATTATTTTATTAATTCCCCCCTTCTACCTGGTTACAATTACGTAAATAACCTGCCACTCGGTATTTACCTTGTGCACAGATGCGGTATCTGTACCCCTGGCTTGTAACGGCCAGCACCTTTTCCACACACACTATTATTTCCTGATGGTGGACTGTAGCGTCCATTTGCATCCCCAATCATCTAATAACAAAGGCTATTTTTTAGAGCCTCTTTGTACAGTTCCTTCAAAGCTGCCAAACGGGCTTTCAGCTCATATTCAGTAACGTATGGGGTCTGACCATCTCCGACCCCATCTCTATAAATCATGTTTTTTTTTTAAAATACTGAAAATTTGTAATTTGCAGATCATAATTTACAAATGACACTGGTAATATATATATATATGTGAAAATTGCCTCATTTCAATTTTATTTAATGCACTCTCTTGGGCAATTGTTGGTACGTGGTGTGGTTCCAATTTATGCATCCTGAGTGTATAAAATTTATTTCCACGTACCTTAGGGGTCCCCCTCCCCGTTCAATAATACAGTTGAATTTCTAATTGTTACCAATTTTGTGAAGCCTGACCATCGTCGTTTTCACCACCCGAAGGAAGTTACCGCCAACCATGGTCCGCCTCCAAATAGCCACAATCCACGGTCAGGGTTGGTAAGTCCGTGACCGCCTGAAAATCGGGGAGAGTCCCTTCTGAAAACAAACAAAATATATTAAAATTCAGTTTCTTATTTTGACCAATATAACTTCAAATTTGTAGCGTTCTGTGTACCCACTATCTCCTGCGTTGCTTGGTTGCGTAACACATAAGCATTATTCATCTTTACCTCTACTATTTCATAGGGTCCTTCGTACAACAGGAAAAACTTCTTTATTTCTTTCTCTTGTGCACTAGACAAATTGTGTCTCCTTACCAATACTAATTGTCCTGCCTCATATTTAGTCCACTTACCCTTTTCATCATGTCTCCGCTTTCTCCTTTCCCCTTTGGTGAGTAAACTTTCATTCGCTAGTTGGATCTTCACATTTCTGTCGATTGTCTGATCTTCCGGTGGATACTCGAAAAGTTGTTCTAGTATTCTAGGTGGCCTGGTTCCCTTTATTAGTTCATACGGCGTAAACCCGGTGGATTCGTGGGTAGTACTATTTAACCATTCTTCTACTTTCTTCACGTACAATGGCCATTCAGTATGCTTGGCGTGACAATATGCCCGAAATATCCTACCAATCTCCCTCATCACCCGCTCGGCCTGGTTAGACTGTGGATGGTATACTGCCGTATGGTTGGGTATGATGCCTTCCCAGCCAAGAGTCTGTCTCCACCTGCCGCTGATGAATTGGGGTCCGTGATCAGATAAAATTATCTTCGGCTTACCTACATTTATCATGTAATCCTTGGTGATCTTTTCACTCAGCACCCGGCTCGTCGCTCTCTTCACACTATACAACCTAACAAACTTAGAAAAAGTGTCCAAAACAACAAAAACATACACTACTCCACCTCTACCCTTGGGGAATGACCCATATAAATCTACAGCCACTAAGTCAAACAGTCTTTCCACTTTAACATAATTCAACTCCCCTTCTACCCTATAATTCACTACTTTTGACCTCTGACACAAATCACATACCCGTAACACTCTTCTAACTCGCCTCTCCATATTCTTAAAAACACAAAACTCTTTTAACAGATTCGTACACTTTTTCGCCCCAAAATGCCCATATCTTACATGACAATCCCAAATAATTTTATCTATCAACTCTTCAGGTACAACCAACCTCCAATCACGCTCACTCCCTTCTACTTTCTTGAACAGAATTCCCTGATATATTTGTATGATATTCAGACCCATCTATATCTCCTTCGAGACTAGCAATTATTTTACCCGATTTATTATCTGGTCTTTGTATGTTCTTAATCTCCCTTAATTCCTCACCAAAAATTCTATCTTCCCTTGTTAAACGAAAAATCTCTATTTCCTTAAGATCCCTCCCTATTTTATTTTCTATGACATCTACCCTGGAAAGAGTGTCTGGTACTTTATTATCTGTCCCCTTAATATATTCCCATGGAAAGTTATATTCCTGTAATGTTAATACCCACCTAGTTAGCCGGGTATGGGTTAATCGGCACGTGTTTAGAAATGACAACGCTTTGTGATCGGTTCTGATGATTGTCCGGTTGCCCAAGATGTATGTTCGGAACTTTCCTACTGCGAATACGATACTCAGCAGTTCTTTCTCCGTAGTCGTGTAATTCCGTTCGGCCGCCAAAAGGGATCTGCTGGCGAAGGCTATCGTCTGATGTTCTTTATCATCATCCTCTTGGTATAACTCCGCTCCCAAGGCGACGTTACTGGCATTAGTCTGCAAATAGAAAGTTTTAAAAAAATCAGGGCGATTCATCATTACCATATTTGAAAATTTTTTCTTTATCTCCTCGAATGTATCCCTTTCCGTCTCTCCCCAATTCCATTGTTTATTCTTCTGTAGAACGGCACTGAATCTTGCAGTTGTCTGTGCATAGTTTTTCTGAAAGTTTCTATAAAAGTTACAAAGACCCAAAAAACTTTGTAGCTGCTTAATATTTTTCGGTTCTGGAAAGCGCATAATAGCTTCTACTTTATCAGGGTTAGCTAGAATTCCCTCTGGAGTAATAATGAAACCTAAAAAGTATATTTCAGTTTGCAGAAACTTGGATTTATCCCAATTAACCATTAGACCCCCCTGTTGTAATTTAGCTAACACATATTCAAGATGTTCTAGATGTTCAGAAAATGTTCTTGATGTTATTAATATGTCATCAACGTATACAGTTAAAAAATCTAAGTCCTTAGGCTGCAATATCATATCTAGACATTTTATAAAACTTGCTACACTAGTGTTAAGTCCAAATGGCAAACGTTTGAACTGATAATTCTTACCATTGAAGAGAAATGCAGTATATCTCCGGCTCTCTGCTGCTAGTGGAACTTGCCAGTATCCTGCGGTCAAACCTAAAGATGTCATGTACTTGACTCCGCTGAATTTCTGAAAAATTTCATTTATGGGTTCCGGTGACTCCCGGTCAGGTATTATGATTTGATTAATTTTCCTAGTGTCTAAACACAATCTTACCTTTCCATCCTTCTTTATTACCACTACCAATGGAGTCGAGTATGGCGATATTGATCTCTCAATAATGTCTCCTTCCATCATTCTATCCAACTCCTCTTCCACTGCTCTCCTCTTTGAAAACGGCACTGGATAACTCCTCTGCATGTAGGGTGTGTTCTCGAACCTTCAACTCGCATACATAGTTCCTGGCTTTCCCAGGCAACTCCACAAACACCTCTCTAAAACGTTCCACAACGCCTGTCGCTGGGGACTCCCTACAACTCCTCCCTCATTAAAAAATTTATCCGCCCTATTTTCCCATATTCTCTCATCACTCGCATACATCTCTCTCTCTCTCTCATCATTCTCTACAATCTCACTCTCTCGACATATATTCACTCTTGTTTCTATGTCTCCATCACCTACTCGCTTCTGTATTATTTTTATTCCCGTAACTTTAATCTCATATGTCACCCTCTTAAAATTAACCCTGACTGGTTCACTCCCATTATTAAATTCTACTATTCTTTGATTAAAATCTATTACTACTTTGTTTCTCTCCAAAAAAATCATTCCCCAAGATTACATCTAAACTCAGTCCCTTAACCACTAGAAAAGTATTTTCAAATTCAGTTTCATTAATGAATATATTTAATTGTACTTGTCTCATAACTCTTTTACTTCGCACTCCGTTTACCCCACTACTGTTACGCCCGCAATTGGTAATAATGGAATATGTTTATTTACCCCTTGTAATTCTCCCATTACATTTTCTGAAACTACTGATATCTCACTTCCTGTATCTATTAATGTTTTAAAGTTCTTACCTTCTATGTTGACGATTACCTCTGTCAATCCGGTTTTTGTTTCCATAATTCCCGTGTCATCTTCCTCCAACAACTCCTTCGACATGTCTGTGATGATGATATTGCTCTGGTAGTTGCATTCTTCTTGGACCCCAGAGTCCTCCGTCGACAATGGCTGGGGCCGGTTCCCCATTGTCTCTTCTAGTTTCCCGTAGACGTACCCACCACAGCTTGGGTGTATCCACCTCCGCTCAGGTTGATATTTTCATTTCCTCTCGGCACTCCTCCTTGGCCCTCTCCCCTTCGTTGATACGTGTGGTTGTTATGCACAGGTGGTGTTCCATGCCGTGGACCGGGTCTCTCTCTCCTACATCTAAAACAGAAACTCTTGAGTGGCATAATTTTCGTTCGAACATACCATACATCTCCACATGTTGCCTCGATTATTTGGTTCTTGTCGGGGGTATGCCTGTCCAGGTTGCGGTCCCTTCTGCAGTGCATGGTTCCCTCCATTGTTTGTACTTGGTGGGTAGTGACGTCTATTTACTTTTCGGTCTCGTATGTTCTGAAACACATCTAAAATACTCTCTAATTCGCTGATAGTTGCTACCTCCCGCGTCATCAATGTTATTTGCACCTCCCTTGGCAAGTGCTTATTTGCCTCACGAAGGACCTGAATGGGAATGGCGGTTCTAGGTATTTCGCTGTACCTCCCAACTACTGGTATTAAATTTGTTAAATTCCCTTACTCTATTCAGGAATTCCATTGGGTGTACTCTCCTATTATCACAACTGAAAGGTTCTAGTTCGACTTCACTGCTTACGTCGCGAGTCATAATTACTCGTTCGGTAACAGTATTTACTTGTTGGCTGATGGCCATACTCAATTCGTTTTTTACATTCATAATATTCTTTTCCACGTTTATAAATTTATTGTAATTCGCATTTTCAAAGTCACTTATTGTATTTTGTATGGTTTGAAATTCGCTCTTACAGCTATTTTCTATCTCACTTATGTTATGGTCATTGCTTTCAATTTTATTCATAGCATAACTAATTTTACATTGAGTATTAGCATTGCATTCATTCATCTGTTTCTTGACATTTGTGTTTATTACACTACATTGTTCCGTGATTTGCTTTTCTACTTTATTTGTCATCTCACTTTTATATCAGAAATACAGCACTCTAATTGCTCGTTCATAGACTCTGTCAATTATTCTTTGACATTTTCACATCATCAATACGTTTACATAATACGTTACTCAGATAATCAAACTTTACATTTATACTACTCTCAAACTTCGCATTCTGTTCTTTAATTTCTTTAAAATTAGCATCATTTTTAACATTCTGCTGTTCACATTTTATTTTCTGTTCGTTAATGTCATTACTTAATTTATCGAACTTTTCATCATTGGCATCAAAACGACTATTTACTACATCAAAATCACTCTTTACCTCGCTAAAGCTACTTTCTAACTTAATATTCACACTATGCTTAATATCATCAGACATTGCTCTCATAAAATTGAATATATCATCCATTGAATACTCTTTTTCTTTTGTTTTCGTTACCACGGGAGTCGATTTTGCTCCCGCCTCACTAATTATTACAGATTGTGTTAAATTATTATCATCTATTTGGCTTGGAGTGGTCTCCATTCCTGAATCATTTGTATCATCTGATTCATTTAAAATGCTTTCTTTGACCACATTAGGGTCTGAATGAATTTCTACCTCCCCCGTGACAGTTACATCAATCATACTGACTTTATTTTCATTATCCTCCATTTCTATTTTATTTATTAGATTAAATCTAAAAAATTTTAACCTTACATATACACTAGAGTCCCGATTAACCGAATCCCGATTAACAGAATTTCCGGATTAACCGAATGATGACGCGGTAATTTTCTTTATTCAAGAAGTTTGCAACTTTTAAATTTTACAGCGTTTATGACTTAAACACTTACTACTGTATTTGAAAATGTCGTTTGAAAATTAATTTTTAGTTTGATTAAAATAAAGTTGTTCTTTTAAACAGTGTATATTTGTATACAGTAATATTGTATGATTTAATTACAGTATTTAAAACTCGTTAACTATAAAGACGTCTTCAATTTAATAGAAGTATGTAATAACGGCGCATGAGTACTGGTAGTTTCCATAAAAAACGATTAAAGGCGCTTGTTGTTCTTTAGTGTTTGTTCTCACTAAAAAAATGTGTGTTACATATTTCCGATTTAACCAAATTTTCGTTTAACCGAATTAGCCTTGGTCCCATCAAATTCGGTTAAACGAGACTCTAGTGTACTTGGTATCAATTACTACTATAAGTCTTACTTAAATATAGTAACAGCCTCACATAACCTGCACGTAATTTCTACGTACTCCCAAATCATGCTTATATCCACCTGTAGGTGTGGTTTATATAAAATTGATTTTATAAAACAGTCCAAGTTCAGGGGCCAATTGTGATTATACTAACACTCTTTTCCTACCACATAATAATTAAATAAAAATCATCTTACCTTTTGTCTGCCAGGGTCCTTCACACGAACTCGTGATCTATAAGCGTGATTTAGGGTTATGTGTTGCAATAATTACTCTCATTTACGGTTAACTATTTCAACTTCATTTATTATTCTTTTTATCTTTCTCCTTTTTATGAATCAATTAAAACATGCTGTCTCCTTCTCTATTCTTTACATTTCAAATGAACAAAATTAAATACTGAGGTAGCGACCCCATCTGACCAAAATCATAAACACATTGAAACACAAAACCATAATATCTCATACTTCTTATAGGCCTAATTAACATTAAATTATTTATTAACTAATTAAAGAAAAGCAACCCAGTATTTACTCACGCACCCACACACTCACATCTTTTATCCCCTTAATTTAAAGCGTTCTTTTATAAACTATTTTAGAATTAATTTTGCGTTCCACTGTTACCTAACTGCCGACCCCGTTGCACTCCGTATATTCTCAGTCACTGATTTGTCCAAAATTTGTTCTCCCAGTTTAATTTAGATGTCACCGTTTTTTTATCACGTTGACGAAGAGTAACTTTTTCAAGATGGCCAAGGTGTTCTCCTGCTCACCAGCTTGCTATTTCATAGGTCGAGCTGGCGTCACGTGACATCTCATTAAGCCACGCTAATTACTGGAAACTCGCTCTGGCTGACTAGCGATCCTCGTACGTGACAATTCATCTGTGCGGGCGAGCATACGTGCACTCGTTCACATACCTTAGCACCTGGAAATGTAGCATGCTGAGGGGCGGACAGACCGAACGTGCAACTGGGTGCCCCGACAGTGAATGTCTATTGTTAAAATTGAGGCCCTGTGTGGGTAACTCCCTTTCGTTGCATTACAATTTTAATAAAATTAATTCCCCAATTCTGTCCCGTTACACTATCTGCCAGTATGCCATATCAGATTTGGTTTTCAAATCATTTGTATGATACCACCTCTGAAAATACCTGTTGTAACAATGAATTGTGGAAAGTTATCCCTTTCTAGCTTCTTGTAGCCCTATTTAATGTATTAAGGTTTTTTTATTAGACTTAGTTTGTCAATAAAGCAAGCCAATACTTTATGAAGTACAATGTATCGACAACAAATATGATAATGCCGTTTGACCACAACATTAAACACTCCATGTGCACACACTTTTGGGTAGTAAAGTAGTAGATGTTAGTTACAACAATTAAATTACTTAGCAAGAATTTTCAATGAAAATATAAATATTATGTATGGTAAGTATAATGTGTTACACCAGCTTGTTGCATGAGTGGCCAAACGTTTGATGATGGAACGCTATCATATGCTGTACACAAGTCAATAATTGTTAGACAATAATAGATGTTACAGTCAAAGTCATCAAATTCACTGTGGCCAAAAAAAGTTAATCAAGTTCACAGCCACGTTTAGTCCATGTTGATTGTTTCTTTCAATATTCACGCAATTGTACACAAGGCATTTTTACCCTCTGGTCAAACCATCAGTGGCAAGTTTTACTGCGAGTTTCTGAAGCACCTGAGAGGCGATTCGGCATAAACATGTAGAGAAGTATAAGACCAATAATTGGATTCTCTGCCATGACAGTATGCCCATTTACACATTAATTGTTCAACAATTCTTGAGTTCCAAAAACATTACAGTGATTTCAGACACCCCTACCCCCTATTTCCCTGACCTTGCCCCCTGTTTTTTCCTACTCGTAAGATAAAATTATATATATAGTTGTTGTGGTCTCCAAGTTGCATGTACAATTAAATTACATTGTGTATTTAGAACTACAAAACGAGGCTCGCGTCCTCTTTAATAATAAGTTAAACCGCATATTAAAGAAAGATTACAAACATCCATTGGACCACAAATGTCGTAAGGATATAAAAACTACGCAACATTAAACAAAAACTTGAAGATAATAATGCTATCATAACAAAAGCTGATAAAGGCAGTACAGTTGTAATTCTAAATCAAGATGAATACAAAACGAAAGTTTACGAATTTATCAGTTATAATAATATATGGCCTTTGACTAGAGATCCCACGGCAGGCTACATTAGAGATATCAAGTAAGTGCACGAATCTAAGTATAAGTAAGTGTATGAGTCTATTTGATACATGCACCATGTGTTTCATGTAAACCAATACATGCTTATGCTCCCGCACTAAATAGCTTTCCAAAAATATATAAGGAGAATATGCCCATACGACCTATAGTTAATTTTACCACAGCACCCGGATATAAAGTGGGTAGAAAACTTCTACAGGATTTAAAGAGTAATATAAAAATAAACAATAACATAATATTGAGTTTTTGAATAAAGTGAAATCATTAAAAATGTTACCACAATGTAAACTGATGTCCTTCGATGTTGTGAATCTTTACACTAATGTCCTGGTACCCCAAACGATTGATATTTTACAGAAAAATCTGGAGAATTCAGGCAAGTTAAATCAACAGGAAGTACAGGAATGTATTACATTATTGAGAGTAATATTAAGCCATAACTATTTCACCTTTGTAACCGATTTTTCGGGCAGGACGACGGACTTGCAATGGGGTCGCTGCTTAGTGGTTTTTATGGCTGATCTTTTATCGTAACTATTTTGAAAATGAAAACATGTTTGTATAAAAACAAATTATTTAATAACTAATGTCCCTTGTTCTGGGCGTCATTTGTATAAAAACACACTTATTTATACTTTTATTTTAATTGTTCGTTACTTACCGATATTCCTAAGGGTCCCCAGAGTTCTTTTATAAGCGAGGTCAGAAACAGTGTGAGGTTATGAAATAAGTATTAATACACATTTTGTATGAAGAGAACTTACTTAATCTTTATTGTTCCTTTACTATGTTCTGTTTCAAATTATGCATTACTCATTTCTGTTTGTCTACAAAACCTATTATCTTTTAGTGTGCTTTTTAACTGGAATACAGCTTCCTGGTAATAGGTAATTTTACATTATTGACTAACATGCTATAGCTTACCTTTTACATCACACATAAACACACAAACACAAACAGCCCAGCCTGCAATTTACATTCTCACAGACCCACAGAAAATTATAAAGCCCTTAACATTTTTTGGAATATTCCCCCCGCCGGCAACGTGGTTTTCGATTGATCATTATTACTCTTTTAAAATTTATTGTTAGTGTCCGAAAAATCGATAGACATGTTCTCCACTTTTTTATCCGACCGCGGTCACATGGGTTTCACTGTTATATAAAAAAAAAAAAAACTGATAAAATTTAGCAGAGCGCACTTGGCTCTGTGTCGGCCGACACAATCAGCGACGGACTGGGTAAGCGTCTCTTGCAAGCGGGAGGAAGTTGATGTCCACCGCCAACGAATTTCGTCGACGCTCATAGTTGAGTTGTTGCAGTTGATCAACTCTGTTCATGATACATAGTGGGTTTTTCTGTAGTATGCGCCGACGATATTTAGTCGCTTCTGGTTTGATGTCACTAAGGAGGCAGGCCTTAATTTGCATTTCCTCCAGCTCGGATCGTAGGTCTCACAAAAACTTCGTTTCTGCGCCATTTTCGACAGCGTCGGTTGATCTGCTTCTCGTCCCCACGCGCGCGTATACCTGTGTCATGCGTACAGACACATGACCACACATAAGCAAAGTTCTTGGAAATCGAGGGTGGCTACATACCTCAACTGATTACACAATGCGATATTGCGTTGCTGCCTTGGTTATAAACTGTTCTATTTGCCACGTGTTCTGGTTTGTTGGAATAAAATTTACAATATATTTTTATGAAACCCCGAAATTGAAATAAAACAAACTACCCCATATTTTGGACCGTTACAATACCCCCTCAATGTAGGGTTGCCAGATTTCAGAGATGAGAAATAGGAACACTGCCAGATTTCAGAGATGAGAAATAGGAACACATGTATCGACAATCGACATTGAATTTATTGATTTTATTTACAGCACATTTTATGGAAATATACTATACTCAACACAATTAACATGAGTACTTTTCACTTGAGCGTGCAATTCTCAACACTTTTTCATTAGAAAGTACATTCTTATAGAAATCACTGCAACTTTCATCATAATTGAAGTAAGTATACAACTCATTTTTTATTAGATCAACTGAACATCTGTTTCGCTCATCCCTCCATTTAATGTTCATAATGGAGAAAACTCTCTCTGTAAATGCATTTGATGGAAATATACTCAAAACAAATTTAACTAAAACTAAAACATTGCACAGATTTGATGCACCAATCAGTTCAATAATGTACAACCATCTCTGTGGTATTGTCATAGTAGTTAATTTTGCTTTCAACTGTTCATTTCCTTCCCCACAAAACAAATCAGAAACCCTAGTGATCTCTGAATACATACTATCTACACTAAAGTGATTAACAATACAAAGTGACTCTGCTAATTTTAAAATATTTTGAAACTCGGGTTTTTTTCAAGTGATATGCAGTCCATTAAGGACAAAATGTTGCCATCACCAAAATCAAACCACTTATATAAATATTTCAGACACACTTCATATATATATCTACATTTTCCCAATTCTCTTTCCTTTTCACCTGGGAAAAGGTCCTCCAATTTATCTAACAACTGTTGCACCTTATAACCAAAAAACAGATCATTTATCCTATGCTCTAACTCTGTTTTTATTTTCTCCATCACACAAAATACTTCACAAATTGTCAGTTCGTTTTTTTCTAAGTTGAGTACACCCGTGGAAAAAATTTCAGTTAAATGCAGAGAAAACTGGAGATATAATTCCACTATTATAATTTGTTTTTCTGAACCAGAGTCACCCATCAAGTTCTTTTTAATGAAGTTGGGGCAATCATCTATACTAGCAAAGTACGATATAATTGCAGGAAGATTTTTCAGCAATCTTTCTATGGCAGGCTTTAGGCTTAACCACCTTGTAGGTACATGCCTTAACAAACTACTGTATTCCATATCAACAAATAGAAAGAAATCTTTCAATTGAGATACTCTTTTAGCTGAATTTGAGAAATAATTGAAAGTCTTAATTACTAACATTTCAATATCTATGGACATAGCATTCATACCAGATTTACAGCAATTATGGACTATATGTGCACAGCAGTTTGATTTTATTATACCAGGATTTTCCTTTTTTAAGTGAGCATAAACAGAGTTTTTCTTCCCAAAGTTTGCATTCGTATTGTCCGCAGTAAAGCTTGAAACCTGGGACAAATTCAATTCGTGTTTTGGGATCCTGTCCAAGATTTGCTCAGACATTGCAGATGCAGATTCACGAGAGTCCTCATAAAAATCGAGAATTCTGTGGCACACACCTGCTTGCACATCAAAGTACCTTACACAAATAGGATAACACTTTTGATTTCCTTTGTTGGAAGCATCAAACCCCACACCAAAAAACTTGTTATTCTTTAACGTTTGAGTTAAATTATTCACGCTATTTGGCCCTAAAACACCCGTAACTAATGCCTCACATTTTGTTTTACCACATGTAATTTTATTTGCAATTGTCGAATCTGCGAATAACTGAGATGATATTTTCACATTGCAGTCAGTGCTGGCGTAGCTAAGGTGATGTTTAACCGTGTGATACACAAATGTAAGCTCAGAAGCAGTTATCTGAAACGAATAAAAGCACCTTAATAGCGCCTTTTCTTAAAAAAATCCTAAATAAACCTATTATTATCTTGAAAATTCTAAATGTTAAAATTGTCATGCACTTACATACCTTGTCTGATTCAACGGAGTCCACCTTGTAGAAACTTTTCATCAGCGTAGTTTGTACTGATGTTAAGGTTAAGCATCTTTGTTTATGGCTTGCACTGTTAAAATGATGCCTAACATCGGTTACGCCACCGTGTGAAATGGAAAATCCCTCTCCAGCTTTTCCAACGCATAAAGTACACTTTGCTTTATATGCATTTCCTGAAACTGGCCGCAGTTCTGGAAAATCTTTTTCCCAAACCGGGCGATACACTTGCAGTCTTCTCTTCTGGTTTGTGCTGGTTTCAATACCTAGTTTTATTTTCGTGGGGTTTGTCTCACTCCCATCCATTTTGAACACACTACTAATACAAAAAGAATCACTTTCAAAACGTAAAATACACCCTGAACCGTCAGGCTGAACGATGGTTTGCGATAAAGTGAAAGAGTTGAGTAATGAATGAGTTGGTCACGCACGCGCTCCAAGCCTCCAACGAACGAGTGAAGCCACGTGGCTCGCTCAGCGGCATGCAACGCAGTTCTGATCTGATGTCACATCCATCTCACTTAACTGCCATCATAATCATCACATGCTCCGATGCTCGCCCTAGCGTGAACAACAAAAACTGCATCAACGTATAATTTGCCACTAGATTCAAAAATACAAGTCATTATGCTTCATGTTCAAAATCGGAACATTTGGCGTACGGTTAAAGATTCGCACCGTACGCGGAACAAAACGGGAAAATTCCGTATTGTTCCGGCTAAAACCGTACGTCTGGCAACCCTACCTCAATGAGAAGTCTTCCGTCCAAAACAGAAGAAATCTCATTGATAAAACCCCTAAGAGGACCGGTGAGGAACTGGTGCCAACAACCCCCTATTGTTCTTATCCTGCATGGGTAAACGACCCCCCTGGCTCGGCGACTATGGATGCGTCTGAACGAGATCACTGGACTTCCCTCTAAGAGATCCCAACACCGAAAAATTGAACAGACACGCTCAACAGCGCACCTCGCCTTCTATCATGCTACCCCGAAAAATCCTCAATCCCTGGCTTAGATCATGCCAGAACCTCAGCCGATATGTTTCCCCTTATATGCAAGCTGGGCTGCCTTTAGCAGATACTGGGCTCACGCACACTCACATTACATACTGAAAATTGAAAAATTCATTAAAAATTTATTTAAATTACAACTCACTGGTTGTTTTCATTTAAAATCAAATCACAAATTTTGTATTTATTTTGAATTATTCTCTTCATTGGTTTTTGTTTTTTATTTAAAATAAATCGATTTAAACATTTCTTATAATTAAGAACATCCTTAACCTAACATGTGATTACACCTAGTCTAACAATACAATTCAATAAAATAAATCAATAATAATAAACATGGTTAGTACACAAACAATCAAATAATCAAAGTTTAAAATTATCCATTATCTGGCAGGCGTAAAATCAGGATTAAAATTTTTTTTTTTTTCAAAAATTTTAAATTCCAAATTTCCAAAAAAAAAAAATCTTAAATTCCAAAAAATTTAACTTTCTTAAAATATTTTTCTTTTCATATTGAAATTATTCAAATCAGTTAAAAACAAAAGTTGGATTAACTTCCTTGCTAAAGATGTTTAGTATCTGGCCTCACCCATCAGCTGATCAAAACTAGGTCAAGTCAAAAACCTTGACCTACATACGTTATGTACTAGTTATATTTGAAAATACCTTAAACACCTGTAAAATTCTATTTTGAAACATAAAACATAATAAAATAAAACATTTAAAATTAACAAAATATTATTATAATTAACAATAAAATTGATATTTAATTTATTCAAAATAGACACTTCATAGCTTTACATTTCAAATTCTATTAAAATTGTCACTGGTTGCAATAAAAAAATAATTATATTTTTATTATAAATCTCTTTCTGTATTTAAACATCTTATTCTCCCTTACTTTGGGTGATTTAATTACTCACGATAACTTAACTTGCCACTTGGCCTGTATACCTTTATAATTAACATTGCGATTATTACCTCAAAATAACCAAATCACATTTAACTTTTGTCAAACTCTACACACCCTACATCCTTATAAAATTATAAACATTACATTTTAATTTCAATTGAACTGTTATTAATTAACCATCATTATTTATCATTTGATGCTATGCAATTCAAATTTATTATTAACCTTCCTGTTACATTATATTTCATCTCTGATTACCTTTCTACTATGAATTTTCTATCTAACTCTTCACATTTCAATCATTGCTTAATCTGGGTGACCTCTGTATTCTCTATGCTTTCAATTGAATAGACATTTATCATCTTACTCCCTTTCTAACAACTAACAATCACTATGAACAACTTATAACACCAATCTCTCAATTATAAATACCTTTCACTAATTCCACTTACCTCTGGCACCGCTCATCTTTGTACTAGGATGTGTGTTCCCAACCTGGCTATATACTGTAACGTACCGCTTTTTCGTGAGGTGTAGTAGAGTTTTATTATATACCTCAAGTAAGATGCGTCACTTCTGAATTATACTAACTGACGTTTTAAAAGGTATAAATAAAGGATTTTGTTTATCTTGTTTTACTCAATCTAAAAGAAATCAATCGAGAGTGTGTGATGGGGTCAAGGAGGTAATTTGTTCAGCCTTATGCAGAAGAGAGAGTAAGTATCATTATTGCCCCTCAGTTGTGACGATTTCTTCTGTATGTTGTGCTGAAATTTTCATTAACTACCCACTACAATAAATTATAACACGTTATAATTCAATATTAATTTTCAATAATATTGCTTTATTGATTATTGACTTTTGTCTCCTGCCACCAAAATATAGGTATCACAATTAATCTTATTTGAAAAAAAAAAAAAAAATCATCTCGACTTTACCGAGTAAACATAGATCTGTCTAAGGAACAAAACATATATGTTGTTATTTACCCAATATTACGCTATAATAAAAAACATCAGTTATTACATAATTCTTAGTAATTCCCCAGGGTTCAGGGTGAATTCTTTGTGTTATGAGAGTGTCAGAAATGGATAATTGCTACGCTTTACAAATATCAAAAAATTAATAAATAATTTTGTTTATTTTTCCAATATTACGTAGTTTCCGGAATTGCCGTAAGAGAGCAGCATGTATTTGTTTACTTTGAAAGAAACATATGATAAAATGAATATTTTTTGTTCCATTTCACTGTTAAAAAACGAGTTTTCTTCTGGACTTATTACGAAAAAATGTTTATATTACCTCGCTCCGTGTTGTCCTTACTGGATTGAAGTTTTATTCTGTGATGAGGTACGTCTTGCGTTATTATTTCCTTTTCGTTTGGAGTATTTTCTAATTGTCTACTGGAAGTAGGCCGAACTATATTGGATCCTCAGAATGTTTTCATCCACTGGTTTTTAATGTATATCACCATTTAATTTGGATTCCTCAGGTATAATTAGTTAGTATTCACTTTGTTTATTACTCTTGCGTGAATTTCGCCTCCTCCAACGTCCAAAAAAGGTTATTTTTTATAATTTTTGTCGCATCGTTTCTTCAACTCTCTGGTTTAGTTCAAAATTTTTATTATATCTTATTAACAATACTTGTTATTTTTCATCACTCTTAGTAACACATAGTATTTTTATTATGTAGGCAGTTTGTGATTATTATAAATTTATATTTTATTTATGGAAAAATAATTCCCTTCCATTCCGGTTTCTTTACTAATTTAATTTACATAATATGTTTTGGTTAATTTTTTTATGACATTGTATATAAATATTTTATCATTTTATTATCATTAAATAAATTTATATATTATTTATTTAGTCTCGAATAGTGTTCATACCCGGTACTACTTCCTGTTGCCATTTCCTTCAGAGGATTATTCTAATTTTATATTATCTTTGGTAGTTAAATTTTTTATGTCTTTTTAAAATTAACCCTGGGTTTCCTTACAATCTAACATAATTATTTGAAACAATATAATATTAACTTGGGTATAACAAATTGTGGTTCATACAATATAAATTACAATAAATAAATAAAATTACAAAAATCAATTAGTATTATTACATACTACTTCCATAGTTTTATCCTATCCAAAACATACAGCACAGTTTAGTAATACATTAATTTCACTTTGGTTTTTCACTTCAATGGGTACACTAGAACTCACTTCGCACTATATACCACTCAAATTCTTTATCATATAGAGTGATATAATTAAATTTTGAGCGAGCTTTAGTTTTACCCATTTCTGACTTTTATTATCATTAGTTACTTTATTGGGACTGGATTATGTAACGTTACATAAAGCCCCCCCACTAGAACAAATTTATTTTAGTTCAACTTGTTGATAGAAATAAATTGTTGATTGGTTCAAGTCTTCTAATGGTCTTGACTTTGTTTTCATAATAGTGTTTCATTTCCGACTGATTATACTCTCTGGTAATTCCGACTGGTGGTAATTGCTATTTTCTTACTTTACTCTCTCTCTCTCTCTCTCTTGGATCGGGCGATTCATCAATTATTTCTCGGGGTTAGCGGTACTTCCACCTTTTATTTGATAAGGACTGGTCACACTAATCATACTAAACTTGTTTTAATACTCATTTCTATTTACTTTTATATACTCGCTTTATCAATTAAGCTTCGGTCTGCTATCTTCCTTCTATTTTCTTTATTTATACTTCTGGAATCTAATATCTCTCTTTTCAGCTATTTTATAATTATTATCCCTTAAATATTCAATTTCCCTAACATTTTTCCCTATCTTGTGCGGTGGTTCCAGTCGGGTGGCCACTCTGGGTCCATACACCGCTGTCCATCCTTACACCTTCTGAGACCAGGGGAACATCATCCCTGCTCATAAAAATTATTGCCGGAACATTTCTACGGTCAATACATAAAAATAAAAAATTATAAGTAGTAGTCAATTAGCGACTAGTACCAAACACTTTTGGGATTCTTCATACTGTAGCTGTTTGTATTTATTTATATATTTCTTCTTCTCCTTGATTCCTTCTTCTTTTCCATTGACTAATAGCATATAACATCATTGATAGGCCTTATGTTAAAATTCTTCTGACTTTACTTCTTGTGACATATTTCTCCGTATCATTTCTTCTTATAAAATCTTCAATTCCGAGAAATTCTAATTATTGTATTAATTATCATCCTCCTTCAGTTTCATTGGAGTCATTAAATTATTCTTTATTCTTCTTATCTGAGCACATTACCATCAATTGTTATTGTTCATTTAATTTTTCTTCTGTTTGTTACCATTACAAATATTACTTTTTCCTATTATTTCATTTTAAATCAGTTCTTTATAAATATTATTTAATCATCTGTTCTCTTTTTCATGGTGGTTTGTTGTTTGTTAAATTATATGGTTTCAAAATAACTTGAGTAAGATGTCCTTACGTGCTTTTTACTAATTCTAATGGTTGCAAAGTATCTTAAGTAAGTTGTACTTACACACTTTTTGAATTTTGGGGTTTTTAGTTTCTTCATTTTAAATTATATTGTTCGAAATAACTTGAGTAAGATGTTCTTACATACTTTTTTGAATTTTGTGGTTTTTATTTACAATGGGTTGCTTGGTCATGTATCCATAAAATCCGTCCCTTTTTTCTGGTTTGTTTGGAGCCTGTTTAACCGTGGTCCATTATTTCAGGTACTCCATGTTCTCGGATTGCTGGGGTGTTCGTAATTAATTCTCTCCTTGATAATCTTCTTACCATCCGGCTCTCCCACTTTGCTGCTATGAAACTTTCACTTAAGTACCGGTCTTCCGTTATAATTCGTTCCTTTTTAACTAACCAGTATTGTACCTCCTCAAACATAACATAGTTGCTCATATTTAATTTCATTTCATTCCCTTTTACCTCTGGATTATTTGCCCAATATTTGCATGTTGTCTTCCGTCTTGAAGATACGGCTGATATTGTCTGATACACTTCCATCGTTGACACATTTAACTGGGATGTAAACTTAATTAACTCCCTCTGTTCGTTAATTGGAAGGTTGAATACATTAATTAATCCACCTGTAATCATCTCCCATTCTTCCTTGGTATTTATTATTTTCTTTCTACTTGTTTTTATTATTTCCTTGGTCTTCTTTTCCACGGTTTGAACATCTTTTTGTCGTGGCTATTTTTATTTTCAGATGGCATTACACCTTGGTATTCTGTAATTTCTATTTCCTTCCTCCTCTCTTCTGTATTCGGACTTACTTTAATACCTTCTAAAGTGCTGTCCAATGTTTCATCCAAATTATTGAAACTATGGTCCATTTGTTTATTTGTCTCCTCTTTGTATGTATCTGCTTTTTGGATACGCGTATTAACATTTTCAAATTTCTCTCCGAAAGTTTTCCATATCTCCTTATTGACATTCTCCATTTTACACTCAAATTGTTTTAAATTCCTATTATTCTCTTCAAATTTTGCATTCATCTCTTCTCTTTGCCCTTCAACCGCTTCCTTCAGTTCATGGTATTGTTCATTCATGGTTTGTTTGATATTTCCATGAAAGGTTTCTATTTTTTCATTTAGTTGTTTGACTAAACTTTCCTCCTGTTTCTTAAAATTCTCCTTATTTCCTCATTGGTTTGTTTCAAGGCTTCCTCCTGTTTTCTAAAATTTTCATCTATTTTATTATTGATTTGCTTTGAAGTTTCCTCCTGTTTTCTAAAATTTTCTTTATTTTCCTCATTGGTTCGCTTATTATCTTCCTGGATCTTGTCATTCCCTTCCATTATAATTCTTAACATCTCCTGTATGCTTATATCTTCTTTTTGGTTGGATTTATCTGGTTGATCCCCTTGGGCATCCTCTTCAACTATTTCCTTGTCCGTATCCATAACTACTTCGGTTTCTTCTGTATCACCTGTCTGTTGGTCCATTTCACTGTCCGTGACCAACTCTATTTATTGTTCCTGTCCACCTTCTTCAATCTCCTTTTCTTCTGCCCTCTTCTTCGATTTTCCTCGGGTATTAGGCATTTCTTGTTTTCTCATAACTGCCAACGATAATTAGATTTTTTGATATATATTTTTATTAAATATAAAAATTCTTTTCTAATTACCGCCCTTTTACGTTGAGCGCCAAATTTGTAACGTACCGCTTTTTCGTGAGGTGTAGTAGAGTTTTATTATATACCTCAAGTAAGATGCGTCACTTCTGAATTATACTAACTGACGTTTTAAAAGGTATAAATAAAGGATTTTGTTTATCTTGTTTTACTCAATCTAAAAGAAATCAATCGAGAGTGTGTGATTGGGGTCAAGGAGGTAATTTGTTCAGCCTTATGCAGAAGAGAGAGTAAGTATCATTATTGCCCCTCAGTTGTGACGATTTCTTCTGTATGTTGTGCTGAAATTTTCATTAACTACCCACTACAATAAATTATAACACGTTATAATTCAATATTAATTTTCAATAATATTGCTTTATTGATTATTGACTTTTGTCTCCTGCCACCAAAATATAGGTATCACAATTAATCTTATTTGAAAAAAAAAAAAAAAAATCATCTCGACTTTACCGAGTAAACATAGATCTGTCTAAGGAACAAAACATATATGTTGTTATTTACCCAATATTACGCTATAATAAAAAACATCAGTTATTACATAATTCTTAGTAATTCCCCAGGGTTCAGGGTGAATTCTTTGTGTTATGAGAGTGTCAGAAATGGATAATTGCTACGCTTTACAAATATCAAAAAATTAATAAATAATTCTGTTTATTTTTCCAATATTACGTAGTTTCCGGAATTGCCGTAAGAGAGCAGCATGTATTTGTTTACTTTGAAAGAAACATATGATAAAATGAATATTTTTTGTTCTATTTCACTGTTAAAAAACGAGTTTTCTTCTGGACTTATTACGAAAAAATGTTTATATTACCTCGCTCCGTGTTGTCCTTACTGGATTGAAGTTTTATTCTGTGATGAGGTACGTCTTGCGTTATTATTTCCTTTTCGTTTGGAGTATTTTCTAATTGTCTACTGGAAGTAGGCCGAACTATATTGGATCCTCAGAATGTTTTCATCCACTGGTTTTTAATGTATATCACCATTTAATTTGGATTCCTCAGGTATAATTAGTTAGTATTCACTTTGTTTATTACTCTTGCGTGAATTTCGCCTCCTCCAACGTCCAAAAAAGGTTATTTTTTATAATTTTTGTCGCATCGTTTCTTCAACTCTCTGGTTTAGTTCAAAATTTTTATTATATCTTATTAACAATATTTGTTATTTTTCATCACTCTTAGTAACACATAGTATTTTTATTATGTAGGCAGTTTGTGATTATTATAAATTTATATTTTATTTATGGAAAAATAATTCCCTTCCATTCCGGTTTCTTTACTAATTTAATTTACATAATATGTTTTGGTTAATTTTTTTATGACATTGTATATAAATATTTTATCATTTTATTATCATTAAATAAATTTATATATTATTTATTTAGTCTCGAATAGTGTTCATACCCGGTACTACTTCCTGTTGCCATTTCCTTCAGAGGATTATTCTAATTTTATATTATCTTTGGTAGTTAAATTTTTTATGTCTTTTTAAAATTAACCCTGGGTTTCCTTACAATCTAACATAATTATTTGAAACAATATAATATTAACTTGGGTATAACAAATTGTGGTTCATACAATATAAATTACAATAAATAAATAAAATTACAAAAATCAATTAGTATTATTACATACTACTTCCATAGTTTTATCCTATCCAAAACATACAGCACAGTTTAGTAATACATTAATTTCACTTTGGTTTTTCACTTCAATGGGTACACTAGAACTCACTTCGCACTATATACCACTCAAATTGTTTATCATATAGAGTGATATAATTAAATTTTGAGCGAGCTTTAGTTTTACCCATTTCTGACTTTTATTATCATTAGTTACTTTATTGGGACTGGATTATGTAACGTTACAATACATACGATCCAATGCCCCTCCAAAATATCGGAAAACACTCCCTTAAACTACTCTATTCCCGCCACAACGCCGCACGCTGCTCACACCTTACCACCTCACCCTTACTACAAAATATCATCAACAAATATATTTATATACCATTCACATTACGCATCTCTACATATACTCACTACTACTGTGTCCCTAAAATATCTAATACTCTGTTTGTTTTTCACTGGTATTTCAAAATTCTTATTCTCTCCGACTCCTATTACAATTAAATCTGCTTAACTCACCTGCCTTATTTCATTATCACCCAAAATCTATCTTTTTACCACATTTCACCTTGATATAACACTAGAAAATTCATCACTTCTCCCCTTATAATAGCATACCTCAATTTGAACGTATTATCTGTTTAATCATCTACCAATCATTATAGAATCTTAATTTCATAAAATCATTTAACTTCATTCTCAAACTTTCTTTTATACAACCTTAATTAAGTAATTATTTTTCATTTATTTAATTCAATTATTTAACAGTTCACAATTATTTTCATCGCTTAATTAGTCTATCAGATTTTATAATTATGTTAATTTATACTGGTTAATTGCAAATTCAATTTAATTGATAATTAATGTTATCAATTTCTCCTACACATACACATTGTTTACATAGTATATAGTACACTATAATGTAGTACTCAAATACATTTAACATAATGACATCAATACATAACAGAATATACAGTCCAACTTATTATTTGTTATCATTAACCACAAATCGTTCCATAAGATAATGCACTTAAAAACCATATTATTCATATAATTAAATGTTCATGAACAATAAACCATAAACAATTACCCCATATCGTCAAATAATAGTCTAACATTTTTGTAACATAGATCAATCTTATTTATATCAACTTTATTATTATTATTATAATAATCCCTTACTTCTATGTCATTCATTATCACTTCTGTTGGTTCATATACCTGTTCAATATTGGTCAATTTTGTCCAGTCTCCGTTAGAATTATCTGTTAAAATCAGGTGAGTTATATTATCATTGTTAACCTCATCTACTGCTATCTCAGTTTCACTGTACGGTAAGTACTCATTCTTATTATTACATCTCTCTCCGCCTAACCTTTCTACGAATTCTTCATAATTTTTCTTTACTTTAAATATCTCTATTTCTCTCTCTCTCAAAACATTTCTCACCATCATACCAAGCTACACACTCTCTCTCAAAACATGCAGGGGATACTAACTTATCATTACGGCACCACCTATGAAGTGCACAAAAAACCAAGGGAAATTTATCTGCAGACCTATCGTCTTCCCAATACTCACGTGAAGCCATTTCTTCACCCCCCACTACAACATTACGGGAAAAATCTACCCCCTGCATCCACTCTACCTGTAAATTCTTTCTACTCTCTCTCTCTGATTCATCACACACAAACATCTTATCAACTTCTACTCTTTCTACAATTTCGTTATCACTATCAACATCTACACAATCATTTTCTAACACCATATTTTTATTTCTGTTATCATTGTTATCACTTATAAACCCATTATTTAAATCATCATTTCCACTACTACTTACCCTGTCATCTTTGTTCGATTTTAATTTGTTTATTACTTTCTCATTTTCTAATTCTATTTCGCCTAACCGTGTCTCTATTTCACTTAATCCTTTATCATAAATACAGCTTTGTTCCTGAATTTCTTTTTTCATTTCATCGAATTTTACGTTAAGATTATTTTCAACTTCTCTAATTTCATTTTTCTGTTCGTTAAAAAATGCTTGCATCATTTTCATTATTTCTGCCATTTAAAAAAAAAATTTGTTTAAATATTTCTTTCAAAAAAATGTTTTCGTATAATAAATATTACACATTCATATTATATCTAAAATTATTGTACTATTTTCTACCATGTGTAGTTACAACATAACCTTATTTTTACGTATTTTATATTCTTTCGATACCCACTCTGTTTCTGAATTCTGGCTTATTTATATAATTATTTTATATAATGTCCATCGTTCGGGCAGCCATTTGTATAAAAACAAATTATTTAATAACTAATGTCCCTTGTTCTGGGCGTCATTTGTATAAAAACACACTTATTTATAATTTTATTTTAATTGTTCGTTACTTACCGATATTCCTAAGGGTCCCCAGAGTTCTTTTATAAGCGAGGTCAGAAACAGTGTGAGGTTACGAAATAAGTATTAATACACATTTTGTATGAAGAGAACTTACTTAATCTTTATTGTTCCTTTACTATGTTCTGTTTCAAATTATGCATTACTCATTTCTGTTTGTCTACAAAACCTATTATCTTTTAGTGTGCTTTTTAACTGTAATACAGCTTCCTGGTAATAGGTAATTTTACATTATTGACTTACATGCTATAGCTTACCTTTTACATCACACATAAACACACAAACACAAACAGCCCAGCCTGCAATTTACATTCTCACAGACCCACAGAAAATTATAAAGCCCTTAACATTTTTTGGAATATTCCCCCCGCCGGCAACGTGGTTTTCGATTGATCATTATTACTCTTTTAAAATTTATTGTTAGTGTCCGAAAAATCGATAGACGTGTTCTCCACGTTTTTATCCGACCGCGGTCACATGGGTTTCACTGTTATTTCACTGTTATATAAAAAAAAAAACTGATAAAATTTAGCAGAGCGCACTTGGCTCTGTGTCGGCCGACACAATCAGCGACGGACTGGGTAAGCGTCTCTTGCAAGCGGGAGGAAGTTGATGTCCACCGCCAACGAATTTCGTCGACGCTCATAGTTGAGTTGTTGCAGTTGATCGACTCTGTTCATGATACATAGTGGGTTTTTCTGTAGTATGCGCCGACGATATTTAGTCGCTTCTGGTTTGATGTCACTAAGGAGGCGGGCCTTACTTTGCATTTCCTCCAGCTCGGATCGTAGGTCTCACAAAAACTTCGTTTCTGCGCCATTTTTGACAGCGTCGGTTGATCTGCTTCGCGTCCCCACGTGCGCGTATACCTGTGTCATGCGAACAGACACATGACCACACATAAGCAAAGTTCTTGGAAATCGAGGGTGGCTACATACCTCAACTGATTACACAATGCGATATTGCGTTGCTGCCTTGGTTATAAACTGTTCTATTTGCCACGTGTTCTGGTTTGTTGGAATAAAATTTACAATATATTTTTACGAAACCCCGAAATTGAAATAAAACAAAATACCCCATATTTTGGACCGTTACATGTTATTTCATAGAAACAAATTTTATAAAAATATTTCATATGCATGTTATGTGGATGATACATTCCTTGTTCTTAATAGCACATATAGACAAATAAAAAATTTGAATAAATACGTGAATAGTGTACATCAAAAAATAAAGTTTACATTAGAGTTGGAAAACAATAATAGCTTAAATTTTCTTGATTTAAATATACAACAAATAAATAACTGTCTTAAGTTTAAAATCTACTGAAAGCCAACCACCACGGGCATTACTATTCATGCCTCCTCATTTTTTCAATTTGCACAGAAAATGGCATCCTTTAACTCCTCTTTCAACAGAGTATTAAAAATTCCATTAGAACCGGAAGATTATATTGAGGAGCTTAACACTATAAAGTACATCACGAGACCAACGGCTGCAGTAGCACGATTATAGATAGATTAGTAACGAAACAAAGAAAGAACTTGCATAGAAATAAGAATGAAACACGCAATAGGGATCAGAAATACATATCAACAGAATATACTAATCTTTTACCCAGTGCTACAAATAACGTTTTCAAAAAGTATGACTACACAGTTTCTTTTAATGTGAATAACTGCATTTTAGAAGCTTTGAGACAGGTCTAGTAGAAAGCTGTTCAGGGATGTATAAAATAGAGTGCAAAGACTGTAATAGTTTTTATATTGGACAGACAGGCAAAAATTCTTGGATATGTACAAGGAACATCTCCCTAAAGCGGGCTATACACACGTTCACTTCTAACTGTCAGTTTGGTGTGATCATTTCTGTCAGTTTTAACTGAACACACCAATCGCCTCCACACGTTCACTTTGGTATGACAGTTCGATGTGGCATCAGTTGAAGTCAGTTTGCTCAAATAATATTTTCGGACGATGAATTGTTATTTTTGTATAGTGCAGTGGCCTGTGTTATAGTGAAGAGAAGAAAGTGCAGAATTAAGCGAAATGTGTGGGTTAAAGACTGGCTTTTGAAACGAGCCCAATACTCGCATATTAACATTTTGGATGAGCTGCGGTTAAGGATGGATGAAGAAACTTATTTGGATCTGCTGTCCCGTGTTTCTCCTTTGATTAAGAAGGAGGACACATATGCGAACAGCAATAACTCCCCACGAAGGACTTTCAGCAACCCTTCGTTATTTAGCAACGGGCAGATCACTGGAGGACTTAAAATTTTCAACCATCATTTCCCCACAATCACTTGGTAAAATAATACAAGAGACCTGCCAAGCTATTTTGAAAGTGTTGAAGAAGGATTTCTGTAAGGTAAGTCATCAAACCTTGTGAATAATATAATTTTTAATTAGTTTCATTGTTTTTTTGTGGATTTTCTCGTATAGGAAATACGCTATCACCGTGGGTGGCATGGTAAGACTCAGGCCCGGGACCATGATAACTTTTCGTTTTGATGTCCCTAGATGCCCTCCTTCATTTACAACCTTACTAACATGCAGTGTACATAATTTACTTTATAACAGGCTATCTAGTAACACCTAAATATATTTTAAATTGATTTTTAGTTTTAATTAAGTTTATTTCCAATCTGGTTATACTGAAACAGGTTTTTAAAAAAATTATGGTATTTTGTTACTGTCACTACTCAAAATACCTACATTGTTTCTTTTTACGCAGCCGTTTGACAGGCACTCACGCTATTCAGCTCACCTCGGCCGATTAGTGGTTAGTTAATGTTAGGTTAGGTTAGTTTGGGTTATTTTTGGTTGGGTTAGGTTAGATTAGTTTAGGTTGGGTTGCGTTAGGTTAGGTTAGGTTTGGTTGGGTTAGGTTAGTTTAGGTTGTGTTTGGTTTAGTACAAACTGTTTTAAATATAAAAAAAATTAATATTAAAAACAAAGTACAAAAATGGTTATGAATTCATTATTCTATAATATATTACATTCAGAAGTAGGAGAGACAAATTTTAGGCTATGAATAATGTAAATTTCAGACTTTATTTGCTTATTACAAATTTCACAAATTATGCATACAATGTTGATGTAAAAAAGTAACTTTCGGAAATTGTAGATATTGTAATAGTAAAGTTAACAACAATAAAGTTAACAACAAAAGATTAAGAACGAAGCACTCATAAACTAACACCAGAACACCTAAGAAAGGAATGATAACTGAGTAACTGTGTACAAAGTATTATATAAGGTTCAAGAACTCAATAAAACAATTAATGTAATTAACTCAGTAAACCAAAGAACAATAAGTAGTGATAAAGAAGAAAGTATAGAAGACAACTTAGTAACATGATAAACCCAATAGATATGGTAAGTGAGAGGTATAAACAAGTCTAACAACAAAACCACGAATTAAAATAAAGACATGCTAAGCAACAAGACAGTGAAGACCACATTAATTACCAAATAACTTAAATGCATGAAGAACTGAAAAGAAACAAAATTAACAAAAATAGTCATTTTTAATAGAGATCAGAATATTTCACCTCACAGAGTCCACCAATTAAATAAAAAGCCTTTTTCTATGTCAGACAATATATTACTTAAAGATAATTAATATTTTCAAGGAATAAAAAGAAATCGAAACAAAAAGGGAAATATCATAAATAAATCATTGAGAAATAGGGAAATAGAGAATGCAAATTTAGGAATTAAATAATGCAATTAACCTGACAAAACAATAACTGATTTTGACAAATACCCAGAAGAGACGATCAAGTGACAAAAAATGTAAATAGTTATTAGTAGACATAAATATAATGTACAAATGTTCAACTTAGTATGTAAGAAATAAGACATTGAGTATAGCCTTAGATTAAAACTATGAGGAGATCTGCGAACCTCAAACAGTTATTTTGTATAAGTGAACTACAGACTGTAAGTCATATAGAATTACAAATATAATAATATTGAACAATAATTGTAAAAATCAGGTAGTGTAACAGTGTAAAAAGGTGAGAACAACAGTGATAGGCTTTAAAAAGTAAAAACAGGCTAGGCTAGGCAACAGTGATAGGCTTTGTGAATAAACATATTTACAATATGAACATTGTATGAAACATGTAATTTATATGAAACAACAAGGCAACTAATATAGTGAAATGAAACCAAGGGAAAATAATTAAAAAATAAAGAATCTTCCGTTACAAACTTATAATATAATAGTGACGAAGATACAATAAGATTCTATGGAATCATATTAATTATAAATTGTGAAATCGAACCTGTGACCCATAAACGTATCATTGCCAAGACCTGAAATGAATGAATTAGTGTTTTAATAAAAAGGAAGGTAGTGTTGAAAAAATATTGAAACCAGACAGAACATGTCAGTTTTACTGCTGGATTTTATACAAATTAAAGACAGATACGAGATGAAATAATATAGAAAAACTATGGAAATAACTAAAAGAAGGATGTTTTAATCGATGGCACAAAAAACTTGAAGTCCAGGAGCGAAGGATCAAGAAATAAGCTTGTAAAGAAAACTCCAAGATTGGTGAGATTACTCCAATGATCAACCACAATATTTGAAAACATTTTAACATTTAAAGATCGAGTTACAGAGATATACTATCACAAAAACTTTATAATAGCGAATACTAATTGTACACAAATAATTATTAGTATTAAGAGTTTCTTTTTTCAATTGTTCATTTGTTCTTTTCTATGATCCAAAGAACCCACAGATACACAACATACATCAACAACCACTAATTACCAAACATTATTTATAAATATTATGTTTTATGATATGTTTATGATTTGTACTATACTTTGGCATGACTAATAGATGAACCCTGAGATTGAGATTTTTCATGCTCTACAACAGAAATGAGTTTCGAAAAGAGTAAATAAAAATAATTGAATAAAAAAAAAGAAAGTAAGGAGTTTGAGTATTTATTTTAGACCATAAAGAGTCTAATTTTACAAATTGGCTCCCATCGCGGGGCTTAAGAGAGGGCAACCTATAGAAGAAAGAGTCTAATTTTACAATATGTAAAAAATTAAAATATTCAGTTACATATTTCCATGAAAAATATTACAAAGTTCATTGTTGTTGCAGATTTGGAATGTAATTGGAGTAATAATTAGAGAGGTTTGGTACGTTTGATGAACCTGCGAACTGGGCAGACATATTCTCTGTTTGTGGCTGCTGGGGATAAGTAGGTTCAGCGGAGGGTACAAAAGAATTTATCGGTGTCACATTACAACGGGTAGTCATAGATTGTTTTTGAAAAGCGGCAAGTTCTGATTCAAACAGCGCATCATTAATTTTTTTCTCAGCGTAGATGAGGCAAAGAATGAAGTTTTACTGCTACATTCCTGCCAAAAACATCAAATTGATCTTCATGCTTTCAGTGGCCAACACTTTGTCTTCAAGCTTCTTTTGGCGCTTGAACTGACCTTGGCCAATTCAAGATGTACTGGAAGCGGAGGAAGACGGGCGTGTTGATGGCGTCTGCGGTCGATCGCTTTGGGTGTCAGATAACTGTGATGGCGTATTTTTTGTTGCAGGACTGGTAGTAGACTCGTTGGCATCATCATCCACATCATAATCCTATAAAAAAGGTTAATATAAAAAAATTTAATTGTTTTATATTTTTTATATGGAGGTTTTAATGCCATGTTTTGCATTTACAGTTTCCAAATAGCGAGGAAGAGTGGAAGGAAATCGGAAGAGGATTCTATGAACAATGGAACTTCCCTAATTGCCTAGGGGCAATAGATGGGAAGCATGTTCCTATAGTTCCTCCTCCTGGAAGCGGATCATACTTCTTCAATTATAAGAAGTTCCACAGCCAAGTTCTATTGGGTATTGCAGACTATGACTACAAATTGATCTATTTCAGTTTTGGTGTAAATGGACGGGTCTCTGATGGAGGTGTTTTAGCCTGTTGTGACATAAATGAAAAAATGGTGAACCAAACTCTATCTATACCCGAACCAACCGTGGTTGATGGCACATTGTTACCATACGTGTTTATTGGTGATGAAGCTTTTGAACTAAGAGAAGACCTAATGAAGCCATTTAATGCAAGTGTGTTGGACTATGAGCGACGTATTTGCAACTTGTGTGCACGAAGAATAATTGAAAATGTTTTTGGCATTTTAGTTGCTAGATTTGGAGTCTTCCAAAAGCCTATCAACATGCGTCTTGATCGCATATCAGATGTGCTTGCGTGCTGTGCTCTACACAGCTTCCTACGAGAAACATCACCCAACAAGTACACCCCTTCTGACTGTTTTGATGAAGAAAGCGAAGGAGTCATAACTACTGGACTACGTATGGAGTCGCGTAGGAAACTCCAGAGGAATCGAAAAGGAACCAGAGGGAAAGAACACAAGGGACAAATTCGTTCAGTATTTCAATGGGAACGGAAAAGTTCCATGGCAAGACAAATATGCTGTCACCGGACAAAAGGCTTGCCGCATGACAAATGGCGCCAATCGTACACTCTAGTGTTTTTGGTGGCCCTAAAAAGGACCTGGTGGCGAGAATGCTGATGTTGGTCGTGCCGCGCTGAGATGTTCGGCGGCTGCGCCCGCTGATCGTGGCGTACTGCAGTCCTCCTCTTCTTTCGGCATCGGGTGTAGAGTCGGTTGCCGGCCCAGCGACGTCCTATTGCTGGCGCGGAACTGGAGGGCGAAGACGCAAGAACGCCGGTTCTATTCTTTGGCCGTTCCTTCCGGCTGACTCCGCGTCGATGTCGTCCGAGAGAGGTGAGGATGAAGTGCGTCCGATGGTGTGGCGATGAAGTGTGCGCAATTTTTTTTTTTTTTTTGATGTTTGAGACCGACCAGTATGGTCGGACTCGGGCTGTTTTGGAGACGAGCTCCCTTCAGCCGTGTGGGTAAGGGGTTTTGGGGGGACGTACGCCAGACGACCGGAGCGCGGAGAAGGTGGAGGCACTTAGTTGGGAGAGTACTGTGTGTTGGTTATATTGTGTGAGGTGTAGTGAGTAGCCATACGCGAGCGGGAGAGGTAGATGGATGTGGCCGCTATAGTTGTTCTGGGGCATCTTTATTTATTCATTTTGCTTTGTTTTGTTTATTTCTTCATATTTTTCTGCGACGTTCTTGCGGGGGGGGGGGGCCAAGACTGGGACGTGTGACGCTGGTCGCCAAAGCTGTTAGGTGGCGACAGGGAGCCGTCAAGGGAGGCGGAAGGAACAGATTCGGATTATATGCGGGTACGTAAGTGTGGAGAACTAGAGCGTGTGTTTACTGTGGTGAAGTGAATAGAGTGTGGGGGAGTTTTATCGTGTGTTGATTATTGAGGCTGCTTTAGGAAGACAGGTCGCTACTGCCGGGGAGAGATAAGTCCTTGGCGGGGAAATAGTATGTATTACTGCGTAATCAGGTCTGTGTCGTTGACGCCGGCGTGGTTGGAGGCGAGGGGGAGGACCATTGGCTATTGCAAGGAGGCGATTTAGTAGGTAGGAAGGTCGGCTTGTATTGCGGGTGTTTCTATTAATTGACGGGACTATCGTTTGTATGGAATTGCGGCGGGAGGCTGTGCGGGAATACTTCCAGTTGAGTTTAACAAGGAAGGAATCAAGGTCAGGTCAGGGAAGCGGGTGTTAAGCGCATACAGGGCGGCATTGGAAGTCTTCGTCAGGCGTGGTCGGTGGTATATGAGTCGTAGGGCCCGTCGTTCTGTGACACGGTGGAGATCGAGGTAGGCTGGAGAGGCAGTAAGGAGAACTGGGTGGGCATATGTGAGGATGGGTCGGATACATGTAGTATAGATGCGGCCTAGTAAGTCGCTGGAGCAGCGGTTTAGTCGGCTGAGGGTTCTGAGAGAACGGAGGCGGGTACGGGCGATGGTAGTTGTGCGTTTGATGTGTGGTCGCCAGGTAAGTTTGGAGTCAAGCGTGACGCCCAGATATTGGCAATCACGCTTCGGACGTACTGATGATGGGCCAACGCGGACGGGCGTTGTATAGAAATGCGACGTGTTGTGTCCAGTGGAGTTGAAAACACAGAGTTGGGTTTTGTCCGCGTTTACTGTTATTCGCCAAGTATTACAGTAGGCGAAGAAAGGTTCTAGGATTTGTTGCAATTTGATTGGGACCTGCCGGTGTGCGCCTGCTGAGACCCAGTAGGCAGTATCGTCGGCGTACTGGGCTAGGCCTGCAGATGGGTAGGGTAGAGTAGGCGGGGGGAGGGGTGTCTTTCGTAAAGATGATATAGAGTAGCGGGCTAATGGCGGAGCCTTGGGGGACACCGGTATTAAGGTGGAAGGGTGCCGAGAGATGCTGACGGACTCGGACTTGTGCCGTGCGGCCATCCAGGAACTGGGAGAGCCATTTGATGATGGTTGGGGGAAAGTGACATCCGAGGATCTTAAAACGGAGGCCATTGTGCCAGACAGAGTCGAAGGCTTTGCGGATGTCGAGTAGGGCTAAGATGGTCGGGCGTTTGCGGGCCGAGTTGTCCTGGATGGCGCTGATAACCCGAACAAGTTGATCATATATGTTGTAACCAGGGCGGAATCCGCCCTGGGTACTGGGGAGGACGCTATGAGTTTGTAGGTGGGGATGTATCCTGGCGACGAGGATTTTCTCGAAAAGCCTGGAGATTGCAGGGGTTAGAGAAATCGGGCGATAGTTCGACGGGAGGCTGGCGCTTTTGCTAGGTTTGGGGAACATGAGGACATGGGCGTGTTTCCAGGCCCGCGGGACGTAGCCGAGGAGGAGACTTGCTGTGTACAGATGGGCTAGGGCTTCGATAGCAGTGGCGGGGAGCGCTTTTAAATTCGGTTGGGTATTCCGTCAGGGCCGGGGGCTGTATTTCTGCATTTACTAAGTCGGTCTTTGATGTCGTCTGGGTCGATGGGCCGCTCCAGCGGATGGTCGTGGTCTGCGGTCAGGACGTCGTATGGGGTGAAGAGGTCTGAGTGGGTGGTCAAAAAAGTGTCTATCGTATTTTCGGCGATGGCGTCAAAGTCCGGGCTAACGGGGTGGCTATGGATGGTCTGGAGAGAGTCCCGAAAGGCAGCGGCCTTCTCCTCATCGCTGACGAGAAGGCGGTCGCCTGACTGGAGAGGGGTATCGGCTTTGGGCGGGTTGTGTAGACGTTTGACTTGTTTCCAAAATCTGGGTGTGTCGTTGTGGAAGGAATCCTGTACTGAAGTACAGAGGCTCTCAATGCGGGAAGATCGAAAGTCTTTTATGGCGATCTTAACGGCATTTGAAAGTCTCCTGTATTCCAAGCAGAGATGCTCGTTCCACCGATCTCTGTTTAAGAGGCGGCGGATCCAGCGTTTCCGGCGTATCAGTGTAAGGACCGGGGGAGGGAGCCTGAGCTGGGAGTAGCGGACATGTTTCGTCGGTATGGCTTGTGCCATCGCCGTCTGAATCTATGTCGTGAGGAGGTCATTGTAAGCGTCCGTTTGCGTGGGGGTGGTGGGTGGGGCTGGAAGAGGGGATATAAGGGAAGCTAAAGCGTGAGAGAAAAAGAGGCCAGTCGGCAGCGTGAAAGTCTGTTACGGCCGTCGTGCGGGGTTCCAGGGTGGGGTATTTTACGTGGCCGTAGGAAATTACTAGTAGAATAGGGATGTGGTCAGAGCCAACATCCAGGCCTTGGGAGATCCCGCTTATTTTACGGGAGATGTCGGCTGAGGTAAACAGCTTATCTGGACAGGTAGGTCGTTGGGCCGGAGTTACCGGCTGGCGGGTAAACGGGGTACGATGGTGCCTGAGACCGAAGTTATTGACCGCCTGAAGCACACTCGTACCTCGGGCGGTGTTATAACAGTCTCCGAGTTGTCGGTGGTGGGCGTTTAGATCTCCGAAGAGAAGTTAACGGGGGTAGGTCATGGCCAAATGATGGAGGTAGTTGACGTCTAGGTCGGCACGTGGGGGGCAGTAGTAGGTTGCTAGGAAGAGGGGAGGGGAGTTTGCGAAGCTGAGTTTGACTAGAAGTGAGTCAGTCGGGCTGTTTGGTAGGGGTACTACTTTCGCTCGGAGAGAGTTACGAACAAGTATCGCAACTCCGCCCGAGTGATATCGATTGTCCTGCCTGAAGAGGGTATAGCCCGGGAAGAACAGGTGATGTCTGGCAGTGAGATAAGTTTCGTTGAGGGTGGCGACGTCTGTATGGGATTCCTGTAGAAAGAGGAGGAGTTCATCTCGTCGAGCCTGGAGGCTACGAACGTTGAGATGAAGAAGGGTGAGATGGTTATTGTGGATTACGCTGCCGTCTTCTCCCATCTAAGCTTATCGCTTGGATTTGGAGTGAAGGATTGTAAGGCCTTCAGGGGTCCGGTTAAAAAGCGTCCTCGTGTCAAAAAGTCGCTTAGTGATCTGGTTTACACTTGTACGGAGTTTGTTGTGGGAAACGGGTTCTGTTACGTTATAGATGACTGCGATGAGGGCGTCAAAGACTGATCGAGTCATGTCTGTTATCATTTTTTGAACGTCGGTCATCATCGACTGAAAGAGGCCGAGGATAGTCGTCGTGTCAATTGTTGTTGGAGTAGAAGGAGCGTTGGGGGTTTCAGGAGTAGTTTCGGTTTCGGCGGGTTGGCCATCGACCGGTTGAGGTAAGGTGGGGGCGGTTTGTGTAGGTGCGGAGGCAGTGGCGATAGCGGTATTGAGAGAGGGGAAGTCTGTGGGTTGTGGTTTCCACGGGTTTGCTTTAGGTGGTGATGCGGGTATTATCGGGACGACGGGGGCTTGCGAGGCAGGGACCGGTGTCTGTTTTGGATATTTCGGGCATTTAGTTTGGCCCGTGAAATGGTCCGTGGAGGAGTTACAGGTCGCACAGAACGGCGAGCTGAAGTCATGGTTGGTATGTGGACAAACGGTAGTGGGAGTTTTGTTGCCGCACACGCGGCAACGGGGTTGGTAGGAACAGGAGGAAGCGGTGTGGCCATAAAGGTGGCAACGGGGGCAAGGTATGTGTCGTTCGGTCTGTCTGGACTCTTCCGTCCGGTAGTGTCTTCCAGCGGCACAAAATTTTCTGCCGGCCTGGGTTTTATTAACTAACCAGGATCGCTGATTGGCTCGCTCCGAACACGTAGTTGGTCACGTCTCTGCGGCTGGTAACGGAGAGCAGATGTTCGCATACCGCTGCCGTCACAATGCGTAAGCCCCACAATGCTCCTACAGCTACAGATTCTGTAATATCTCATTATGTATGTTTTTTTTTTTTTTTTGTATAAATGCATACAATATTGTATTCATGAAAATGCATAATTATCAAGTGTAACACATGTGTTTTAATTAAACCTTTGACTCACGCATTTTGAAATAATGGATATAAAAATTTTAAATTTGGTAAATTTGTTACACTAATTTTTCTATGATTTTTTGATGGTTTAATAAAATATAGGATTACCCTTATCAGTGTTATCAGTCGTCCTATGTATAGGACGCTGTGACTGAGCAACACTTCAAATCTTCAAAGTTTTTAAATTTTTAATTTAAAAAGTGGTCAAATAGTAAAAACAGTTAATAATATTTTTGTCAATAGTAATAAATAAGTTTCAATAGTAAATACATCTACAAGTATTTACAACATATTCATAAAAAAGATTTATTAAAGCGAATTCGCCCACCATTCAGATAAAAGTGTTAACAAATACAATTTGTTACTTATTATTTATTAATAATAATGCTTCATAGTTATGTACTTACCACTATTAATTTCTCACTAGGGTCCCAGAGTTCGTTCTTAAGCGAGGCCAGAAGCAGTGTGGGGGTACGAAATAAAGACTCTAACGACATATATGGTGAAAAGAAAACTTTTGTTTTAATTTTTCTAAAATTATCATTATTCATAGTTACACCACTACAATGGAATCTTATACCTACAACAAGACAGCGGCTGCACACTTCCGCTTAATTAATTATTTATTAACTTTCATTTTTAAATTCTGTAAGTGTCTCGACACAAAGTCATTTTAAATATTCTGCATTTATATTTGATTTGATTTACTACGTTTCTAAAAAAGAACATAAACCAACGCCTTAATCTCTATTAGAATGCCGGCATCTCTCTCTCTCTTTCTCTCTCTCACACACGCTATATGCCCCATACTATAGAACTTGGTACAATTGACTGATAACATTTGAGCTCATTTGATTACTTAATAAAATTATAATTTTGAATTTTGTTGTTTCTACTTAGCCATCGGTATTCCTCTCCGTCGTCACGTGCTACACTGATAGTATGTCCGAACGTTCATTAGATTTTCACATTGTTATTTTGGTTTTATTCACTCCAAATTATTTACGCCATATTCTTGAAATACCGCTTCACTTTTCGGTTGATTTTTCACTTTCTATGGTTAAAAGAAAACATTTGAACCCACGAGTTTCTTTTTGTTCGCCCGGCCGGGGTTAAAATTATTTTACGACTGCTTTGAAACTATTTTCACATTTTTTGAGAATAATATACTTCGCCCGGCCGGCGACGCACTATTACTCGTGTCCGTTACCTGTGGATGTTAATAGTAGACTCCTCGTTCATGGGCTGGAAGTCACTGCCTCCAGGTTATAAATTTCTTGGTCACAGTTCACAGTACATTGAGAGTTTGTATGCTTCGGCCTACAACCTCTCATTAGTTTGAATTGGTTTTAAATGTGAATATTCGGTGTTTCTAGTTACCCATCCGCTGCGTGTTCATATGGTTGGTTGCACGTACTCGTGTTGAATACTTTCTTCGATCTCACGCACTCCGGCACTCGTTTATATTAAGTTTAGTGGTGGTTTCTTTCTATCACATTTTTTTTCTTTACTTCGATTTAATATCTGTGCACATTATGATATATAGTCGGCCGACGTAACTTTACTCGCACTTAGATGTTTTTAGGTTGGCCGCGCGGCCATGAGGTGCAATGGAACTTTTTGTCAATGTTTTCACTCTTTACTGGATAGGCCGATTATAATATTTTCGGCCTATCTTGCACCCGAGGCCACCGTTTTAGATTAGCGAACTTGTAACTGCTCTTTACTACTGTCTGATGTTCATGCAGTGGTGGCAATCTGCCTACTGTGTTTCACAAGGGAGACGGCTGCTGGGGCTATTACGTAATATGTCTAGACAGCCAGACTAGACAGTTGTTTATGCTAACAGTGTGTGTTGCTGGTTAAACTGGGGCACCTCACAGGTGGATGCTGACAATTGAAAATTAAAACTGATTTAAATTAAAACTGGGGTAGCACACAATTATGTACCATTACCATATGGCTTTGTGGTCGCGCCACATGGTTATTATTGTTGCAAGTCGACGATACGGAAGGCTTTTGTAGGTGTGGCTTTGATTTTATTTCCGTCGTCACGGACGCATATGGCAATGAGATCTTGCGTCTTGGCCATTTTTTACGGCGTCGGTTTCACAGCTTGAGGCGTAGTTACTGGGCCCCGCCGCATGTGTGCGCGTAGCCGTACGTGACAAATACTTGATTTCATGACAGAATGTTGCATTCCAAACTACACTCTGCTCCAAAAGTTTACGTAGCTGTTCTTTGTTCAACTGCAGTCGTATTTTACATGGGACTGGTAATCACACGTTTAAATAAATTTAATAAAATAAAAACCCCATTTTGACATATGAAACACAATAAAATTAATTGTCTGTACCAATATTTTCCTATATTGATTTACGTACTGTCACAAAACCCCCTCAATGAGAGGTTTTATGTAGAAACATAAAAACTCTCATTGACTCATTCACACTTCCTAAAGGGATCAGCCCAGATATGTCGCCACAACCTCCTGTAGTGTTTATATAAAGAAAAAGAAATACAATCACTTACCCTTGGTCCAATGATGGTGACCGTACCTGCCTGACCTTACTGGACTTCTCCGGAGAGATCCCAACACCGCAAGGCCAACAGGCACGTAATGCTCCTGCCCTGACGCACCGGCCAGCTCAGGACCGCCGTCACAGCATCACTAAACTCTGAAACATCGAATACAGAATTTTAAATAGTGGCCTTGTATAATCCCATATCCACAACTGATATGTCTCCCCTTAGCTGCATTGGTTTATGTTTAGAGGCATTGGTTTTCTTAGCTTTTAAATTTTAAATAACAAAAACAAACAAGATTTAGGATAGAAAATCCACTCCCCTTTTGACATTCCTATCTTTATCAAAGCTTTCTGACTCCAGTCAATATTACTTTACTCTCTTCGCCACAAGAAAATATATTCTTATACTAAGCATCAACACGTACTCTAATTCCTTAATTTTTTCAAAAGCAACAATAATAATCTATCTCCCTATCATCTAAAATTCAAAACACAACTTATTTAAGGCACACTCTAACTATTTAAACTTTATTTATCATTTTCTGATTAACGTTTCTTTACCACAGAATCATAATTATTTTTTATATTGTAACAGTACCAAATATGGTAGTTACATAATATGAACTAATGTAACGTCAAGTAAGAGAAAAACATGGAAGTATGTCTAGATAAATAAACCTAAGTGTATAAAAGTGTGTATCTACAAATATATTAATAAAAAATCCAACGATGAAGGAGATAATATTAACATAGCAACGCCAAATACAAAATGAAGAAAGAAAATGCCACGAGCCAAAACAAAATATCAGTAACCAGACCCAATAGGATCCAACAGTGAGGGGAACAAACGAAATAAGGACCAACAATCTCCAACAGCAAAGGAGATAAATAAAAATAGCAACTACAATGAAAATATAAGAAAAAGAAGAAAGAAGAAGGACCAGGAAGAGCACCAAGAAGAAGAAAGAAGATGGACAGAAGATATAAGGACTCAACATAAACCACATGTACTAAAGACAATATAAGTGACAAAAGAAATGATGATTATAAATGTGAAAAGAAAACCAGTGTGAAACATTTAAGGAACCACAAACAATTACAGTGTGTACTTAATACAAATGTGAAACCTGTGAATAATTAAGTAATTTCAACTGAATAAACCACACAAACAATTACAGTGATGAAGTTTACAGTGTGAGAAAATAGGTTAATTTCATGATGAAACAACAAGAGTTAAAATAGTCAAATAAACACAGACAATGAGTGTGACTAATTTAATAAAGTTGTGATCAATACACATAATCATAAGACCACCAGAATAGAACAAAATAGAACAATTATGTTATTGTTCATAGAGAACTGACAACAAATAAAAAACATTTGTTATGTATCAAACAATGACAGGAATTAAGTTCCACCATTGACCAGAAAAATATTGTAAATAATACAAAAAAGATTTGTGTTAGTGTCTAAGAAGGAGTTGTATAAACATGTGTAACAAAATAGTTAAAGTATTATAGTAAGATACCGTAGTGAAGTCAGTTTAGTAGTAGAAAAATACTGCACTAAACAGATGGTATTTTGTTACATAACCCCACAGGGAAGATACCTATTACAACAGAAAATCATACATATTAGTATAAATAAATGATCATCAACTATGATATCAAACAAGAATTTGTTATATATAAATAATAAATCCTAAGAGACAGTGTAATATATTGCAAAACAATGCAAATAGAACAAGTCAAACATAATGGCACAGAGAATAGCAGAGATGAGAAGAGTATGCCAATTTAGTTAGGCAAAGTACAGTATCAAAACCAATACCAATGTTTATAAGAGTATTACCAGTAGTGAGATAAATATCTGATAATACATTGAGAACAGATTCTGAACATAATAAGAACAATATTATAACTAAATTATTGTAAACTAACTAACTATGTACATATGACCAGAAGTAAGCTGAACCATTGTATAACTAATTAGTTAAGAAAAATACTGTATCAAATATTGAACACAGATTGTTACAATTGTTACCAGTAGTAAGAGGAAATCCCAATGCTACTTTGAGAACAGATTATGACCATAAAAACAGTCATGTTATATACAAACAATTAAAAACCAAATGACTATTATGAAGAAAACCAAATGTAAACAAACAATGACAAGAAAGTTATTTATGAAAAATATAACATATAAACTTGTGTAAAAGTAAATGAAAACATTATCAAAAGTTAGAATAATATCTAATGCTACTTTGGAAATCCAAACCAAGTAGAACAATAACAATTTAGTTATTGTATTAACAAAAAATAAATGACTACTATGATATGACACAACATAAACAGAGCCATTACTGAAAAATTGAAGGGTTCTGAACTAATTAAAAGATAACCATTGTATATAATAAATTGGGTACTATGTGTGTACACTAATTATAATCATTACATGATATGATTTAAATAGAGAAGACCAAAAATAAGGTGAAAAATTGTATAAGAGAGATAGAAGAGGACTGAAACTACATAAATATTAAGTTAACCACAGTCATATATAAATATTATAGTGTAAAATTGTGTAAATAAACTTTACTAGTATTATTAGATTGTAATATTACTGTTTTAATTAAGGAAAATTAGTTTTAGGCACATTTATGGAAAAACAAACATGGACGCTTAATGACGCCATAACGAGATTTTGTGTAGGGAACAATTATTCCCAAATTGTAAATCAAACCAATCGAGATATAGACTCAAAGTGTTTATTTAAGAAGTGTTTTATTATAATTAAGTAAAATCTGGTGTAACGGACTTATAAAAATAAGATACACCAGAAATAATAAATAAAATCGTTATTGTGATAGTAGTGATGAACGGAAAATAAGCATTCTTGGACTTAAATTAACAAGCAGAATGTCCGCAATTCACTGACATCAACCATTTAACGATAGGACGTAAATTAAGAAAGTTATAGTAATTTTAAACTTTTCAGTTAAATTTTTGTACCCGTGCTGACGTCAAAAAGCCTCAACACCAAACTCGATTTTGTCAAAAAATTAAATATTTTAATAAAACAAAGGCTTTTGGGTCAGAGAGTATAGCGCTTCCAACCAATAGAATGAATGACTTTCGACAGACTCACAGGAGACGCTTTCAGGAAACATTACAGTTCACATCTAGCTTTCCAACGGACAGGTCACGCAACTCGACAGACATGAAGAAGTTTTTATTTTGAAAATGTGCGCGACATATGCATTAAGTAACCAGCATACATAACCTTTAACACTACACCAATATATACGAGTGAAAAGTGCGGAGTTATTTAATTAAACAAGTACGGTCAGTGTATAATGTCGACCGTACTTGCGAGTGATGTGATAAATAAGAAACAGGGAGTACAATTTTATTTAAATAATACCGAACAAAAATAATAATTTCGTAAATAGCTAATTTTTGATACTACGCAAGTCAGATAAGGCGGAGTATCGAAAACAATAATTAAATTATCAGAATTAAAGAAAAATTTAATTCACAATTATTAAAATATTATAAAAATATTTTAATTATTTATAATAATTTAAAATATCATGTTTGAAATAATTATTACTGAATACAAGAATATTTAGTCACTCATTTGACTAAACTTATTTTTCTTGATTTTTTCAATGTTTTGAAATATACTTTATTAATTTTCATACAGTATAAATAAATGTAATTCTGATAATAGTATATCAAAGTATTACGAATGATATGTTTATATGTATAGTTTAAGAAATAATAACTGTTAAGAAATACTTATCCATTGTAACAATACCGGTTATAACTAACCTCAGAATCGTTACGGTAACTTGATAATTTCAATATTACCGATCTGTTCTCAAGTAACATCTAAATCAGATAGAATTACTAACAAGAGTTTTTTGATAAATTTTTCTCTTGTGAATAGATGATTTTTAAAACGAATTATTAAACGAAAGTAATACATTTTTAACTACTGTACAAGTCATACGGCTTGATAATTGCAAACTAGTATTATAAGATGCGTGCGCATTCCCGCGTACGATAGTTCCATAAATACCAGACATATGGTATCAATTTTTGATTTTTATATTTGTTCGCTTATTATTCATTATTGTTAATTTTATATCGTTATTTGTATTACATCTTGTGCCTGGTATCATGTTACCTAAAAGAACCTTACGAAATATGGTAATTCACTGAAACAAAATAACATAACCTATTGAAGTTAAATTATTGTACCAATAACAGGTCTACCAGCCTTGAGAAATGGACAGAGTCTTATTTGAATTTTTAATTGTAATCAGTAATTGAAAGGTTGTTAGTTTTCGATTATTAATTGTCAAAGAGTTTATTATTTATTAAATTGTTAATAAACCTCCACTTTTATTACCAGTGAAAGGAGTATCATTTCTATTAAAAATAAGTTCATTTATTTTTTAATCAGTTCTACCACAGGTGGCGGAAGAATTTAAAAAGATCTAACAATAAGTCAGAATAATAATCAGATATTACTTCATTTATTTTGTGTCTGATACTATATTAAATATTCAATCTGAATATTTACTTGTATATAAAGTGCATGTATTTCAGAAGAAACGTCACAGAACAGGACTGAAGTACTCACGTGTGGTAAGTGAGGGAGGTATACAACAGAGTGCGCGAACCATTTTAAAATAAAAGAAGTGGACTATTATTACGCACCCATTAAAAAACAACACAATAACTCTAATAACCTTAATAATTACAATTACATGTTTTAATAAAAAACATTATCGTAGATACCAGTGCGTGTCTACACTCACACGAACACACCAAAATATATCGAATACACCATTATAACTTGTTCCTTAACAAGTTGACGAACCCAACGTGGGGCTTGACATACTAAGACCCCAGGAACGTAGATACTACATAACTACATCCTAAATTCAATACTTGTAATTTTACATTACAAGTTGGCTAGCCCAACAGTGTGGCAGAAGTGAGTGAAGATCCACGAAGAATTTATAAACACAATCTACATAACTACATCAATACTACATCTACAAACAACAACTACTTGTTCTATTACAATATTCAACACCAATATCAACATTATTTCTTTACTTAATATTTGTTACCGTTGCTACCCCTGTAGCAAACCCCTAACCACACACACTATTACCCCCTCTGGACTGTGGCGCCCAGTTGCTTCCACAAGGACTGAGGTGGAAGGAGTGAGCACTTTTTTCTTTTCTCTCACTCCCATCCTTGTTTCAGCATTACAAAAACTTCAGGGTAAGTACCCCTACTTATTATCTTAACATATGCCCCTAAGGTCTACCACCCCTATTTGGGTGAAAATAGCCTGTGTTAAAAAATAACCTTAGATTCCCTTTTTGTTGCCCGTTAAATTTCTATGTTTGACCAATTTCAAAGGCAACCAACTGTGGTCAGTTTTACAATTTCTGCCCACAGCTGATCGCCATCCAAAACCACGATCTGGGTTGGTAAGGCCGAGATCGCCCGAAATGTAGGGAATCGCATTTAAAACATGTTATACATACATACAATTCATGTTCAAATTCCTATGCTAATACATAATAAACATAATACATAATAATACACTCATAATTAACATTGCGATTATTACATTAAAATAACCAATTCACATTTAACTTTGATCACAATTTACACACCTTACATCTTTAAATTTACGTATAAAATTATAAACATTACATTTTAATTTCAATTGAACTTTTATTAATTAGCCATCAATTATTTATCATTTACTACCATTTAATTCTTCACAATTTCAAATTTAATATTAACACTCATGTTACATTATATTTCATTTCTTATTACCTTTCTACTAGGAATTTTCTACTTAACCCTTCACATTTTGATCATTGGTTAGTCTGGGTGACTCGTGTATTCACTATGATTTGACTTATTGAAATGGCATTAATATTTTTAATCTTGCTCCCTTTCTTCCTACTAACAATCACTAACATAATACATAGGGTGACACCGATCTCTCAATAATAACCCCCCTTCACTAATTCCACTTACCTCAATTTATTCTCCTCTTTGTACTAGGATGTGTGTTCCCAACCTGTCCATATACATTCCTAACCCTTTGCCCCCCTGGAATATCGGCAAACACTCCCTTAAACTACTCTATCACTTGCCACAACGCCGCACGCTGGTCTACTTGCCACTTCGCACGCTGATCACTCCTTACACCACTACCCTTACTACAAAATATCACCATCAATTATTTACTCTTTAATTACATATTACTCACCTTCTCTACGTATAATCACTAACACCACTATGTCCCTAAAATATCTAATACTCTCTTTGTGTTTCACTGGTATTTCAAAATTCTTATTTATCTAACTCCCATTAACTTTAATTGACTAACTCAAATGCCTTTATTTTAATAATTATCACCCAGGCTCTATCCCTTTTTAACACTTTACATTACTGTGATCATTGACAATTGCATTAGAAAATTCATCCCTCACCTACTAATAACAATACATCTCAATATCCAAATATATTACATGCTTAATCATTTATTATTCATTAGAATCTAAATCTCATAAAATCATTTAACTTCATTATCAAACTTTCTTTTGTACAACATTAATTAATCAATTGATTCATCTACAATTTATTTTAATTCAATTATTTAAAATTTCACCATTACTTTCATTACTTGTTTAGTCAAAAAAATGTTAATTATTATTATTAAATCAATTAAACTATAACTTCTTGTTACATACATGGTTTACATAAAAATAAATGTAACACACAACATCAAGAAACACAAATACATTGACATTAATACACACAAAAAATATACAATCCAACTTATTATTTTAGCATTGACCATAAATCAGTTCATAAACAATCCATTTTAAAATCACTGTCCACATATATAAATGTTCATAACACAATAAAACAATTTATCCACCATCATCAAACAACAGTAAAATCTTAGGTCTACATACATTATTTTTTATTAAATATATGATATTATTATTATCAATATAATACTTATTTAAATTTGTATATTTTTCCACAATGTCGTTTGAATTAATAGGCTTATCCCATATTATTTCATCATACAACATGTCATCATAGAGTATGGTCCTGTCGCCCTTAGTGTAATTTGTCATAATCATGTAAGTCATATTATCATCGTTTATAACATCATCTTTAATAACAGCATCTTTAATCCAAGCTAAGTATTCATTGTAATTATACATCATCTCTACTATCTCAGTTTCACTATAAGGTAAGTACTTGTTATTATTATTACTTCTCTCTCCACCTAACCTCTCTACAAACTCTTCATAGTTTCTATTTACTTTAAAAATCTCTATCTCTCTCTTTCTCTCAAAATATCTCTCACAATAACACCAAGTTACACACTCTCTCTCAATATATGCAGGGGACACTAACTCATAGTTACTGCACCACCTATGAAGTGCACAAAAAATCCAGGGAACTTTATTTGCAGACCTATCGTCTTCCAAATATATACTGAAGGAACTCTCGTCCTTCCTAAACACATGTGAAGCCTTTACTTCACCACCAACTACAATATCACGGGAAAAATTTACCCCCTGCAACCCTTTTACCTGTAAATTCTTTCTCCACTTTCTCTCTGACTCAACACACACTAACATCCCATCATTATCATCTTCTACTCTCTCTAAAATTTCGTTATCACTATCAATATCCACACAATTATTTTCTAACACCATATTTTTATTTGTATTGTCATAATTCTCAACACCACTTACCTTATTATTTGTCATCTGACCATCTTCATTTACGTTTAGTTTACCTGTTTCTCCACTATTCTCTACCCCCCTTTTATTCTCGTAATTCTCGTCTACTTTATTCTTTGGTCTATCGAACTTCTCATTTACTAACGCTACTATTTTTTCTTTCGTTTTATCGAAATGTGCATTCATTTCATCAAATTGTTTGCTAAAATTAAAATTTTGTCGTTTAATTTAATCTTTCACTTCATCAAATTTGGCATTTAAGTTATTATTTTGCTCTTTCATAAGGAATTTCATCATATTTATTATGTCACTATTATTGTCTTTTTTGTTTTCATGACGAGTTGAGATGGGTGTTACTGGTACTCTATCTAACTCTACAGATTCGGTCGCACTCGACTCGATCTGACTTACTGGCGTCGAACAAACTCCCATTTCACTCTTAAACGTTTGGTCAGTTATGCTGACATTCTCGTTATTGTTTGCTATTTAAACAAAAAAATCTTTTACATATATTTCTTTTCAAAATATTACCCTGTAATATTACACAACCTTATTATATATAAAAAAATATTTTATTTAAACTATTTACCCTACCACACGTAGTCACAACATAACCTTATCTTTACGTCTTATATTATATACCCTTTCGACACCCACTCTGTTTCTGATTTCTGGCTTATTTTATATAAAATTTTATATAAAGTCCCTGTTCAGGCGCCATTTGTTAACAAATACAATTTGCTACTTATTATTTATTAATAATAATGCTTCATAGTTATGTACTTACCACTATTAATTTCTCACTAGGGTCCCAGAGTTCGTTCTTAAGCGAGGCCAGAAACAGCATGGGGGTACGAAATAAAAACTCTAACGGCATATATGGTGAAAAGAAAACTTTTGTTTTAATTTTTCTAAAATTATCATTATTCATAGTTACACCACTACAATGGAATCTTATACCTACAACAAGACAGCGGCTGCACACTTCCGCTTAATTAATTATTTATTAACTTTCATTTTTAAATTCTGTAAGTGTCTCGACACAAAGTCATTTTAAATATTCTGCATTTATATTTGATTTGATTTACTACGTTTCTAAAAAAGAACATAAACCAACGCCTTAATCTCTGTTAGAATGCCGGCATCTCTCTCTCTCTTTCTCTCTCTCACACACGCTATATGCCCCATACTATAGAACTTGGTACAATTGACTGATAACATTTGAGCTCATTTGATTAGCTAATAAAATTATAATTTTGAATTTTGTTGTTTCTACTTAGCCATCGGTATTCCTCTCCGTTGTCATGTGCTACACTGATAGTATGTCCGAACGGTCATTAGATTTTCACATTGTTATTTTGGTTTTATTCACTCCAAATTATTTACGCCACATTCTTGAAATACCGCTTCACTTTTCGGTTGATTTTTCACTTTCTATGGTTAAAAGAAAACATTTGAACCCACGAGTTTCTTTTTGTTCGCCCGGCCGGGGTTAAAATTATTTTACGACTGCTTTGAAACTATTTTCACGTTTTTTGAGAATAATAAACTTCACCCGGCCGGCGACGCATTATTACTCGCGTCCGTTACCTGTGGATGTTAATAGTAGACTCCTTGTTCATGGGCCGGAAGGCATTGCCTCTAGGTTTTAAATTTCTTGGTCACAGTTCACAGTACATGGCTTTGTGGTTGCGCCACATGGTTATTATTGTTGCAAGTCGACGATACCGAAGGCTTTTGTAGGTGTGGCTTTGATTTCATTTCCGTCGTCACGGACGCATATGGCAATGAGATCTTGCGTCTTGGCCATTTTTTACGGCGTCGGTTTCACGGCTTGAGGCGTAGTTACTGGGCCCCGCCGCATGTGTGCGCGTAGCCGTACGTGACAAATACTTGATTTCATGACAGAGTGTTGCATTCCAAACTACACTCTGCTCCAAAAGTTTACGTAGCTGTTCTTTGTTCAACTGCAGTCGTATTTTACATGGGACTGGTAATCACATGTTTAAATAAATTTAATAAAATAAAAACCCCATTTTGACATATGAAACACAATAAAATTAATTGTCTGTACCAATATTTTCCTATATTGATTTATGTACTGTCACAAAAGGCAAATTAGTGAAGCGAATTCGCCCGGCATGAGAGAAAAGCGAGTAAACGAAGTGAATCTGCTCGCCATGTAGAGGGACCGTGGTGAAAAATTACTATAGGCCTATTGAAAAAACTGACTGACCTTCTCCGAGCAAAGCTCAAAGGGTTAAAGCGTTTATAAAAAACATACTTGAATTAAATTTAGGTCTACCCACATAATATAAAGAGTACGTTGATCGCACAACTGTATTGCGTATCACAACATGTATTAATGACATCTAAATATGCCAAAAAAATTGTTTTAAATTTAACCAAGACTTTAAATTCAGACTTCCACTTACCTCATTCTCACTAGCAGCTGCTAACAAAGATTTCGCCATCATGGGTGCCTCTTGATCTGTCAGGAACAACAACTGGTCATAATACCATAATTTAGGCTGATATATTTCGTCTGCACCCATTCCACTAACCAACCTGTCTGCTTTTTTCATTTCCTTACGAAAGGCACTTCTCAAACTGTTGATCTTTCTGGTTACCACTTGTTTGTTAGCAAGTGGGTCGATCTCTTTAACTTTTTCAACAAGTGTTTTGTAAGATTCATCACGTTTTTGTTTATTGTGGTAATCTTTAGATGTGATCTTCCAAAGACATTCTTCCCCTCTGAACAGTTCTATAAATTCGAGGAGAAAATCTTTGCTCCAAGAACTCATGTTAACAATATCACTGAAAACACAACTAATACACAAAACGAACAAAACCAGATGTTGCTTGAAAAAGCGCTGTCAATGTCAATGACTGACGCAGACGACACGTACAAATGCGCGGGACTGTTTTGTTGTCATTGTAGACGGCACTTGTGCGCATTCGCCGGATGTCTGATGTGAATAACTGAACTGACGCGACCATACAGACACTCACTTTGGTGTGCCGTCAGTCTGTGTGTCATGCCGAAATGATGAATTTTCATCATTCCATCAGTTCAGTTTTTTGGTGTGAGCTCACATCATTTGTTGCATACACACATCACTTTGGCATGTCAGTTTGGTGTGTTCATTCCGAACTGAGAGTTAGAAGTGAACGTGTATAACCCGCTTAAGGGTGACATTAGGAACATTAAATTGAACTTTGCTTTACATGTCATCAATCATAACCATAATTATTCCAGTTTTCAAAATAGTTTCAAACCACTGCATTTCTGCAAAAAGAGCAAACTCGTGGATGCGTTGGAAGAGTTTGAAATTTACAGAGCCTCCAAAACTCAGGGTGATCAGCTTCTGAATGGAAAACTTTCTTTCAAGTCCAGCGAGGTATATGATACAGCTATACACGCGCTAGAACAATATGGTGGATAAGTGCGGGCACAGTATGATGTAGAATCATTAGTCACTCACAAGATTCACAGTGATGCGCATCGTGAGATAACGCAGGTTGGGAGTCGGTTAAATAACGGGATGTCTGTGACTTATTAATTGAAGAACTCCATGTGAGTGAACATATTTTATCACCTGATGATGGGACTATAAGTCTCAAAACGTGTTGTGTATAAAATATAAAAATAAAGAAGTTTGCAAGAAAGGGAACTTGTGGATACACAAGGTAATTTTAACAATTTAATAAAATTATAGCTGAAAGTGTGTCGTTTTAACACGATTGAGGAGAGCCAGACAGAAACAGGAGTTATTTAACACACTCACATTTGAGAACTTCCAGAGATGAAATGTATCAAAGGAAGAACGCTGGGATCACTGTATAAATGCTCAAAGGGACCACTTTGAAGTAGATGGTGGAAACTAGACGTTATGGTAAACAACAATTTTTAACTGCTAAATTCATGTGAACTTTTGGGTAGCACCTTGTAAACCATGCCTGTTGCCCGTTTCTAACAACAGCATTAAAATAATATAGGCTTACAAGAGCACACACTACAGGACACAGACAGAAACAATTCTGAGGAAGACATCAAAAAAGGTATGAAAATGTAGAGAGAATAATGACGAGAAAGGACACACATAAAAAACGACATCAAGAATATGTGCACATATGGGAGGATAAATTTGGTCATTGTTGTATCCCACATCCTTATTGCCTTGGGTTTCTATTTTTCCATTCCCCTGATTTTCTTTTCTTTTTATGCTTTTTTTTCCAAAAACTGCAATATCTACCCTTCTTTATTGTTTTGCCTGAAGCCTAGATTAATAGCATCTTAGGCTACCAATTTGCTGTCATACATTCAACATAATCACATCACTTATCTAAAAATGAACTTTTTCTTTTTTCTTGTGAAACTTACTGTTTTCCGTTGAACGTGTTTCGGCGTACGTATTCGCCTTCTTCAGCTTTGAGCCAGACTGCCATCATTTAGTAACGGTTGTTGTATGGAAGGTGTAGTGGGGGTGGTGTGTGGAGGAAGGGGATTGGCGCGGGGATTCAACTTAATGTTTGTTTTTTGTATAATTGTGTCAAAAAGTGTATGTGATTTATATTGTAATTGATCGTTAAGTATGTTGTTTGGTTGTGTTGTGTGGTGTTTATATATTTCATATTGTTCAGTTGTGTTGAGTTTTCGACCTTTGGGTAAGTAATGTAAAATTTCAAGATTAGTGTCTATGTTGGTGTAACTGTGGTTTTCTGTGTGTATGTGTGCGGCAAATGCGGAGTGTATATTGTTGTTGGTTAAAGCTTTTAAGTGTTCAGAATAACGGGATGAAAAAGATCTTCCCGTCTGGCCTATGTAGAAACTGTTGCAGTCATTACAATTTAATTTGTAAACACCTGTTTTGTTATATTTGTCTATGTCTGTGTTTGTATTACTGATGTGTTTTTTGATGGTATTGGTTGTTCTGAATGCTATTTTGTATTTGTGTTTTCTGAATGTATTGGCGATTTTGTGTGTGTATGAGTTGTGGTATGTGAGTGTGATGTATTTATTGTGTTGTGTGTTGATGGTATTTAGTGTTTTGTTGTTTTTGTTTTTGATGCGTTTGTGTAGTATGTTTATTAAATTGGGGTTATAACCGTTTTTGATTGCTATGTATTTTATTGTGTTGAGTTCGTCGGTGTAATCTTGTTTATTTAAGGGTATTTTAGTTAGTCTATGGAGCATATATAAAATACCCTTAAATAAACAAGATTACACCGACGAACTCAACACAATAAAATACATAGCAATCAAAAACGGTTACAACCCTAATTTAATAAACACACTACACAAACGCATCAAAAACAAAAACAACAAAACACAAAATACCATCAACACACAACACAATAAATACATCACACTCACATACCACAACTCCTACACACACAAAATCGCCAACACATTCAGAAAACACAAATACAAAATAGCATACAGAACAACCAATACCATCAAAAAACACATCAATAATACAAACACAGACATAGACAAATATAACAAAACAGGTGTTTACAAATTAAATTGTAATGACTGCAATAGTTTCTACATAGGCCAGACGGGAAGATCTTTTTCATCCCGTTATTCTGAACACTTAAAAGCTTTAACCAACAACAATATACACTCCGCATTTGCCACACACATACACACAGAAAACCACAGTTACACCAACATAGACACTAATCTTGAAATTTTACATTACTTACCCAAAGGTCGAAAACTCAACACAACTGAACAATACGAAATATATAAACACCACACAACACAACCAAACAACATACTTAACGATCAATTACAATATAAATCACATACACTTTTTGACACAATTATACAAAAAACAAACATTAATTTGAATCCCCGCGCCAATCCCCTTCCTCCATACACCACCCCCACTACACCTTCCACACAACAACCGTTACTAAATGATGGCAGTCTGGCTCAAAGCTGAAGAAGGCGAATACGTATGCCGAAACGCGTTCAACGGAAAACAGTAATTTTCACAAGAAAAAAGAAAAAGTTCATTTTTAGATAAGTGTTAGTGCTGTGAAAGAAGAGATGAATAATCAAGACAACTATAATCACATCATATTAGATATTTCATTTCTAACTTCTGTGATTGATTTTTCAACACTCGTCTAATCTACAATTGCTTCATTTCACATTTAATTTTAAATAACCATGCCTCAAATATTTTCGTCATAACAGAAACATTTTAATGATTGAATAACAGTTCAGTAGTATAGAAACATCTTAATGAAGACTCTAATTTTCAAAAATATTCATGTAACAGTATTTTCGAAAATCTAGTTAGGCTTGTTGGCTTCAATCGTTTGGATCTTCTGTGAGTGCATTAGGGTGTGTTAATATTTTATCTCAATATTTAGCACTAGTTTTGGTTCTTTCTTCTTTAATTGTTGGAATCTTTCAATCTGGTCGTAAAACATTGTCCTGTATATAAGATGTAGGATTAATAAGTATTTGGAAGACTTTATTTTGATACGTTCATGAATTTCTATGTTTGAGTTGCTGGCTGAACTCAAATGGGGAATCTAACATATCCAGATAGGTTATAAAATAGCTCTGCAGAATAGTAACATTTTTTCTGTTAACAGCTTGATTTTTTGTTTCATTGATCCAACATTCCTAATGTGAGCTTCAAATATTTTCTTCATTTAAATATGAGTTTGCAATATTTGTCTTCTGTCAAATTACAGATGTGAGTATTTTGCAGAATCTCCTTTTGGAATTTTGTTTTTTGTTTTCTATATACCGGTACTACAGCAATGGGACATTTTTCTTTTTTAGGTAAAAGTAAATTTCTTGATTTACTTTTATGGCTTTTGTACATCAGCATTGTAACCATTTAATTGAGATAATTTTGTAATATTCTTGATGCAGTAAAAGGATTTTGATTTAATGTTAGAACCAATCAGCAACATTTGTTTTAATTTCTGGTAGGTTTGCTGTTAATAATGAATACAGCCTAAGTCTGAGACTACTACCATACAGACACTACTGTTTCCTTGCTTGGTCCGTATGTCTTTTTCTCCCAGTAAGGACTTTCCTACAAATTCCCTTCTTCCATTTTATTCACATCTTGTCTTTACTTTTTATTGAACAAATAAAGAAATATTGAGAATTGTAATGGGTGCAGTTCATCAGTTGCTGCAAGAAGTAACTGTTTATCAGGTATTTTCATTATTTCACTGTTATATGGATTTGGGATAGACTACGTCATTCAGTAACTTTTTATTGTATGACACGTGTTATTACACACATTACACTAGTTTTGACCTGTATTTAACTGTAGAAACGAAAAACACGGTTTTGCACGTTTTTGTGGCTGTCAGAGACAAAGTGGTCACTCTGACCTGAACTATTAACAAAACAAAAATTGAGCGATAGAAAATTTCATAATCCATAGAACTAAAGTTGACTGTTTTTCGTAAGCTTATGTGTGTGAGACGGTAAAAAAAAATTCTATTCCGAACAATTCTGCACATTTTTGTAAACAAACGTAGGAAATACAACTTTTGAATTTGACCGAAATGGCACCACGTGTTGCGCGCGCATCTTTGTCTCAACGTTTTGTTTTCATTGTTTATGGTGCTAGTGTAACTGCAGTTTACAGTAGTAGGTTATGGTCCGCGGTAGTTAGTTCGGTTCCGTGTAAATTGTTATTGTTAATGAAGTTATAATGCCGTTTTTACATTTCTGTTCGTAATTATTGATAATCGCGGGTAGTGATACGTAACTTATCTGCTGAATTGTATTCAACTGAATTAAAATTTAGAGTCTTTTGTTATGAAGCGTTTTTTCTCACGAAGAAAACAAGGTATTGTGTTTCTCTTATTTCGACATGACAGCGGATGAGTTATGAAATATTTGTGATATATTCAGCTACGCTCACAATTCGTCTGCTTCCTTATATTTTCTGTGCGTACACGTAATTACGGAAATAATGGCTGGCCATGGTGTGGTTGTTTGGGAATGGGAAAACAGACAGGGTCGTTGGAGACCATATAGCCCCGAAGTATCTCAGTTATTAGAAAGAGCAAACTGTAAAAAGTTGACGAGAGTAATGCTAAGTGATGCTGATCCTGTGTTGGATCGTTACTACATCAATTTGAAGACAAAACAACAGTGCTCGGAGGAATCCGGTACAGGTGGGTGTTTTTGTCATTTTTTGTTTGTGTTTTTTCTTAGAACACATCTGTTCACCATAAATTTTTGTTTCTTATGTATCCGTTTCAAATATGATTTTTTTTTCGTTTTTTAATGATACATATGGTTACCAGATATCTATGTCATAATTCAATTTATTATTTAATTCGATTTACTTAACAGATTATTCTCGTTACTTTATTTAAAAAAAATTATAGAATAATTAACAATACAGTTGCCAGAAATTTATACTTGAAAAATGAAAACAATTATACTGATTGATGTATTTTGTAAGCAGAAATAATTACGGCTGTGTCAAATCCCTATTGATAACACTTATCAGCCCTACACAGGAAATGTTAATAAATAGACCTATTTAAATTGAGGTTTGATTTAGAAGCGGTGACTATGGTGAAAATAGCAACTTGTTGATATCTCATCGCCCAATACAATGCAAGATGAGTAGCTTTTTGTTATGTGTAGTAACGAGTAGTAACAGTAAACTATAGACACCATTGAAACGTACTTTAACAGTTAACACAGCAGTTGCAGTAAACTGCTGGAGTATTTCACACTATGGAGACCCATCTTTGCAATCCAAATTCTGCTAGTACAAAATGGGCCTATCCAGTGATCAGAATTTTTTTGGAGGAGAACTTAGAGCACTTGGTTATTTTAAGATGGGGGTCCATAATATTTTTCCTTCTCTTTGTGTTTAACACCTTCCCCCAAAATGAAATTCTTATTCCATCTATATATAGAATATCATTACGTCCATATAAACATGTTTGCAGTATATGACAACATTCCATGTTAATTTGGATAAGATTTTATAGGTGACAGAATTTACAATAACCTATGTTTACAATAGTAAAATTTACTTTTATTCGCTGTAGGTTTGTGTATTTAGTATTTAATATGGTGGCATGGTAATTTCACTTAAGAATCTTTAAAAGTAAATGGCGTTAAAAGTGAATCTTGGTAACCTAATAATAATGGTCAAACACTTTCTGCTTCAGATGACTGAATTAGACTGTACTTTTAATAATTAATATTCAAATTTATATCTGGTCAAAGATATAGAAAATAAATTTACTTCTCAGAATTAGAGGGCAATTTCAAAATGTTCTGTATCCACCTACCCTTCAGCACTACTAGCGTAGTTTAGCATTGGTCTTTACTATTTATTACCACAGTCTGCTTCTGCCCTTGGATACCACTCTTTAGTTCTCAATATGCTTTGTTGTAAGATAATGGACTAACATAAGCTGATGCTACAACAATACAATTGTTCTGTTCATGTGTATATGTCAGTACAAGTATCTGAGTATAAACTAGATTTTATAGCTCTAGTTGCCTTGTGTGTTATTGAACCTTCTCAGATAAATAATTGTGTGTTGTTGAACCTTCTCAGATACATAATTGATTCTTTTTGCTCCCTTGTTCTGTACTTACAAGCATTATGGTTTTACCAATTTTCATCATTGTAAAAACAAATGGTAATAATAATGATGAATGAGTTAGGTGTAAACCTATGCAATCAAAATAATTTTGTAATAAATCTATGATTGCACAGTATACATAACATATGTCATGATAAGTAGAATTTGTAAAAATAAAAGTGGATCTGACACCCTATAGGGCGGCGGGACACAATCTATTCTATCATCTTTTAGAATGATCGCAATTTAATGAAATTAAAAGTCGACAGAGTCAGAAATAAAGTTGAACTATACTAGAAATTACATGTAGTTTGCAAAATCAATTCTATTTAAAATTGTTTGGAATTTGTTTATTCTACTTCATAATTTGTGTCTAGAGTAAAAGAAGTATAAAGTTTATAACTAAGTATGGATTTTTTGTTTTGTTTTGTAACATAAATCAACTAAAGAACATAAAAATGGATGCAATAAAAGTTATAAAGAAAATGTTAAGCCAAAGAGCACTGTATTTCATTGGAAAGGGGATACATTTTTTTGCAATAATGACCAAGAAATATTTTTGTTAAAATATAACAATATTGATAAACTAAGCACATTCATATTCTACCAAGTAGCTTAGGACAGTCAGGTAGGGTAGGGAAGGCTGCCAACATAAGCTATACGTCATACACAGAATGTTGTGTGGCCAGCATTACACTGCAGCCATCAAATTTTTTTATACCAAGGTGGTTATTCCAGTACTAATTTCTGTAGGCTGAGTCAGGCCAAGGGAACGAACACAACCTTGATTTTATGGTTGTATCTGGCAGATGAACCCAAGGTAGCTAGGTTATTAACCCTAGAACAGTACCCTTCCCAAAATCAGCACTTGTTGATACCCACTGTTAATTTAACGGACAAAGGTATTTTATCTCTTTTGATAGACATTATAATGGGATAATAATAAAAGAATAAAATGTAGGGTAGGAAAAGGATTTTTAAAAAACAAATGCATTTCTGTACAATTTTCATTAAAAAATGTAATATAAATTTTTTCAAAACATACACTTTGTGATTTTTACAAAACAGAGTGTTACAAACATTACAGACCTCTTGTCTATTTAAATTAAAGAAAATTGAACTAAAGAGATTATTATATTTGCACTTCTGCTTTGAAATCAATAAGAAAATGTACTAAAAGTGTTCTTACTAACTATTATTTATTTGTATGAATCTAAAACGAATGTAATAGAACAGTCAAATTTGAAACTTCAAATTATAGAAACAGCTGTCTATAGTAATATTCTTTAGCAGTCTAAACAAAACTTCTTTTGGTGTTCTCCACAAATCGGAGCATTGCATTTTTCACAGGAAACTGCAGTCATTCATTTCTTTGAGTAGTGGCAAAAGCGGCATGTCCTGCATCCTGTCTTTTCTTCGGCAGATGGCGATTTTTGCTGAGACGGTTTTGTTGAGGATTCTTGTAGGACATTTTTTATGATTTCCCTCAACTCTGAGGGCAGTGTCGGTATCGCTAATCGAGTTCTTTGCCAATTGTTCACCAACTGTGTGTGAAGTTCGAGAGTGAAACCGTAACGTGACAGCGACTTTTTTGTTGTGGCAAACTGTCTGTAATAGTTGATAACATATATCACATAGGAATTGACTAATGCCAGATTTATCATATTAAAAAAGAAGCAAAGAGGCCATCTTTTGGTTTTCCATTTCTAGCAGCTGTTTTATTTTGCAAAGAGATCGGCTTAGAGTTCCATTTATATCCACTTTTTCCAAATAAGATTGGCTTTTCGGAAGAAATTATAAATTCACAATCCATGGTAGTTCTCTTCATCATACACTGAGATGTACCTGGGTTTTTCTGAATTCTTTTCTTCCTCTTCTTTCCCTTACTGCTGTCTCCCCGGTGTTCAAGGGTGCTGTCATTGGTAAAAGTAGATGGTAAGCAAGGAGCTTCCATATCAGGAAAGGTCTATAACGGTCAGCGGTCTAGGTTCATGAACAACTATTTCAGGAATTTCATGGGGAGTGCCTTGGTCTATTCCATGTAAAACCCTAATCGCTTCTGCAATAGTATCTCCTGTCATAAAGTCTTCATCAAGTAGGTTGGAAGGTGCGAGTAATTCACAGTCACTTTCGGCAGAATCGTCATCATGAATTTCAGACTCCGTGAAGTCATCGTCATCTTGTTCCTCTTCACTCAGTTCTGCTAGTACTTTCAAATAATCTTTTTCATGAACAATCTCTCTGTTCATTTTCCCTGAAAAGAAAATGCAACTTCACAAATAGGACAGAGGAAAGATAATTGAAAAACTGAAATATAATAACCCCAGCTGATGTAATAGAGAAAACAATAGGAAAAGTGAAATCTACTACTCACCGACAATTTGACGGGTAAGCGGTAATCACTACTCTCTGTCAAAAAATCTGATATTATGTTACGATACAATTAAGCCAAATCCCGTACCAGTGATAAAAAAGATAATTCTTGATATAAAAATACTTCATATAAAATAAAATGTTTAAAAAATGATTAAAATGTAAATATTTTGACACGACGTACAACGATATTACCCAACCCAAGTGATTGAGCCAACAACATAAACATAAAGAAGGGAACCACGTAACATACTCAAGAAAAAATATGATAGACAAAACAATGATGAACACAGAACTAAAGAAGAACCAGAGGAAGAGAACAGATCCCTACAATTAAACAGGATTTAAACCAGAAGAGAAGAAGAGGAAAACCGAACCAAGATGAAGACTATTGAAGATGAAGACTATTGAAGATGAAGAAGAGGAAGAATGAAGAGGAGACAGGTTAAACCCAAGGGGAAACTAACACACATATAAAGGGGAAAGATAGTATACTCAAGGATAGAATATGGTCAATAAACCTCGAATAATTATGTATTGATGAAACCAATATTATTGTTATCATTAAATTAACCTATGTACCCATTTTTAAAAGACAATACAATTGTAAAGTAATGTAATATAGAAAAAGTACACTAACACAGTCAGAAAGGTTAGATTTAACAAAAAACAACTAACCTCATATTATTAATAGTAAATATCATGCTAGAAAGAAATAGTGAGAAATGGTAGGAGAAAGTATAGGGATTACCCATTAAATAACACTCAATACAAAACAGTGAACCAAAGTGAAGTGCCTTAGTGAAGTGTAAGTACCCTAAAAATAGTGAAAGTGTATGTGAAACATTAAAAATATAATGATAGGTAAGGAGACACTTTATAAAACATTGATGAACAATCAATGATTGGAGTGACATTGTAAACATTAATATAACTAGAAATAATTAGCAATAGTATTCCAAATTAATACAAAGGAAGCTTGTGATGTTATTCAGGGAGAAAGCCCAGACAAAGTAATTTGTGTTAACATGGTATGGTAGAATAGAATTAAAGTTTTGTTATTAAAATTAAGAAAGAAAGATAATAGTGATGTCATTTATTACCCCAAAGGAATTATAAAGGAATAAAACCATTAGGAAAATACTTAATAAATTTGAATAAAAATTCAAATATTTTAACAATGTCTTTAAAGGAGTAATTAACCAATCACCGAATTACGGTTACTATGACAACGAGACGTTGAGGGCTTATTTTCCGTTAAATTATATAGACTCTAAAAAACGACGCGTGGGTAAGCGGCATGCAAAATTGGAATGATTGAAATTTTAATTTAAATAGTTACAAGAAGTCGCAAAAGTGAACCAAGATGGCCAAAGACGAATAGATGTCGATCTACAAAGAATTAACGATGTCCAGGAACCAAATTAAATAAATTAATTAGAGAAAAACCCAAGACCAGATTGAAAAAGATGTTAGAAGTTTAAAACCAGCCCAAATTTGAAGAATATCCAACTACCCTGATGACTACACTTCAACGTGATATGAACTGATAAGTATCGAATAAATTCCTTAATCCCAAAAACCCAAATTACTTAAAATATTTTTCAAATGATAAAATTTCTCACTATTTAACAAGTAGTATTTTCTTTCAAAGGTGTAAATGCATAATTTACTTACTTAAAAACATTTTATTAATCAAAATATAACCTTGTTTGAGGGCACAATTTTTGTAACAGAAATACGACACTACCGAACAAATTGTAAAAACATTATAATTTCTAAGTACGTATTAGGTATGGTAGTGTACTTTTTTAATGTAACCAACGTTTATGTCTGATTTCATGATCCAAAGAACCCCAGATTTAAACATAGTAATTTATTGTATGCAACTGACGCCATTTCGGCAAACGAAGTGTTTTAAAAATCAATTTTGCCAACTCTGAGATATTTTTGTGTTTCAAGCTCTAAGCTGGAGCCGAATGTTATAAAATTATTTATAATTCATTTGTCATATTTATTGATGACCAAATTTGTATTAAAAACACAGTACCGAGTATTACTATCTTGTTATTTCATAGGATTTTGTAGAGTATATGTGTGTTAGCGAGTTTTATTCAACAGCCAACTAGCGCTCATCATGAGTGGACGAGTCGACAACCTGTATAGCGGCGGGAACCATTCGAACGATCCAGCTGTCCATGCTAATCACACGTATTATCTTAGAATTTAACTATTTTAATTGTTTTAATAGAAACAATTTGGCGCCACCCGGGATTCGCAACCCCTATGAATTAACAGGTAGGTTGTACTGGTAACATTGACAACGCTACGGACTCCAGTAGTGACGTCGATTTATGTAACGACCGGTGTGAGGCAAACACACTACATTCACACTAATACACAAAATAAACAAGTGTGATACATTTTAACAGGAACGACCTCGTTTTCTCGTTACATATTGGCGACCAGCAACGTGAGGCTAGGAAGACTAACTAGCGGTGGTCATGAATAGACACGGTATGGTTACGAGGCGCAAAGGGAAGGAAGCAGTAAACCAAGAAGGAAACCCAGAAGAAATGGAGGAAGTTGAGGAAGTAGAAGTGGAGGAAATGACTGGAGAATTGTCAGAAGAAAACCCACAGGAGGACCCGCTGGAAAACCCCAATCCAACTCAACCAGAACAGGAAGTGGAAGCAATGACAGGGGACCAACCTACTGAACCCACCCATAAAGGAGACCTGAGCACACAGGAGATGTTCAGGAGAATGATGGAACAATTTGGACAAATGAACAAGAGCCATGAAGATTTGAACAAAAAATTAAAGTCAGACAAGGAAGAGAGAAGACAGGGCAAGGAAGATTTGAATAAAAAACTAGAATCATTACAAAAGGGAATGGAATTCCTGAATGACAAAATAGAGAGCAACCATGAAGACTTGAAAAGAAGTCAGGAGGCATTGGAAAAGAGGAGCGAAGAGTTGAAGAAACAGATCAAGAAGGATCTGGAAATAGTAAATCAAAAGATGGAAAATAATCATGATATTCTCCAACGGAAGATAGAGGAAGCAAGTGAGAAAACCAAGGAGGAATGGAAGCAACAATTGGTCGAATATCGAGAGGAGACCAGGCAATCGGTAGCGGAGACCAATGAAGCCTTGTTACAAGTACGGGAAGAAATGAATTATAAAATCATCGATGTCGAGGAGGAAAATAAATTGAGAGCGACCGAATTCTACCAAGTCCTTACCGAAGGATGCCAGAAGAAGAAACAGGAGGTGATCAAGGAACTGGAGGAGAGGCACCAAGAGATACAAAAAGATGTGAATAATCGTGTGGAGAAGGTGTACACGGTCATAAATAAATTAGACGGAATGACCAAAGAAAACAGAGAGAAAATCCAGGGGATCAGTACGCGAGAGAAACAGATGCAGGAAGAATTAGATGCATTAAGAGAAAAACCATATAATCACACACAGTTCATAACCAGTGAAAATCGAGAAATGATTAATTTCCGCAGCTACCGAAAGAACCCGATAGAATTTCTCAAGCGGGTAGAAGAGCTGATAGAGAAGAACAGAGAAACCAGGTGGTCCAGTGTGAGAAGTATGATCGATGAAATGTTCCGTGACACCCATGACAATTGGTGGATGGCCACACGACCTGAGATCAATGATACCCAAGAATTTAAGAAACAGTTCCGGGAGAAATATTGGTCCGAATCAACACAGAATGTGGTCCGCAACGATATCAGTAATGGAAGGTACGAGACACAAGGAGGACACACGTTAACATCTTACTTTCTGGGAAACGTATGCTTAGCCAGAAATTTGGAACCCAAGATACCCGAGGAGTCTTTGGTAATACAACTGGGTTATCACTACGAAGAAGCCATCCAGAAGGCAAGGACAAATCAAAACAATTCAAGGAATGGTTAGTCTATTGGAGGACATGGAGAATGATAACCAGTATCGAAAGAACAGGATCACAAACCAAAGGTGCAACAAGTGGAATGAACATAACAGTACAACTAATTTCAATGTACCCTACAATCATCCACAAAACAATAATCGGAATAACTGGGGCCGAAATAATAATGATAATAATGCAGAACAAACATTCAATAGAAATACCGAGCAACACCCTCCAAATGATCAGCCTGGTAACAGAGGTCAACAAAACCATCATTCAGGAAATCAAAACAACAATAGAAACAGCCCAAATAATAATAACCGACCAAATGACAATTACAGAGGAGCTGGACCTGAACAACGTACCAACGTTAACCCAATGACCATAATTACTACGGCAACCGGTATCATCCCAATTACCAGTACAGCCGGGGACCCGGGGGTAATCAGAATAGAAGCGACGACAGACGTCGGGTAAACTTCATCCGTGGGCAAAGGCAGAATAACCAAAGAAGATATAGCCCGAACTGGCGTCCTAACTGTTATTACCAAGTATCGAATAACAATAATAATCCACCAGCAGAGAGTAGGAGCAATGAACCACCTCGCAATGAAGATAACCAGAGCCCAAGGGAAGAGAATGCACAAAACATACGACAGGTGAACAGTATGGTGGGAGTGAGATCCGGAAACGATAACCAAAGAAGGGACGCTCCATCCGGAAGTAATCAGGCCGAAGAAAACTATGACTGGATACCCTTCAGTAATCACCCAGCGGAAAATTCCGCATAGCATATAACAAACGAAACCCGCCGGAACTTTGGATTCCATCAAGAAGTAATGGAAATCGATCAAACACACCTCAGACAGAAAGGCAAGTCATTTACGAAGAAGAAGGGACGGCCGATCGATGGAATGCCTAATGAACCATGATCAATAAAACTTAAAATAATATCATCCAGAATAAGTGTGACTATCAAGCATTTGAAGGAGAAGAGGTGCAGAATAACAAAGTGTCGAACAAAAGAAGGAAATAATAAAGAAAAGAAAAGGAGAAGCCAACTTAACAAGATATAAATAACAAGGACCGGTATATAGTAATATGAATAAACAATTATGTATATCATAATAGTCCGTATATCATCACAAAAGATAATGGTAATAATACTTACCAGATCAGTAATATCAATACAAGGAAAATCAAGGGAGTTTATAACCAAACTTCAATAAAAAAGTTTTACGAAGAAGAATAAAACCATTGTGAAATGAAACATATTTCAAAATTCCAAAAGAGATTGTAAGAGCAACTTACTAACTTATTTAGATGATATATGCAGAATAATAAAAAGAATTAATATAAGTGGATAATAAGAAAAAAAAACAAAGGAAACAGTTATACAAATTCCTTTCAATTTAAAGCAACTCACAGTCTAATAAAAGATTGATATATGAAGTATGAAGTAAAAAGTGAGATAATAAGGAATAAGTTACACACATTCCTATATAATAAAAATGTAAGAAGCACAAACTTACAATTATAATTAAATCAAAAAATAATTAAAAAGGAATACGCTACAAACATTCATTTAAGGTAAGACAATTAACTTACCAAAGAATTATAAAAAATAATATTTAATACAGAATAAAATAAACAAAAATAAAATCAAGCTCAAATTAATGAGATAAATACTTGAAATTATACTGAATCAAAAGTATTATAAGAAAAAAAAAATAAAATTTTAACTGGTACAAGGAGAGAGAGAAATTATATGTCAATTACAAATATGGCTAAAGCAGAATTTTGCTAAATGACTAAGAAAAAAAAAATGTCTAAGACAATTAAAATGATCACAACGAGCATTGAAAACAAAATAATGAAAAGTGAGATATGATGAAATTAACATATGAATAAATATATAAACAACCAAGTGTATAAGTAGATGATAGTGTATAGTTAAGGTATAAGGAGTGACATTGTAAACATTAATATAACTAGAAATAATTAGCAATAGTATTCCAAATTAATACAAAGGAAGCTTGTGATGTTATTCAGGGAGAAAGCCCAGACAAAGTAATTTGTGTTAACATGGTATGGTAGAATAGAATTAAAGTTTTGTTATTAAAATTAAGACTACAAAGAATAAAACACCCCATGTTGAAAGGGGAATTAACTTTCATAATTTTATGAGAAGTGACAATGTTTATCACTCTAGATTGTAACAAAAGAAAGAAATCAATATTAGAACTAATAATAACTAATGACTTGTAAAGAATAGTTGGTTCAATGTTATAAGAGGAATATGGCTGAAGGGAACCTACAGTCCATAAACCTAATTATTATATTTTAAAAGAAGAGTAATGAAAATGTATGTTGAATAGTAGTTAAAACACAAACAAATAAGTGAAGCTCATCAGGCTGAATTCAAAATGTAATTTAAAAAGAAATACACCAAAAAACAATCATGGCTAATCTTGACTATGAAAACATCTAACTGCCAAAGACATTCAAAAGTAAATTGTATCTATTTCACAAGAAATCTTACTAATCTAAGACCAGTAAATGGCCAGTAATTATATGTCAATTATTTTAAAACAGAAATGTTATTGTAATAGTTTAATTTAAGAAAGATATGTTATTTATTAAATGTCAAATAATTAGATTATAGTTAATGTATAACAGAATATGACCTTATGAGGTATCGTTGTAAACTTTGAAAGGAAAGAAAGATAATAGTGATGTCATTTATTACCCCAAAGGAATTATAAAGGAATAAAACCATTAGAAAAATACTTAATAAATTTGAATAAAAATTCAAATATTTTAACAATGTCTTTAAAGGAGTAATTAACCAATTACCGAATTACGGTTACTATGACAACGAGACGTTGAGGGCTTATTTTCCGTTAAATTATATAGACTCTAAAAAACGACGCGTGGGTAAGCGGCACGCAAAATTGGAATGATTGAAATTTTAATTTAAATAGTTACAAGAAGTCGCAAAAGTGAACCAAGATGGCCAAAGACGAATAGATGTCGATCTACAAAGAATTAATGATGTCCAGGAACCAAATTAAATAAATTAATTAGAGAAAAACCCAAGACCAGATTGAAAAAGATGTTAGAAGTTTAAAACCAGCCCAAATTTGAAGAATATCCAACTACCCTGATGACTACACTTCAACGTGATATGAACTGATAAGTATCGAATAAATTCCTTAATCCCAAAAAAACCAAATTACTTAAAATATTTTTCAAATGATAAAATTTCTCACTATTTAACAAGTAGTATTTTCTTTCAAAGGTGTAAATGCATAATTTACTTACTTAAAAACATTTTATTAATCAAAATATAACCTTGTTTGAGAGCACAATTTTTGTAACAGAAATACGACACTACCGAACAAATTGTAAAAACACATTATAATTTCTAAGTACGTATAAGGTATGGTAGTGTACTTTTTTAATGTAACCAACGTTTATGTCTGATTTCATGATCCAAAGAACCCCAGATTTAAACATAGTAATTTATTGTATGCAACTGACGCCATTTCGGCAAACGAAGTGTTTTAAAAATCAATTTTGCCAACTCTGAGATATTTTTGTGTTTCAAGCTCTAAGCCGGAGCCGAATGTTATAAAATTATTTATAATTCATTTGTCATATTTATTGATGACCAAATTTGTATTAAAAACACAGTACCGAGTATTACTATCTTGTTATTTCATAGGATTTTGTAGAGTATATGTGTGTTAGCGAGTTTTATTCAACAGCCAACTAGCGCTCATCACGAGTGGACGAGTCGACAACCTGTATAGCGGCGGGAACCATTCGAACGATCCAGCTGTCCATGCTAATCACACGTATTATCTTAGAATTTAACTATTTTAATTGTTTTAATAGAAACAATTTGGCGCCACCCGGGATTCGCAACCCCTATGAATTAACAGGTAGGTTGTACTGGTAACATTGACAACGCTACGGACTCCAGTAGTGACGTCGATTTATGTAACGACCGGTGTGAGGCAAACACACTACATTCACACTAATACACAAAATAAACAAGTGTAACAGTACATACTGGCCCAATACCATAATTGTGGGTTATGTAGGTGTTTCCAATGTTTTATTATGTATTTTTTAAACATACAGAATGGTTAGGTACCTTGTCCCTCAGTAAAAAGGAACAACGTAAATTCGGCCAGAGTAAAACACCAAGGTCTCCGGTGGACGTGAAAACATCAAAATATACCATGGCGGTGTTTATGACGAAGTACCACAATCTGCATTATGATTGGGCTATAACACTAGTCCGTCATCGCTAAGAACAATGACGCACTGAGTACAATGTGTGTAACGAGGCGTTGTCCAGCAAGACAAAGCGGGATGACGTAAGAACTACACACACACAAGCAAAAATTTACATTTGCCTCGCTCTCATTTCAACGCCATCCTTCAGAGGAGACATAGCGATGTATCGCTGTGTGAACAATTTTCTACAAATAGTTCAAAATAATTAGATCAAAATACTATCATTAATAGTGGAGCAATGAAAGCTCATTTTGTTTAGCAGTATGAGTATTAAAATGTAAAATCAGTGCATATATCTCTCCAGTTAGACTCAGCAGAATTAGAGGCGAACACCGGACCTTACCATGGGCGTCATACAACAGCATCGGATGGACAACACCAAACGATAAGCAGAGAAGTTCCATTTTATCATTTGTTATAGTTTAATGACCTCATTAATACAGAATTACTAATTAAAGAATGTACTGGGTTAAAGATGAATGTGTGTGAGAGTGAACGAGTAAACTTATGGCCATAACCAAATGCGGAGGGCATTGGTTTGTGTATTAACGAATTCAATTAAGAAATGTTTTTAAGCTGCAGCAATACAATTTGCACTGATATTAATTTAGCAGACGAAAGAAGTATAGAGAGTAAAATGAGATATAAAAAATAACAGCCATTTTGTTTTGGTCATGTTATATGACGTCATTGATTTGACCGCATGGTCATGTCTGTAATACATTCTGGAGCATTAAATTTTGATGGTTATTCTCAACAATACAGTGTTATCAATTGTGTCGTCCACTGTGTTTCGAAATCTTACTGTACCCGAAACCCTGGAACCCTTAGGTATAAAGCAGTGTATAAAAGCAGAAGATGAGCCCGGCTAATAATGAATTTGGTGAGTACCATTAATACCGAATTATGGTATTTGTTATATATATCTTACTAAATATATGTACTAATATTATTGATAAGAGGGAGGAAATGCACAATTGGACGCCCTCACTGGGACTTGATAAATTATAATTATGGGTAAGATAACATTATTTATGTATTTAAAGTTTATTGACAAAGGTAGTATTGATACATACAAATATAAATTTATATTATATTTATTGTTTATTAGTAAGTTATATTACACAAGTGTGATACATTTTAACAGGAACGACCTCATTTTCTCGTTACAATATATTTACGTATATAGCTACTGACCGACAAATTGATGGGCATACCTGGTTTTGTAACCTTCGTAGCGACGTCAGAAGAAATGCAGCGTCTACTCTCGTTAGTGCCCAATAGCCTACTAACACCCGTTAGCACATACACTGCTCCCCCACCTCTAGTATATGAAAGCATATGTGGGGGGGAGGCGTAAGAGTTCAAGTACCTGTCATTTTGACGTATAGGTAGCGTTCTAGGGTTAACAAAGCTATTGAAATATATGAAGGAAACCCCCGAACATACTCCCGTTTTTGTTGAATTTAATGACTGTTTAAATCATATAATTCTGTGTACGTTCTTGAAAATGAAAACAGGCCCATTTATTTCATTTCAGAAGTGCTGAAAATGAGAAAACTTTTCAAACCTTCAAAGTCTTTTTTGAACCGTTGCTACTATTACTTCATATTTTAAATAGGGATTGTCGTTCTTCAGGATGGCTTGGTCTCGGATTTTAGCAGGTAGAGTTGTAACGGTACAAACCCATGGGATTTTGCAGTTTTAATATTTTCCATTTTTATTCAACAAAGAGTATATGGTGAATAGAGTATATCTTCGAGACTGGTACGGCTCGTTACAGGAATGTAAAATTATCAGCAAGGGAGCGCGTTCACCCTCATGCGCGCACACATCGGCCAACGTTCTCACGCTAACGGCACGCACAGGTATATTCTTTCTCGCCCGATGTGCGGAGAACAAAGGCAGTCGGCAAATAACATCTGAAGGTAATGGACGCGAGGAGTGGTGTGCGTCACCGGCTGGGCACAGTTTCCATCTCGCCCGCATATGAGAATGTGAATAAAGAACAGTGTTTGTTGTACGTAGCGGCGGCTGCGGCGAGGTTCTATGTAATAGTGCTCGCGAGCCGAAAGTTTAGTAAAATTGTAAAAAATGTGTTAATAAAAAGTGCAACAGCAAAGTCAGAAGTGAAGTTTCTAAATTAAAGTTACAGTTTAAAGTTAAAGGTATTTTCCGGACTTTTATGTAAAAACAGGGACACAACAACGGACCACACGTGCAGGATGAGTACTCTTCAAAACTAGTAACAATGTAGACCAATTATTCACAGACCCACTAAAATGTATCAATAATAAAGAGATCTCTATATTAGGGGGGAAAATTTAAATATTGTGTGAATGAGAGTATGCACAAGTACTGGGTTGTCCTTACATAATCTAAGTAATTAATAACTTGTAGTTTAATTAACCAGTTGTATGTAATGGTAATTAATGAATGTCAAAGAAAAATGAATGCTAAATTTTGTCGGTAGTAGTCATGTTTTTAATGTTCAAATCTGTTTAAATTTGGAAGACTATATAAAAGAGAAGTCATACTAGTATTTTATAAAAAAGAAAAAAGAGAATGAAAAACAAAAATGGTGAATAAAATTTGTTAGTTAACAAATAATATGAGCGTAGTTATTGGTATACATAACTTTAAGTCACGCTTATAATTCACAGTTCGTGTGCCGAATCCTGGGCTAAATCAAGGTAAGTCTATTTTATTAATACAATTTAAATGTGGTAGAGAAATGTATAAGCTCACAGAGTGGGTAGCTGTACCATAACTTCTTGATGTCTTCAAGAGGGCAGGCCTGCAGTTACACATTTTTTAGATAATTTCATCATTACTGACAACTCGTTCTTATTTTTTGCTGCCTCCTGTCCATTCTGCACTCAAGTTTCCCTAAATGGTTGCTCATATTGTCCATCTATCTTGAACAACTCAGCATTTTACTGCTAACATCTTGTTTTACGCTTATCTTGACTGCTTTCTCCATATGCTGCTGCCTTATACTGAATGATTTATTCTCATCTATACTTATCTCCTCCGTGCATTTAGTATGCTTTTTTGTTAGACACCGCATTCGTCACTGTACACTACAGTACACTGTAACTGTAGGTCAGAACATTGTAATGTCAGCCTTAGTTTATTAAGTGTTAATAATATTGAGTGTCGTCAGCATTTTCTGTCATGAGTAGGAATAGTATAGTTGTTTCCCATCATATTTCAAGGGTTAACGTTCTGATAAGTTTATTTTTTCTGTTGTAACCAAACCTAAATTATTAAACCAGTCCAGGTACTCTCTTCCTTTTTCTCTCTCCTCCCTTCCAATCCTTATTCCATTACTGACTTCATGCAACGTTTTATGTAGTGTAGGTATATTGTGGTTTTGAGTTCCTTTCTGAACTACCCACCTGAAAATGGTGTAACTACAAAAATGCACTGTCGGACAAAACCCGGATATGTTTAACTAATACAAAACATTCTTTTTAACCATCAATTTGTGTATACTGGAACTGACTATTATCGTTAACAAACAGAAACAGGATGTCTGCTATGAATACAAACAGGATGTTTATTGAAAGTGGACAGTGATACTACTTTTTTGTTAAATTTTAGCCTGTTGATGGCTCAAGGTCACCTGTAAAATGTATTTTTTATTGGTAGTAATAATGGACTACTTTTTGTACTACTGAAATGATGAAGAAGAGGCTGGATAGACAGTCTAAGTTGTAAGTTATTCAAAGACAGTATGTTCAACACCAAGTGTTAACTGCCTGTTAATACTCCACATTACGTGGAATAGATTGGGGACTGAAAAATGCATTGTCCAGGAATCAAATGCCATATGTGTTAATGTAGTAGGATCTCATATTAGTAGTAAAGTGCCATCCCTTTTGGTTTAGTAAATCATTTTTATTGTTTCTGTGTGGCATGTACAGAAATAAGTACTGTCTCTGCATTTCTCCCTGGCTATATATGGCAGTGCATGCAGTTACTTCCTTCCATTCAAGAATGAATTGCCCTGCCATTTTATTTGTTTATATTCAGTTGTCAAGTATAAAACAATAGAGTAGCTCACCAGCTGTGAAATATGATTGGTAATCAGGTTTTTGAATGCGAGACAAATATTTGACCAAACAAAATGTACCATGAAATTTGTGAAGTTTATGAACTGAATGTGATGAGTGCACCTCGAATTTAAAGTAATAATATATTATTAATCCATGGCCCTGTTACAAAAAAATGGTGCAGGATTAAATAACTTTCAACCTTTTGAACACATTTCATCCACTCTTTTCTCCATTTTGCAGACTGATATATTCCAAATTTGTCTTGGCCTTTCCCTTTTCTCGGTCTTTTCTTCCCACATTCATCTTATTGGTCTCTTCTCTTTCATTTATCAAAAATGCCATCAATTGCTGTACTCTCATAAATTCATCTGTAGATTGCACTTTAATGAAACCCCAGGCCAATCATATTCAAGTGGCTGAAATGAGATTTCTCATGCACGTCACAGGATTACTCTGCAAGATTGTATAAGAAATGCAGGTCCATATGGCAGAAAATTAATATTATGAGTACATACCCAATATCGGCTAAAATGGTTGGAAATTTCCAAGTTGTAAAAGGCGATTACGTCATGACAAACATTTTCCCCGGTCTTCCACAATTTACAAATTAATGGGTTATTTCCAATGGTTGTTTGCTCTGGTAGAACACTGTGTAGAATAGGGTGTAGCTGAACAAGAAAATATGAAATAATACAGCACAGTCCTCAACTCAGCACCAGAGGGACTTCACATTGAACAGGCATAGCTCATACTCTGGAGAACACTAAAGAAAGAGAATTTTTATCCTTATCATTTGCATACTGTTCAATATCTTCAACCAGGTGACCGTAAGTTAAGATTAAGTTTTTACCAATGAGTACAAGAAAATCGAAATATTGGTAAATGTGTTTTATTCACTGATGAATCTATTGTTATGTGAAGTGGAGTACAATATTTAAAAAATAGTCGCAGGTTGTCAACTGGAAATCCAAATGAAATAATAGAGTCAAACTTTCAAAATCAGTTTTCATTAAATGTATGGTGTTGTGTAATTGGAGACCAGTTAATTGGAACACTTATTATTCAAGATTACAGTACTGATATTGCGTACAAACATTTTTTTACAAACTCAGTTGCCAATCCTGATCAAGGACAGCTCTTAAACTTAAGTTGTCTCTACAGGTGGATTGGTCAAGAAAGACCAATTAATTACCCTGCTAGGTCCCCACCTGTAATGACATTTAAAGGAGCCAGTTTATGAAGTAAAAGTTAATTCAAGGGAAGAATTATTGAACAGGATTTTAAATGCATTTGAACATCCTAAGAATGATCATGCCACTGTTAGAAAAGCTTCCTTTGATCTTACATTCTCACCAGTTTTGCTAAACAGTCATAAATAGTGCTACATTTTTCATATGTCATAAACTCAAAACATATAATTCTAATATGTATTTTTTAACTGAATTCATTTTTCTACAGAAGCCTTATCTACAGAAAAGTCATAAAACTTTTAGATAAAATCTATACAAGTTTTTGCAGACTCTGGCATTGTCATACACAATTTCTTGCTATCGAGGTAGAAATCTATGACGTGTTCGAAATCTTAACCAACGAGGAGCTTCAATTTTCATTTGCGATGTGCGGTCGTAGAGGAAATTTTGTTCAGTTTTCATCTACAACTCGTCCTATTCAGACATTCTCTGTGCTAGTTCTTCGCGACTACACGTTTGCTATATAAGTGACGACCATCCTAGATTTTAGCTACGAGTTACCTGTAAGCTAAATCAAGCGTTATTAGAACGTTGAACAAGTATTTGAAGATCTATTAGTGCTAACTCATGTGAGTCAAGATTTTTCTGCTTAGGGCAGCTGTACTCGCTTGGAGTGCAACTATATGAACACGTGAACACCTCAAGATAGCAGGAAGGTGTAAGCTAAATACACTGCATTTTAAATAATAACCACTAACCCACTTATTGAACCTGAGATTATAAACATAAAAACCATATCAATCAGATAAACGGTGTGTGTGTGTGCGCGCGCGCGTGTGTGTGTGTGTGTGTGTGACTGCAGCAGCGAGACCAGAGGTCGACGTTAACACAGCGGTATTCCAACCGGACTCCAAGAGGGAATTCGACAATCAAGTAACAGACAATTGTTCAAATAAACATTCATTTGAATTTAAAGACAATATAATATAACTAATAAATAATGTATGTAAAGAATTTAGAGACAAGATTTAATTTGTTTTAGTCTAATAAATTCCTATCTCCAGATAGACTGTTATATATATTATTAGTTCTAATATATATATCAATGCATCCTTAATTGTTTTGTTGCAATATGTATATATAAAGAATAATTACATTCAAATTACTCACATTATTCTTGTTTAGTAATTATATTGATAATAAATAATATTTTTAATTTTTACAAGAATATATTTTTATTACAATTTTTGATAGTTAAGTATAGGCTTCTATCATCTTACAAAACTATAGAAGCGGTGTAATAAAAATATAAAAAATATATTTTTGTACAAATCAGAAATATTATTTATTATCAATAAAGAATAATGTACACTACTGAGGATATAAAAGCAGTCCAAAAATATGTACAGTAACTGCTACATTTGTCACCGAAGGAAGCATAAAATAGTCTGCATTGTTTTTTAGAATAATTGTTGACCTTGCAAAGTGGGAGGTGACCTGTGTGGATGTGATTTAACAACACATCAGTGTCGCCTCATTCATTTTTGTATGCTTTTATTCCTGTCTTCACACCCACATGCAGAATGAATTGTTTGGATACATTTTGCTTTGATTCTGTAGTCAACAACAAAAATTATTTTGCACCAATTTATTATTTATTTGTTTATACATTTTGTACAGAAATATTTTTAAAAAGTTAAATTTTTAACCACTCAGAAGTGAAATTTATAGTTTTACACATTCAAATAAATAACATTCATACGTTTTTGTATTTGTTTCAAACAGAAAAATTATTGTAAAAGAAAAAAAGATTCTGTATATGCAGGAGGAGAATTTTTTGTAATGAAAATATTACTAGTGTAGCTACATATTTGTGAGAAATTTTTGTGTATTTTTTGAAAAATGTATTTTAATTATACATTTTTTAAACATAACTCAATATTTTTCAACTTATAAACATGTGATTTACACACACACACACACACACACACACACACACACACACACACACACACACACACACACACCGCACGCACGCACGCACGCACGCACGCACGCACGCACGCACGCACAGAGAGAGAGTAGTTTTAGTAGCTATTGTTTATTGTGACTATGTATCACTGATGTCATAGATCTGTGTTTATGTAATTTGTATTTTTTATATTTTAAAATTATTATCCTGAAGACAGCTACAGATTTGCGAGGGAAGCTAGAACATGGTTTTTGTAGAATGTTCGGACTGTCTTGTTTTCCAAATGTAATGAAATATTCTGTTACTGATAGCATTAAAAAATTTAAATGTTATTGTTTTACAAGTTAGTAGTACCATGATGTATCAAACATTAAAAAAAAAATATAACATGTGGTAAACCCCCAAATTAAAAAAATTTTCCAGTTCAGTTATTCTGTTTCTTTTATTTCCATTTTTTATTGTTTTCTTTCTATTTACGTTAGCATAACACTGTTGTTAATAATTTTTTAGGTCCACCCCATAACATCAGACGTATGTGTTATCCACCCGATTCCCCAGCAGGTAAAGGTGCGAAGTGGGAATGGGCTGGGGATAACCCAGGGGAATGGCACACTTATGACATGGATGTACAGTATCTTATAGAAGCAGCTTGGGCCAAGGTAAGTGATATTATGATAACAATTACAAAGTTTAAAATTAAGAAAAAGAAAGTGTATTTATTTATAGAAAAGGGGCGATGAAAACTGTGTTTATATTTTTGTAAAACATTGAGATTTCTATGTCTCTAAAGATATTATATATAGGCTACATATTTCAGTCTACACAACATTATTTAGCAAGAATATTTCTTTATGTACAATATATGATATCCATCATCTAATCTTGTATTGTTATACAAATACAATCAATCTTGTATTGATTACACAGTACCTTTTGGTGATTTATTAATTTGCGTGTGCATGCAGGTGTTTATATTGATGCAGTGGTAATGACCTCTAAGCCCTCCACTTAGCAAGATGAGAATTTATATGTTGGTGAACTGCCATCTTGTTGAAATATGCTGTGTATCGACTTAAACACTGTTTGCAAGATAATGGCTGGATAATGTAGAGAATGACATGATCCAGACTAGAGTTAACTGCATGGAAGTAAGTACCGTTAAGGTCACTCACTTTCACTGCTCCTCCCTGTCACTTCCACACCCCTCGCCCAGCGTTGTGGCTGGCTAGTACAGTGTGTAGCATTTTAGCGGTGTTACGAAAACAAATTTCATACATCCACCTAATATTGCTCGTTTCAAATTTATTTATGCGTATCGCGTAAATGAATTTTTTTTATCAGGAATAATTAGTTGTGGGTAACATTACTTAGTTAAATTCTGGGCGCCAGTATTTGAGCTATAAAAATTTATGTGAGTCGGCAACATATTTTTTGTTGTCGCGTAAATATCTACAGAATTTCTATCTTTGCGTTTTTTCTCTTTCTTTGGCTTCTTTTGTTACGATTTGCAGTTCTCTGAAATTACGATTTATACTGCGCTGGTTTTTCTTATGTCAGAATCTGAAGCTTTTAGCAATACACACCCTAACTTTACGAAGTACGAATAGGTCAGTTATTTTGTGTTTTCCGTACAGTGAACTTACTTATTTAAGGTTTTACAGTTTTCTTCATGGGCGGTTATCTTACAGACTGACTGTTGTCTGAGAACGCTGACCTTGCCTGCTGTTGTCGCTTTCAGTTTTTCATAATCACAGTCTTTTCCCTTTTGTAAATGAATCTGTTTTTGTTCTCTGCACGGTTGTTCCTAAGCCATATGGTTCGGAAGTTCTGTTAGGTATATGTACACATTTGGTATGCAAATTGCGTATACCCTGTCGACATGTCTTTTCGGTAAATATTGTTGTCTGACACTTTTATGAATGCCTTTGTCATTTTACACTCCCCTCAAAAATGTGTATGTTTACTGGCCGCGCTACTACCTTTCGTCCGTTGCACAAAGATAAATAGGACTGAGCAATTTCTGTAAACAAAATTGTCGCTGTTGTGGCAAAAGCCAATCCCATTTCAATTACAGTACCCCATTCCAAGTAGGTTGGGTGAACGAGGTGAGGAAGAGACGAATTAGCAACAAAAATCCAACATATTTATCGTCCTTAGTATTGTTGACAGACATTTTGTGCGTTTTCATGTGAACGGTTGACGTCTTTATTGTAGACAGTGTGCGTATTAGTTTATTTCAATAATTTGTATTTATTATGAGTGATATTGAGGAACAGTATCCTACATTTAGTTGGGGTACAAGCAACGGTGGTGTACGTGCGGGCCGAGAGGACATTAGAAAACAAAGTAAAGTCATCATAGCAAACGTTTTCAAGTTTTTTAAAAATCTTGCGTATAATGAAGAAGCCAGCAGGAACATAAATTTTGCACAAATTCGAAAATTGACAGCGGAAGCTTGTGGGATTTCTGAACAGTCGGTGCAATGTATTAGCAATACCGTTGCTTCGGCAGATGATCAAGGCGTGAGCATTGTGTTCAGTTCTCCAAGGAAAGGGTATAAACGGGAACACAAAAACACTGAACTGGATGATTTTAATAAACAAATAGTCCGCAGGACCGTACTAGAATATTACGACCGAGGGGAATACTCCACTGCAAGAAAAATTTGAGCTGATGTCTGTCAGAAAATCAATTATTCTGGTTCAGAAGCCTCCGTACTTCGCCTTCTGAAAGTGCTTGGTTTTAAATTTAAGAAATGCAACGATGGATGAATATTTTTAATGGAGCGCAGAGACATTGCTGCCTTGAGAGCGAAGTTTTTGAGAACCATGCATATTGTAATACTGCTTTGTAGCTCTCGTGTTATTTTGCCACACGTTGGATGCGTCAATTTTGTAATACGACCCTGTCGTTCGTCTAATTGTAAATGTGTACTCTCATGTCTTACCAAGTCGTCGTCGCTGTGAAACGTAACTCCCGCAGACGGCGTCCGTCGCGAACGATCGAATAACCAGTACCGAAGTTCTTACCTGTCCTATTTGGTATTTCTAATTCCCGAATGGCGCTAAATTGTTTTTCATAAAACAATTAAAATGTTCACAGTTAGATTGTCTCCTGTACTGTGAAAAATAATTCGAATTGCCTCGCTGACTGGCGGGAATTCGACTTTGCTTGGTTTTTGGACGTGTTGCCAACATAAAATTTGAGCAAAGGATTCTATGCTCCGCTAAAGTACATAACATACACAATACAGATTAAATAGACACAGGACAGCTAATAATTATTCGTACTGATTTATTTAATTCGACAATTCATTAAATTTGTATAATTGTCGTACAATAAATGTTTTTATAATAAAGTTTATGCCTCGGCCGCAAATTAGTTTTCACTCGGCGGATAGCAGGGTGGCAGCGCTTCAGTCGTAGACTGCTATATCTGACATGCGTATTTATTTACACAAGTTAATTTGCCAATGGATTCTTTTGAGTACGAAGAAGGTTTATAACAAGATGTTTAAATAAAGTACACTACCTTACAATTGTGGTACTTAAATACTAACAAGGTTTACATGAAAATTCAACTTTATTGTGTTAAAAGTGTATGTCGGTTTTATCAGTTTAGAAAATAGGTTATATTTCTTTTACATACAGTGTTATCAAATATGATTCATTAATCCTTGAAAGAAATTAGTGTTCAAAGTTTAGAGTGAGAGTTATATATTAGGAAAATGGTTCATCAATTTGGTTCGTAATTATTTATAATTTATTTCATACTTAACAAAATCGCGTTGTTCGTGTTATGGATCATCAAGTGTCTTCACCAATGAATTATTTCTTTCGTTTATTTCCAAAGATAGGGATGCCGTCTACTTCTGGCGTATGTTTCTTTTTACATCAAGTTTTTATTTAATTATAGTTTTAATTTTCGTTTATTGTTCCTCCATGTGTTACTGGTACCGGTACTATGGTTGACATCAGTTAATCAATTGGGTTTCATTACAGTTTGATTTTCTTCGTTATTTGTCTTTCAAATGGTCAGCATCAATATAGCGTCTCTCCCTCTGGATAGTTAATAATGGAACTCTCGTTTCATAACGGTCAAAATTATAACTCAAAATTATAACAACGTTCAGTAGTCATGGTAACTGACTTAACTCTGATTAGCTAAGTACATTTGAAACTATTGTATAAATCCTGGTTTTTTGTTCAGAATGAACAAATATTTTATAATGACTATATTTACTTGGGGATAATTTCAATGCTTGAAATATTAAGATAGATGTTCCTATTTTCTTTCAAAGATCAGTTTGACATCTCACAAGATTGGTCTAAGCCATGTATTAATGCTTTTGGTACAAAATTGATAATACTATGTTAATACATAATTTACTTATTTCTATTGTTTATCATAATTCTGACATGTTATTTTTGTTAGTGGATGGTAATTACCTAATTTACTTTGTCTTATTATTTAAATATAGTTTTCAGTTGTTTACAGTTGGTTTTCTGCATTTAGACAGCTATGTCATTTATAGGCCTAAACTGCAATATCTTATAATTTCTTATTTGATATTTTGCTTTCAATTTATGTTATAGTTATTACTTTGTTGCTTTGTTAAATTTATGTCATTACTATTTTTATACCTACTCCCATTGCTCACACACCTCTTTAACACTTAAATCTATTAATAAAACATAACATAAATAACTTAATGGTCTGTATGTGGTTCAGCCATGTTTCTTCTCATTAAATATAATTATTATATTGCCTGTTATTACTTAAAAAGGTCCTGCCACTACTCTCTTTATAACTTCATTACTTATATAAAACATACAAACATATTACTGTAAAATTATTTCTTCTTGTATATACTCCCTTAAACACTAAACCAATATCTTAACTTTCTTTAAATTAAAAATAACAATTTTGGTGAGTGTTATACCTACACCATCTCTTCTATAAAGATAATCACCCTGGTGATTCTTATATTGACATAATATGTTTTTCTGTTCCTTACACCCACAATTACTCTGTTTCTTACTGTCTAATACAATTAACTTAATTGCCCATTCATCATTTGATTATGGTTTTGGTTTGTTACACTTGTTTACTATTCTTTTTTCTTAATATTATAAGTTGTTTATTTTAATACACTCATCACTTCACTGTTTATCTTTATCACTCCCTACCTATCTCTCACTCTTGGTTTCAATGATCTTTTAGATATACTTTTACTACTATTCTTATATTATATGTTATTTTATATGTGTTACTATTATATGTTACTATATTCTTTAACATTTGGTGCCTTATTTTCTTATTATTATAAGGTCCTTAACAATATATTTTATTTAACAATAATTGTCTTTTTATTTTTTATGGTTAGTGTACTTTCTTTATTATCGTTTTATTCATTATTAATTACATATTTTCTTTACTTATTTGTGTCTTATCATTGATTTGTCTTCTCAATTTCTGTGAATCTTTTCTTATCTTTTTTGTCTTTATCTGGCCAATCTCTGGGGTTGGGTTGAGCCGCTCATCATTGCCATCACAACACATTAACCATACTTCAGAATTTTAACTTTCTTAAAAATGTGTAACTAAATTCTACAGCTTACCTGGATGACCGGCTCACTTGTTCAAAACCAGGAGGAGGCCTCCTAGTGGAAGAAAGGCCTCGTGCTGGGGAACCATTAGGCAATTGAATTAATGAGGTGACCTCAATTTCCAAACTCAACAAACAACAAATTTATTGGTTCTCTAATTCCTTTTCAAAAAGCCTTACAATTTTATGTACAATGCGTGTACTTCATAGTACCCAGAATATAGCAGTATTTACTTAAAATAACAATAATCATGCAACAAAACCTCTCTGGTAAATTTTAAAACCTTTACAAAAATATAATTTCGATATTTTGGCAATAAATTATTATTAACATTAATAAATAAAAAGAAATAAATCTAGAGGTTTTCAAAATTTAATACGTCTAATAACAATAATTTATTAATAATTTAATAGTTTGATTTATTATTAACATTAATAAATAAAAAATAAAAATAAATTGAGAGGTTTTCAAAATTTAATACATCTAATAACAATAAGTTTTTTTCCCCCTTACAGGACACCTCTGGTTGTACTATTTTAATTAATTTACACAAACAACATGCACCATCTGAAATCTCAATCAAAAAACTAAGAACAACAACAATATAATTAGTAAAGGTATAATGTTAAATATAATTTGGTAATTATGTTCTTTAGTATGAAATTCACAATGTGTGTGCTCAATTTTTTACTAAACTTGTATAGCTCAATGGTCTTCTGATTTCATAGTGTACACCATTATTAAAAAAAAATATCAAATAACCTCTCAAAATGTAAAATGTTTTATACAAACACATGTGTGTATACGAATGACTAGATCCATAACACTATTTATATATACTCATCACTCAACAATTAATTAATATAGTCATTCAGCATGTTTTAAACTGAGCCAACATTATTAAGTTCCATTAGATTTATGAACACACACACACACACACACACACACACACACACACACACACACACACACACACACACACACACACACACACACAAATTTTAACATTGATTTGAAATTCACAGAGAATTAAAATAAATTCTAAATCCCAAAACGTGTAGGGATATAACATAGTTTGAACCAATGTGATGGACAGTTCACAACCTGTCATGCCAAGGAGTGCACACAATACATATGACTTCATCATTTTCTTTTAACTTACATTCACTTAACAATTTTCACACAAAACAGTTACATGGATAACACAGATAAAGACTGAGAGACTGTCTCAGAGAAAATAAAGGAACCAGGTATTCTTCACTCTAGTAGCGCTGGGAAGTGCCTTCACACTGCAAGGTTTAAATAGATACCCATTCACCAGTAGTATCTTAACACATTTCGTTTTTTAAAGTTTTTTTTTTTCTTTTTTATATCTTAAAAAGCTGTGCAGAGAAGGTATTACTATCACTTAATAACAGCATAAGAAGCTGTCCTCACAATTAAAAGAAATATCAGATGCCAGTCCAGTTCAACAGCATTTTAAAAGAAAAACTTGAGTTCAGAAATGAATTTGCAATCATTAAAATAGCCTGGATATTCCAGATATTAAGTAAAGTAAAAAACAACAAGAATTAAAGCAAAAGTTTTGTTGTTGTTGTGTTAAGATAACTAGCCAGGACCTCACTTGACGAGATAATCAAGTAGTGCCAAAAGCACACATAGGAATAAGTTAATAATTTTCTTTTTGCAAAAATTCACCTCCACAGCACACGAGAAACATTGTTCTCCAGACATACCTGTCAAGATTGGCATTAGCACATTAGCCCCGTATAAGTTCCTTGATCTTCTTACATTTCATCTTGGTCTGACACTCGGGTCACGGTAGAATGGGCCACAGACACCCCTGGGCTCACCCTGATACTCAGCCAGCCATAATAAAAATCATACGCCCGGTATTAAAGGAAACAATTAAAACTTTTCCAGAAGCCTGACAAGAAAACGACTCGCCAGGACGAAGGCTGACAGCAGAGAGAGCGCACAACACGTGTATAAGCCAACCACCAGCAACGGCCCCTCACAGCGGAGCAGTGAAACTCAAGTCGCGACGCATCGCTACTAGATAGCGTGCAGGTGTCCATATATCACGTAACTACGGACCACACGGCAACATGAATGCTTCTTATTGCCATAATTTGACTTAAACGATATTCGTAAGTTGCCGTAACGAAATTCCATAGTTACGGCACACCCCCACAACAAAAGGAGTCCAACGGGTTGGACGACACTGGGTCGGCCACAACTGGAGGAAAGCTGGGGACTAACTAAAACAGATTAAAAGGTAAAATCAGGCGGAAGTTGAAAACGAAAGGACACCGGAAAGAAGGACAAGGTGTGTGTGTGTGTAGCTGGGTGTGTGTAAGTGTGGAAGATACCGGGAGTGTGAGCGGTCGCAACCTAAAGAGATAGAAAGAGGAAAGGAGAGGAGCTAAAATTCCGATAAAACACTAAAACCCCATTTAACCCCCCTTAAAAACAGTTAAAACTCTAAAAAGTAAAACATTAAAACCCAAATCCTCCAGAGAAGCCCCCCGAAAACCAAACCCAAGGACCCTAATTAATCCTAACTGGGGTGAGGAAAAAAAATATCTATATCCTTCACTCAATGAACCTGAACCTCCACTTGAGCACACGCCTTCAAATGCGACACATGGGCCACTCTCACCTGCATACCGTCCTCTAGACCCACCAGGCTGGCAGTAACCGGAGAGACAAACTCAGAAATACGGAAAGGTCCCAACCATCGATAACAAAGCTTGGTGGCGCGACCTTCCACCCTAGAGCTGAGCAGGTGGCTCCTACAATATACCAACTGGCCCACCTTGAAAGGGTTGGGGACTCTCCCTGTGTTATAACGACGCCGCACGCTCTCGTGCGATCGGAGCAGAGCTCTCCTCACCTCTTTCCACCTGTGAGAGACCCCCCCCGTTCGGCAAATCCGGGAGAAGATCCTCCAATCTCCACAAATTGCTAAGGGGATGAGCAGGGGAGAAACCAAACTATGACCTCAAAAGGCACGGCTCTATGACTTTCATGAAGAGAGGAGTTAAAAGCCATTTGTAACCACTGAAGATTCTGGTCCCACGTGTTCTGCTGTTCCGCGTGGTAAGCGATGAGGGCGGATCTAAGATTGCGATTGAGTCGCTCAGCGTGGGAAGGTCGTGGGTGATAAGGGGAAGTGGTTACATGTCGAATGCCGTGCCTGAAACACATGTTTCGGAACTGCCTCGAGATGAATTGGGGGCCATTGTCTGAGACAATGATGGAGGGAAGCCCGAAATGCTGAAAGATGCTGGTCTGAAGGGCTATGATGGTAGTAGCAGCACTTGCCTGACGCAAGGGAAGTAGCCAGACATACTTAGAGAAGGCGTCCACACAAACAAGGAAGAACAAATTCCCAGCCTTGCTACGTGGGAAAGGACCCACGTAGTCGATGAAAATTTTCTCCATAGGTCTGCCAGCCACCTCAGAAGACAGCAACCCCAACTTGGTGTTCTGAGCGGGCTTGCTCAGACTACAGAGATGACAGCACTTCACCCGGGTGGCGATGTCCCGGTCCATGCCTTTCCAGATGAAGTTCTTTCGATTCACGCGATGGTCTTAGAAACACCCAAATGGCCTCCTACCGGGGAATCATGATTATACTGGAAGACCATGGGTACAAGCTTGCTCGGCAGCACTATCTTAGGAACCCGTCCTCTATGTTCCTTGCAGCAGAGGATGCCCTTGGACAGATGATAAGGAGCCTTCATCTCGCCTGATTTAATTTTTTCGATGATCAGACCCAACGTCTCATCATCAAGCTGATGAGGGATAACATCAGTAAAGGTGAGGGGAAACTCCAAGACTAACGCGCAGGGTTCATGTATTGGCTCCTCACTGGGTAGATGGTACATACGTGACAAAGCATCGGCAACAACATTTTGGCTCCCCCGTATATGCTGTGCCCTGAACTTAAAAAATGAAATTTTGACCACCCAGCGGCCAAGTTTACCCAGTTGACGGGGGTGCGCCAGAAGCCAAGAGAGAGCCTGGTTGTCGGTCTCTAAAAGGAACTCAGCATGTTCCAAATACCTCCTAAATTTGTCCAGGGCGAAGACTACAGCCAAACACTCCAACTCATACACAGAGGATTTCTTTTCAGTGTCGGTGAGGGTCCTAGATACAAAGGCAACTGGCTGCCTAGCACCATCCACCTCCTGCGAGAGCATGGCGCCGATCACCACAGAGATGGCGTCCGACTGCAAAATAAAGGGCTTCGTGAAGTCAGGCATCCGAAGCACGGGCGGTGACAGAATGGACTCCTTCAGGGTCTCAAAGGCTCGCTGCTGCTCGTCGCCCCACACAAATTTGGCACCCTTTTTTCTTAAGGAATTTAGGGGAGCAGCAATCTCGGCGGCCCCTGGGATGAACCGCCGATAAAAATTAACCATCCCTACAAAGCGGGCCACCCCTTTAGCGTCCCGAGGAGGAGGAAAATCCCAAATTGCCTGAGTCCTCTCTGGGTCTACCGTGACCCCTTTATGAGACACAAGGTGACTGAGGAAAGAAATTTCCTCCTGGGCAAATTTCACCTTGTCGGGGTTTACCGTGAGCCCCACGCGCCTCAGGCGACACAACACCTCTCGGAGATGACCCATGTGTTCTTCTAAGGTAGTACTGTAAATAAGAAGTTCATCAAGATAATTAAACACGTACTGAAATTTAACATCGTGGAACACCGTGTCTAGTAGACGTGTTAACGTCTGAGCACCAACAGCCAGTCCCATGGGGACTCTCTTATATTGGTACAGGTTCCACGGTACGCAAAATGCCGTGTACGGCCGAGAATCCTTGTGTAAGGGAATCAGGTGGTAAGCAGAATTAAGGTCAATAAATGGTGAAATAGCGGGCCTGCGAAAACCAGTCAAAGGCCGAATGCAGGTCCAGGAGGGGCACCGACTCAACCTCTATATTTTGATTTAATTTACGATAATCAATAACCAGCCGATGCTTCCCTCCTGGTTTAGGCACCAAGAATGCTGGAATGGCATGGGCCGACGTGGAAGGTTCAATGACACCCTGGTCTAACAATTCCTGAACCTTCTCACGCAAAATGGTCATTTTGGGAGGGGCAAATTGATAAGGGTGCGAATGGACAACCGAGGAGTCACAAAGGCGGATACGATACTCCAGATTATGTGTGAGGCCGAGATCGGCCGTCAGCACCTCGGGGAACTCCTCACACAATTGACGGAGAGTGGTCTGTTGGGACTGGCTTAAATTATTAATAGCCGCCGGGGGTTGAAGTTCTTCAAGTCCCTCCCCCAACATCCCGATATCCAAAAAAGAGAATGCGCACGGCACTGTTAAACTTGAAGAAACAAACGTGCCCCTGGATATCGAGAACCAGACCACTTTTCATGATGAAGTCCGCACCCAAAATACAATCGACGCTCAGATTCGGAGCGACAAGAAACTCCCACACCCACGAAAAATAATTTATTTTGATTTTGAAGGCCACCAATTTTGAGGTAGGCAAAACCTCCCTCGAGGCCGTCCAACACACCACCGACGAAAGAGCACTCGCCTTAATTAAAGACTCCCTAACCAACTGCTGGTAAACCCGGGAGGAGATCAAACACCGCGCCGATCCCGAGTCCACCAAGGCCTTAATACGGCCCTTTCCAACCTCCAACTCGAGATAGGGACACACGGAGAGGCCGGGACGAATCGGCTTAGGATAGGGCTCCCCGGATGAGTGCCCAGTTTCAACCGCACATAACGGAACATGAGATGCGCTAACGCTACCACGCGCGGGGAGGGACCGGCGCCCCCTCAATCCCCCCACGCGGGCCGTTTTTTGAAGGGCAGTTCTCACGCGGGACCTCCGACCGTTTAAAATGGCAATTCCGGGCCAAGTGCCCCATCTTACCACAAGTATAATAACAATAGTTTTTTCTTTCAAAGTTGTTGCCTCGTTGCTCCCGGTAGGTGGCCGCTTTTGACCAGATGTGGAACAGGGGACAGAGAATTCGGAAATGCCGGAGCGAGTCTCATCATTCATTTGGATGGTGCGGGCAAAGACACAAGCTCTGCTGAGATCCGCGAAGCTTCGCGGTCTCTCCAAGAACACCAACCGTGACCTCTCCTGGGGATTGAGGCCCTCCAAGATGACCCGCACCATCTCAGCCTCCGACACGTCCACACGCAGCACACGGGCAGCACTCTTGATAGAATTTATGAACACGTTTAACTTTTCCCCGTGCCCCTGGACTCTATAAAATAGTCTTTGCCGCATCTGGCCACGCAGCCTCCCGGGCATAAACAGCTCCAGAACATCTCTGTGGAAAGCATCAAAATCTCCGCCCGCGCCGATATGCCAGACCACACGATCCAGTAAAGGCGCCCGACAATAAGGATATATCATATTTAAAAGAGAGGCACCAGTCACCCCAGGGAAGTCATAAATGCCGAAAATCCCTTCAAAAAATTTTACCAGCTGGACTAGATCCAGACCGTCGACCATGGGAAGCCGACGGAGGAGGTCATAGATGGGGTTCGGCAATGACTCATATTTGACGCTGGCAAGGGTGGTACCAAACCCAGGAGGGACTTCCACCTAATCACCCTGAATTCCCCGGGGGCGACTGCCCACCGAAATAAGAGGACGTTCCTCGACCAGAGCACTACATGCTTCCCCCAGGATATCCACCCGCTCAGTGGCCACGGCCTGGCGCGTGAGCATCTCTTTCGGTTTACCAGGACTCTCTGGAGCCTCCCCAGGTAGGCAAATTTTTGACTGCAGGGCCGTCGCAGCCCACCTAACCTCCTCCAGATCGTCCTGCAACAACAAATTACGGAGACGAGCGGACAAGTGGTGCATTCTTTGGGTCACCCGCTGCCAAACTCGGGTGGAACTCCCTATATATTCAGAGTCCTCCATCAGGGTGGAGAACTCCGTCCACTTGTCCGAACACAAGGCTAACTCCTCCCCCAGATCCTCAATCTCGACTCTCTGGAGGGGGACATCCCCCACCAGCAGCTCCCGCAGTTGTCTTCTCAAGGACGCTACATCCCTCTGGGGAACCCCACCCCGCAAGCGTATCTCAAACTGGAGCTCATCTTTATTAAAATACTCGGGCACCAGACCGCGACCCTCTCACCGACCACTACTCTGCCCCGCCTCTGACATCGTTTCACAATACAAGGACTTTAATACAACCAAGCGATAACAATCAATGCACCCCAGGGTTCCCGACCCGACACCGGACCAACAACCAAGACCAAGACCATATGCTGTAAGACCAACAAAGACAAGGTCAAGAACACGAACACAAACAAACAAATAGACACTTAACGGCGAACACCCCAAAGATACAATCCGGAATCACTAACCTGTGCTCACCCCCAGGTGTCCCGGCCCAGCAACCGCTCCCAAAGACCAATTTTTTACAACAATAATAAACACATTATTACAGTAAAAATATCATAATCAACCCCTTCCTAAGCTCATTACATTCATTGAGATATGAGCACACACCACAAAACTGACAGTGCATGTCCAATTAACGTATTGAGGCCACCGCATCAATTTCCAATTTTTGGTTCAGAGGTGGCCAGGCCAGGCCTACGTCCAACCACGCTCTGCTACCATTTGTGAGCCGCTCATCATTGTCATCACAACACATTAACCATACTTCAGAATTTTAACTTTCTTAAAAATGTGTAACTAAATTCTACAGCTTACCTGGATGACCGGCTCACTTGTTCAAAACCAGGAGGAGGCCTCCTAGTGGAAGAAAGGCCTCGTGCTGGGGAACCATTAGGCAATTGAATTAATGAGGTGACCTCAATTTCCAAACTCAACAAACAACAAATTTATTGGTTCTCTAATTCCTTTTCAAAAAGCCTTACAATTTTATGTACAATGCGTGTACTTCATAGTACCCAGAATATAGCAGTATTTAATTAAAATAACAATAATCATGCAACAAAACCTCTCCGGTAAATTTTAAAACCTTTACAAAAATATAATTACGATATTTTGGCAATAAATTATTATTAACATTAATAAATAAAAAGAAATAAATCTAGAGGTTTTCAAAATTTAATACGTCTAATAACAATAATTTATTAATAATTTAATACTGTTTGATTTATTATTAACATTAATAAATAAAAAAAAATAATAAATCGAGAGGTTTTCAAAATTTAATACATCTAATAACAATAAGTTTTTTTTTTTCTTACAGGACACCTCTGGTTGTACTATTTTAATTAATTTACACAAACAACATGCACCGTCTGAAATCTCAATCAAAAAACTAAGAACAACAACAATATAATTAGTAAAGGTATAATGTTAAATATAATTTGGTAATTATGTTCTTTAGTATGAAATTCACAATGTGTGTGCTCAATTTTTTACTAAACTTGTATAGCTCAATGGTTTTCTGATTTTATAGTGTACACCATTATTAAAAAAAATATCAGATAACCAGGTCTCTCAAAATGTAAAATGTTTTATACAAACACATGTGTGTATACGAATGACTAGATCCATAACACTATTTATATATACTCATCACTCAACAATTAATTAATATAGTCATTCAACATGTTTTAAACTGAGCCAACATTATTAAGTTCCATTAGATTTATGAATATATATATATATATATATTATTACGATTGTTATTAATTCACTTAGAAACCTCTGATGATACTGATATTTTTCAGTGAAACGTGCGTCAGGTGTTAAAAAGAATATACAATTATCTACTTGCAGAAGAAACAAATTCAAAACATCACAAATTATATATATATACACACACACAAATTTTAACATTGATTTGAAATTCACAGAGAATTAAAATAAATTCTAAATCCCAAAACGTGTAGGGATATAACATAGTTTGAACCAATGTGATGGACAGTTCACAACCTGTCATACCAAGGAGTGCACACAATACATATTGTAACATCACAAGATGTCACCTAACCTAAGTGTATGTTATTAGATTTCATAAAAACAGAATAACCATGTAAATAGGTATAGAATAGTCAAAATAAACAAGAAAGAAGAAACCAAGAGAGAAGAATAAAGCAGAAGTGCCATGTGAAACAGTAACCCAATAGCTGTTTGACACTACAACTAGACTGAGACTAAAACGAACTAATGGACAGAATAAATGTAAATTCAACTGTCAATTCAGTAAATGGTTAATGTAAACCGAATGTTATTTATAAACAAAAAACAAACGAATTAGCAGTTAAATACTGTGAAAGCCAAAATCAGCATTTTTCTGATAATAAATGTGACAATGAACAGTAGATAATGAATGCCAAAACCGATGTTAACAATGGCTATATTGTAGGAACTAAGATGTATTTCTGCATCAAATATACCTGTCAGAAAGGAGAGCTTTTATATAAGAGAATCTTATACCAATAAGATGTCTCCATAATTTACCGAATTGAGAACCAATAGGCATTATTAAGGCCAAATTTCAGTGTAGGCGATACACTTAACAAACTTAGACCAAACATTAGTCAATAAAATGACTATCAATAATTATCACCAGTGCAAACTAAAATGCACAAGAACTATGGTTATGCATTGACATAACGAAAAATGTTATTAAAACGATAGGTTTAGCCATAATTTTAATTGTAAATAGTAGCTTAAAACATACTAACGGTGAACGAAATGTCATAGTCAGTAGGATCATTTATTACTATGTATAGAATTAAGGTGTACAAGTAAAGTTCAGTGAAAAAAACGTCAGTACAGTATTAATGGTGTCCGCACATAAACATTTGATTAATAAAATGTTATGTGGATGCGAGCAAGGTTAACTAAAAGTGTAAAATCGGCGACTCATAAAGAGCAGACGACAGTAAGAATAGTGTACCCGAACATTGATTTTCTAACAATGTCGGTTAAAGTGAAAGTAATTCGAGATCGAGTGATATCAATTTAATGGAAACAAAACAATCTTTAATTTGATAATAATATCAACTCAATCGTGACGGTATTAAGCGTATTACAACTGTTAGCATCATTTTATAAATGTACATCAGGAATCTGAGTACGAATAATAAGAACAATGACAACAGAAGCGACCTGTCAATCATCTCAACATTTGACAGTTAGAAAAACCGTTACCAACCGCCAAAAAGTGATACGTCATCCTCGTCTCACCTGTCTGGACCAATAAGAAAATTAGTTATTAAATAATAATTTTACCTAAGCCCGATCCAAGAGGAGGGTATATAAAGACAAACCAGCGAATTTTGAGGAGAGACCTTTACTAACTAGCGAGCAGAACAGACGTACGCTCGTCTCCGCTACGTTTTTCTTTATAACACATAGCGTCAGTTACCTTGTACTCCAGAACCAATAGTTTAACGACAAGAGATTTTACTTCAAGTTCATCATCAACCAACGACAGTGTTTAAGTGCAGTTTATTTTAATTTGTGCGGGAAAGACGAACAGAAAATAATTTATTGTCATTATTCACGATCCATTTTAATCAGAAGAGGATCGCATTATTCTGTTCTTGTGCGAATTAGTGCCGACACAAAGTAATCACTATAATCCGATTACTTAAGTGATAAAAGGTTTTAATTAAATAATTAAAACTCTGAAGGTAAAAGTGCAATTATTATTAATCTTGATCTGAGTGCAATAACTTGTATTTTTGCTACCATAACCTGTACTGACGCAAAACACAAAAACAGTATTTAAGATTACACCACGTTTCGATTTATTATTCAAATTTTGTTATTAGTAAGTAAGCTATATGTTAGTTGTAAGGGCTCTCAATTGATAAAGATTGTCATTAAAAAAGCAAGCGTTGATGAAACGCACGATCTTTCAATAGATCGTTTTTTTTCCATTACTTGGTAAAAGTAACCTAAAACTTTGTTGATCAATTGTATCATTGGATACTGTGTAGGCATAATTGTTTTCTTTCGTGTCTCAAAGAATTCACAACTGAGATAATAATAATAATAACAATAATAGTAATAATAATATTAGTAATTGTAATAATTTTATATTAAAATAAATAATATCTGGACTTAACCAGATTTATAATTCATGTTCTGAGCAAGCCGTATGAGGCATATAATAACTAACTTTTATTGTACAACTTTGTATGTTTACATTATGTGTATTTTTTTGAATTCACTATAAGGGTGCAAATAAACCCATTATTAACAGCATCACCTGATTTGATTTATTTTTTTGAATAATTAAATAGTTTCATTTAATAAACTTAAACAACCTTCTGTTGTGTTTGACATATTGGAATAGCATTGCCAAAAAGTGGTACTCAACTATTTTAAATTTTCTTTTCATCTAGTAATTTTTATGTATGGGTTTTACACGGGATTTTCCCTGAATAAATCCGTGTGGTGCCCACTTATTTAATAAACAAGGTGACATAACCTTGCAACCAAAGGGAGTTGATGAATGTAAGCTGAGTTGACAGTTTAGTGAACTTCAAGTAAACGCAATCAGGTACGTAAAAGTATATGTTTGTTTATAATATTGTCCAGGCTTTACGGGACTTGACTTACTTAGAATCAGAAGAAGTTTCTACTACCAGTTTCAACCTGACGAGATCTACTATCAAGCAATCAACTGCCATACTTCATGTTTTAATTTAAGTTAATCTAACATTTAAATATAATCAGCTTCATTATTTTTTGTTTAATACAAGGGAATTCTTTTAAAAAGAAACAAGTGTATTTAAACCATTGTAAACACTGTGAGTAACTTGAATGTTGTATGGGAAAATACTTTACTACATTGGTCACCTTCAAGTAGAAATAACCATTCTCAACATTGAGTTATCTCAAAGGAACACTTCACCCATAAATGAATTTTGTTTTAATGAGACTTTTAATATTTTAACCACGAATTTAAATTTAAACAACAACTACTCTTTTATTTTGTTTCAAGTTAACTTAACCGTAACATAAATTTGATAATAATAATAAATAATAAAACCCCTGATCGCAATACGTTATAAATTGACGCATACAACGTGTGGCAGATTTAACCACGAAACACACACACATATAAGATTATTTATTTTCTTATAAAATTGGCGCACCAACTAGTGTGGCTTAAAAAATATTAAATAAATATATTTTTTATATTAGCCCGGTAGACACGAAAAATTAACATGCCGCACACCCATCAGTACGTTACAAGATATAAGGACAGTAGGGTAGGAGAGATGCAACGGAATGTAGATGCATACGAAGAGCAACCCACAGATGAGATGGGAATTATTACAATCAACAATATCGAGACTAGTACCGACGAAACACCTCACGTGGAACCAGAGATAGAAGTGACAATAGACAACCAACCCAGACGGCCTGAAGAACTCCCACAACCAAACAGACCATCCGAAGAGATGAGATGGGAAGCGATGATGAAGATAATGATGGAATTAAAGGAAGACGGTAAGAAATCTCATAAAAAACTGAATGACTCGATGAACAAAAATATGGAAGCATTACAAGAAGATGGTAGGAAATCCCGGGAAGAGAACCAAAGAAATATTGAGTTACTGAAAGAAGATGGTAGGAAATCCCGGGAAGAGAACCAAAGAAATATTGAACTATTAAATAGAAATATAGAGTCGATAAGGGAGGACCATCGGGACTTAAATAGAAACCTGGAATCGCTTAGTAAAAATGTGGAATCGCTGAAGGAAGACCTAAATAAAAGGATAGACAATACTCATAAGTCTATAGACGCGCTGAACAGTAAAATCGACGATAACCGTCAAGCCATTAGAAAAGAATTGAACACCACCTTAATGAAAATTAGCAAAAAAATGGATGACATGAATAACCGGAAGTGGGGAGAAGAACGGAAGGTATCCGAAGACAAAAACATGGAACAAAGGAGTCCAGAGCCGGAGAATAATGAAGAAGGAAAGGACGATGACAACTCAGAGATACAAGAAGTATCAAATGATGAATCCATGGAAGAATTAAGTATACAATTCAAAGACACTGATAAACAAACTGAGGATAAAGAAGACTCGAAAGCATTGGTGCCTGCGGATACACACCATAGGAATGAAGAGAACACTCAGCATAAAGAAACTATCATTAAAAATGTAAGGAACAAGATAATTAAGAAGACAGGAGAGAAAGAGACAAAGATAAAAAGAATAATACGCTCTAAGAAAACAAGGATTACAAAGGAAATATTAGAAATGACTAGGAGTGGATTAATTAACTTCGTAGACAACCCAATTATTCGTCATAGAGCAAGGACCAATGGTAAGAAGTATAAACAAGACTTCATGAAAATATTAAAAATAAATCACCATAAAACCGTGGGTAAAAAATTAAATAAGAATCCAATTAAATTAAATGTACCACCAAATAAAATACACCAAACAAAATCAATCGATTCCTCAATGCATAACCGATCATTAAACCATTTAATTAATGACCCAGATGACGGAACGATTAAAACAACGTTACATGCCATTGACTATGTTATGACGGAGAAGATCATAAACAATGGGGTATTCAAAGCAAATACTCCTAGAAGAAAGAGGCTTAACAGGGAGAAGGAAAATGATCAAGAACGACTGGACCAGCTTATTGAAAGGTACGCCCAGACAATAAGGGAAATGCGGAAAAAGAGGGACCAAGCGATGGAAGAATCCGACCAGGAAATGAACAAAGGTCAATCAGGATTAGAAGGAGGGCCAGACATCAATAATAGCCAAGGCCCAGAGTACAATGAACACAATAATACCAAAGATGATGAGAGGAAGAAGGCAAGGAAACGGGGAGCCAATGACTATCTGGTAGCCGCTAAGTGGAAGAACCGCTTGATAGTAAGGTATCTCCAAAACCACTAGTACGGAACATATGTCAGATATCCCAATTATAGACCCAATAGAGTGGAAGAGCACAAATAACCCCATGAATATCGACGAGTAGGCAATGATTAATATTAAGGAGGGATAATATGCAATAGGAAGCAATATTCCTCACCCATACGTTTATGTTATAAAAAAGTAAAATATATATATTGGAAAAAACCACTACTATAAACAAACCCATTTGTGGTTAAACTACAATATGTTGAAGGTGACTGGTTAGCTATAACTAGTTAATCCGCCTTATCAAGTTACAAAAGTGTGTAGATTTAAGATGTAAACCAAACCATTTGTTAATGATGAAAATGTACCAGACCTATTACCCCAGGGGATAGAATATTAGATAAGGTCAAGCAAATGATTTAATAAGAAAATGCAATTACTGTACCATACCTAGAGAAAAATATGTATCCAGATGAATATTCTATATGACATAATGTTTATAAAATAATTATAGCATACCTCTCATAAAACTCAAATGTTAAATTAAATTCGTCCAGAATAAAGGTTCACCCAACTAACCTTTGAAGGAGTAGAGAGGCAGTATAACAAAGTGTGTAAAATAAAAAGAAGGACATTATTATGGAATGTAAGGAAAGAAAAAATAATATTTGTGAAACAAACCATGAAAACCCCAAGAATGTCTATGAAATAGATATTAGTATATTGTTAAATGAAATTGTAATTACAGCATAGTATATAGTGTATAAAATCATCCAGAATAAGTGAAAACCACCATCACTTGAAGGAGTAGAGAAGAAAAATAACAAAGAGTGTTAATTGTAAGAATAACTATTGTTATAATGAATTGAAAGGAAAGAACAATGTTTGTCAATTATCAAATATGATACATCATAAGAATATGTCAGAGAACATCAGAAAAAAAAAAGAAAAAACCATTTAGTATACAAACAATGTAAGCCTGATAATTCAGGAGGAATATAACTCGTTAAGAAAGATTTAATGAACCATGGTGAAAACAGAAATATATTGTGAACTCTAGATAGAACAAACAAATGCATAAGTACTAGAAGCATCAAAACCAGTGTATAATCTTAAAAATATTTAAATGAACCACAACAAATTGTTAACTAGTACATAAGTAACTATATAGCTGATAAAAGCATAGCTAAAAAACATCAAGTCTAAAAGAAGTAATTACCTGTAAGAAAGAAAGTATGTTAGCAAGTATAAAGATAGAAATGTGATCTAAATGAAAACCTCTGATACCTTGTATATTATAGTGAATATATTATATTATTGAATATGAATGATATGTGATTTTTTTTTGAGTTGTGATAGTGCAACTATTGCCAGGTGCAATGTTTATTTTTACTCAGACAGAGAAGAGTAATGCCTCTGAATCTGAGAATGTGTAGGGAGGAACGGCAGAGGATGTTAGCCATAGTGAGCCACCCTGATTCCAAAACCTCTACTACAGTTAGGGAATTATATTGTTTTATTATATCAAGGAATATTATGAAAGAATCTGTGAGGTATAAATTATAATAACCATCCAAATGATCACGAATGCAAAGATATGTAGTGAGAAAGTAGAATGTAAATAAAACAGGGAATAATTAACTTGAGAAACAAGATCCATTATAGTTAAATGATTTAGAGAGTAAGCAGCTTGAAATTACTAGTAAATTAAGAATTGTACCATTGTATAAAAAGCCAACCTAGAGTAATACACCAATAATATGTTTAAAAAATCTAGGAATACAAAAGAAAATTTTTATTGAAGTATACTAAGAAACTGACATGAATTGATAATTTTACAAAATATAAATTTTTCAAATGATCAATTTTAAAGAGGGTGTATATGTAACATCACAAGATGTCACCTAACCTAAGTGTATGTTATTAGATTTCATAAAAACAGAATAACCATGTAAATAGGTATAGAATAGTCAAAATAAACAAGAAAGAAGAAACCAAGAGAGAAGAATAAAGCAGAAGTGCCATGTGAAACAGTAACCCAATAGCTGTTTGACACTACAACTAGACTGAGACTAAAACGAACTAATGGACAGAATAAATGTAAATTCAACTGTCAATTCAGTAAATGGTTAATGTAAACCGAATGTTATTTATAAACAAAAAACAAACGAATTAGCAGTTAAATACTGTGAAAGCCAAAATCAGCATTTTTCTGATAATAAATGTGACAATGAACAGTAGATAATGAATGCCAAAACCGATGTTAACAATGGCTATATTGTAGGAACTAAGATGTATTTCTGCATCAAATATACCTGTCAGAAAGGAGAGCTATTTATATAAGAGAATCTTATACCAATAAGATGTCTCCATAATTTACCGAATTGAGAACCAATAGGCATTATTAAGGCCAAATTTCAGTGTAGGCGATACACTTAACAAACTTAGACCAAACATTAGTCAATAAAATGACTATCAATAATTATCACCAGTGCAAACTAAAATGCACAAGAACTATGGTTATGCATTGACATAACGAAAAATGTTATTAAAACGATAGGTTTAGCCATAATTTTAATTGTAAATAGTAGCTTAAAACATACTAACGGTGAACGAAATGTCATAGTCAGTAGGATCATTTATTACTATGTATAGAATTAAGGTGTACAAGTAAAGTTCAGTGAAAAAAACGTCAGTACAGTATTAATGGTGTCCGCACATAAACATTTGATTAATAAAATGTTATGTGGATGCGAGCAAGGTTAACTAAAAGTGTAAAATCGGCGACTCATAAAGAGCAGACGACAGTAAGAATAGTGTACCCGAACATTGATTTTCTAACAATGTCGGTTAAAGTGAAAGTAATTCGAGATCGAGTGATATCAATTTAAAGGAAACAAAACAATCTTTAATTTGATAATAATATCAACTCAATCGTGACGGTATTAAGCGTATTACAACTGTTAGCATCATTTTATAAATGTACATCAGGAATCTGAGTACGAATAATAAGAACAATGACAACAGAAGCGACCTGTCAATCATCTCAACATTTGACAGTTAGAAAAACCGTTACCAACCGCCAAAAAGTGATACGTCATCCTCGTCTCACCTGTCTGGACCAATAAGAAAATTAGTTATTAAATAATAATTTTACCTAAGCCCGATCCAAGAGGAGGGTATATAAAGACAAACCAGCGAATTTTGAGGAGAGACCTTTACTAACTAGCGAGCAGAACAGACGTACGCTCGTCTCCGCTACGTTTTTCTTTATAACACATAGCGTCAGTTACCTTGTACTCCAGAACCAATAGTTTAACGACAAGAGATTTTACTTCAAGTTCATCATCAACCAACGACAGTGTTTAAGTGCAGTTTATTTTAATTTGTGCGGGAAAGACGAACAGAAAATAATTTATTGTCATTATTCACGATCCATTTTAATCAGAAGAGGATCGCATTATTCTGTTCTTGTGCGAATTAGTGCCGACACAAAGTAATCACTATAATCCGATTACTTAAGTGATAAAAGGTTTTAATTAAATAATTAAAACTCTGAAGGTAAAAGTGCAATTATTATTAATCTTGATCTGAGTGCAATAACTTGTATTTTTGCTACCATAACCTGTACTGACGCAAAACACAAAAACAGTATTTAAGATTACACCACGTTTCGATTTATTATTCAAATTTTGTTATTAGTAAGTAAGCTATATGTTAGTTGTAAGGGCTCTCAATTGATAAAGATTGTCATTAAAAAAGCAAGCGTTGATGAAACGCACGATCTTTCAATAGATCGTTTTTTTTCCATTACTTGGTAAAAGTAACCTAAAACTTTGTTGATCAATTGTATCATTGGATACTGTGTAGGCATAATTGTTTTCTTTCGTGTCTCAAAGAATTCACAACTGAGATAATAATAATAATAACAATAATAGTAATAATAATATTAGTAATTGTAATAATTTTATATTAAAATAAATAATATCTGGACTTAACCAGATTTATAATTCATGTTCTGAGCAAGCCGTATGAGGCATATAATAACTAACTTTTATTGTACAACTTTGTATGTTTACATTATGTGTATTTTTTTGAATTCACTATAAGGGTGCAAATAAACCCATTATTAACAGCATCACCTGATTTGATTTATTTTTTTGAATAATTAAATAGTTTCATTTAATAAACTTAAACAACCTTCTGTTGTGTTTGACATATTGGAATAGCATTGCCAAAAAGTGGTACTCAACTATTTTAAATTTTCTTTTCATCTAGTAATTTTTATGTATGGGTTTTACACGGGATTTTCCCTGAATAAATCCGTGTGGTGCCCACTTATTTAATAAACAAGGTGACATAACCTTGCAACCAAAGGGAGTTGATGAATGTAAGCTGAGTTGACAGTTTAGTGAACTTCAAGTAAACGCAATCAGGTACGTAAAAGTATATGTTTGTTTATAATATTGTCCAGGCTTTACGGGACTTGACTTACTTAGAATCAGAAGAAGTTTCTACTACCAGTTTCAACCTGACGAGATCTACTATCAAGCAATCAACTGCCATACTTCATGTTTTAATTTAAGTTAATCTAACATTTAAATATAATCAGCTTCATTATTTTTTGTTTAATACAAGGGAATTCTTTTAAAAAGAAACAAGTGTATTTAAACCATTGTAAACACTGTGAGTAACTTGAATGTTGTATGGGAAAATACTTTACTACATTGGTCACCTTCAAGTAGAAATAACCATTCTCAACATTGAGTTATCTCAAAGGAACACTTCACCCATAAATGAATTTTGTTTTAATGAGACTTTTAATATTTTAACCACGAATTTAAATTTAAACAACAACTACTCTTTTATTTTGTTTCAAGTTAACTTAACCGTAACATAAATTTGATAATAATAATAAATAATAAAACCCCTGATCGCAATACGTTATAAATTGACGCATACAACGTGTGGCAGATTTAACCACGAAACACACACACATATAAGATTATTTATTTTCTTATAAAATTGGCGCACCAACTAGTGTGGCTTAAAAAATATTAAATAAATATATTTTTTATATTAGCCCGGTAGACACGAAAAATTAACATGCCGCACACCCATCAGTACGTTACAAGATATAAGGACAGTAGGGTAGGAGAGATGCAACGGAATGTAGATGCATACGAAGAGCAACCCACAGATGAGATGGGAATTATTACAATCAACAATATCGAGACTAGTACCGACGAAACACCTCACGTGGAACCAGAGATAGAAGTGACAATAGACAACCAACCCAGACGGCCTGAAGAACTCCCACAACCAAACAGACCATCCGAAGAGATGAGATGGGAAGCGATGATGAAGATAATGATGGAATTAAAGGAAGACGGTAAGAAATCTCATAAAAAACTGAATGACTCGATGAACAAAAATATGGAAGCATTACAAGAAGATGGTAGGAAATCCCGGGAAGAGAACCAAAGAAATATTGAGTTACTGAAAGAAGATGGTAGGAAATCCCGGGAAGAGAACCAAAGAAATATTGAACTATTAAATAGAAATATAGAGTCGATAAGGGAGGACCATCGGGACTTAAATAGAAACCTGGAATCGCTTAGTAAAAATGTGGAATCGCTGAAGGAAGACCTAAATAAAAGGATAGACAATACTCATAAGTCTATAGACGCGCTGAACAGTAAAATCGACGATAACCGTCAAGCATTAGAAAAGAATTGAACACCACCTTAATGAAAATTAGCAAAAAAATGGATGACATGAATAACCGGAAGTGGGGAGAAGAACGGAAGGTATCCGAAGACAAAAACATGGAACAAAGGAGTCCAGAGCCGGAGAATAATGAAGAAGGAAAGGACGATGACAACTCAGAGATACAAGAAGTATCAAATGATGAATCCATGGAAGAATTAAGTATACAATTCAAAGACACTGATAAACAAACTGAGGATAAAGAAGACTCGAAAGCATTGGTGCCTGCGGATACACACCATAGGAATGAAGAGAACACTCAGCATAAAGAAACTATCATTAAAAATGTAAGGAACAAGATAATTAAGAAGACAGGAGAGAAAGAGACAAAGATAAAAAGAATAATACGCTCTAAGAAAACAAGGATTACAAAGGAAATATTAGAAATGACTAGGAGTGGATTAATTAACTTCGTAGACAACCCAATTATTCGTCATAGAGCAAGGACCAATGGTAAGAAGTATAAACAAGACTTCATGAAAATATTAAAAATAAATCACCATAAAACCGTGGGTAAAAAATTAAATAAGAATCCAATTAAATTAAATGTACCACCAAATAAAATACACCAAACAAAATCAATCGATTCCTCAATGCATAACCGATCATTAAACCATTTAATTAATGACCCAGATGACGGAACGATTAAAACAACGTTACATGCCATTGACTATGTTATGACGGAGAAGATCATAAACAATGGGGTATTCAAAGCAAATACTCCTAGAAGAAAGAGGCTTAACAGGGAGAAGGAAAATGATCAAGAACGACTGGACCAGCTTATTGAAAGGTACGCCCAGACAATAAGGGAAATGCGGAAAAAGAGGGACCAAGCGATGGAAGAATCCGACCAGGAAATGAACAAAGGTCAATCAGGATTAGAAGGAGGGCCAGACATCAATAATAGCCAAGGCCCAGAGTACAATGAACACAATAATACCAAAGATGATGAGAGGAAGAAGGCAAGGAAACGGGGAGCCAATGACTATCTGGTAGCCGCTAAGTGGAAGAACCGCTTGATAGTAAGGTATCTCCAAAACCACTAGTACGGAACATATGTCAGATATCCCAATTATAGACCCAATAGAGTGGAAGAGCACAAATAACCCCATGAATATCGACGAGTAGGCAATGATTAATATTAAGGAGGGATAATATGCAATAGGAAGCAATATTCCTCACCCATACGTTTATGTTATAAAAAAGTAAAATATATATATTGGAAAAAACCACTACTATAAACAAACCCATTTGTGGTTAAACTACAATATGTTGAAGGTGACTGGTTAGCTATAACTAGTTAATCCGCCTTATCAAGTTACAAAAGTGTGTAGATTTAAGATGTAAACCAAACCATTTGTTAATGATGAAAATGTACCAGACCTATTACCCCAGGGGATAGAATATTAGATAAGGTCAAGCAAATGATTTAATAAGAAAATGCAATTACTGTACCATACCTAGAGAAAAATATGTATCCAGATGAATATTCTATATGACATAATGTTTATAAAATAATTATAGCATACCTCTCATAAAACTCAAATGTTAAATTAAATTCGTCCAGAATAAAGGTTCACCCAACTAACCTTTGAAGGAGTAGAGAGGCAGTATAACAAAGTGTGTAAAATAAAAAGAAGGACATTATTATGGAATGTAAGGAAAGAAAAAATAATATTTGTGAAACAAACCATGAAAACCCCAAGAATGTCTATGAAATAGATATTAGTATATTGTTAAATGAAATTGTAATTACAGCATAGTATATAGTGTATAAAATCATCCAGAATAAGTGAAAACCACCATCACTTGAAGGAGTAGAGAAGAAAAATAACAAAGAGTGTTAATTGTAAGAATAACTATTGTTATAATGAATTGAAAGGAAAGAACAATGTTTGTCAATTATCAAATATGATACATCATAAGAATATGTCAGAGAACATCAGAAAAAAAAAAGAAAAAACCATTTAGTATACAAACAATGTAAGCCTGATAATTCAGGAGGAATATAACTCGTTAAGAAAGATTTAATGAACCATGGTGAAAACAGAAATATATTGTGAACTCTAGATAGAACAAACAAATGCATAAGTACTAGAAGCATCAAAACCAGTGTATAATCTTAAAAATATTTAAATGAACCACAACAAATTGTTAACTAGTACATAAGTAACTATATAGCTGATAAAAGCATAGCTAAAAAACATCAAGTCTAAAAGAAGTAATTACCTGTAAGAAAGAAAGTATGTTAGCAAGTATAAAGATAGAAATGTGATCTAAATGAAAACCTCTGATACCTTGTATATTATAGTGAATATATTATATTATTGAATATGAATGATATGTGATTTTTTTTTGAGTTGTGATAGTGCAACTATTGCCAGGTGCAATGTTTATTTTTACTCAGACAGAGAAGAGTAATGCCTCTGAATCTGAGAATGTGTAGGGAGGAACGGCAGAGGATGTTAGCCATAGTGAGCCACCCTGATTCCAAAACCTCTACTACAGTTAGGGAATTATATTGTTTTATTATATCAAGGAATATTATGAAAGAATCTGTGAGGTATAAATTATAATAACCATCCAAATGATCACGAATGCAAAGATATGTAGTGAGAAAGTAGAATGTAAATAAAACAGGGAATAATTAACTTGAGAAACAAGATCCATTATAGTTAAATGATTTAGAGAGTAAGCAGCTTGAAATTACTAGTAAATTAAGAATTGTACCATTGTATAAAAAGCCAACCTAGAGTAATACACCAATAATATGTTTAAAAAATCTAGGAATACAAAAGAAAATTTTTATTGAAGTATACTAAGAAACTGACATGAATTGATAATTTTACAAAATATAAATTTTTCAAATGATCAATTTTAAAGAGGGTGTATATGTAACATCACAAGATGTCACCTAACCTAAGTGTATGTTATTAGATTTCATAAAAACAGAATAACCATGTAAATAGGTATAGAATAGTCAAAATAAACAAGAAAGAAGAAACCAAGAGAGAAGAATAAAGCAGAAGTGCCATGTGAAACAGTAACCCAATAGCTGTTTGACACTACAACTAGACTGAGACTAAAACGAACTAATGGACAGAATAAATGTAAATTCAACTGTCAATTCAGTAAATGGTTAATGTAAACCGAATGTTATTTATAAACAAAAAACAAACGAATTAGCAGTTAAATACTGTGAAAGCCAAAATCAGCATTTTTCTGATAATAAATGTGACAATGAACAGTAGATAATGAATGCCAAAACCGATGTTAACAATGGCTATATTGTAGGAACTAAGATGTATTTCTGCATCAAATATACCTGTCAGAAAGGAGAGCTATTTATATAAGAGAATCTTATACCAATAAGATGTCTCCATAATTTACCGAATTGAGAACCAATAGGCATTATTAAGGCCAAATTTCAGTGTAGGCGATACACTTAACAAACTTAGACCAAACATTAGTCAATAAAATGACTATCAATAATTATCACCAGTGCAAACTAAAATGCACAAGAACTATGGTTATGCATTGACATAACGAAAAATGTTATTAAAACGATAGGTTTAGCCATAATTTTAATTGTAAATAGTAGCTTAAAACATACTAACGGTGAACGAAATGTCATAGTCAGTAGGATCATTTATTACTATGTATAGAATTAAGGTGTACAAGTAAAGTTCAGTGAAAAAAACGTCAGTACAGTATTAATGGTGTCCGCACATAAACATTTGATTAATAAAATGTTATGTGGATGCGAGCAAGGTTAACTAAAAGTGTAAAATCGGCGACTCATAAAGAGCAGACGACAGTAAGAATAGTGTACCCGAACATTGATTTTCTAACAATGTCGGTTAAAGTGAAAGTAATTCGAGATCGAGTGATATCAATTTAAAGGAAACAAAACAATCTTTAATTTGATAATAATATCAACTCAATCGTGACGGTATTAAGCGTATTACAACTGTTAGCATCATTTTATAAATGTACATCAGGAATCTGAGTACGAATAATAAGAACAATGACAACAGAAGCGACCTGTCAATCATCTCAACATTTGACAGTTAGAAAAACCGTTACCAACCGCCAAAAAGTGATACGTCATCCTCGTCTCACCTGTCTGGACCAATAAGAAAATTAGTTATTAAATAATAATTTTACCTAAGCCCGATCCAAGAGGAGGGTATATAAAGACAAACCAGCGAATTTTGAGGAGAGACCTTTACTAACTAGCGAGCAGAACAGACGTACGCTCGTCTCCGCTACGTTTTTCTTTATAACACATAGCGTCAGTTACCTTGTACTCCAGAACCAATAGTTTAACGACAAGAGATTTTACTTCAAGTTCATCATCAACCAACGACAGTGTTTAAGTGCAGTTTATTTTAATTTGTGCGGGAAAGACGAACAGAAAATAATTTATTGTCATTATTCACGATCCATTTTAATCAGAAGAGGATCGCATTATTCTGTTCTTGTGCGAATTAGTGCCGACACAAAGTAATCACTATAATCCGATTACTTAAGTGATAAAAGGTTTTAATTAAATAATTAAAACTCTGAAGGTAAAAGTGCAATTATTATTAATCTTGATCTGAGTGCAATAACTTGTATTTTTGCTACCATAACCTGTACTGACGCAAAACACAAAAACAGTATTTAAGATTACACCACGTTTCGATTTATTATTCAAATTTTGTTATTAGTAAGTAAGCTATATGTTAGTTGTAAGGGCTCTCAATTGATAAAGATTGTCATTAAAAAAGCAAGCGTTGATGAAACGCACGATCTTTCAATAGATCGTTTTTTTTCCATTACTTGGTAAAAGTAACCTAAAACTTTGTTGATCAATTGTATCATTGGATACTGTGTAGGCATAATTGTTTTCTTTCGTGTCTCAAAGAATTCACAACTGAGATAATAATAATAATAACAATAATAGTAATAATAATATTAGTAATTGTAATAATTTTATATTAAAATAAATAATATCTGGACTTAACCAGATTTATAATTCATGTTCTGAGCAAGCCGTATGAGGCATATAATAACTAACTTTTATTGTACAACTTTGTATGTTTACATTATGTGTATTTTTTTGAATTCACTATAAGGGTGCAAATAAACCCATTATTAACAGCATCACCTGATTTGATTTATTTTTTTGAATAATTAAATAGTTTCATTTAATAAACTTAAACAACCTTCTGTTGTGTTTGACATATTGGAATAGCATTGCCAAAAAGTGGTACTCAACTATTTTAAATTTTCTTTTCATCTAGTAATTTTTATGTATGGGTTTTACACGGGATTTTCCCTGAATAAATCCGTGTGGCGCCCACTAATTTAATAAACAAGGTGACATAACCTTGCAACCAAAGGGAGTTGATGAATGTAAGCTGAGTTGACAGTTTAGTGAACTTCAAGTAAACGCAATCAGGTACGTAAAAGTATATGTTTGTTTATAATATTGTCCAGGCTTTACGGGACTTGACTTACTTAGACTACCTGTAATCAGAAGAAGTTTCTACTACCAGTTTCAACCAGACGAGATCTACTATCAAGCAATCAACTGCCATACTTCATGTTTTAATTTAAGTTAATCTAACATTTAAATATAATCAGCTTCATTATTTTTTGTTTAATACAAGGGAATTCTTTTAAAAAGAAACAAGTGTATTTAAACCATTGTAAACACTGTGAGTAACTTGAATGTTGTATGGGAAAATACTTTACTACATTGGTCACCTTCAAGTAGAAATAACCATTCTCAACATTGAGTTATCTCAAAGGAACACTTCACCCATAAATGAATTTTGTTTTAATGAGACTTTTAATATTTTAACCACGAATTTAAATTTAAACAACAACTACTCTTTTATTTTGTTTCAAGTTAACTTAACCGTAACATAAATTTGATAATAATAATAAATAATAAAACCCCTGATCGCAATACGTTATAAATTGACGCATACAACGTGTGGCAGATTTAACCACGAAACACACACACACATATAAGATTATATTTCCTTATAATATGACTTCATCATTTTCTTTTAACTTACTTTCACTTAACAATTTTCACACAAAACAGTTACATGGATAACACAGATAAAGACTGAGAGACTATCTCAGAGAAAATAAAGGAACCAGGTATTCTTCACTCTAGTAGCACTGGGAAGTGCCTTCACACTGCAAGGTTTAAATAGATACCCATTCACCAGTAGTATCTTAACACATTTCGTTTTTTAAAGTTTTTTTTTTTTTTATATCTTAAAAAGCTGTGCAGAGAAGGTATTACTATCACTTACTAACAGCATAAGAAGCTGTCCTCACAATTAAAAGAAATATCAGATGCCAGTCCAGTTCAGCAGCATTTTAAAAGAAAAACTTGAGTTCAGAAATGAATTTGCAATCATTAAAATAGCCAGGATATTCCAGATATTAAGTAAAGTAAAAATCAACAAGAATTAAAGCAAAAGTTTTTTTGTTGTTGTGTTAAGATAACTAGCCAGGACCTCACTTGACGAGATAATCAAGTAGTGCCAAAAGCACCCATAGGAATAAGTTAATAATTTTCTTTTTGCAAAAATTCACCTCCACAGCACACGAGAAACATTGTTCTCCAGACATACCTGTCAAGATTGGCATTAGCACATTAGCCCCGTATAAGTTCCTTGATCTTCTTACATTTCATCTTGGTCTGACACTCGGGTCACGGTAGAATGGGCCGCAGACACCCCTGGGCACACCCTGATACTCAGCCAGCCATAATAAAAATCATACGCCCGGTATTAAAGGAAACAATTAAAACTTTTCCAGACGCCTGACAAGAAAACGACTCGCCAGGACGAGGGCTGACAGCAGAGAGAGCGCACAACACGTGTATAAGCCAACCACCAGCAACAGCCCCTCACAGCGGAGCAGTGAAACTCAAGTCGTGACGCATCGCTACTAGATAGCGTGCGGGTGTCCATATATCACGTAACTACGGACCACATGGCAACATGAATGCTTCTTATTGCCATAATTTGACTTAAACGATATTCATAAGTTGCCGTAACGAAATTCCATAGTTACGGCACAGGGTCAAAGTCATTTGTTTGTCAGTCTAGTCTATTCTTTTAATAATTCCTTTATTTACAATTCTTTCTTCTTCTTTCTTAACTACATTTTATATTTTTTCTTCATTATTTAATTAATAAATTATCTTACTTTTCTGCATTTCTATAATACTTATGGATACTTTATATGATCAGATTTCTGCAACGTTATAATATACATCGTACGGAGGACAACAGGCCTATAATTTATTTGGATGAAACCTGGATATCACAGAATCATACGAATAAATACATCTGGCAAGACTCCAGAGCAGTAGGTGGGCTGAAAGTACCTACTGGTAGAGGTGGCCGGCTGATTATTGCACATGCTGGATCCGCAAGTACAGGTTTCATAGCAGATACCAAACTTGTCTTTCATGGCAGTAAGCATTCTGCTGAATCTGACTACTACACAGAAAGAATGCTGAAGTTTTTAAGACCTGGTTTGTTGGTATGTTGCGCTCCTTGGAAGAAGGCTCTGTCATCTTGATGGATAATGCCAGCTATCATTCTGAAACCACCATGTTCAAACTGGCGTAAAGTGGATATCATGGAGTGGCTGCATAAGAAGAGAAATTCATTTTCCACAGCTGAAACCAGGGATGAACTTCTTTCTAAAGAAGAGATCCGAACGGCCAAGAAGACGTACGAATTGGATCAACTGGCAAATTAAATGGAACATACAGTAGTGCGCCTGCCACCATATCATTGTCAGTATAATCCAATCGAGCTGATATGGGCCCAAGTTAAACGGTATGTTACAAACAAGAATACGACTTTCAGATTAGCCGATATTGAACAACTTGCACACGAAGCTTTGGACAGGATAACTCAGGAAGACTGGGAGAAGTGCATAAGACATGCGGAGGCACTACAAGAAGCCGATTACTCAGAGCAGTGCACGAGAGACACCACAGTGAAGCCCTTTATCATACACTTACGTGTGAGTAGTGACAGCGAACCTGAGTCCAGTGAATCCAAAGACGAATTACTGCAGGAGTGTTAAAAAGTGTATATAGGTGGTAAACGTGTCTATAGCGAAGCGTAGTATTTTCTGTTGATAATTATGTGACTAACCCTATTTGAGGTGAGTTTTTCAACATACTGCTTATTTATAATAGTCATAAGGAATTCTGTAGTTTATAAAATAAGGAAAATTTTAATTATAAAATTTGTAAGGACAATTCATAAAATATAGAATTATAAATTTAAATTCTATATTTAAAGATTTATAATATATTAATATATGAATAAGCAATTTTAAATTTATTTCATGAGGCATTTGTATTTGTTGTTTATAAAATTATCCTTATTTTCATAAGAAATACAATTTGTTTCACGTTTATACATACCATTATTTTTATGCTACTTGTGCATGTAACGTCTTATAGTATAGTTCTAATTTTTTTTACTTAATTATTAATAAGCAGTGCAGGAAGTAAAAATAGAATATTTTTTGGAGACACGAATAGTGTGGTGTCTCTTCAATAATTAAATGTGGCAAGCTTAAGACACAGGATGCGTATGAATATTCGTTCAAACGAACTATAGCTGACGCGTCGCATTGAATGTTATGTATAAGTTACGGAAATTAATTGTTAATTAATTATTAACAATGTATTAATTGTGATGTAATTATTATTAAAAATTATTGACAATGTAACAATTTATTCTAATGTATGTATTAGAAACTTTCTCACTATAAAATTTTACTTAAAAACAGTAACACGCAAGTTAATCTTACATTACACTATCTTACAAAATCAGAACAACTGTGTGATACTCGTAAGATTTTAAAATGTTTTTTACTTTAAATAACATTAAATTTTATCTATAAAATGTCTGCAGTAGGCATCTATGAACCTTCAAAATGTATCATTTTTTTCAGTCTTCTATTGTCATTGATTTTAGAATGTTCAACAGTTTAAAGCACAAAAAATGATTTTAATGGAAGCCTTATTGACAACAAGAAAGTAAATATTTAATTTAAAAATCACTTTGTTATATTCTTTACATTAAGTAGGCCTACTTACTAGTGTAGCATTTTTTGGAAGAAAGGGAAACTGTTGCTTAGTGGCAATGCTGTAAGGTAGCGGTGTAACCTTGACAATACTACTTCCATGCAGTTAACTATAGTAGAAGCTGAATATTTTTAAAATAATTTTATACTTGCAAAAAATTATTTTTTTATAACAATTAAAAATAAGTGGAAGAAAGTTTACAAATTAGAGTAGTAATTTAGCAGAATTGGAATATGAGTTGAGAAAAAATAAAATATTCTTGTGGGTTCATAAGTTGTGTATTTTTTCTGTAATACAAATTTTTACAATTAACTGGAAACATTTTAAATAAATTGACTCCATATCAATATTTACAGGGAGATCAAACAATTGATGTCAGCAAGACTTACTTAGGATTCCCATATATAATCAACTTCTGCAACCTGACTCAGGTACGCAACAACACGGGTTTTGTTCGTAACATACGACGTGTACAGCAAGCACCGTATCCTCTCGTCAAAGTAACACAGGATGAAGTCAATTCAATGCCCAGTAAGTAATTGGTAATAAAACAATTGTATTTGTATTTCATAGGATATAATGATCCAGTTGGTACGTTGAGTTATTCAATAAAACAATAGTTTAACACATAAAAGAGTTTTCTGGGTGTACGCTGTAAATCATGCATATTAGAGATAAGCCAGTTTATAACTGTAATAGTCAACCGGTACTTAATTTAATGAACACCTAGCTGTCAATGAAATTTTGGTGAAGTCACAATTCTTTTAATTTTTGAACTCATAAGTGAGATCTTAATAAAGTGCATTAGAAAAAACTACTATATTTTTGCTCATTGTGGAAAAACTACATTGTCATATAAGTGGCACAAACATTACCCACAAATTAATAGTATGCGTTCATTAACAAATGTAACTGATAATTTAGTAGTGCACAGAAGAACATAAAGACAATATATACTTGTTACAATGTAATTGTTTAGAATTTAATTTCAGTTTTGTTTTCATTTGAAATTAATGAGTACAAGAAATGAATGGAAAGATTGAGTGAAATTAGTAGAAACAGTTATACAGAATTTTAGGATGATTATCAGATAAAAATGTAGTTTGTATAAAAGTGTATAAACAAAAATGAAAGATTATTTATAAAACTTGCATTATGATATTTTCTGTGCACATTTTTTTGCATTGCGCAAAAAATTAATTCTCTATTCATATTGTTTAGGGACCCTTAGTACACAGAGAGTAAAACATTGATTGTAGTAAATTTATAGGTCACCGGGAGGCTTAAGTGAGTTGTATATATAAGTGAATAGCATAATATATAAACTAGCGTAGCAAAATTGAAAGCTAAGGTCATATGCGCAGAAACCAGTTTCTTCATGGACGAGTCCACTTTGTTGTGAATGGCGGAGGGTAACAGAGAATCAGGTGCTATACAAGTGAAGGTGTTGCCTACATGCGTGTCACGTTTTAGTTATGTTGTTAATTACTGTGTTACGTACTACCTCAGTCTATATATTATTATCTCAGTTTATTATTAATTATCTTGGTTGTTTTACAGTTCATTTTATTAGTTTAAATGGAACTACCATGCTAGCTTTAGCACATACTTGAGTGAGTCTGAAGGTTTTTTTATTAACGTCTTGCTTATCTTTACAATAAAAATAAATAATTATAAAAAAAAATAGTACAGAAATAATAGTAGAATATTAGTTCTATTATGATAAAAAAAGGCGCGCACGTGCACGAGTTATGTGTATGCACATGCGCACGTTTTGGTTTTGAGTAATAATAAAATGAAGTAGAATATTGAAATGAAAAAAATAAAAAAAATTTTGATTAACGCATATTATAACTTTTTGCTTTATTTACAATAAAAGGTTGTTTCGCCAGCTGGTTAAACATAAATGATCGTAACCATGTCACTCTGTTGTTTGTCTATTACTTTTATGACTTGTAACATTTGTGGGGCTAAAATATATGATTTACCTAAAATACTGTATTAAAATAACATGACTTTTCCTTCTTCATGGAACAGATTTTTGTTGTCTACGATTAAAAGATTTTCGCAAGTAAGCCAATACCTGTACGAAGAAGAAGTCGTCCCTTTATGATAAACTGTAGAGATAGTGAAGTGTAATTAAGGAGGGGAAGTGCACAAGTGCATAGTTTGCACATTCCATTCCATTCTGATAAGAGCTGTGATATGTACATCTCAACAGCAGACAATTACAGGACTAAAAAGAGAGAGAGAGAGAGAGAGAGAGAGAGAGAGAGAGTCCGTGGTAAGAGAAACTTTATACAACATTTGATATGTAACACAGAGAGAGAGTGAGTGAGTGGGTAAGAGAAACACAGATGACTAACAAACCTTGCACATGAGTTTTGGTTACTATTCGAAATAATATTCATACATTGGCTGCAGTGACATTCATAACAACAATTCTCTTCTCACATCTCAAAGTGACTCCCACTACATCACCATTCCCCTCTGACCATAAGCGTTCGCGCATCCCCATGCCCGTAACTTTCAGTTTTGCTGTATATACATTATACACCTGTCTGTGTATACAGTCTTTAGATAGTAAAGATTACTGGACTACTGATAGTTATGATAGTATAGTATCATAACTAATTGTTGTTTAGTAATTCTGTGAGTACAAAATAGAATTCACTACCTTAGCCAATCAATCTTCGTTTGTTTAGGTGTGTTGTGTTGTCACTCTTGCTTTAAAAACATAGTTTTGATATAATGTAATGTGATGAAATAATATATCTACAGCTGAGGTCATGGTACGGGTGTTCATTATATATGACACATGCTTTTTACGATTGTTGCTTGACTTTTCATATTTTTGTTGTGTATTTTGATAGTATGCTTAGTTTATGTGTACTACAAAAATTTAGTATTACAGAAATAAATTCAATTGTAGAGCAATGAATAATAAAATAAATAATGAGTGCTTATACTATGGAATATGTGAATTAATCATTTATGAAAGGCCACATCTCAGCAAATTACCGGGGAACTGAAATAATTCTCTTTTGTCCAGACTTGAGACCCTTCAAAAATAAATAGCTAAGCTACATAAGTAATGGTAGGACAAGAGGGCTTTCATAATTAAACAGTTCATTTAAAGAAAAAGACTTTACTGTTGATTTTTATAAGAATAAAAAAGGATTTTGTTATTGAAGAAAATGTTGGAAATACATCAAATTTGAAAATAATTTACAGACAAGATTCATCGTCATCAGCGGTGCAACAACCCATTACTGAGTCAAGGCCTCCTTTAACAGCCTCCGCCAGTTGTCCCGGACAAGTGCAGCTGCTCTCCAGTTCCGGGTCCCAAGGATGTGGTGCGCATCATAGCTCACACCATCTTCCCAACGTAGTTTGGGTCTACCAACTCTCCTGGTGCCATAGATCTGTTCTGTGAGTGCCTTTCTTGGTATTTCATTCTCCCCCATTCTGATCACGTGTCCAGCCCACCTGAGTCAACCAAGCTTTATAATTTTCACAATATCTGGTTTATTCAGAAGTGTGTTCAGTTCTTGGTTGATTCTTTTCCTCCATTCACCTCCCACACATATTGGACCAAATATACTTCGGAGGATTTTGTGTTCATGAACCAGCAGGCTGGACTCAGACTTTCTAGAAATGGTCCAGATCACAGACAAGATTATGTGCTATAAATCTAAAAATTGTTCTGTTATATGGACACCACTTTTTTACATTTGTTTTAACAAATTCATATTATATCAACTTCAGCTGTAATTACAGTTGAAAAAAGCTGCAATTGTTTGATCTCAGTGAACCACACCTTTTACCAATTTTTTGTGAAAACGACCCTAAATACATGTCTGTAGCATTGTAGTTGAAACAAAATTTTTCGGAACATTCCCTTATTACTCTGCTGTATATGTACCGACATACTGTACATATACCTGTATGTTAGTAACATTTGCAGTTTACTAAAAACATCAGTCATTAGATCACAATGTGTGGCTCTATAACGACCCGTTTCCACCACTCTGCTTGCAGCTAAGAGGATATCACGTGTGCTAATCCGAGAAAACTTTGTGAGTAATATGCGATTTCTAATATGCCCCCTCCTTGAAAACGCGGTTCAGTACCTCGACTCCCAGTGCTTACGAAAAAATTTTTTTTTTACTACAGTGATACAGACATGTATTGAGGGTTGTTTTCAGAAAAAATTGTGTCAAAAGATGTGGTTCATTGAGGAAAAAAAATCTGCGGTTTTGTCCAGTAACATATTTTATGTTTTATATATAATTTAATAATATAATGTGACAGTAGTTATTTACTTCGTCTTAAAAAAAAAGTCAGTGTACACAAAAAAATAATATGTACGTGTTTTTATTTTACAAACCAGAAACATACACAACTCAAAGTTAGTTGGGTAACTGTACTGAACTACCATTGTGTAACCAGTACACTTTTTAACTCATATTTTAAAACAGTTAATTTTTCTTAACACAATCACTCATAAACCAACCAGTTATATTCAAAATTACATTTTATGACAGATGCGAAAGATATAAATTAAAAAAAAGTTAATATTAAAAGCAAAATATGAGTAGTGAAAAGTGAACTCTGTTTCACAATGGGAGTCCAGTATAGTAATCCTCAAAAGGTGCCTTACTTTTGAGTTGTGTATTATTTTGGGTGTGTAAAATAAAAGTAAGTTCGGTTTATTTTTTGTGTTCATTGTTTTTGTGTCCAACTGTCTTTTTCATATGTGAATATATCAATGCTATTGTCAACAAACAATTTGAGACTGAATGTGTACATATGGGGGGGGGGGTACTTCATGTGTACATCTGTATAATAGAGTGGTACTTCCAAAAATATTTTTCATTCGAGAAATCATGTAGTAAAATTAGATTTTAGCATTTTAACATCTGCGTATAAAAAATTAAAAGAAAAACAACAACAAAGCATATAAAATTATTTTTTTGGTTGTTAATTATTCTTTTTTTGTGGTTTGTGGTCACAAAAGGGTTAGAAGTTAAAATATGTTGCCCGATGTAAATTTTTAATAAACTTTGTATTAAACAGGTTTGAGGCCGCTGACATATAATTCTGGGCATCACGGAAAGCGGGGTGAAAGCCACGAGAAGGGCGGCGCTGGCAGCAGTAAAAAACAGCACGGTGTTGGCCACAACCATAACAATAACACTGGTAATGGTGGTAATAAGAAAAGTAATAAAAAGTCAAAGGGATCAAATGAAGGACCGGGTAACATAGCCAGGACTATCTTGAATAACCTCAACATTTTTGGTAACTATTGCTTTTGTTTGTTTTGTCCAACTTGTTTGTTTTGCTTTGGTTTGTTTGTTGTGTTGTCCAACTTGTATTCTGATAGTAACATTAATTACTAATTAATTACATTTAATCTTGTGTACGTGTGACAGTAAATTTTCCCTTTTCCAGATATCCATCTATTTTACGTTGACATACTCAAAATTACTCACAGCTGTATTCACAGTGTAGGCCTACAACTTTAGTGTCAAAATTATGTGTAGGATGTATGTGTACCTTTTGTGTAGGATTATGTGTTTTAGTATGCATGTGGACACATACATGAGCAGAATACAAAGTCTCAAGAATTGTCATTCATTTGTTATATATTCTTTAGGTCGTCTTATTTCACTAGACTAAATTTTGTGATATTAATCTCCTAAGTTGATTTCTTCAGTCTACAATTTAAATAGGTTGTATATTGCCGTGGTTGTATAATCTTTTGGATAAAACACATAATTTTTGTCTTGGCCGTCTGTGCTTTAAAATCCCAGTAGATCACTAAATCCCTTGTTGATCCCTTGTTGTTCCTTACATATCAAGGGGCATTAACCATATCTTTTAAACTTTGATTTAGTATCTTTGTATCCTGATAATGTTAGAAGATCTTGTATACATAACCACACAAGCAAAAGACCTTGAGCAAAAAGGATCCAAGAAAACGACATTTTCTGCTACAAGCGTTAGCCACTACCTTCCCTTCACTGACAGACAGCTTTACCTCTGTTAGTATTTTAATACTTCACTATGTACAGTTATGTTGTACCATAATTATTACAATATTGTCAACTTGTTGGCATATCATTGTTATACTCATATCCATTTTAAATATATTCAAATACAATATTACAATTTCCACCTACCTGCAAAGCTTCTATTCGGGTCCAGGATCCAATCACATGTACGTCAGATGCAAACCTGTGTTAAGGTTATCGAAATAACTAACTCTACACATTTTATGAAGAGAATTGATAACTTAATTTAATTTGAATCATTTAAATTTTTTATAAACTTTACCACATCTGAAATAATTTTGTGAGAATATATTGCTTGGTTACATGATCATCACTCTTAATCTATCTTATGCTACGGCTTACCTTAATTTATACACACACACACACAAGACTACCCAGCCTGCAATTTTGTACACACACAAACACACAAAAATTATAAATCCCTTAACATTTTTGAATAATATTCCCCCCCGTCGGCCACGCGGTCTTCGCGCCCGCACTCATTGTTCTTGTAGATTTCTTGTTATTGTCCGAAAATGATCTGAATAGGTTCTGTTCCTTTAACTGACCGCGGTCACACAAATTTTCACTGTTATTTCTTTTTATTACCGGTAAACTTATGAATTTTTTTGTAGAGAGCCTGACTTGGGTCTGTGCCGGCCGACACGAACAGAGTAAGACTGGGCAGCGTCCTTTGTTGAGCGGTCGGAAGTTCATGACCACTGCCAACAGATTTTGTCGCCGTTCATAGCTGATTTGCTGTGGCTTATTAGCTATGACCATGATACATAATGGTTGTTTCTGTAGTCAGTACCGACGATATTTGGCAATGCTAGACTGACGTCACGAACAGGAGGCAGTCCTTAGGTATTCGTATCCGGCCTCAGGGTAAAGGAGACTGCAACAATTCCGCTCTAGGTCATTTTGAGTTTTCTGAAAGGAGCGTCACTCCAGCGCGCATACCTGGATCGCGCGTGCGTGCACTGTCACATTCACTCACAGTTCTGAGAAATCAAGGGTGATACAAATTCTTTGCCTGGTTTCGCAACTGAATACTACGTTGCTGCTTTGTTTCAACACTGTTTTCTACACGTGGTCTGTTACAAAGGAATTAAAGTTTGCACAATATTTTTACGAAACCCCGAAAAATAAAATAAATGAAATACAAATACCCCATAAATGCAATAAATAAAATTCCCCAATTTTGACACGTTACAATACCCCCCCAATGAGAATTCTTCTGTCCAAAACAGAAGAAATCTCATTGATAAAACCCCTAAGTGGACCGGTGAGGAACTGGTGCCAACAACCCCCCGGTTCTTACTCTTCATGGGTACACGACCCCCCTGGCTCGGCGACTATGGACGCATCTGAACGAGATCACTGGACTTCTCCGTAAGAGATCCCAACACCGAGAAATCGAACAGACAAGTACCACAGCACACCTCACCTTCTAACATGCTACCCCCCAAAATCCTCAATCCCTGGCTTAGATTATGCCAGATCCTCCACCGATATGTTTCCCCTTGTATGCAAGCTGGGCTGCCTTTGGCAGATACTGGGCTCACACACACTCACATTACATGCTGACATTACATATTATAAAATTGAAACATCCTTTAAAATTCGTTTAAAGTACAACTCACTGGTTGTTTTTATTTAAAATCAAATCAAAATTTTGTATAAATTTTAAATTATTCTATTCATTAGGTTTTTCTGTTATTTCTGTTAGTTAAAATAAATCAACTTAAACATCAACTTTAAGAACATCCTTAACCTAACATGGATTACCTAGCGTCTAACAATACAATTCAATACAAAATAATTCAATAATGATAATACACATGGTTAGTACACAAACAATAAAATAATCAAAGCTTAAAAATATTCATTAGCTGGCAGGCGAAAAATCAAGACTTTTTTTTCCAAAAAAATATTTTCCAAAAAATTTTAAAATTCAAGGAAAAAATTTAAATTTATTAAAGTGTTTCCTTTACAAAAGTTGAATTAACTTCCTTACTATGAAATTATATGACCTCACTCTCAGCTGATCAAAACTAGGTCACGTCCACAACCTTGACCCACATACGTTATGTACCAGTTATGTCTGAAAATACACTTAACATCAGTAACATTCTAACTTGAAACACAAAACATAATAAAATAAAACATTTAAAACAACCAAAATATTATTATAACAAACAAATTGACATTTAAATTATTCAAAATAAACACTTTCTGATTTTCCATTTCCAAATTCCATCAAAATTAGTCACTGGTTTTAATTAAAAAAATTTTATATATTCAACTATAACTTTCTTCCTTTAACAATCTCATTCTGCATTACTGTGGGTGATTTAAATTATTCATAACCATTTAATTTACTACTTGCTCTGTATACATATGTAATCTTTCTCCCTTTGACTCTACTACTAACAACCTTTACTAACATGACACCCATCTCTATCAAAACATCTCTCAAAACACTCTCTAACCCCAATTATCATTCAACTCAAATCGCCACCTTCTCTCGATATATAAAAAAAATACTCTCTAACCCTTTGTACTTAGGATACGTGTTCCCCCCCAAAAAACTCATTTCCCATTATTTGGTCCCTGGATTCTACCTAAGGCGACCCCTTCCCCCTAAATCGGTCCCATCCCGTCCCAACCTATCATTATGTTGCGGACTCCTACATTACACTACCCCCTACTACAAAATTGCCATCCCCAAAATCTCAATCTCATTACCTTACTTCAACTACAACAAAAGAACATCATTAATTATAAACATCAATATATCACTCAAAACTGTACATAGATTCTCCATTACTACTGTGTCAACATCAATACTTCTTAAAACTCTCTAACACACATTTTCTTACAACATCATTACATTATTTTCAAAACAATATTTATCTCCTATTTCAACTTCAACTTTAACTCGGACAGATCTACATGCCCCATTAAATATTCATCACCCAAAACTATCTTTTATTAACTTTCACCAATTATTACTTTATTTCTCACTTTAAATAGCATCGGTAATACATTGAAACACTATATTAAACATTAATTACTTGGAACATTTATAAACCATTTTACAGTGACCTTTTATTGCTGATCAGCTGACTTTCCCTAACACAATGAAAACACATCTCAAAATTGAGCAAATTACATGAAATATATATATATATATATATATATATATATTTATTTATCCTTACTTCTCATATGTTAACCGCTTGCCAGTCGGTTTAATTATTTACTTAGGTTCAAAAATACACACAATGAAAACACATATTTTTATCAATGCTTATATCTAACCTACAACAATAAAATAATACATTTAAACATAGAATGAACACCTTATAGTGAATGTATGAGCATCTAGTTATTTAAACAGAACACAAGCATTTTTATGGGATCAAAATTTGAGTTAGCAATTTTTATGTAATCAAATTTAAATTCGTGACTCACCTGAGTCACCTCCCATCCACACACTCTATTGCAAGCTATGTAAGACTGTGGCGCCTTTTCGCTTCCACAAAGACTGCATATTTTGGAGTAGTTGGACCTCTCCGTGTCTTTGCTTCGGCAGTTACATTTTAATATTATGAATATCAGCATATTCTTGTCTATAATTAAACGCCCTTAAACGGGTCTACCACCTGGCTTTGCTGCCCCCATGCGGACAGAGTGGTAGCCACTGTTCCCTAGTACCTGGATTCCCCTAAATTTCACCCTCTAATTTAAGTTCTACTATATACCAATTTCAAGTCAGCTATGGTCAAGGGACTTGATATGACCATAGCTGGCCGCTAGCCAAATCCCCGATTAGTGCTGGTAAGGCAGTAATCGCCCGAAAAGTCGGGGAAATCTAACTTGCATTTCAGTGCCTGTTACATTCATCATTGCTATGTGCGACACGAGCGTCTATAAGTGTGCAAATTGAGTTTACACGAAAAGGGTGTGTCGCACATTTTCGCCATTTTGGCCTCCGATGGAGGTAACACTCTCTGTTACCCCCAACCCATTTCACTATCTACGAGAGCACAGGCCACCCCCGCAATAGCAACTTAATAACTAACTAATTAAATTTTTATATACATTCTAATATAATATTTTCATCAATAATCATTTAACTCATTCATAACTTTCTACCATTGGACTTTCTTAAAATTTTCCAAATTTATTATTAATAATTAGTATATATCATTTTTCAGTTATTTTTAAAATTTCTCAATTATCATTTTTAATTTAACACAATTATTTCAAATAAACATTTTTATTATACTTGATTCGTACTATAAAATTTCTATACTTACAATCCATTTAAAATGACATACACAAAACATATTCACCATACACCCTAATACTTCCACCTCACCTCTGAAACATTTAACACAAATATTAGTTTAAATCAAACAATTTATCATTTAATCACCAAATTCACCTCATAAAATAATTTTAATTCATTAGAAAAATTTAATTAATTAACTTTTAAATATACACACAAACAGAAGGGCTCCCGATGGGATCCCCCATATCAGGAATACTAGCAGAAATATATATACACAACATTGAACAGAACCACATAATAAACAACAACAAATACACTAACAAAATTATATACTGGCACAGGTATGTAGATGATATATTACTTTTATTCAAAGGCAACACAAGACAAGTTGAAAACTTCCACAAATACATAAACACTATACACCACAAATTAAAATTTACACTGGAAACTGAACAAAACAATAGTATAAATTTTCTAGACCTAACAATTAACAAAACTAACAATACACACACGTACAAAATATACAGGAAACCAACCATAACTGACATGGTTATACACAACGCATCAAACCACCCAACACAACATAAACATGCAGCCTTCAACCATATGCTCCATAGACTAACTAAAATACCCTTAAATAAACAAGATTACACCGACGAACTCAACACAATAAAATACATAGCAATCAAAAACGGTTATAACCCCAATTTAATAAACATACTACACAAACGCATCAAAAACAAAAACAACAAAACACTAAATACCATCAACACACAACACAATAAATACATCACACTCACATACCACAACTCATACACACACAAAATCGCCAATACATTCAGAAAACACAAATACAAAATAGCATTCAGAACAACCAATACCATCAAAAAACACATCAGTAATACAAACACAGACATAGACAAATATAACAAAACAGGTGTTTACAAATTAAATTGTAATGACTGCAACAGTTTCTACATAGGCCAGACGGGAAGATCTTTTTCATCCCGTTATTCTGAACACTTAACAGCTTTAACCAACAACAATATACACTCCGCATTTGCCACACACATACACACAGAAAACCACAGTTACACCAACATAGACACTAGTCTTGAAATTTTACATTACATACCCAAAGGTCGAAAACTCAACACAACTGAACAATAAGAAATATATAAACACCACACAACACAACCAAACAACATACTCAACGATCAATTACAATATAAATCACATACACTTTTTGACACAATTATACAGAAAACAAACAGTAAGTTGAATCCCCGCGCCAATCCCCTTCCTCCACACACCACCCCCACTTCACCTTCCACACAACCGTTACAAAATGGTGGCAGTCTGTTACCAAAGCTGAAGAAGGCGGATACGTAAGCCGAAACGCGTCCAATAAAATCAGTAAGTTTTCACATGAAAAAGTTCATTTTTAGTTAAGTGGTAGTGCTGTGAAAGAAGAGATGAATAATCAAGACAGCATTTAAATAATCAATCAAAATATTTAAAACATATCAAATTGTTTTAATTAAATTAATTACTGAAAATATAAATTACCTAACTATCAAAACAATTACAATTAGTCAGTTACTGTTTTTTAAAATTAATTCTGTTTATTTAAATTGCAAAATATTAATATTATTATTGTAACAACCGTACACATTGTTTACCTGACCTTCTACCATATACACTAATAAATTCATTACATATTTATTTACAAACTTTTGTTATTAACTGTTCAGTTTTTCCGCACTTCATTGTCCAAATCTGCCATGTCACAACCATAAAACAAAATGTTTATAACTGTCTTTTATTGTTTTATAGTCTAACCTCCATCGTCCCAGATTAACCTTGGTTTTATATAACATCGTTCAATTTCATTCACACACAAATTACTGTTTTGTGTGTTATAACCACAAAAATCAAATTCATTCATTTCACCAAAATAATCATAAAACCAGTCAACGTTTAGTACATTTGTTAAGTCTCCATCAGTAATTGTATTCATTATTGGGTTATTTATTTTTATATTATCCATTAACTCATTATTACTTAGACACATTTCTAACCTCAATTTCCACTCATCATACTCTCTATTCAATTCATATAATTCTGTTTCTTTATTAACATACAATTCTCTACTTAAATCTCTCTCATCACAATACCATATCACACTCTCAAAATTATTACAGACAGAGGGTACAAAATTACACAACAAAAATAAATACTTCAATTCATCTACCAATACGGGACTCTTGCCCTTCTTAAACAATACTTGTGAACACATTAAGTCATCATCATAAATAATAAAGGGAAAATCTACCATCTGTCCCCACTCTACCACAACATTATTTTTCCTCTCTCTCTCTAACTCATAAATACACATTAACCTTTCATTATCACATTCTACAGATTCATCAGTACTCTCAGATACTACATCTTTGACTATATCACTGTTCTCAATATTATATTCATTATTTTCGACATTATCATCATTTGTTAACTCTTTATTTAGTATTACATTTTGACACCTGTCATTATAGTTTTCATTTGTTTTGCTTTTGTTTGCACTCATCACATGTACTCCCATTCGCTCAACACTCTGTTCTAATTTATTCAAACTGGTTCTTATTGTTTCATTATTATTTTTAAAACATTTATTCATTTCTTTAATTTGGTTTGTTAACTCATCAAAACTGTTCTTTTGAACCTCAAATTTCTCATCAAGTCTAGCATTTATTTCATTATATTTAATATTTGAATCTCTCTTTATTTCGTTAAATTTTAACTCTAACATCGCCTGTTGCTTGTCTGAACTCTCTTTCATACTACACACCATGCTACATAAGTATTTCATCATATTATCATTATCATCCGTTAATTCGATATTCATTTGGCTTTCGTTTTCTATGTCAGTTAAGCTGACATTCTCGTTATTATCTGCCATTTCTGATTTTTATTATTGATATTTAGAATATTTTAATTAGTCTAATTTTTTGTAATGTACTTTCTATATTGCTTTCTCATATTAACTTTGCGTACATAACGCATTTTTATTTTACTACGCTAACCTAACACATGTTTGCATCCTCGTAGATGTGGAATTTAATTAATTAATTTAAATTCGTGCCTGTCACGGGCGCCATTGTTATACTCATATCCATTTTAAATATATTCAAATACAATATTACAATTTCCACCTACCTGCAAAGCTTCTATTCGGGTCCAGAATCCAATCACATGTACGTCAGATGCAAACGTGTGTTAAGGTTATCGAAATAACTAACTCTACACATTTTATGAAGAGAATTGATAATTTAATTTAATTTGAATCATTTAAATTTTTTATAAACTTTACCACATCTGAAATAATTTTGTGAGAATATATTGCTTGGTTACATGATCATCACTCTTAATCTATCTTATGCTACGGCTTACCTTAATTTACACACACACACACACACACACACACACACACACACACACACACACACACACACACACACACACACACACACACACACACACACACACACACACACACACACACACACACACACACACACACACATACACACACACACACACACACGACTACCCAGCCTGCAATTTTGTACACACACAAACACACAAAAATTATAAATCCCTTAACATTTTTGAATAATATTCCCCCCCGTCGGCCATGTGGTCTTCGCGCCCGCACTCATTGTTCTTGTAGATTTCTTGTTATTGTCCGAAAACGATCTGAATAGGTTCTGTTCCTTTAACTGACCGCGGTCACACAAATTTTCACTGTTATTTCTTTTTATTACCGGTAAACTTATGAATTTTTTTGTAGAGAGCCTGACTTGGGTCTGTGCCGGCCGACACGAACAGAGTAAGACTGGGCAGCGTCCTTTGTTGAGCGGTCGGAAGTTCATGACCACTGCCAACAGATTTTGTCGCCGTTCATAGCTGATTTGCTGTGGCTTATTAGCTATGACCATGATACATAATGGTTGTTTCTGTAGTCAGTACCGACGATATTTGGCAATGCTAGACTGACGTCACGAACAGGAGGCAGTCCTTAGGTATTCGTATCCGGCCTCAGGGTAAAGGAGACTGCAACAATTCCGCTCTAGGCCATTTTGAGTTTTCTGAAAGGAGCGTCACTCCAGCGCGCATACCTAGATCGCGCGTGCGTGCACCGTCACATTCACTCACAGTTCTGAGAAATCAAGGGTGATACAAATTCTTTGCCTGGTTTCGCAACTGAATACTACGTTGCTGCTTTGTTTCAACACTGTTTTCTACACGTGGTCTGTTACAAAGGAATTAAAGTTTGCACAATATTTTTACGAAACCCCGAAAAATAAAATAAATGAAATACAAATACCCCATAAATGCAATAAATAAAATTCCCCAATTTTGACACGTTACATCATCATCATCATCATCACTTCGTGGATAGGATTCCTCCTGTTCCGGCCTCATGACTCCCGCCATCTTGTGACTGGCCTGCCTACAATCTTCTTCCAACCGGCTCATACTTATAAGCCAACTTCGGAAAGCGGGTATTGTCATTCTTTCTAGACGTTGTTTCCAGGAATTTCTATAATTCTGAATGAGTTCATTTAGGGAAACTATATCAAGTTCTCGTCTAATATACTCGTTTCTTATATGATCGAGTCACGTATATCCCGTTACCAATCTCAAATACCTCATTTCTGCAGCCTGTAGTTGGCACTAGTCCTTCTTCCTTATAGTCCAGGTCTCGCATCCATACAGCAGTGATGATACTGCCATTGTCTTATATAATTTGATACTCATCTATTGTATAGATTTCCTTTTCAATGTCCTTCTCAGTATTCCACATCTGCCTAGTTTATTGCTGAGATCATCACTACCTCTATAAGAAAGACTACAACCAAGGTAATTGAATGTAGAGACCTGTTCTATGAGTTGTTCATTTAATGTTAGATTGAATTTAATTTTATTTTCCACAAAATGGAGATGAGACACGCCCCCATCTCCCAATTCAACAATGATCTCTGTTCCGTTATATAAATTCTTCAGTACCTCAATCAAATGTTTTGGGTATCCCTTTGTATTCAATACTTCCCCACAGTTTATCTTGTTTTACCCTATCAAAAAAGTCTTCTCCAAGTCAGTGAAGGGTATATGAGTTTCAAATTAAACTCTCTCCTCTTTTCTATTACCTGATTTAGGATAAAAATGCACTCAGTGCAAGAGCGATCTTCCCTAAAACCGTTCTGATTCTCCAATATGAGCTTCCATTATGACAGTCAATCGAACATTTAATATTTTTGCATACATTTTATAGCCAGTATTTAAAGGGCATATTTGTAAGTAATTAATTTAAAAATCTTCTGAAATAATACATAAATACTATTTTATAATAAATAAATTAGAGTGAATAAACCAATTAGGTCGTGGTTATAGGATTTGAAAATGGTGGAAACACTGAAAGGCCTCGTCCGGAGCATGCCAAGTAGCAGTTTAGCAAGTAAACACAACAAAGTTGAATAAACCAAACTCGCAACACACTCATTTCATATTCACGTGGTACTTAGTGCAAATAAATTGCAGTCATGCGTTGTTTTTAGGAAATGGGGGCATTGAACCATAGTTGACTATATAAAAGGTGTTTGTTGACAGTTGTCCAGGACTTTACTAAGTAATGTCAAGAATTAAGTTCTATATAAGTTAGTGGGAAAAATATGTTGTAAAAATAATAACTTATAGTCATTATGCCGTTGGTGTAAAATGTACTAAGTAATGTCAAGAATTAAGTTCTTATATAAGTTAGTGGGAAAAATATGTTGTAAAAATAATAACTTATACGTCATTACGCCGTTGGTGTAAAATGATTGCTAAGTATGTCTTCTAAGGCTTACACGGCTGGAGCCAATGTTTGTAATATTTTCTGATTCCGGTCTGTTTGGCTGTGGTCCAGTGCTGTACATATCAGCAGACATTTCGACCATGCCATTGACGGCAATCATTATTGCAAAAATTGAGCTTCATCTAACGCAGATGTCACCGGTAGTGACCACAGTAACAATAACTGGACCAGTTTATGATGGCCGTCAATAGCACGCCTGAAACGTCTGCTGATACGGACAACATGGCCAAACAGTCGGAATCAGAAAATATTAACAATATTGTTAAGTATATTATTTCGGGCTTCAGCTATCATTCAATTTAATTAACACAGTGTTTTGACAACTACAAATCAGTAATCAGTGGTTGTCCTTGGGTGCAAAAACGAGAATTGCATTAAAATAAACGACCTATTGCGGAATAACAGACATTTAGTCCAGTCAAATTAGCTCGAAAATAAGGCTTAGATAAAAAAAAATAGTAGACGGCTAAAAATTTGGGGACATCATCCCTACATGCCCTACTACAATAAAAAAAAGTTCACCCCTGTCATACACATCAAACGTCAAAAAAAATAACGAATATAAAAAAATATCGTTTTCTGTCTTTTTTTTTTAACAAGTGTAATGTAAATTTAATCAACAAATTTAATTTTAATTTCTTGAATGATTATTATAAAGTAATGAAAGGTTAATAGAACCGTAAAATAAAATGTAAAATTATAGAGGCCGCAACTGTCCAGGCTAGAAAATACGATCATTAAAAGCAAAAATGAAGGGTATCTTTGGGACTTTTTTTTGAAAAAACTATTAAATCTTTGGATTTGAAACCTTTTGAACCTTGTTAACTATCAATTAAAGTTTACAAAAACATTTTTATTTAATCATTACAGTTAATTAAATTTATTTTATAATTATAGCAAGAATTCTTGGCCTGAAAGTTTGTTGTCATCAGATTCAATATCTAGGTTTGTATTTTCAATCTCATCTTCATCGCTTATTTCCTCTGGCAATGATGGACTCACAATATTGTCTTCTGCTTCATTTTCAATTACACAATTATTTTCAAAAATTTTTCATTTTTCACTTGTGCAACTACCACAAACGTCCGTACATAAAAGCCCAGTAGTTTTGCAGGAACACTGTTTTGATGTGCAATCTTTTTTACAGTTACAAAATATCTTTGAATTACGTTTTTTGGGGCTGCTGGTTTGGATATTCGAATTGGGGTAAGGATTTGTCCCCATTTCCATCCCCAATCTTCTGCAGGTAAATCATTAGACATCCACTTTTCTACTTGTAGATACACTCTATAAAAAAATTTTACGGCATCTGAAGTTGGAGGCAAAGATTCCAGTTTTTCGTATTTCGCAAGTTTCCTTTTTCTTTGTACCTTGTTTAAACACAGATTTTTAAAGCAGACGTACCTGTAGTCATCTAATGTTACTCCCATTGGTTTATTGTATAGGAAAGAAACGAAGTTTACTCCACTCTCGAAGATACATTCTTTCAGTTGATTTTTTTAGACGTTTTCAGTCGATTTTTTAAAAGTTTCATCATGACATTTTTTCTCAAATTTCTTAAAAATGCTTACCTTGCCCTTTCAAAAAAAAAAAAACAGGATGTTGTATCGCAACCGGTTGCTGCATGAAGAAATAATATATATTCCTTGCAAAAGGGTAATTCATTGAGACTGTTCTGTGAATAAATAGTAGGCGGAGTTCTGTTTTTCCTAATTTCAACATATACATTTCCCGTTCCTCTGGGATTAATGCTGACAGAAGAATCAAAATATCTGAGTCAGCAACCATAACAGGTATTTTATCAGTAATTTATGAAGCTGTCTTTACAATTATAAGTCAGCGTCATTTTCTGCTTGTATGACTGTAATGTTAGCATTTCTTAAATATTCTATGAAATATTTAATGAAACGAATTGTATTCTGTTTGTTTGAGAGCAAAGTATCCTCTGGTACCGTACTACACATTTCCACATCAAAATAACGTCAGGGCATAAGTTTCTATTGGAGCGACGTGTTTGTTCAGCGCCTTTTATGTTATTCAAATTATTTTCGTAGCCATCAAAAACCAAAATGACATTATTAGATTTGAAGTGTTTTTTAATATAAGGTACGTAGAAATTGAATATGTCGTTAAACTGATCATTTTTATTCCAAGGCATGTGATGAAGAAGCATTTATGACAAGGCATCGAGGACGAAAGTACATTTACTGTGATCAAACTCGATTTTTTCATTTTGGCACAAACCATATATTTTAGATTTATCAGTCCTACGTAGCGTACCTTGATCAAATAAAGCCATTGGGTAAGGCGCAAGCTCGTAATCCATGTAACTTTTAAATTCTTCCGCAGTTCCCTCGCTAACACATATGCGTTGGAACAGAAGTGTTGGATCAATAGGTATAATCTCGTCATCTACTTTTAATGAACTATTAACGCTAATTAATGGTAAGACTTTATCTTTGCGTTTGCTTAACCCTATTTTTCCAACCTCAAAAGCATCACAACAATTTATATTTTCATTGCCAATTACACCAGTAGATATCGCCATTATTTCTTTTTAATGAGGAAAGGGTTCATGGAAATTGAACCACTCAGTAATTTTTGTATCTTCTTGATCACAGCTCTTACATCCATCTCTTGCATCTACGTGGTGATCAGATGACGAAAATTTTGTACCACAAAAATGCTCAATCTCATTACAAATATTGTATATAAATAGTAAGCTTAAAATCCATTGATGTGTCATGCTTTCTGATACGCCCCTACCAACTATTCCCCCGACCACTTTCATACTTCGCATGAGATCTTGCTCAGTGGTCATATCAGTAAAATTTCTGCACTAAAATTTGTCAGTTTGCCTTATAGTAGCGTATCCGTTTTCAAGGAAATTTTGTAATTCTGTTATTTCCTGAGATTTGCATTCAGTTAATAAGTCACTTTCTCGTAATAGAACTTATTCGCGCTTCGGCATTTTTAATGAATTCGGTCATTTGTTGAATATATATGTAAGCAGACTTTGTATTGTGTAGTTAAAATGCCGTGCAGCAAAAAAATATGGCATCATTTGTTTTAAATATACAAGTTGTTGCTTGAATTGTCCCATTTTTTCAGATCTAATGAAACTTTTAGCAATAGCGACCATCTCAATATATTCTATCCACAGCTTCGCTGTTTTCCCTCTGCTTTTTATTTCGTCAATTTTAACAAAAAAATTTGTATTAACTTCTCGCAAAAATGCATAATTTTCTATTTCTTGATAAAATAAATCGTTATTTGTATTCTTGTAATATAATGTCTCATCAACATCTATTCTTCGTTAGAAAAATCAATTTCGCTTAATACTTTTTGACATAAAGCAGAAAATATCAGTGTATGACCACGCATAGCTCTAGAATATGCCTTACTATACAACATTTTTTCAACTGAATTAATGGTGTAACAGACTCCTAAGGCCTCTTTTAACCCACTCCCTGCCATGATATATCCAATGCAGCCAAGGTACGACATAAGAGTGTGGAAGCCTCCAAGGCGCACATGAATTTTTTTAACTTCATCATTGCAGGTCTGTACTATTTCCACTGCTTTTTGGTAAAGAGGGTGATCGAAGGTCACAAAACAATGATAAATATTACTGCACTTAATTTTATGCAAGCTATAATTGAGTACCGAATATATAGTACTACGATCATTCGGAGAAGCATTTAAGAATGGTAAACATATAATTTGAGACTTTTGTTATGACATATTGCTGGTAATTTGGCCCATAAACCCATTCCATCCAGGTCTGTACCTCAACCCTCAATCAGACTGAAGATCCATAACAAATCTGAATTTCAAGCAGAATTATCACTGTTGCACACCACTATATAAAAAATATTCCGATTAGCACTTTCAAGCTTCACAGCTCATTGTCAGATCGGAAGTGAACAAATAACATAAAAACAAACCCTTCACCCCCACCCCACCACACCTTGCTCACACACAACAAGCTATAATTCAATGTCCCTTCCCCCCTCTGAGCCCTGTCCCTCCATCTGGACAGTTACATATTTGTCTAGCAAATTCCTTGTGTTTCAGTGTTGTGTGTGTGCATTCCTTTTAAACCTACCTGTCTTTCTCCCCGACATCTGGGCCAGTCACACACCCTTATTTAAAAATATCCAATTAGTCCTCTGCAATTTAATTCTTAATCTTATCTATCTGTCCTCTATCATTTACTTCTTAATTATGTTATAATAAAATATTTCTTCATTATCAGATTTAATTTTAGTATTAATTAAATTGTCTAACCCTTTTTCTCTTTCTTTCAATATTTCTAACTCCTCCCTAAGCTTCCTTTTAACTGTGTTATTTACTACTTTTACAATTTCTTAATTATGTTATAAAATATTTCTTCATTATCAAATTTAATTTTAGTATTAATTAAATTGTCTAACCTTTTTCTCTTTCTTTCAATATTTCTAACTCATCCCTAAGCTTCCTTTCAACTGGGTTAGATGTGGGGGAGAAAGACGGGTAGGTTTAAAAGGAACACACACACACACACACACACACACACACACACACACACACACACACACACACACACACACACACACACACACACACACACACTGAAACAAGGAATTTGCTAGAAAAATATGTAACTGTCCAGATGGAGGGACAGGGCTCAGAGGGGGGAAGGGACATTGAATTATAGCTTGTTGTGTGTGAGCAAGGTGTGGTGGGGTGGGGGTGAAGGGTTTGTTTTTATGTTATTTGTTCACTTCCGATCTGATAATCAAATTAGTAATGTATTCTTACCGTCTGTGACTTACAGCAGAGTGTATTTTGATGTTAAAATTTACATGTTTCGGGACCTTGTCCCATCATCAGAATTTAAAATCTTCTTCTTATCCCATCGTGCGATGGCATAGTTGTCGAATATTTCCAAAAATATTAATCACCATTATAAATAAAACAAAATAATAAGAATACACATACAAATAGCGCGTACAACGGTTTCAAGGTGTACACCGTACGGCGACAGACTGCGCACTGGTTCATATCAAACTCATATCATAGTAGATAACGCAAAGCAGTATCGTACAGGATGTTTGATTTAAAATGCAGCTGATCATTCAAAACATGTGGCTTGGTATCGGCATTATTGTATGCTTTATATATTTCGAATTCTTCGAGGGCGTTCATATAACGCCCTTTATTGCAAATGTGAAGGGGTTTTAGGTTAGTATTAAAGCCAGTATAGTTGTGATTCTCCGCGATAAGATGCTTAGCAAATTTAGATCTGATGTTTTCTAAGGTGTGAAAGTATGTAGGTGGCTTATGTTCAGCGAATCTTTTTAGAAAATTTCGGCCCGTTTGGCCCACATAGAAGGCGCTTGAAACCGTTGTGCACACTATTTGTATGTGTATTCTTATTATTTTGTTTTATTTATAATGGTGATTAATATTTTTGTAAATATTCGACAACTGTGCCATCGCACGATGGGATAAGAAGAAGATTTTAAATTCTGATGATGGGACAAGGTCCCGAAACATGTGAATTTTAACATCAAAATACATTTTGCTGTAAGTCACAGACGGTAAGAATACATTACTAATTTGATTATCAAGTACGTGGCTTGGTACCATAATCGGAAATATTCCGATCTGACGATGAGCTGTGAAGCTTGAAAGCGTTAATCGGAATATTTTTATATAGTGGTGTGCAACAGTGATAATTCTGTTTGTGATTTTAACCACTAACACAACTTTCTTCATAAATCTGAATTTATAATATTTTTGTTGTTAAAATTTGGTACATCTAATTTTTTAACCACCTTATTAAAAGCATTTTGATTTAAATTTTTATAAAAACGGAAAGCAATTTTCTCAGCTGCACGCAATATTTCAGTGACTGGGGGTACATTTTTCAGACGTTTAAAATTCCATTTTTCCTCGTAACCGTCATCAGGCGTAACACCCATAATTCCCCCCATTGCATGGTATGTATTTTTCCCATCAATTGTATTTACCTGAATATCTGCATTGTCATATATAAATTCACCAAAGTACCCTTTCTTTATATCTAATAGACCGCTCATTAGAGCACTACATTCATAAAGCTTTGCCTTTGTGTATGACGAGCACACGCCCAAATTATTTAAAATTTCTATGATGTGTTTTGATGTAAATTGTTTGTATAGCATGACAGAAAGCCCAACTTGCAATGAAGATAGGAATGACCGCGGGCATACCCCACTCATAATTGAGTGACGAATTGCTATACATTGCTTTTCATACTTTTTAGTATTTTTTTATTTTTCAAAATAACTTCATTGATAAATAATGCTAAAGACTTCGGAATTGATTGACTGAGATCCTGAAGAAAACTGTCGCTCGGTGGGTAGATATCGATGTCGCTAATTTGGCAAATTATCTCGCTTCTAACGATTGCAGCAGCTTCTTTTATCACTCTTATTTTTTCATCCTCCCATTTTTCCCATTTTCCAGACTTTTCATTTTTTACAACTTCTGCAGGTCATAAAGGTAGCTTACCAGCAGACCAACCTGCTGAACCAGAAAACCCTACTATGAGGCGCAGTGATTCAGGAGTCTTAGATGCGGATTCAAGTAGTACTAAGAGTGGCCGCAGGCCCAGTGTGGACACTGTCTCTACCTACCTTAGCCATGACAGTGAACTCCGTACATCTCGGGTTAGTAGTATTATATTATTATGATTATTAATATTATATTATTGTGATGATGATTATTATCCATCTATTATTTAATTCATTTTCATGTTATTGCATTTATAAAGAGTTGAGACTAAGTATATACAAATAACAATGATTTTGATTGGTTTGAAGTTAATGAGTATAAGATTAGTGGGAAGTATATAAAACCACAACACTTTGCCCATGTGAATACATAAGCAGTAAATTGTGCTATTACGCAGGTTTATGGAAATGATATATATTTGCCAGTTATGGCACAGGAAATTGTGGAAAAATATATTAACATACGTTACGGCTGCTTTTACAATGCTGTTATAAACTTTTATATTTTGTATTATAATGATGAAATGTGTGAAAGCAAGATATGAGCAGGGCCGGCCCTGGGGTAGAGCGAGAGGAGCGACCACTCTAGGCGTCGGGTGAGGAGCGGCGCCAAAATCCGATTGTGAAAAAAATAAAATTTTGTTGGCACCTTTTTGCCACATTTCGCTATTAGTTACAATGGGGAATATACAATGTACAAGAGTGCAATATGAATAGCAACTTAATTTTGATTCAATAAACGTATTGATTTTTGAAAAGTTAGTATTTTACTTAAAAGAAACTAAATTATAGTTGATTCAAAAGGTGTCGACCAAGGGTGCCCGAACGGGATTTTCGCTCCACTCTAATAAAGGGCTAGGGCCGCTGCTGGATATGAGTTGTAACAGTACATAATGACCCAGTACCATAATTATGGGTATAAAGGTATTTTTCAATGTTTTGTATTGTTTAATCATTAAAACACAGAATGGTTAGGTCCATTTTCCCTATATACGGAGTAACAAAGCCAATGCAGCGAGAGTATCATACCAAGGTCGCCGATGGACGTGCTGGAATCGGAAAAGGCCATGGTGGTGTTTGTGACGAATGACTTTAATATGCATTGTGATTGGACTATAGCACTGTTCCGTCATAACCACAAACAATGACGCACTGACTACAATACGTGCAACGAGGCGTCCAGTAAGACAAAGCTGGATGACGTAAGAACCACACACACAAGCGCAAATTTACAGTTGCCTCGTTCTCAATTCAACGCAGTTCTTCAAAGGAGACACAGCGATGTATCGCTGTGTGATCAGTTTTATAACAATAGTTTGGAATAACTAGATTAAAAATTAACAGTAATAGTGGAGCAATAAAGGCTCACCTTCAGTAACGGTATGAATCTTAATATGTAAAATCAGTGCACATATTTACTTCAATTAAACTCAGCAGAACTAGATGTGAACACCGGCCATCAACATGGGCGTCAACCACCAGCAGCGAATGGACAACACCAAACAACCATAAGAGAAGTCCAATTTTATCATTTTCTTATAGTTTAATGAGCTCATTAATCCAGTATCAGTAATTAAAGAATGTACTTGTTCAAGTGTGAATGTGTGTGAGAGCGAGGGAGTGAACTCATGGCCATAACCATAGATGCTGAGGGCATTGGTTTGTGTATTAACTAATTAATAAGTAATAAATGATTTAAGCTGCAGCAATAAAATTTACACTGATCTAATTTAGAAAACAAAAGAAGTATAGAGAATATAATGAGATATTAAACTAACCGCCATTTTTTTTTGGGTCATCTTATATGACGTCATTGTTTTGACCGCATGGTCGTGTCTGTAATACATTCTGGAGAATTAAATTTTGATGGTTATTTTCAACAATACAGTGTTATCATTTGTGTCATCATCTGTGTCTCAAAATATCGCTGTAAATGAACCCTGGCACCCCTTAGGTAAAAGCACATTTATAAAAGAAGAATATGAGCCCGGCAGCTAATGAAATTGGTAAGTACGTAGAGGTACCAGATTTTGGTATTTGTTATACATATTTTATCAGTGTATGTGTAGTAATAAATAATAGAGTAGGTAGAGTATTACAAATGCCGCCCAGAACAAGGGACCAAATTATTATTAGTATTACAAATGGCGCCCGAACAGGGACCAAATTATTATTAGTATTACAAATGGCGCCTGAACTGTGGACGTTATATAAAAATTAATTTATATAAAACAGCCAGATTTGAAAACAGAGAAGGTGGTACAAGACGGAACATAACCTAATACACAAGAGGTTATGTTGATGAAACAAAGCAACCAGTAATTGTATAATAAAAAATAAAGAGTCATTTAAACAGCTAAATTATGGCAGAAAGAAATGATAGTATGTTATGTGTAAACAATACAGACACAGAATCTATTTTATTAGACAAAATAAGTGCGAATTCTACGCCTAGAGCAGTCGAAAATAAAATATCGTTGGAAGATCTGTTCATATTAATTAAAACACAAAATAGTGTATTAAAAGAAATTGACGAAAAGTTTGATAGCCTTGAGAATGAATTAAAGAAACAAAACAATGTACGAAATGTAAAATTGAGTCGATTAGAGGAGAAATTAGACAAGAGAATTAATGAGATACAGTTAGAAAATAAGAGTAGAGAAATAGACAAATTAGATAGAAACAAAGACAAGGTAAGTAGTAGTGGAAATGACGATAAAATAAATAAAAATAATATTGTGGATGTTGGTAGTAATAATGAGAGTTTAATGAGAGTAGAGGTTCATGGTGAGGTGACAGTTGTAGATGAGAGTGAAAGTGGGGGTAAGGAGAGTTTAAATGAGTATAGTGAGCAGAGGGCAAATTTTCCCAGTGTTATAGTTGGAGTAAAGACTCCAAAATTGTTATTTGAGGAGGAAAGTTCCTCTAGAGTTTATGTGGGAGACGTGTGGTCTCTAAATGATCCCTTAGTTTTTTGTGTTAGTGTACCTGGTGAGGCCAGGAGGTGTTTTTATGAAATAGTAGTGCCCGATGCAAATATAGAGACAGAGAATGTAGCTTGGTGTGATAGAGAGAGATGTTTTAAAAGTGAGAGGTATTGTGAGAGAAAAAGAGAAGTAGAGATTTTTAAGATATGTAGAGATTATGAAAGGTTGTAGAGTTGATAGAAAGGTTAGGTGGAGATAGAAGTGATAAATATAATAAAAACTTACCTTGTATTGAAACTAAAGTAGTAGATTATGTGGATAACAATAATGACTTGATAAAATACATGATTATGACTGATTTTACTGAAGGTGACAGAAACATACCCGATCAGGAGTTATATGAATTTGTGGAAACGGATAAAAATTTGAATAGTTGGTGCATGTATAAGGATGTTAGTATAAAATATCTAATATTTAACCATGTATATAGTTTTAAGGTTCGATTGCTATTTGACGATGGAGGGTAGACCTTTTATTGTGTTTATGAACATTTAATTATGTGAACAGTGTTTTTCAGGATGGACTGATTATGATTGATTTCGGTAAATGATTTAATGATTATGTGGATTGTGTATTTTTGTGTATATTAATGTCTATGTATTTGTGTATTTTGCTGTTGTGTATTTTGTGTATTTTTTATGTAAACTATGTACTGTGAAATTTTAAATAATTTAAGGAAGTTTGATGATTTTGAATGATATTATGAGAGTCAGATTCTAAGGGTTAGTAAAGGATTAAGCAGGTAATATATTTGAATATGGAGAGGTATTGTTGTTAGTAGGTAAGTGATGAATTTTCTAGTGATATATTAAGTTGAAATGTTGTAAAAGAGTTTGGGTAATAGTTATAAATAGAGGCATTGGAGTTAGTTAAATAGAGTAATGGGAGTTAGGAAAAATAAAGTGTTGAGATGTTGATAATATATAAAGAGGTGTTAGATATTTTAGGGACACAGTGGTTAGTGATTATATATGTAGAGTTGAGTATTGTGAATGGTAATTATATTTGTTGATGGTGATATTTTGTAATAAGGGTATTGGTGTTGGGAGTCCGCAACGAGAGGTGTTGGGACAGGAAAGGACCGTTGTGTGCCGGAAAGGGTTATCTGAAAGGGTCAGGAACCAATGATGGAATGAGCATAGATAGGAAACACACATACTAGTACAAAAATGAGCGGTGCCAGAGGTTTTAAATGGGATTTGTGAAGGGGGTTATTATAGAGATATTGGTGTCATAATGTGTTAATGGTTAGAAGCGGTTGTTAGTAAAAAAAAGGGGTAGTAAGGTTAGATTGACAATGCCAAAATAAGATATAGAGAATAATGAATAATAGAGAGTCACCCAAACTAATAAGGATAAAAGGGTTAGAAAAAGAAAATTCATGGTAGGAAGGTAATTGTAACTGAAAGGTGAGTGATATATTTGAAATTGTTGTATAGAATCTAGTGAATGTCAAATAATTAAAAATTTAATAGAGAATTGTTGATAGTAATGATGTGATAAAGTTTTGGTACAAGTCATGTAAATGTAAATTGTTTAATGTAAGGTAAATGTAACAATGTTAATATGTAATGTACAATGTTTTATGATGTTTTATTATGTTGATGGCAATAGAGTGTGTGGTTAGGAGGTCATTACAGGGGTAATGACTTTAACAAGTGTCAAAAGATAGTAGATTTTAAAAGTTGAAAGTCTAAAGTTGCAAATGAAGTTGTGCAAAAAATATTATAGTAAGATGCCATTTACAAAATAGATGAAATGAATCTAATTTGAGTAACAAAATTTAAATAAAAAGAGTGTCTGCCATAATAGTCGTAGGTTGAATTTGTAGTAATAATTAGGTGAAGGTATTTTGGGGGTATATTACAGAATTGTTTATGTATTGTGTTATTTGTAGTTATATATATAGTTTATTTTCTTACAAGGAAGAAATTGAGTTTGGTGGTGGTAAAAGAATATGCATTTTAGAGTCTTGTTGTTGTTATGTTAAACTTTTAAAATAGAACAAACCAATGCCCCAAACACAAACCAATGCGTCTAAAGGGGAAAATATCAGTTGTAGATATGGAAGTGTATTAGACCACTATTTTAAATTTTGTGCGCAATGTTTCAGAGTTTTGTGGTGTTGTGACCGCAGTCCTGAGCTGGCTGGAGCGTCAGAACAGGAGTGTAGAGCGCCTTATGGCCTTATGGTGTAGGGATCTCTCAGGAGAAGTCCAGTAAGGTCAGAGGGTGCGACCAACATCATTGGACCAAGGGTAAGTGATGATAAATTTTTTTTATAGTAACATTACAGGGGGTTGTGGTGACATATCTAGACTGATCCTTTTAGGAAAGTGTGAATGAGTCAATGAAAGTTTTTGTGTTTCGACACAAAAATTTTCATTGAGGGGGTTTGTAACAGTACATAATGACCCAGTACCATAATTATGGGTATAAAGGTATTTTTCAATGTTTTGTATTGTTTAATCATTAAAACACAGAATGGTTAGGTCCATTTTCCCTATATACGGAGTAACAAAGCCAATGCAGCGAGAGTATCATACCAAGGTCGCCGATGGACGTGCTGGAATCGGGAAAGGCCATGGCGGTGTTTGTGACGAATGACTTTAATATGCATTGTGATTGGACTATAGCACTGTTCCGTCATAACCACAAACAATGACGCACTGACTACAATACGTGCAACGAGGCGTTGTCCAGTAAGACAAAGCTGGATGACGTAAGAACCACACACACAAGCGCAAATTTACAGTTGCCTTGTTCTCAATTCAACGCAGTTCTTCAAAGGAGACACAGCGATGTATCGCTGTGTGATCAGTTTTATAACAATAGTTTGGAATAACTAGATTAAAAATTAACAGTAATAGTGGAGCAATAAAGGCTCACCTTCAGTAACGGTATGAATCTTAATATGTAAAATCAGTGCACATATTTACTTCAATTAAACTCAGCAGAACTAGATGTGAACACCGGCCATCAACATGGGCGTCAACCACCAGCAGCGAATGGACAACACCAAACAACCATAAGAGAAGTCCAATTTTATCATTTTCTTATAGTTTAATGAGCTCATTAATCCAGTATCAGTAATTAAAGAATGTACTTGTTCAAGTGTGAATGTGTGTGAGAGCGAGGGAGTGAACTCATGGCCATAACCATAGATGCCGAGGGCATTGGTTTGTGTATTAACTAATTAATAAGTAATAAATGATTTAAGCTGCAGCAATAAAATTTACACTGATCTAATTTAGAAAACAAAAGAAGTATAGAGAATATAATGAGATATTAAACTAACCGCCATTTTTTTTTGGGTCATCTTAGATGACGTCATTGTTTTGACCGCATGGTCGTGTCTGTAATACATTCTGGAGAATTAAATTTTGATGGTTATTTTCAACAATACAGTGTTATCATTTGTGTCATCATCTGTGTCTCAAAATCTCGCTGTAAATGAACCCTGGCACCCCTTAGGTAAAAGCACATTTATAAAAGAAGAATATGAGCCCGGCAGCTAATGAAATTGGTAAGTACGTAGAGGTACCAGATTATGGTATTTGTTATACATATTTTATCAGTGTATGTGTAGTAATAAATAATAGAGTAGATAGAGTATTACAAATGGCGCCCGAACAAGGGACCAAATTATTATTAGTATTACAGAGTTACTCAATAAGTGTGGACATTATAATATTACATTAACCCTTTGGGGACAAATGTGTAATACATTGAACATTATGTTTTTCATCACAACAGGCCAACATGTGTTGTATAGAATGTTAATTAAAATTGCTGTTGTTATTATAGAAATCAATTCTTAGATCTACGAATTGGTTAGGTGTTGGCTACGAATTGGTTTTGCTGCTTTTACAATGCTGTTCTAAACTTGTATATTTTGTATTATAATGATGAAATGTGTGAAAGCAAGATATGAGTTACTCAATAAGTGTGGACATAATACTATTACATTAACCCTTTGGGGACAAATGTGTATACATTGAACATTACGTTTTTCATCACAACAGGCCAACATGTGTTGTATAGAATGTTAATTAAAATTGCTGCTGTTATTATAGAAATAAATTCTTAGATCTACGAATTGGTTAGGTGTATAACAACCATTAGTTGTACAATCCAACCACCAAAATGCACTATTTTTAGCAATAAGATGATATACTAGCAGTATTGATATAATAATGAAAGATATAGGACTTTTGAAAGAAAAATTATTAGAAAAATCTTCAGACTAGTATGTTGTAATGGAGAATGGAAGATCAGATCTAATCAAGAAATAGACTTCATTCTAAAACAGGGAGATATCGTCCAATTTATAAAGTCCAGAAGAATCAGCTGGGTATGACATGTAGAAAGAATGGGAACCAAAGACTGCCCGAAATGATAATGAATGGGTACGTAGATGGAAGCAGAAGACGAGGCAGGCCAAGAAAATGATTGCAAGACAACATGGAAGAAGACCTGACTAGGATGGATGTCAGCTCGTGGAAGACCAAGGTACCATTATTAGGGAGATAGTCAAGAGAGTCCGATCATTAGGGAGACCAAGGTCCATCCTGGACTGTAGTGCCAGATATGTATGTATGTATTGATATAGTGTCATTTTCAGGTTATGTTTGTGTTTGCAAAGTTAATACTGTTTTGGCAGATTTTTTTTGTAGGGATTATTTATTAACAAATATTTTGCTACACGTAATCTATTATGAAAGCTGTCACGGCTGGAGTCAGTATTATTAAAATTACAAATAACCAGGCTGTTGGGTATGGTTGATTGCTTACACTATCATTATTGTTCATTGTAAATGTTTTGGCCACCCACCAGAGGCCTTCTTCAGTTGAAATTTGCATTCAGATGGATGGAAGACCAAACCCAGTTCACAGTAGAGGAATAAGCAATGATTCCACTCCGGTCTCCTATGGCACTACAGCCCTTGTTGGGCCCTGGCCTCCTTCAATTTTTCCCCCCATTCTCTTCTGTCAGTAGCCATACTGTCAGGTCCAGGAACGCACTTTCAATATTTCTTTTGCCTCCTCATCCACCGCATCCTCCCATCTCCTTGGTCTTTCCACTGGTCTTTTTCCGTGGATTCTGGTATTCAATAGTTTTCGTGGTATTCTCTCTTCTCCCATCCTGGTTACATGACCAGCCCACCTTAGACGCTGTAGTTTTATGTACTGTGTTAGCAGTGGTTCTTTATACATTCGATACAGTTCAAAGTTGTATCTTATTCTCCAGCCATGTGCGTCATTAACTGGTCCCAGGATTCTTCGTAATATTTTTCTTTCAAAGATATCAAGAGTGTTTGCTGTTTAGAGTTCAGGATACACGTTTTGCAACCATAGGTTAGGATGGGTCTTATTATGATTCCACTCCGGTGGGTGACCAAAACGTTTAGAATAAACATTAACAATAGTAAGCGGCAACATGTTATATTTACATGGTCCAACAGCCTGGTTATTTGTAATTTTCATAATATTGCTGCACTCATTTAGAGTACTTCTGTAAAATAATGCTGGTTCTAAAAGGGTTAATAACTTTAAAATATAGCTACTGCTCAGTTGTTGATATTACCCTCAGCTTTCAACGAACAGCAGCTTGAATACTTAATATAATATTTGATTAGATGAGGTCTGTACTTGATGTTTGTGGATGGTTTTTAGAAAACATTGGAACAGGCTTTGTGAGGTTTCATGGTTATATAAAAATCACCCCATGTAATGAAAAACCTGTGTGATTTAATAATACATTCCTCTGGTGATACTCTAGTGAGTGGTGAGGTATTAGAAAGAATATTTAAACCATAGAGTCAGCATACCTTATTAGAAATTCCACACGTTTTGAAGGAGATTCATTCTGGCAGAAGCAGACCCCTGTAGGAGGACTGGAGGTAATGTGTAATGGAGTTCATCTGCATCCATGAAGAAATAAAGAATTTAGCAACAGTCTGGGGGTGAATATAGAAACCTGGTTCCTTAAATGAATGCTATGTGACCATGTGGTATTGAGCCAGCCCAATGTAACTGGCTACATTCTGCCTGTTCATTGCCGGAGTCTGATCTGAACTTGACATGCATATTACATGCCTGCATAGAGCGGTAGCAGAGCAGTGCCAGGAGTGATCCATGTACACACAAGTCTATCTATGTATGTGCATAAATATTTCGCGTGCAAAAATCCTGAATAGCCTTTTTGTGTGACATTTATTTTACATTTCTTTGCATAATAAATATAAACATGGGATCAAAGCTATTTTTTGTAAAACTTCTATATTATGATATAAAATTGAACTTTTTTTATTATTGCTGCTCAGAAATTTTTCTTTAGTATGTCGTCAGCCTTTAATTTATGATATGGAATATAATGTAAATGTATGATATGGAATATAATACAGGGTGATTCAAAAAGGACTTTACAACTTTGAAAGCATACAGAAATTATTCAGATAACTTACAGAGTCGGTTGAGGTGTCATTTCAAAGCAAAACACATCAAGTTTTGACTCACGTAGTCCATTAATACCGAATACACCCACCAGTACCACTGTCACCATTGTTGTTGAAAATGGCTACTTTTACTGGTGCGGAACATGCTCGCTGTGTGTTTTGGTTTCACGATACGCAATCAGCAACTACAGTTCAACGTAAATTCCATACGGAGTATGGTAGGGAGCCTCCTAGTAGGCCTACAATTTACTCTTGGCACCAAAACTTCGTTGAGACTGGTTGTTCTGTACGACATGCAAAAACACCAGGACGTCCACAAGTTCCTGAAGCTGCTGTGGAACAACTCAGAGAAAGCTTTTCCTGTAGTCCTAAGAAATCAACTAGACGTGCGTCACTTGAGACTGGGATTCCACAACCGACTGTTTGGCGCATATTACAAAACGCTTGCACTTGAAGCCATACAAACTAACCATGGTTCAACACATTACAGATGAAGATAAAGTCGCTCGCCAGCAATTTTGTGTGGAAATGTTTGATAGAATTGCAGACAACGAGACATTCCTAGACAATGTAATTTTTAGTGATGAGTCAACGTTTCACATCAGTGGCAAGGTGAACACCCATAACTGCCGAATATGGGGTAGTGAAAAACCCCCATGAAACCTTGCAGCATATTTGTGATAGCCCTAAGATCAATGTTTTTTGTGCCCTTAGGAAACAAAAAGTGTACAGCCCGTTCTTCTTCCAGGAGGCAACCATAAATGATATCGTGTATCTGGATATGCTAGAAAATTTTCTAATTCCTCAGTTAGACAAGGATGACCAAGATGGATGCTTTTACTATCAGCAAGATGGGGCACCACCTCACTACCGCGTAGAAGTCCGAGATTTTCTTGATACCTGATTCCCAGGTCTGGATTGGTTGTGCAGGTCCAATTGCATGGCCACCTCGCTCCCCAGATTTGACACAGGTAGATTTTTTTCTTGTGGGGTTTCATTAAATATTGGGTTTTTATACCTCCTTTACCTGGTGATCTTGCTGAGCTGAGACTTCGTAGACCTGCCGCCACTCCAGAAGTGACGCCCGACTTACTGGCTAAAGTCTGGAATGAAATTGACTTCAGGTGGTATGTATGCCGCATTACAAATGGTAGCCACATCGAACCACAATGAATGTTGGATGACAAACTTGATGTGTTTTGCTTTGAAATGACACCTCAACCGACTCTGAATAAATTACTATATTCTTTCAAAGTTGTAAAGTCCTTTTTGAATCACCCTGTATAAATAATAATATATTTATTATATTTACCACTAGCTACATGATTACTGATTTTTTTCTCATAAATAACTTTTTCATTTTTCTCTGACAGTAAATAAATGTTTTTAGACCTCATTTGAAAATACCCATTATGCTAGTGAATGGCTAAAACATAACATCGCCTAAAACTGTACAGATTTTTTTTAATGAGATTGAAGTAAAGATAAAGTAAATGTGAAGATTAATTTGTGTCAGTTATACTCGTGAGTAACTGGGTTGATATTCCTATTAATACTAATATAGTCCGTATTGTATAATACCAGTAGTTGGTACCTGTTTATGAGAGTTTCATATGATAGTTATAAAATCTCCCAGATTTCATGGTAGAATTTTAAAACATCCAGTGGAAATATGGTAGCAGTGGACATCTAAATGCATGAAATTTTATGTAAATATGTTTTTTGTCCACAGGCTGATCTTCTGGATAACACAGGAAGCAGTGAAGATATTTTTGAAACTATTAACAAGAAGCAATCTCATAGAGATGGAGCAATAGTAGGTGAGTCTGCTTTTATTGAAAATGAAGGTATTTAGAATAAGGTTGACAAATAAATGTACTATGAAAACTAATGGTGGTGTGGGTGAACGTTACACTGGTGAGTGTTTAACACACTTGTTTTTAAAGTAAGGCATCGTGGATTTACCCTAGTGGGGATTCGTTTTTCACAACATTGAACTGCATTGTAGATGTGTTTGAATGTTGTGGTACCTGGTGTTATTAACTAGGGAAGTTAAAAACAGTCTTTTTGTAGTGCTGTCCACTTGACCTTATTTATGTACTGTTTAGCTAATGCAACATATTTAATGAAGAAAGTTGTGTTAGTGCTTATAATCACAAACAGAATTAACACTGCTGCACACCACTATAGAAAAATTATTCCGATGAGTGCTTTTAAGCTTCACAGCTGATCATCACATCGGTGGTGTGCAACAGTGTTAATTATGTTTGTAATGCAACATAGGATCATATACATTTATCCCTTATCAAGGGTATAAAGTTAATAATAGACTCCTTTTTTTTACTACTGTCAAAATGGTCTAGAGAGACAGGATATACTCGTAGTTGAGCCTTAGAGATTACAGGAAAGGTAGTGTGGCCAGAGAATTCTGTATGCTGTACCCATCTGTCATTGTACTGTCTATGTTGCCTCATTTCTTTAGGCTGAGTCGATTTGGAAGGTGAAAAAACACATCTATATTTAATAGTGCTAGCTGGTGCATGTTGCTTAATAGCGAACTCCAGTTGCTACTGATCTACTAAGATGTGTAAGGATTAATTTTAAACTTGAAAAATGGAATTATTATATTACAATTAAAAAAGATAGTACTAAATGAATATTGAGACATTTATTGAGTACTCAGAGGTATGTTTAACCCAGTATGTGTAATCCAGTGAGTGTCCCTTTGTGATTGAGTTATGTTGCTTCTAAAACTGTGCTGTTGTATACTAGAGAACCCCCAACCAACATTCAAAGTAATATTATGAATATTTTATTATATTTCGTAATATTGTGATTGGTATTAAAACTGTTTGTTATTAGAATAGTATGTAGGATATGTTACGTATCATGATCATGATGGCTTTATAACCCTTGATGGGTTTTGGCCTGCTCCAAGAATCGACTCCATTGTCCTCTATTGCGTGGCCTGGCTTTCCAGTTGCTTATGTTCAGCTTTCTTAGGTCCTCCTCTATCTGATCTTTGAATCTACTTCGGAGTCTTCCCCTTGCTCTACTAGCCATTGGTTTCTGGTATAAGATTAGTTTCGTAGTCTGTTATTCTTCCATTCTCCCTATGTGTCCAACCCATCTTAGCCCATATATTTTGATTATTCTGATAATGTTCGGCTCTTTGTAAAGATAGTACAGTTCATAATTATAGCGCCTGCACCACATTCCATTTTTTTGTACTCCTCTAAATATTGTTCTTAGAATCTGTCTTTCAGGTTAAGTACGTACTCATGCATATTGTCACGACACAAATAGCCAGCCCCGTACCAGAGATAAAAAATATTTATAATTGTAAAAAATACCTCTTATCAAATGAACTGATTGATTTTAAATAAAAATATAAGGAATATGACACGACAATACAATGACTTTAACCCAACCCAAGTGATTGAGACAAAAACATAAACATAAAGAAGGGAACCACGGAACATACTTAGTAAAATGTAAATATTTTAAAGTGATTGAGACAACAACCCAAACATAAAGAAGGGAACCACAAATAAACAACGAGGATAAGAAAATAATAAACCTAAGCCACAAGGAAACAAGTTTATGGGTTTAAATGACCCCAAAATGTCCCAAGAAACGGATGAAAGGACCTAATATATTAAACGAACAAGGAAAATGAAGGAGGAGGGAGACGAGCAAAAGTGAAAACCAAGAATGGTTCACCAAAATAAGTAAAATAGCACTCACCAAGAACATTGAAACCAAAACAAGGGTTATCAGGAGGAAGGAGAGATAACGGTTACTACCCATTAAAAAGGCAACCAGAAACCACAAATTAGAATTGTTATTAGTCAGTAAGTATTAGTTATTAAGTATTAATTGTCATTAGGATTAAGTCATGAAAGAGAAATAAGTATAGGGGTCACCCACTATCAAACAAATGATATAAGCAGTGATATAGTGTAATAGTGTAGGTGTAAGAACCCCAAAGTGAAGTGTGACACTAGTGAAATTGTAATTAACAATAAGTGATTTACAAGTGAAGGTAAGGTAAAAGTTGGAAATAAACAGTGCATAGATAACTGATAAATAAGTAGTATTAAGAGTGAATTATAGTATAAGGGATAGAAAAACACTAGAAGTGATAATGACTTTTTATTTAAAAAGATGTTCAATAGAGTTAAGTTAACTATAGCCAGTAGTAAGTAAAAAGGGAGGATTCCAGAATAGAATAAATTGAAGGTGTTACCATGGAGGGAATATAAAAATTGTTTAGAGATTGAGAAGTCAAAAAACTAACAAAGATACCTAATTTATAAAGGACTATTATTAATTTAATAACAAGTGATGTTGTTTATCACAACACATATAATATGTGTTATAAACTAAAAAATTAGCAAATAAGGATAAGTTAGGAGTGAGTGATGATATCTCTTAATCAAAACAATAACTCTAATAACTTATAAAAAATTGTGTTCATGTTATTGTTAGAAGAGGATATGGCTGAATGCAATGTGCAGTCCATAAACCTAATGTTATATTTTTAAGATTGAAATAAGGAGAGCAATATTGAATAATAAACAAAACACCTACAGACTCAAAACACAACACAACTAATAAAAATAACAAAGTAAGCCCAATAGGCTGAAACAAAATGTGATTTGAACGAAATAAGTAAATTATTATAATGGCTACTTAGACCTAGAAAAAACATAACTGTCAGAACCAAACATACAAAGATTATAACAAATTGAATCAGAATTTAGAAAATCTGAGGTGAAGGAATCACCAAGGATAAATTGTAGATCATTTATAACACAAAATATTGTAATAGGCATTATTATATAAAAAGAAATGTAATTAACAAGCATTAACATAATTGTAAAAACTTAAAATCTGAAAATACCCAAGCTTGTGGGGTATCAAAATAATCTATGAACGAGAATAAATACTATAGTGACAATATTTAATTAACCAGGAAGGAAGATGGAGGAATAACAGTAATCAGAAGATATACGAAGGATTCGAAGTTTCGATGACAATACACCAACTCAAAATAAGCCTATTCGAAAAATACCGTTACTATGGAAACAGCGGTTGTTGACAGAAAAATACCATTAGAAATTAGTAGAGAGAAAAAAAGAAGCGAAGCGTCACCAAGCCATACAGATGCAGAAGCTCGGAAGAAGGTTTTTTCAGTGTAAATCATGAAAATAATAGTATAAAGTTGCTGAAAACTAATCGTCAAAGAAGCAGATGACCACTACAACCAATATTACAAGACCCAAGACCTGAATAAACGGAAATTATCCATAAATCGAACGTCCAAACACAAGACGAAAAGGACGCCACATTTACAGAAGACCAAAATCCAAGAAAACCGATTGTATGCAGCCAATTCCTATCTCGAACCAACTACCGAGGCCTATACACGTCGAATTGTTAAGTAATATCCAATTATTTATTTTCCACCAACCCTAATCACTTTAAATAATTTTGAAAGGTAAAATTACCACACTATAAAGATAGTATTTCTCTTTCATAGAGTATTTAAGCAAATTAAAACATAATGAAACATTGTTAACGTAAAATAACCTAAGAATTGAACACGAACTTACAGAACACCTTTACAACACTACACAACAGATTGTAACAGCACACTTTATATTTCTTGTACACTTAGATTAAGGTAATTTGTATTTTTATTGTAACCATTGTAGTTCTCTAACCCATAGTCAAAAGAATCCACGGATTTTGAAACCAAAACATTGTAATACGCCTAACGTAAACAGACGCTAGGTTAAATGGTTTCTAAATTAATTCGCCGCCCTGAAAATAAGATCTCATGTAATCAAACGATAATTATTTTGTTGTAATTGTAAATGTTTCCAGTTATCACCATTAAAAAATATTCATTACAGGGAGTAACAAGCGTTATCATTTCTTAGGGAGTGCTATATAATAATTACTTGTATTGAAGAGTAAATCGTAGCAGTAAGCTAGTTGCCAGTTATTCGTCAGAAGCGACGATTGAGACGGCTGTGCGAGCGGGAACGATTTGAATACACCAACCCGCTACGCTGATAATTTGTTCAAACACAGTTTTTAGTTGTTTTGTAAAAACGACTTGGCGCCACCCGGGATTATTACACCCCCTAAGAATAACAGGTAAGGTTACTGCCGTAATACACAGGTGATCAGAACTACGCTACAAACATCGCTAGCCACTAAATTACTGTAACGACCCGGTGCGAGGCGAACGCACTAATCATCCAAAACACATTATTTTATGTACACATTTTGCAGGTGATGCAACCATTTTTACTCGTTACAGATTGGCGACCAACCGGTGAGGCTGTAAAAGAAGGCCCACGGCGGCTATGAAGAGACATTCAATGTTTACCAGACAGGATAAAAAGAAAGAAATTGAAAGTGAAGGCCAGCCAGAAGAGATGGAAGAAATTGAAGAAATAATCGGGGAGTTAGTCGAAGAGGACGTTCAGGAAAACCAACCTGAGAATCCAGTTCAACCAGAACCGGAAGTGGAAGTAATGATAGGGGACCAACCACTCAAACCAGCGGAAGAAACAAAATTAGATCACATGATGAAGTTCATGATGGAACAATTCGGACAAATGAATAAAGAGAGAAGACAAGACAAGGAAGAGAGAAGACAAGACAAGGAAGAATTGAATAAAAGATTAGAGTCAAACCAAGAAGAATTGAATAAAAAATTAGAGTCATTGAGAAGGGAAGACAGGGAATTCCTGAACGAAAAACTGGACCAAAACAATGAAGAATTGAATAAAAGATTAGAGTCAAACAAGGAAGAATTGAATAACAAACTGGACCAAAATAAGGAAGAATTGAAGAAGCAATTCAAGGAGGACTTAGAGATCCTGAATAACAAAATGGAAAACAACCGAGAGGCGTTAGAAAAGAAGAGTGAGGAGTTGAAGAAACAAATAAAAAAGGATCTTGAAGTGTTAAATGACAAGATTAAAAACAACTGTGAAACACTCCAAAAACAATTAAAGGAAGAAGGGGAGAAGTCGAAGGATGAATGGAGGCAACAGTTGGCTGAGTGCAAAAATGAAATCAAACAGACTATAACTGAGACGAACGAAACAGTAATACACGTCCAGGAAGAGTTGACTGAAAAAATAAATCACGTCCAAGAGGAAGGAACTCTCAGGATCCAAGAAATACAGAAGACCACCACCGATGAGTGTAACAAGAATAAACAGGAGGTGCTTCAAGAGCTGAAGGAGAGGCACAAAGAAATACAGACTGATGTCAGCGAACGCGTGGAAAGGGTATATACCACCATCAACAAGATTGACGAGGAAACGCAAGAAAATAAAGAAAAAATTAGACAAATCAGTCAGAAAGAGAAGCAGATGCAAGAGGAACTGGACGCTTTGAGGGAGAAGCCTTGCAGTAGCACTCATATATTTACGAATGAAAATAGGGAAGTGATCAACTTCAAGAGTTACCGAAGAAACCCCATAGAATTTCTGAAAAGGGTGGAGGAGCTCATCGAGATACCAGATGGACAACGGTGAGAAGTCTCATCGACGAGATGTTTCGAGACACAAATGACAATTGGTGGACAGCCACACGACCAGAAATCAGCAGTACGCAAGAATTTAAAACGTTATTTCGTGAAAAGTACTGGTCGGAGTCGACCCAAAATGTAGTGAGGAACGATATAAGCAACGGGAGATATGAGCCACAGGCTGGGCATACATTAACGTCTTACTTCTTGGGCAAGGTCTGCCTAGCCCGAAATCTCGAACCAAGGATACCCGAAGAATCCCTAGTCATCCAACTGGGATATCACTACGAAGACGCCATACAGAGGGCCAGGAGACAGGGACAAATAAAGACCATACAGGGAATGGCCAACTTGCTGGAAGACCATGAAAACGATAGCCAGTACAAGAAGAATCGTGTGATCAACCAAAGGTACAACCGGGGGAATGAAAGTTACAACGTGCCAAGCCACAACTTACCCTATAGTAATACCCAGAACAACTACCGGAACATAATAAATCGTAACCCAAATAATTACCCAGGGGACCAACCATTCCATCGGAATCAACCCAACTACAATCAAGGTAACCAACCAACCAACAGAGATCATCCGAGTTACAACCAGGGGAACCAACCAAATAACAGAAATGCACAAAACCCTAGTGCACCGAATAATCACAACAGGGGGATAGAACAAGGAAGGAATACAAATGGCCACCCAAATAATCACAATTACTATGGCAACCGGTACGACCCGAATTACCCATATAACAGAGGAAACGGGAGTAACCAAAATAGGGGTGACATGAGGCGTCAAGTCAATTTTATCAGCGGGAGGAGACAAAACAACTATCGGCGATATTGTCCAATTAGAACCAGCACAGTGTACAACAATTCCCAATACGACAACCAACGAGCTACAGGAACGAGAACAATAGAAGCGCCAAGGAATCACATAAGTGATCAATCAACCTCAACCAATGAAATGGCAGACCAAGTAAATAGTCTGGCCAGTGGTTCCCAGCCACCTTTAAACTAAAAAGGTCAGTGAGAAACCACCAGGACCCTTCACATGACCAATCACTTGGGTTAAATCAACAAACTACGACGGAAAGTGAAATAAAGAAGATAACTATAATATCAAACAATTATTTAAAGGACATCAGGGAAGAGCTTCTGGAGGAGGAGGATAACCCCTTGTCAACAACAAATAGTGAAATAGTGCATATAAAAGCCATTATTAATGGAATCAACACTGTCATAATGATCGATACTGGGTCAAATGTATCTCTCGTAAACCAACCTGAATTGGAGCGGATCCAGGCCAACTCCAATATACCTATCCCGACTTTACCCATAAATAATATCGTCATAATTGGTGCCACAGGCAAACAAAATAAGACCATCAGAAAACAGGTCTCTTTAGAGCTGAACAGTCAAAACACAATCATACCCATTATTTTTCTTGTCGCAAATGGATTACCATTTAACATGCTGATTGGATGCGACGCACTGAGACAACACTCAGCAATTATTGACATGCAGAAGGGAATAGTAGTGCTTACTTCTGAGAAGGGAGTGTGGTCAGCCAATATAATCAACAATAACCCAACACAACTAACCCTAAATCATCATAAGGGGTTAAAGAGCTATTATTGCCAGACATATCAACCATCAATTACCATAGAAGAGGAAGAAGGAGAGGGAGAACTGTGGAAAAGAAAAATCGAAGACATTAGAAAGTTCCAAAGAGAGAGACCTCAGCAAGAGATAACGGGTGAACAGGCCGAAAAACTAATAGCCATATACCAAGAATACCATCACGTTTTCTCAAATACACCAGGGAAGGTCAAAGGTTTCCAATGTAAAATCGACTTTCGAGAGCCCATTGACTTCCACAGAAAATCTTACCCAATCGCCTACTCCCTAAAAAACGAGGTGAGAAAGGAAATAAATAGAATGATGGAGGAGGACATCATTGAATACAGTCAGTCTCCTTACACGAATCCTATAGTCGCAATACCAAAAAAGAACGGTAAAGTCAGAATATGTTTAGACGCCCGGGAGATCAATAAGATGATCATTAATGATCGAACGTCACCGGGAGAGATCGAAGAGATACTCAAGAAATTCCATGGTACCAGATATATAAGCACCTGGGATACGGTATGTGGGTACTGGCAGGTGGAGCTGCACCCACACAGTAGGAAGTACATGGCATTCATCTTCGACGGAAGGAATTACCAGTTTAAGAGGTTACCTTTCGGCCTCGTTAATTCCGTCGCAGTGTTCGTCAAGTGTATGGACCAGGTCATAGGTCAAGAAGCATTGCAGTTCACAACAGTGTATGTGGACGACCTTTTAATAACATCATCTGACTGGGATGAGCACTGCGATCGGGTCAAACAGGTATTACAAAAATTATCTGTGAATAATATCACATTGAAATTAGACAAGTCCAAATTCATAGCAAACCAAGTCAAATTCTTGGGTTTCAACTTAGCAGAACAGGGGATAACACCATCCCAAGAGAAGGTGGAAGCTATTCAGAACTTCCCCACCCCAAAGAATAAGAAGCAGCTACAATCCTTCTTAGGTATTTGTAACTACTATAGAAAGTTCCAGACCAATTATTCTTATTTAACAGCAAAGTTCTCTAAACAACTATCAGCTAAAGAAAAGTGGACTTGGGGGAAGGAACAAGATGAAGTGCTAAAATTAATCAAAACAAAATTTCTTGAAACTATAATGCTAAACCACCCTAATTTTGAACAGCCGTTCTATTTAAATTGTGACGCCAGCGATGTGAGCCTGGGCGCCGAGTTATATCAAGAGGATAAGGACGGACACCACCTGGTTATCAGCTTTGCCAGCAGGGTACTGAACCGATGCGAACGTAACTACAATGTTACTGAAAAGGAACTACTCAGTATTGTGTTCGCATGCGGAAAATTTAGGACGTATATCCTTGGATACCCCGTCACCGTCCGAAGTGACCATAAGTCCATTTCCTTTTTGAAACAGTGTAAGTTAAGTCATGGGAGGCTTACACGATGGATACTCGCATTACAAGAGTACCACATAACGTGGGAGTACATTCCAGGGCGTAAAAATGTTGCCGCCGATGTATTATCCAGAATAAATGTCATCCATCAGACATTTGAAGGAGAAGAGGAGCAAGACAACAAAGAGTGTAATAAGAAAGAGAAGGCAATAACAAGGAGAGAAAAGGAGTAGATCAACATATAATTAACAAGGTCCAACGTATAATAATAAATGAACCATATGTCATCACAAAGGACAATGGAAACAACACTTACGAGATAAGTAATATAACCACCAAAAAAGTAAAAGGAGTGTACAACCAAGCTTCCATAAAGAAGTTCTATGAAGAAAACTAAATAACTGGAATACGTTCATCCAGAATAAGTGTGACTATCATACACTTGAAGGAGAAGAGGTGCATGATAACGAAGTGTCGAACAAAAAGGAGAAGGCTATAATATGGAATGGAAATGATAATATAATAAATCCACAACCGTGAGAATTGAATTGATACCAAAATAAAATTATATATAATAAAATGTACGGCCATATGTCATCACGAAGGACAAGTAACTGTAAATAAAATACAGATACCAAAATTTAAAAATTATGTGTACACAACTTGCAACAACAGATCGATGACTTATGAGGTCTAAAATAAAAAAATAGCAAAACAAAGGAATGAGATACATAAATTCCTACTAAGTGAAATCAACTTACAATATATTAAAAGTTGATGTGTGAAGTATATGAAATAATTAAACAAAATGTACCAAAATAGGAATACGCTACACAAATTCCTATGGTGTAAGAAAATTAACTTACAAAGAATTAATACAAACTGAAATATACAAAAATAAAATCAGACCAAACCTGATAAGATAAGTACATGAAATTATAATAATGAATCAAAGATATTTATCTGTAAAATAAAAAATCTAAACTGGTACAAAGAAAGAGAGAAGTTATGTATGAATCAAATATACAAGCTATGGCTAAAGCAAAATATTGCTAATTAACTGAGAAAAGTATACCAATGTCTAAGATAATTAAAATGATCACAATGAGAATTGAAAACCGAAAAATGAAAAGTTAATGATGAAATTAACATATAAATAAATAAAAAACAATCAATGTATGAGCAAATGATAGTATATAGTCAAGGTACAGCGGAAGGAAGAATGAGTAAAAGGCCAAAGTGATCTAAAAACAAACCACAAGGTGGACAATCCCAAAATATATTATTATTATTAAGTCACAAGTTGACAAAAAAGGTATTTATGATTGACTGTTGAAAAGTCCAGCAATCAAATAAACTGAGCAGAGATGACGTGCCTCTGGTCTCAGAAAAATGAGTAGTAATGGGAGAAACCAGCTACTAAAGTTAGGGAAAAAATTGTGTATAAGGGAGAACACACCAATGGAAATAAAAAGAAAAACAGATCCAAATAAAATGGAATGAATTCAGTAAGAAGAGAAATAAAGAATGGAGAAACGACCAAGAAAGAAAAGGAAAAAGGTTATGTATAACTGATAATTTCATAAAAAACTATACTAGTGTTTTATCAAAATGATCAATTTTAAAGGAGAGGCATTATGTCACGACACAAATAGCCAGCCCCGTACCAGAGATAAAAAATATTTATAATTGTAAAAAATACCTCTTATCAAATGAACTGATTGATTTTAAATAAAAATATAAGGAATATGACACGACAATACAATGACTTTAACCCAACCCAAGTGATTGAGACAAAAACATAAACATAAAGAAGGGAACCACGGAACATACTTAGTAAAATGTAAATATTTTAAAGTGATTGAGACAACAACCCAAACATAAAGAAGGGAACCACAAATAAACAACGAGGATAAGAAAATAATAAACCTAAGCCACAAGGAAACAAGTTTATGGGTTTAAATGACCCCAAAATGTCCCAAGAAACGGATGAAAGGACCTAATATATTAAACGAACAAGGAAAATGAAGAAGGAGGGAGACGAGCAAAAGTGAAAACCAAGAATGGTTCACCAAAATAAGTAAAATAGCACTCACCAAGAACATTGAAACCAAAACAAGGGTTATCAGGAGGAAGGAGAGATAACGGTTACTACCCATTAAAAAGGCAACCAGAAACCACAAATTAGAATTGTTATTAGTCAGTAAGTATTAGTTATTAAGTATTAATTGTCATTAGGATTAAGTCATGAAAGAGAAATAAGTATAGGGGTCACCCACTATCAAACAAATGATATAAGCAGTGATATAGTGTAATAGTGTAGGTGTAAGAACCCCAAAGTGAAGTGTGACACTAGTGAAATTGTAATTAACAATAAGTGATTTACAAGTGAAGGTAAGGTAAAAGTTGGAAATAAACAGTGCATAGATAACTGATAAATAAGTAGTATTAAGAGTGAATTATAGTATAAGGGATAGAAAAACACTAGAAGTGATAATGACTTTTTATTTAAAAAGATGTTCAATAGAGTTAAGTTAACTATAGCCAGTAGTAAGTAAAAAGGGAGGATTCCAGAATAGAATAAATTGAAGGTGTTACCATGGAGGGAATATAAAAATTGTTTAGAGATTGAGAAGTCAAAAAACTAACAAAGATACCTAATTTATAAAGGACTATTATTAATTTAATAACAAGTGATGTTGTTTATCACAACACATATAATATGTGTTATAAACTAAAAAATTAGCAAATAAGGATAAGTTAGGAGTGAGTGATGATATCTCTTAATCAAAACAATAACTCTAATAACTTATAAAAAATTGTGTTCATGTTATTGTTAGAAGAGGATATGGCTGAATGCAATGTGCAGTCCATAAACCTAATGTTATATTTTTAAGATTGAAATAAGGAGAGCAATATTGAATAATAAACAAAACACCTACAGACTCAAAACACAACACAACTAATAAAAATAACAAAGTAAGCCCAATAGGCTGAAACAAAATGTGATTTGAACGAAATAAGTAAATTATTATAATGGCTACTTAGACCTAGAAAAAACATAACTGTCAGAACCAAACATACAAAGATTATAACAAATTGAATCAGAATTTAGAAAATCTGAGGTGAAGGAATCACCAAGGATAAATTGTAGATCATTTATAACACAAAATATTGTAATAGGCATTATTATATAAAAAGAAATGTAATTAACAAGCATTAAAATAATTGTAAAAACTTAAAATCTGAAAATACCCAAGCTTGTGGGGTATCAAAATAATCTATGAACGAGAATAAATACTATAGTGACAATATTTAATAACCAGGAAGGAAGATGGAGGAATAACAGTAATCAGAAGATATACGAAGGATTCGAAGTTTCGATGACAATACACCAACTCAAAATAAGCCTATTCGAAAAATACCGTTACTATGGAAACAGCGGTTGTTGACAGAAAAATACCGTTAGAAATTAGTAGAGAGAAAAAAAGAAGCGAAGCGTCACCAAGCCATACAGATGCAGAAGCTCGGAAGAAGGTTTTTTCAGTGTAAATCATGAAAATAATAGTATAAAGTTGCTGAAAACTAATCGTCAAAGAAGCAGATGACCACTACAACCAATATTACAAGACCCAAGACCTGAATAAACGGAAATTATCCATAAATCGAACGTCCAAACACAAGACGAAAAGGACGCCACATTTACAGAAGACCAAAATCCAAGAAAACCGATTGTATGCAGCCAATTCCTATCTCGAACCAACTACCGAGGCCTATACACGTCGAATTGTTAAGTAATATCCAATTATTTATTTTCCACCAACCCTAATCACTTTAAATAATTTTGAAAGGTAAAATTACCACACTATAAAGATAGTATTTCTCTTTCATAGAGTATTTAAGCAAATTAAAACATAATGAAACATTGTTAACGTAAAATAACCTAAGAATTGAACACGAACTTACAGAACACCTTTACAACACTACACAACAGATTGTAACAGCACACTTTATATTTCTTGTACACTTAGATTAAGGTAATTTGTATTTTTATTGTAACCATTGTAGTTCTCTAACCCATAGTCAAAAGAATCCACGGATTTTGAAACCAAAACATTGTAATACGCCTAACGTAAACAGACGCTAGGTTAAATGGTTTCTAAATTAATTCGCCGCCCTGAAAATAAGATCTCATGTAATCAAACGATAATTATTTTGTTGTAATTGTAAATGTTTCCAGTTATCACCATTAAAAAATATTCATTACAGGGAGTAACAAGCGTTATCATTTCTTAGGGAGTGCTATATAATAATTACTTGTATTGAAGAGTAAATCGTAGCAGTAAGCTAGTTGCCAGTTATTCGTCAGAAGCGACGATTGAGACGGCTGTGCGAGCGGGAACGATTTGAATACACCAACCCGCTACGCTGATAATTTGTTCAAACACAGTTTTTAGTTGTTTTGTAAAAACGACTTGGCGCCACCCGGGATTATTACACCCCCTAAGAATAACAGGTAAGGTTACTGCCGTAATACACAGGTGATCAGAACTACGCTACAAACATCGCTAGCCACTAAATTACTGTAACGACCCGGTGCGAGGCGAACGCACTAATCATCCAAAACACATTATTTTATGTACACATTTTGCAGGTGATGCAACCATTCTTACTCGTTACAATATTTACGTTATCCACAATTGATGGATAACTTGTGTGTATTGAAGCACACTATTTATAGAATGCACCATAATGTTATGTATCAATGTACTATATATTTATAGATAAACATAGTTTGTTCTACCAGGTTCTTGAATAATATGCCTGGAACCACCTAGATATACTAGTGTAGTGAATACTGAAATGACACATGTTTGTTAATGACGTCATTACCAACTATATATAGGACTGTAAAAGAGAGAGTTAGTTGGTTTCGATTCTGAGTTCATTGTGTTAAGTTATAGAGTTAGTGTGTTAAGTTATAGAGTTAGTGTGTGTGTTTGACACCACATTTTTGGATCAATATTATATTTGTGTGTTATCTTTTTATTTGTATAAATTACAGTTGTGAATCAAAATTGTATTTTCTGTGTTACAGCTTTATTTGTGAAAAGTTATTTCTGATACCGATAAATAAACAAGATGTTGACAGTGATATGAGTGTTTTATTTCATCCGCTGCGTAAAAGATGACAGTGCATGTGTAATATTTTTTATGCCCATCTAAATACTGTATCTAAACTGTTTGTTTCATGCCTCCCCCCCCCCCACTTGTATATAAAGGTTTCAGTTTCATTGGCATTGTAATCAGCTTGCAAGGATTAGGTGCTAGTATTGTTTCAGTTTCACAGTCATACAATCTTCACTGCAACCTTCTAATATCCCATCTCATTTTGGTACATATTCTGTTAAGTTATTTTAGCAGTCTTATGCTTGTGTATTTCCTACATGAAGCTGCCAACTGTATTTGTATTTAATGATTGTATTGCAGACAGAGAAAACTGAAAACCTAGTTTATGTTGTAGAGAACGTCATATTTATGGGATACAGAATATACACATGAAGTGTTCAGGAACAGTCATGAGAAAAAGAGATAGGTTGTAGAGCTGTGTCAGAAGGTATTGCTTTTGTTGAATCAGTATTTAAATCATAGTAGATATATGATCATATTAGAAAGAACAAGAAAAGGAGACTTAATAGACCTATATCTACGGGTATGGTACCTGGTAACTATTCTAGAGGTCCCTGGTTCCATTCCAGGGTGCACCATTAAATCAGAGTCCATATTTTAACCTGCAGTTGACTCACCCTGGAGAAGTAAGTGCAAACATCCAGGATAATAACGGGCAACTGAAGTGTAGTGTTGACCACACTACTTTCCTTGTATGTTGAATGGCATACTGCCAACTCCACGTAACTCCTAAACTTTAAACTACTTTAGTGGTACAAACAGGAGCCATTATTTTATTACGGTGGAAAGAAAAGATAATCAGAGACATGCTAGTAGAAAACCAAGGAAGAATTTGTTGAATTAAGTGGCTGCAGAATGGGTTGAACGGGTATAGAGATGTTCAAGAAACAGCAGTCAACAGGACAGCTTGAGGACAGAATACAACCAGAATCTAGTTTCAAAGAAGTAGTAGATGTACTGGTTGAAAGATAACATTTTCTATATTTCCTGTAAGTGATAATTAGTGAGATTATATTTTTGAAGGAGTAAACAATTTTACATGTCTGGGAACAGATCCGAGTAATACAAACCAGATGTCAGGAGAAATAAGAAAGAGGAGAATTGCTGGAAAATGACATACCATGGAAATAAAAGCTTCTTCAGATTCAAAGTAATTTTCCAATTTACTACAATGAAGTTTTATAGAACCAGCAGCCCAGTGGTGGCACATGGATTAGAAGAGTGGATCCTTACAATAGGAGATGCCCACCACTTTAAAAGTGTTAGAATGAAAAATAATCAGGAAAATTTATGACCCTATATAATAAGGCAAAATCTGTAGGATGAGACACGAGTTTGAGATAAATGCTCTGCTCAGATAAGGAGATAGATTACTGTTCATTGAGTCCAGAGGTACTGGCTAGTTAGGAGAGAATGGGTCAAGACAGGCAAGCAACAAGAATCCTGACTGTTGAAATGGAAGAAGTGAGGCAGGTGAGAAAATTGAGAATGCAATGGCTGAAAGAGGTGGAAGCAGATTTGGGAAGGATGGAATAAGGAATTGGAAACGCCTGGCAGGAAGAAGTAAGTGGAGGAAACTAAGTCCACCCAGGGCTGAAACACTTTGGAAGAAGAAGGAGAATTAGGGCTAGACAGTTCAATATTACCAGAACTTCTGTATTTGGTCCTTCTATCTCCCAGCGTGGGGTTAAGATTACGAGAACAAGTTATGGAATGTGTGCTGGCAGTTTCAACAAACGTTAGACCATTGTAGAAAATGATAATCTCTTCAATGCAAGATTTATGAAACTAGTACAAGATGTCAGTGCCTACTAGTGTCTACTTTTGGAAGTTGATGATGGCGATGATGAGGAATATTATTCTTATTTAAACAAACAGTATTTGCAGACAATAGAAATAATTTGACTACTAATTAAATTTTGTTATGAGAAAGAATATTATTAAATGTTGAAATCCATTTAATGAGAATATTGTATTTTACAGAAAATAGTGGAATTAATTAACATGAAATTAACACTATATTTGTAGTAATTATAGTATAAAAAAGAAAAAATTCAACTCTTGTTGTTCAGTAATAGTTTTCATGTTATGGTTTTTCCTGTAGGTGTTGATGCAGTCAGTGAAGGTATTTCAAAGTATGTACGCGTCGTTGATGATAGGTCAGATGGGCACTGTCCAGTCTGCTTGTGTGAACTGTTAGGTGATTCAATAGTAGTAGCATTGACGCGCTGTCATCACAGGCTACACCTTGATTGCCTTAACTCGATGCTCACTAGTCAGCCAAACGCACATCAGGTAAGCTATTAAAAGTATATACAATCAATTTCTATTATTTGAGCAGCAGATCATGAAATTGGTTCTGTGACACACGCGTTATCAGTTAATATAATTTTAATGCTTTCAGATGAAAATAATTATACCTAATTATTTATTACAGTACACAACACACTACAAATTTGTGCAGTTAAAAAAAAAGTCAAGAGGTATGAGTTAGCATAAATGTTAACTGTTGTATATCAGCACTGTAAGTTGATTTATATTAATCCTCCCCCCTCCATGTTTTCCAAGTTCCAGTCTCCAACTTTCTCAGTAGTCATTCCCTAGGTCCTTTTTCTATCCAGCTTTTTTTCTGCTCTCCAGTTGCGTTGTTTTGGTCTGTATTTAAGATATTGCCAAATCAATTTTAGGTATTCTGTGTCCAGCCAGTCATTGGACATGTTGAACTGTTTCATCATCTTCACATCACCTTGCATAGGCAAGGTGCTGCCTGTTCCACCATCAGCGATCCATCAACCATCTCTTCCTGGGTCTACTCACACACATCTTTCCTATAGGTTTATATTTCCAGACTTGTTTGGCCAGCTTGAACCTGTCATTCTTTCTAATTATTTTTTACCGTCATGTATAATCTTACAATCTTTCATTCAAGTTTAAAATTTGTAATTCTGCTCTTATGACATCATTCTTTATACAACCCAGTTCAGAACACCTTTTAACTCCTCTTAAGAACAGCATTCCCAAGACTTGTATTTTACATTCTTGTTTCTTGATTGTCACACCCATAGGACAGTACAGGGACCACCATAACCTTATAAAAGTTTAATTTTATCTCTCAGCATACCTTGTTTCTAAAAATATGATTGATTGTCCCACAGATCATCTGGAATTTACCAAACTTAACATTTATATCATCATTCTTATTGTAAATTTTATATCAATATTAAATAACCACAAACTCCCACTTACCTTGAATTTGTTTACTTATTCGGCCAGATCATCTAGTGGTGGAAACCCTTTTTCGTATAACGAATTTACCAGCACAGAAAATGATGTTAGGTGGTCGAAATGATTATTCTAACACACATATAGCAAGTTGAAATAAAATATTTTATTATACTGTAGTGTGACATTCTTTGTTATACTCTCAATTACATAATTTACCCTCCCCTCTTTCCTGTACATACTTCTATTTCTTTACTTTTCAGCCCTGCTACGGACGTTACTTGAACATATTTGGAAATACAACTTATGTAATTATAACAACATGTTATTTACTTATTCTGATTAGTTTAAATATAGTATATAAGGCAACCCAGTTTTGCTCATTCTTTCTTTCTTTCACACTCACATTTTTTACCATTTACGTTTAAAGCGCTTTCTTTTATAAAATTTTTATAATTAATTTTGAGTTCCACTGTTACTTAACTGACGCTGTTACTGCCGACCCCGTCACACTCCATATATTTTCAGTCACTGATTTGTCCAAAATTTGTTCTCCTAGTTTAATTTAGATGTCTCACCGTTTTTTACCACTTTGAATTATAGTTTAGATCACATTTTTGCAAGTTTTAATAAATTTTCGGCTCGCGAGCCTGTATATTGAACCGGCCGGAGCCGCAGCTATAGGACGACAGACAGTTTCAAGATGGCCAAAGCTCCTTCTTGAGTGTGGCTACTTGCTTCTGATAGGCGGATCAGGCGTCACGTGATATCTTCTGGGGTGCGAGTTTGTGTATCATAAACCTGCGTTTTGGGGCTCGCAAAAAGTTCGTGCCGATTCATCTGTGTGGGCAGACATACGCGCACTCGTTCACATTCCTCAGCACCTGGAAATATAGCGTGAACCCATTGTGACCGAACAAATGTGCAATAGGGCGTTCCGTAAGTGAATGTCGATGGTTAAAACTGAGGCCCCATGTGGGTAACTCCCTTTCATCGCATTACAATTTAAATAAACCCAATCTCCCAATTCTGTCCCGTTACAATACCCCCCCAATGAGAGGTTTTCTGCCGAAACAGAAAAACTCTCGTTGCTAAACCCTAAGAGGACCAGCAAGGATATGGTGCCAACAACCCCCCTTAATTCCTTAATAAATCATGGGTAATCTACCACCCTGGTTCGGCGACTATGGCTGCACCTGAATGACGTTACTGGACTTCTCTGTCCGAGATCCCAACACCGTGAAATCAGACAGGCACTCGCCACAGTACCACCTAACCTTGTAACATTTCAACAACAAAAAATCAATAACTGGCCTTCTACCAAACCAAATCCTCAACCGATATATCTCCCCCTTATAAATATACTGGATTGCCTTTAGCAAAGTACTGGGTGGGTACATATGAGCCCTACTATCTTAAAATCAGTAAATTAACTCAACTAAACATTCTTTACTGTACCAAACCCTAACTTCAAACAATTATAATCATTTTTTAAATTAACATAGACATTTTGTCCTCAAATATAAACACAATTCCCTTATTTTGCTCAATTGTTACTTGTTTGTCTGGCAAGATCATTTCAAAACGAAAATAAATTATTTAAATTTCATTCATGTGGTGAAATAAATCTAAGTCCATTATCAGAGATTCACGTTTAAGTTAATTTACATCATCTCTTTCAATTAGTTATTTTAATCGCACTTTTCAAAATTCAAAGTCTTTAAATGAATTTACTTTACCTTAGAAATCCTCATAATTAGATGCTAACAATCATAATAAACAAAATAAAATAAACAACTTATCTCTATCATCAACTCCATTACCACTACATTTGGTTACAAAACGTATCATATAAACACTATTACTCAGCTGATACCTCATCAACATTGTAACTAGACCTGTTAACTGTGGTTACAAATAAAAGAAAAAAAATGTCATTTAAAAAAAATTTGTGTAAAAAAAAAATTTTATGTTTGTTTGTTATGATTAAAATTTAGAATTAATCCTGGTTTTGTGTTTTGTTTAAAAATTCAAAATTCTGTGAGGTTATTTTGGTTTAATATACACTTCTGGTAGAGCTTAACAAAATCTGGAGTTAATCAGATTATCTCCTTTCAGCAATCGATTAATGATTTTCAGCGCTGCTCCAGTATCTCACTTTTAGTTAATATTTCTCGTCTTCCAGGAAGTTTTGTAGTTAATTAAACCCTTAAATTAAAATGTGAAATAATTTTACAATCCAAATAGTTGAAATAATTTGATTTATTAACAATAATTTATAAAAATCTATGTTAAATCGATGTAGAGCAATTGTTCAACTCTGTCACAGGGATATATCGATTTGTGATTACAGGTTGATTTTCATATAAGTATTAAAAAAGGTTCTTTCAATGATTATTTTGTATAGTCAGAGAAGGGCAGGCCTAGAAAGTATAACATATACAGAAAATAATCTTAATAATTAATAATTAACAAATTGTGAATAATATATAATGTTTAGTATATTTGATTTTTCAAACCAATCTGCAGGCTATGAGATCAGTCTAGAAGGTTGTAGTGCATCACGGGACCATCATGGCGGCTAGCTGAATTGATGAGCGTTATATGTATATATGGTGGCTGGAAAATCTCACAATAAATTCACCTTTATAACTGTTTTATGGATCTCCGTAATCTTGTATACTGTCTATTATGTTGTTTGAGGTATCCTGGATAAGTGTGCAGTGTTCACTGGTGTTAATTGTTTTCTGTTAGAGGTGTTCACTTTATGTCTGTTCGTGGCGAAGAATCGTTAATATGTTGTATAGTGAAATATTAATATTAGGTAGTTTTAATGGTGTAAATCACTGGTATTATGTGGTGTATTGTTCGTTTTCACTGTTGTCGTAGAGTATTTCATAAGTTTTAAATCGAAAAGTGTTAATTTATGTAACTCCCGTTTTTCACTGATTTTAGGCTTTACCCATTACACTCCATTATACAGTTTTAGAACACGATTCTGCATCGACCGTTCCGTTTGAATGTCAACAAAGAACTAACTTACTTCCTTCATCTTAGGAAATATCTTGCCAAGTTAATATTGGAAAAGTATTGTTAAAATAATTTTCACTTCCCATGTACATAATTCCAAAGTACATTATATATGGAATATTTGTAGTTTATTGTTCGCTTTCATGAACTATTAACCATATAATTGGTTTATTTATCTCAATCTGTTTAATTTGATATGTCATAGTCCATATTTGTTGAGATTTTTGGTAAAATTACCAAATTTCTGTCTTTTTGGAAATCTAGGCCCAAAAAACCTGTTTCCGTTCTTGTACACAATTACTGCCATTTTAAGTGTTATTAATATAATTATAATAAATTTCAAATGGTCACAAATCCTTTCCTTTCCTTAATTACTTATAAATTTAACATTTTAACTGTCTTTTAGTGATAAATTTTTAATTTACTATTTCTCCTCTGAAATATTTAATTATTACATTTCAAAAATTTTCAATAATTTAAGATATTTTTCTATATTACTCTTTTAAATCATAGGATCATTTACAGTAGTTGTTAATTGACCTACCTTACATAAATCTTGTTAGTTTACATGGTTCATTGGTGAATTAACTGGTTTATATTAATTTTTGTGAATTCATTATTTGGCCTAGAGTTTAGTATTTTACATGTATGGTTTTTTTCAAATAAATTTAATTCTACTCCTCCTCTGACTCTTAAAAGTTAACACAACATGAAATAAAATTGTTTACATAATTATTGAGATGTGTAGCATCTAATTCATGCTACTGTTACTAAAATAATAATTAACATTAATCAGCAGTCTTTAAAGTTAGACATGTTTGCTTAAACTGTTTTGAACATACATTTAACACATTTTATAAATTAATACAGCATCCGTACTTAAACATTTTAATTTGTATGTATGCTGTTATATAACTAAAACATCTTACTCTAAATATAGACCTTATGCTATTGGAACTCTTTTTTTTAAAAAATGGAGTTCATGGCTTTGAACAATATCAGCCATTTAAACTTCTTAATTCTATTAACACTTAATCTATTTTCAGTCCTTTCTGATTATACTATTATTATCTAAAATCCCCTTGTACAGTAAACATTTCCACCCACACTTTCTTTGTTATTGGCATTCCTATAGATGTCGTGAGATAACAAAGTGACCTTATTTAATGAAATATTGGAAATATTTTCCATTTTAATATTTCATTACTTGTTAATTATAAAATATAAAAGTTATTTTATAGCACATTGTTTAAGTTATAGATACACTACAACTTGAAGTTTATTACATTTAAAAAACACTTCCACTAGTACACATTCACTGTTGGTTCTGACTTATATTTGAGTTTTATTATTCTCAGACCAGACCTTTAGTCATAATGGACTGTGAAGATTTGTTTATTTTTTTATCATATAATAACTTTAGTTGGTGCACTTCTTATCATACTACACAATACTTTTGTTTATAAATAATTACAATTTCATAAGGTTTTGGGGTGTTATACTTTCTTTAATGGTATCATTTGGTTTGGGGTTAATGGTAGTTAATAATAGGTTTTTATTGTGGTTCTTCCATCCTATTTCTTCCTTTCTTCTCGTCTTCCTTCTTGTGTTCATTCTTGGGTAAACCAAGGTACTCAGTGTTATTTTGTCCGATGGTTGGTTCGGAGTATCTTCTTTATCATCTGCTTCTAAATTTCTTCTTCCTTCTTGGGTTTGGAGTATCTTCTTTATCACCTGATACTAACTTTACTCTTCTTTCTTGTTTCGGGATATCTTGTTTATCACCTGATACTAAACTTCCTCTTCTTGTTTCTTCTTGTGTTTGGGGTATTATATTTATCACCTGCTCCTAACCTCCTGGGTAATCTCCTGATTTTTTAATATGAGTTTCCTTTAATTTATTTTCTTTGACTTTTATGGTTGCATTTTTATTATTTAATAATTGTTTTTCTTTTATAGTGGTGTTTCCCTTTGAAGTGTAATTGAATTTCATTTGACATTCTTTGAGTATATGTAATTTAATTATTTTTATGATCTTATTTGAATTAATTATTGGTGGAATATCTGTCATGCTACAACATACATCTCATCAACATACATAATCTTTACTTTCAAAGAAAAATTAAAGTTTTTTTTTTCAAAAATTTAATTGAATTTAAATATCAGAAATATATATTCTGACAATTAATAAAAGAGACAAAATTATTAAATTAAGTTAATTAATAAAAGAATGTAACGGTACAGACCTATAGGGCTTTGGAAATTAAATCTGTTCAATATTATTTGCAACTAAGAAATTACGGTGAATAGACTGTATCATCGAGATGGGTGTGATTTGGCATTGGTATGTGCAGTTTGCAAAGAGGGCGCGCCCGCGCTTTCAACCGCGCACACAGTCGGCCAAGTTTCTCACGCTAACAGCACGAACTGGTACATTCTTTCTGGCCCGGCGCGCGGAAAACAAAGGGAGTCGACGAATAACATCTGAAGGCAGCGGATGCCAGTAGTGGTGTGCATAGCCGGCCGGGAAAAGTTTTACCTCGTTCGCCTATAAAAAATGGTAAAATAGTTAAGGCAGTCTATTGGGAGACCTAATCCCGACCGGGCATAAACACATAGACTCGTCAGTATAAAACTTTATTTTATACTTTCAAAATTTTATAATGTGATTGTAGAACAAAAACGGAGTTATACAAAACGTGTGAGTTCCGTTTAACTATAACCTAAAATGAATTAGAGGTACGAACAATTAGAATTTGGTGACGCAAAAAATAAAAGGTTGGCGAAATAATGTGATACAATAGTGAAACTGTAATAAATCGTTAGTATTCAAAATTAACAGTGAGAAATATTCGGACAAAAGTGAACAAAATTTGTGGAGATCAACAAGTGACCTGCAGGGACGCCAATAACACGTAACCGTATATCAAACAAATTACTTATGAAAACTTAAATAAAAAAGAAAACAGCGCTTAATTAAATATGGTATGTGGGTGAATGAGAGATGTATGTATGTGCAGATACTGGGCTGTCTTATCTATAGATATAAGGAAGAAATATTTAAGCGGTATACCATTTAAGCTAACTAGAGCAGGAAATAATTAGTATCAGTATTTGTTCAAAGAAAAGATAAAGAGTAAGAAATTTGAAAAGAGAGAATATAAAGAAATGTATTAAAAAAGAATAAATCCATTACATTATTTCACTTGATATATATGTGTTAGAATAATCATTTCAAGTACCTAATTTCATTTTCTGTGCTGGTAAATTCGCTATACGAAGTAGGGTTACACCACTAGACGATCTGGCCAGAGAGTGACAAATAGAAGGTAAGTGGGAGTTTAAGATCATTTTGTAATTAATTAAATCGTAGGAAACACGACAAGAACCTATGAATTAATTACATGAAACATACTATACATTTCACCAGTAATCAGCTGATGTCTTATTCCCAGGTGAATGACCTTACCCTAGGCACACTGAATACAAATAAACATAATACAATATCAACATTCATAAAGAACATAAAACTCATTTCATTAAAATAAACATTTCATGTACATCTGAATACAATTAAAAACCATTTCCACTTTAATTTCCATTGAACCTTTTATTTCTCAATCTTTAATTATTTATCATTTGTTGTACCATTAAATGCTCCAGAAAAGTCAGATTTTATCAAAAAATTTACACAACTTACAGCTTTATTTTAGCTTTAAATTCTATTAACTCTTTAACTTGTTACATTTATTATTACATTTCAACTATGAATTTCTTTTAAGTATTTTCATCATTAATTTGTTCGGGTGATTCTCAGTCATTCAACACAATGATTTGATTTATTGAATGGGTATTTAAATATAACCTTACCCCCCTCTTCCTTCTAACAACCACTAACGGATTTGCATAGGGTGACACCGATCTCTCAATAATATTTACCTCCACTAAATTCTCTAACTTCACTTAAATCATTCTCCTCTTATTACTAAATACCTGATACCCTCTTTGTACCTAGGATTGTAACCCCTCTTTATTTTTTTAATACTTTATAAATTAAAGTTTTTTTTTTTTAAGAGGGGCCACTAGATATTTAAAACTCGGCAGAAGGCCTAGAGAAAGAAAAAATGCGCTGAGTCCAGTGAGACGGGACTTGCAATTAAACTCTCTGGTAACCAACAATAACAGCATTTATTGAGTGAAATTACATGTATCACAATTCCAAAACCCCGTAATGTCCAAAATCACATAAGTATACATATATAGCCCCTGTTTATAACACATTGATAACAAACATAAAAGTCAAACATAATACATTTTGTTTGTATATGCCTTCAATCTGAACTGATCATGAATGTTAAATGTTTAGAAATTATTCATTCATTTAATTATATACCTAGTCATTATTTAACCATAAGGATTTGATAATAACCAAAAATTAACAAAACAGGTTTAGCATATAATGGCCAGGAAATCTAAGTTAGAAAAATGTAAGTACCGCCTGTATATTTCATTCCATGTAAAATTTGATAATCTCAAAATATTAAATATATAGACCCTAAAGAAATAGAAAAAGTTCATATATAAAATAAAAAACATGCTGTATACGTGCGGCTGTAGGAGTGTACCAGAACAGGCCTGACCTGACAAAATATGACCCGTAGAAAACCTGCATGAAATGGCACCAACAGGTGCCTACCTTGTGAACAGAAAACCCATTTATACAATAACATCCGGAAACAGAATAAAAACAAAAACCCCCAGCCCTTGCATACAGGAAAAATAATTAATGTGAAACCCCAGTAATAATCTAAGAAAGACATCCGAACCAGCCGGTTCGGAATCAAGGAAATCATACCTTTGTACTTAATTTAGAAAAATTTTCCCTTACAACTTTTGCACCCATGATACATACGAAAACAGCTCTGGGACCCTCCCACAGGTCAGCTTACAATTGCAGTGGTTGTACTGTATTATCAAGTTTAATTTACATAGAAATTGTCTTGCCGACACACCCTCGATTTAACCATGTCGCTGAATAAAGTTAATCTGCTATAGCACAACACCTCACAGGGGATGTTCCACGGGCCAGGATAAAATAAAAAAGAGTTTATATCACCTCATATGAAGCGGGCGATTCCATCATGTTGGTGACAGCTAGTCCTCCCTCCTCGGTTGCAGGCGAAGCTTCAGTGGTTCGTAGCTGGTGACGGTGGCAGCACACCAAGCTGTGGTCAGATCTCCATTCTTGGGCGAGAACCCGATGAGTCTTAAGCAATTAGCCTGCCATAAAGATGAGGAAGACTACACACAAAAGAACAGCTACCGAAGAAGACGGGCTGAGTTGTTTATTCAGTGAGAGCAGGGCCGGAACTGATCAGTTGGCATGTGCTCAAAACCGAACCCCGAACTCGCCGCTAGATCGCGTTCACAGTCGAAACAGTGCCACCGAAATTGCACTTGCCAACTAATACTTCGACACTTATCCGAATCAGAAAAAAAAACTAGGATTGCATATCCTCGAACGCCAGATTGTGCAACTCCGGCACACCCCCACCCCAAAAGGGCAACCTGGTTGCCCCACACTTGAACTCAGGGGTACCCTGCAGTGTACCCCCATAGTCTTAAAAACACGAATTTCAATGGTAATCTCAGTGGTCCTTGCTCTCAGGAGAACAGAAAATCTCACGCCACTGCGGCCATCCCCATGCGACCCTCTCTGCCATGCCAACCCCACGGGACCGCCCCAACACGTCACCCTCTCTGGTGACCACCACCTACCTCTACCGGTGCCACTCACATACCCTTCCTAAGACCAAACAAGGTATCCCTAACCTTGGTATGTGAGTCACCATCCTACTCTCGTCCACCTCTTGGACCGACCAGCCATATGTACCAACACAAGGCATCTCCATCCTTGCCATATGGCTGGCCCACATCCCTACACTAGGGCGGACGGTCCCGCTTAGCCAGACAGAGAAAACCGTATAGAGGGCACGCGCACATCGATCCCAACTCTTACTTAACATTTTGATTACACACCGTGACTAGGAGGGGGTAACTTCTCTAATGCACCGTCTACACAACTCTCTCTCTCTCAACGAAAAGAAACACCATGGAAATCAACCGGGGAATGCGGCATGGCTCGGACCCTACAATAATCCACAATCAATATACAACAATGAACAGCGAAACAACACCACACTATCACTCCATCATAACTTCTCAAAACAGGGGAAACTGATGATCTCCAAGAGACCACAATCCAAGGGTGCACTCACGGCGAGCTCTCTAACTCCTTATTGATATTTTTTTCCTTTTCTAATTTTTTTTGTTTTTTATTTCATTTTATGTTTTTCTAATGGGAGGGGTAGGAAAATCGGGAAGATAAAAAGTTCAAGGATCATTGAAAGGTCAATAGCTAGGACTAAGGGTAAGGACATGGCTCCCTCCGGAAATAAGGATGAATGGAGGAAACCAAGGCTCGCGTGGGCAGGGGCGCAACCCTGAAGTAGATGAACACCACTGGGACTGTGGGGAACATCTACCCGCTACCCGTTAACCGCTTCTTTCACCTTTCTATGACGGACTTTAGGTACTCGTTCCTTTCGGACACCACTCTCTGAGAAATTATCTCGTGTTGAGCTGTACTGATTTGTTTCTTCTGAATCAGAATCAAGGCAACTCACTTCACTACTTTCACCCCGATTTGGGTTATCCTCATCATCTAACTCCTCTGCTGCTGCCTTCCCTGCTTCTCTTTCTTCCAATCCTTCCTTTTCTTCCTCATCCTCTTCCTCCTCTTCTACTATTTCCCCTTTTTCGTCCCCATAATCCAAATCAACCTCATGACACTGCACCTCCTCACCACCTTCCAGTTGCTTGTCTGATTCATCTTCAACAGCATCTTCACCCAGCTCCTCACCAATTTCTTCACCGCCCTTGTCACCAGCTCCTTCACAAACTTCTTCACTAACCTCCTCTCCAATCTCATTTTCCTCAACACATTCATCATCAACATCATCGCCATCACGTCCACTACCACCATCCGAACACTGCACATCTTCATCATCCTCTAGTTGCTCCCCTGGTCCGCATGAAACTTCTTTCCGTTCTTCGGAATCCTCAACACTACTTACAGAAGGCATCTGCACATCTTCACCCACTACATCATTCTCGCTCGCACACTCCACAACGCTGCCACCAAATTCCTTCTCAACTTCTACCTCATCTCCTTGAAACACCTCACTTGCAGCATGGACATCCCCATGTCCATCCGCACCCTCAGAAACTTCTGCAGCTTGGACATCCCCGTGTCCATCCGCAAACTCAGACTCTTCAGTCACCCTAACACCTATAACTATACTTCCCTGTGCAGCATCTGCAGACCGCTCTTCTGCCTCTTCCTTCGATTCCACTCCTTCACCACTTTCAGCAACTATAGCGTCCTCAACTTTTCCCACCCTGGAATCCAACTGTCCAGGTCCATGTTCAGTGTCTAAATTAAATTCTACTGGCGATGGTAAAGCTACACCATCAAGTGACTTCTCATATCCCTGCGTAGGCGATGATGATGTTACAGGATCAGGATCCCTCATGAACCGAAATGGAGATACCGGAACAAATTCTACGGCATCTGGATTTAACAGCGACGTCCGCTCTGAGTCCTCTACTTCCATATCAACAGATGTGTTCTTGTTATCTTGTGTTGATCCACCGAAGTAATTCCGCTCTTCTTCATACACCACTCTATTAGGCACTTGTAATTCATCTGGAACGTTTAAACTTTCACCCTTTTCCAAATAGGAATAACGCCTTGCTACAGGCTCCCTACTAGCCGATGTTGATTCCCTAATATAACTTCTTCTTCCCCTGTTAATTTCATACTTCTTTGTTTTCGGTGCTGTAGCTGTTGTTACCGTCTTTCCACTTGTCACCCCCTTGTAGCCTCCATTACTTCCGGAATATTCAGTTGTTCTTACCGTTTCTTGTGTTCTCCTCCAGTCGCCATGTTTGTCCTTTTTAGCTCTTCCTAATAAATCACTTGAGTATTGGACATCTTTAGCAGCTCTTCCCCGGGACTCATCATTCGCCTGGACCCTTTTGGCATGCGCACACCACCGGTCCAGGTCCACAAAACAACGTGGAGGATCTGTGAAGACCAACCGGGATCTCTCTTGGGGAGTCAGCCCTTCTAGAATTGCTTGTATTACTTCCGTCTCGGGCAACCCCAACCTTAATACCCTGGCAGCTTTCCGTATATCGTGCACGAAGTCCCCTAACGCCTCTCCAATGGCCTGTAGATGATAGAATAACTCAAACTTCAACTGTCCATGTCGTCAACGGGGTATGAAGAAGTCCAACACTTTGCCATGGAAAGCGTCGACACTGCCGCCATGATGCAGAGCGTTGGTGACCAGCCCTGCCAATGAACCCCGGCAATACGGGTATATAAGGGACAAGACCTCCCCATTGGACACCCCCAGGAAATCCGCCAACTGCAGGACAAGGTCCAAGAAAACCAGCAACTTGTCCTCATCTATTCCATCTACCACCGGAAATTTCTGGAGAACGCCTGAAATGGGGTGGGGCAATCTCTGATAGCATATCGCCGCCAGAATTGCACAATTCACAACACACAACAATAAAACATAAATCCCCACGAAACACCTAACACAACATGACTTACAAAACAGAAAAAACCCGAGTAATGTTCCTTCCTTCGAGCGACCCCCGGGTTCCCTAGCACTGCGGAGACCTGACCCACTCCTGAACCAACCTCCTTGACATCACCGAGGAGAACAAGCAACAACTAACATGTACATAAAATACACAACACCTAACACCAATCACGACATACAACGCCTCACCAACACGTAGCTAACAACCATCAGTCGGCATTAATTCCAAAAATTCTCAATACATGAATTAAGTCGGTGACGGTACCAACTTCCGATCGGGCCATACCGCATCCCGCTAATCCCACGCGCTATAATTCGACCTCGAATTACTAATACCTTCTATCCCCCATGCAACGCTCAAGACCCCCGGCAGTTCAACATCTCAATATTTTCTAACTACTAATGCCTGCCTCGTGGTGCGATCAGACTCACAAGTCAAACAAGCTAACAATTATAGATTCACATACACATATAAAACATTAAACATGATATAACATTGACCTATGTGTTAATCTCTTTTTTTTTTAAGTTTCACTTTGCCCCAAATGTTTTCTGAGTTTGCAAGCCCCGTCACACCCAAGGACCCAAGGGTAGAACCCTAGATACAACCACGCTCTGCTACCAAATGTGGGTTACACATTTTTTTTTAACACCCTCCTAATTTTTTTAATACTTTATAAATTAGTTTTTTTTTTTAAGAGGGGCCACTAGATATTTAAAACTAGAAAACTAGGCAGAAGGCCTAGAGAAGCAAAAAATTCGCTGGGTCCAGTGAGACGGGACTTGCAATTAAACTCTCTGGTAACCAACAATAACAGCATTTACTGAGTGAAATTACATGTATCACAATTCCAATACCCCGTAATGTCCAAAATCACATAAGTATACATATATAGCCCCTGTTTATAACACATTGATAACAAACATAAAAGTCAAACATAATACATATATATATATATATATATATATATATATATATAATGTCACGACACAAATAGCCAACCCCGTACCAGAGATAAAAAATATATTTATAATTGTAAAAAATACTTCTTATCAAATGAACTGATTGATTTTAATAAAAATATAAGGAATATAACACGACAATACGACGACTTTAACCCAACCCAAGTGATTGAGACAAAAACATAAACATAAAGAAGGGAACCACGGAACATACTTAGTAAAATGTAAATATTTTAAAGTGATTGAGACAACAACCCAAACATAAAGAAGGGAACCACAAATAAACAACGAGAATGAGGAAATAATAAACCTAAGCCACAAGGAAACAAGTTTATGGGTTTAAATGACCCCAAAATGCCCAAAGGAACGGATGAAAAACCTAATATATTAAACAAACAAGGAAAATGAAGAAGGAGGGAGGCGAGCAAAAGTGAAAACCAAGAATGGTTCACCAACACAAGTAAAATAGCACTCAACAAGAGCATTGAAACCAAAACAAGGGTTATCAGGAGGAAGGAGAGATAACGGTTACTACCCATTAAAAAGGCAACCAGAAACCACAAATTAGAATTGTTATTAGTCAGTAAGTATTAGTTATTAAGTATTAATTGTCATTAGGATTAAGTCATGAAAGAGAAATAAGTATAGGGGTCACCCACTATCAAACAAATGATATAAACAGTGATATAGTGTAATAGTGTAGGTGTAAGAACCCCAAAGTGAAGTGTGACACCAGTGAAATGGTAATTAACAATAAGTGATTTACAAGTGAAGGTAAGGTAAAAGTTGGAAATAAACAGTGCATAGATAACTGATAAATAAGTAGTATTAAGAGTGAATTATAGTATAAGGGATAGGAAAACACTAGAAGTGATAATGACTTTTTATTTAAAAAGATGTTCAATAGAGTTAAGTTAATTATAGCCAGTAGTAAGTAAAAAGGGAGGATTCCAGAATAGAATAAATTGAAGGTGTTACCATGGAGGGAATATAAAAATTGTTTAGAGATTGAGAAGTCAAAAAACTAACAAAGATACCTAATTTATAAAGGACTATTATTAATTTAATAACAAGTGATGTTGTTTATCACAACGCAGATAATATGTGTTATAAACTAAAAAATTAGCAAATAAGGATAAGTTAGGAGTGAGTGATGATATTTCTTAATCAAAACAATAACTCTAATAACTTATAAAAAAATTGTGTTCATGTTATTGTTAGAAGAGGATATGGCTGAATGCAATGTGCAGTCCATAAACCTAATGTTATATTTTTAAGATTGAAATAAGGAGAGCAATATTGAATAATAAACAACACACCTACAGACTCAAAACACAACACAACTAATAAAAATAACAAAGTAAGCTCAATAGGCTGAAACAAAATGTGATTTGAACGAAATAAGTAAATTATTATAATGGCTACTTAGGCCTAGAAAAAACATAACTGTCAGAACCAAACAAACAAAGATTATAACAAATTGAATCAGAATTTAGAAAATCTGAGGTGAAGGAATCACCAAGGATAAATTGTAGATCATTTATAACACAAAATATTGTAATAGGCATTATTATATAAAAAGTAATGTAATTAACAAGCATTAACATAATTGTAAAAACTTAAAATCTGAAAATACCCAAGCTTGTGGGGTATCAAAATAATCTATGAACGAGAATAAATACTATAGTGACAATATTTATTAACCAGGAAGGAAGATGGAGGAATAACAGTAATCAGAAGATATACGAAGGATTCGAAGTTTCGATAACAATACATCAACTCAAAATAAGCCTATTCGAAAAATACCGTTACTATGGAAACAGCGGTTGTTGACAGAAAAATACCGTTAGAAATTAGTAGAGAGAAAAAAAGAAGCGAAGCGTCACCAAGCCATACAGATGCAGAAGTTCGGAAGAAAGTTTTTTCAGTGTAAATCATGAAAATAATAGTATAAAGTTGCTGAAAACTAATCGTCAAAGAAGCAGATGACCACTACAACCAAAATTACAAGACCCAAGACCTGAATAAACGGAAATTATCCATAAATAGAACGTCCAAACACAAGACGAAAGGACGCCACATTTTAATGAAGCCCAAAATCCAAGAAAACTGATTTTATGCAGCCAATTCCTATCTCGAACCAACTACAAAGGCCTATACACGTCGAATTGTTAAGTACTATCCAATTATTTATTTTCCACCAACCCTAATCACTTTAAATAATTTTGAAAGGTAAAATTACCACACTATAAAGATAGTATTTCTCTTTCATAGAGTATTTAAGCAAATTAAAACCTAATGAAACTTTGTTAACAGAAAATAACCTAAGACTTGAACACGAACTTACAGAACACTTTTACAACACAACACAACAGATTGTAACAGCACACTTTATATTTCTTGTACACTTAGATTAAGGTAATTTGTATTTTTTATTGTAACCATTGTAGTTCTTTAACTCATAGCCAAAAGAATCCACGGATTTTTGAAACCAAAACTGTAATAAGCCTAACGTAAACAGACGCTAGGTTAAATGGTTTCTAAATTAATTCGCCGCCCTGAAAATAAGATCTCATGTAATCAAACGATAATTATTTTGTTGTAATTGTAAATGTTTCCAGTTATCACCATTAAAAAAATATTCATTACAGGGAGTAACAAGCGTTATCATTTCTTAGGGAGTGCTATATAATAATTACTTGTATTGAAGAATAAATTGTAGCAGTAAGCTAGTTGCCAGTTATTCGTCAGAAGCGACGATTGAGACGGCTGTGCGAGCGGGAACGATTCGAATACACCAACCCGCTACGCTGATAACTTGTTCAAATACAGTTTTTAGTTGTTTTGTAAAACGACTTGGCGCCACCCGGGATTATCACACCCCCTAAGAATAACAGGTAAGGTTACTGCCGTAATATACAGGTGATCAGAACTACGCTACGAACATCGCTAGCCACCAAAATTACTGTAACGACCCGGTGCGAGGCGAACGCACTAATCATCCAAAACACATTATTTTATGTACACATTTTGCAGGTACGCAGAGAGCGTATAGTTACAGATTGGCGCCCAACGTGGGGCTGTAAAAGAAGGCCCACGGCGGCTATGAAGAGACATTCAATATTTACCAGACAGGATAAAAAGAAAGAAATTGAAAGTGAAGGCCAGCCAGAAGAGATGGAAGAAATTGAAGAAATAATCGGGGAGTTAGTCGAAGAGGACGTTCAGGAAAACCAACCTGAGAATCCACTTCAACCAGAACCGGAAGTGGAAGTAATGATAGGGGACCAACCACTAAAACCAACGGAAGAAACGAAGTTAGATCAAATGCTGAACTTCATGATGGAACAATTTGGACAATTGAATAATAAATTAGAGTCAAACAAGGAAGAATTGAATAATAAATTAGAGTCAAACAAGGAAGAATTGAATAATAAATTGGAGTCAACCAACACAAAATTAGAGTCAACCAATACAAAACTAGAATCATTGCAAGAGGGAAGGAAGCAAGATAGAGAAGAATTGAATAAAAAATTGGAGTCAGACAAAGAAGAATTGAATAAAAAGTTAGAAAAACTGGATCAAAACAATGAAGAATTGAAGAAGCAATTCAAGGAGGACTTAGAGATCCTGAATAACAAAATGGAAAACAACCGAGAGGCATTAGAAAAGAAGAGTGAGGAGTTGAAGAAACAAATAAAAAAGGATCTTGAAGTGTTAAATGACAAGATTGAAAACAACTGTGAAACACTCCAAAAACAATTGAAGGAAGAAGGGGAGAAGTCGAAGGATGAATGGAGACAACAGTTGGCTGAGTGCAAAAATGAAATCAAACAGACTGTAACTGAGACGAACGAAACAGTAGTACACGTCCAGGAAGAGTTGACTGAAAAAATAAATCACGTCCAAGAGGAAGGAACTCTCAGGATCCAAGAAATACAGAAGACCACCACCGATGAGTGTAACAAGAATAAACAGGAGGTGCTTCAAGAGCTGAAGGAGAGGCACAAAGAAATACAGACTGATGTCAGCAAACGCGTTGAAAGGGTATATACCACCATCAACAAGATTGACGAGGAAACGCAAGAAAATAAAGAAAAAATTAGACAAATCAGTCAGAAAGAGAAGCAGATGCAAGAGGAACTGGACGCTTTGAGGGAGAAGCCTTGCAGTAGCACTCATATATTTACGAATGAAAATAGGGAAGTGATCAACTTCAAGAGTTACCGAAGAAACCCCATAGAATTTCTGAAAAGGGTGGAGGAGCTCATCGAGAGGAACAGAGATACCAGATGGACAACGGTGAGAAGTCTCATCGACGAGATGTTTCGAGACACAAATGACAATTGGTGGACAGCCACACGACCAGAAATCAGCAGTACGCAAGAATTTAAAACGTTGTTTCGTGAAAAGTACTGGTCGGAGTCGACCCAAAATGTAGTGAGGAACGATATAAGCAACGGGAGATATGAGCCACAGGCTGGGCATACATTAACGTCTTACTTCTTGGGCAAGGTCTGCCTAGCCCGAAATCTCGAACCAAAGATACCCGAAGAATCCCTAGTCATCCAACTAGGATATCACTACGAAGACGCCATACAGAGGGCCAGGAGACAGGGACAAATAAAGACCATACAGGGAATGGCCAACTTGCTGGAAGACCATGAAAACGATAGCCAGTACAAGAAGAATCGTGTGATCAACCAAAGGTACAACCGGGGGAATGAAAGTTACAACGTGCCAAGCCACAACTTACCCTATAGTAATACCCAGAACAACTACCGGAATATAATGAATCGTAACCCAAATAATTACCCAGGGGACCAACCATTCCATCGGAATCAACCCAACTACAAGGTAAGGTAACCAACCGACCAACAGAGATCATCCGAGTTACAACCAGGGGAACCAACCAAATAACAGAAATGCACAAAACCCTAGTGCACCGAATAATCACAACAGGGGGATAGAACAAGGAAGGAATACAAATGGCCACCCAAATAATCACAATTATTATGGCAACCGGTACGACCCGAATTACCCATATAACAGAGGAAACGGGAGTAACCAAAATAGGGGTGACATGAGGCGTCAAGTCAATTTTATCAGCGGGAGGAGACAAAACAACTATCGGCGATATTGTCCCATTAGAACCAGCACAGTGTACAACAATTCCCAATACGACAACCAACAAGCCACAGGAACGAGAACAATAGAAGCGCCAAGGAATCACATAAGTGATCAATCAACCTCAACCAATGAAATGGCAGACCAAGTAAATAGTCTGGCCAGTGGTTCCCAGCCACCTTTAAACTAAAAAGGTCAGTGAGAAACCACCAGGACCCTTCACATGACCAATCACTTGGGTTAAATCGACAAACTACGACGGAAAGTGAAATAAAGAAGATAACTATAATATCAAACAATTATTTAAAGGACATCAGGGAAGAGCTTCTGGAGGAGGAGGATAACCCCTTGTCAACAACAAATAGTGAAATAGTGCATATAAAAGCCATTATTAATGGAATCAACACTGTCATAATGATCGATACTGGGTCAAATGTATCTCTCGTAAAAAAACCTGAATTGGAGCGGATCCAGGCCAACTCCAATATACCTATCCCGACTTTACCCATAAATAATATCGTCATAATTGGTGCCACAGGCAAACAAAATAAGACCATCAGAAAACAGGTCTCTTTAGAGCTGAACAGTCAAAACACAATCATACCCATTATTTTTCTTGTCGCAAATGGATTACCATTTAACATGCTGATTGGATGCGATGCACCGAGACAACACTCAGCAATTATTGACATGCAGAAGGGAATAGTAGTGCTTACTTCTGAGAAGGGAGTGTGGTCAGCCAATATAATCAACAATAACCCAACACAACTAACCCTAAATCATCATAAGGGGTTAAAGAGCTATTATTGCCAGACATATCAACCATCAATTATCATAGAAGAGGAAGAAGGAGAGGGAGAACTATGGAAAATAAAAATCGAAGACATTAGAAAGTTCCAAAGAGAGAGACCTCAGCAAGAGATAACGGGTGAACAGGCTGAAAAACTAATAGCCATATACCAAGAATACCATCACGTTTTCTCAAATACACCAGGGAAGGTCAAAGGTTTCCAATGTAAAATCGACTTTCGAGAGCCCATTGACTTCCACAGAAAATCTTACCCAATCGCCTACTCCCTAAAAAACGAGGTGAGAAAGGAAATAAATAGAATGATGGAGGAGGACATCATTGAATACAGTCAGTCTCCTTACACGAGTCCTATAGTCGCAATACCAAAAAAGAACGGTAAAGTCAGAATATGTTTAGACGCCCGGGAGATCAATAAGACGATCATTAATGATCGAACGTCACCGGGAGAGATCGAAGAGATACTCAAGAAATTCCATGGTACCAGATATATAAGCACCTGGGATACGGTATGTGGGTACTGGCAGGTGGAGCTGCACCCACACAGTAGGAAGTACATGGCATTCATCTTCGACGGAAGGAATTACCAGTTTAAGAGGTTACCTTTCGGCCTCGTTAATTCCGTCGCAGTGTTCGTCAAGTGTATGGACCAGGTCATAGGTCAAGAAGCATTGCAGTTCACAACAGTGTATGTGGACGACCTTTTAATAACATCATCTGACTGGGATGAGCACTGCGATCGGGTCAAACAGGTATTACAAAAATTATCTGTGAATAATATCACATTGAAATTATACAAGTCCAAATTCATAGCGAACCAAGTCAAATTCTTGGGTTTCAACTTAGCAGAACAGGGGATAACACCATCCCAAGAGAAGGTGGAAGCTATTCAGAACTTCCCCACCCCAAAGAATAAGAAGCAGCTACAATCCTTCTTAGGTATTTGTAACTACTATAGAAAGTTCCAGACCAATTATTCTTATTTAACAGCAAAGTTCTCTAAACAACTATCAGCTAAAGAAAAGTGGGCTTGGGGGAAGGAACAAGATGAAGTGCTAAAATTAATCAAAACAAAATTTCTGGAAACTATAATGCTAAACCACCCTAATTTTGAACAACCGTTCTATTTAAATTGTGACGCCAGCGATGTGAGCCTGGGCGCCGAGTTATATCAAGAGGATAAGGACGGACACCACCTGGTTATCAGCTTTGCCAGCAGGGTACTGAACCGATGCGAACGTAACTACAATGTTACTGAAAAGGAACTACTCAGTATTGTGTTCGCATGCGGAAAATTTAGGACGTATATCCTTGGATATCCCGTCACCGTCCGAAGTGACCATAAGTCCATTTCCTTTTTGAAACAGTGTAAGTTAAGTCATGGGAGGCTTACACGATGGATACTCGCATTACAAGAGTACCACATAACGTGGGAGTACATTCCAGGGCGTAAAAATGTTGCCGCCGATGTATTATCCAGAATAAACGTCACCGATCAGACATTTGAAGGAGAAGAGGAGCAAGACAACAAAGAGTGAAAAATATAAGAGAAGGCAATAACAAGGAAAGAAAAGGAGAAGTCGACTTACAAAAATATAATTAACATGGTCCCACATATAGTAATAAATGGACCATATGTCATCACAAAGGACAATGGAAACAACACTTATGAGATAAGTAATATAACCACCAAAAAAGTAAAAGGAGTGTACAACCAAGCTTCCATAAAGAAGTTCTATGAAGAAAACTAAATAACTGGAACACGATCATCCAGAATAAGTGTGACTATCATACACTTGAAGGAGAAGAGGTGAATAATAACGAAGTGTCGAACAAAAAGGAGAAGGCTATAATATAGAATGGAAATGATAATATAATAAATCCACAACCGTGAGAATTGAATTGATACCGAAATAAAATTATATATATAATAAAATGTACGGCCATATGTCATCACGAAGGACAAGTAACTGTAAATAAAATACAGATACCAAAATTCAAAAATTATGAATCGTTTGTTAATTGTTTTAATGACTTTTCTGTATTTTTAAATTCTCTCACCACTTGATAGAATTGTCTCCCAATAACAATCGATTTGTGTATTTTTCTTATTTGGAGGTTATCTTCCTTGAGTGTGGTGAGATTCTGGTAGTTAACTCTATTAAATTTACTTATTGTGTTAATTATATCTTAAGAATGAAAAAAGGTTCAATTATGAAATATATAATAAATTTTATTAACAATTAATTATCTTTTGACTCTTTATCGATATGTAAATCGATTCTCAGGGTATCGTTGAATCGTACAATTATTTATATAAGGATTCTTTTAGCAGTTATTTTTGGTAAAGTCAGAGAAATAAGGGCAAAGTTTATAAAGTATAACATTACAAATATATCACCTTAAAGATTAAAATACAGATATAATAGTTAATATATAATGGTAAGTGAGCAGTTTTCAAACCAATCAGTTGTAAAGGCAGTGTTGAGTTGTATTGTGGGTAATCAATGATGGCTGCCTCTCGTGTATAGTTGGAAAAAGTTCTCACCTCGCTGATTCAAAGTTCAATAAAAGATGCTTTCCCTGTGAATTTTCGTCCTTGTGGCTGCAATTCTTCCTTCTTGTGTTGGTGGAGTGTCTCTGGTTCAGTTTTAGTGTTGTACTTGGAAAAATAGTGTAGTAATAAGTCAAATTCACTTTTGTCTGTTAGGCCGATATTCGCACTTTTGTGTGGTTAAGTGTTTTTACTGTTTTAATGGTTTAAATGTTATATTCACTGGTGTTCTGTTCTGAGTAGTGTTAATTCAATGTCTGTAGATATTTATTTCACTGGGTTTACGTTTAAAAATGTGTTTTGACTGAAACTCTCGTTTTTCACTTTAGGCTTCGAAAACGTTCGCCATTACGGTATTAGCAATTAGGTTAAGGTTTTCAAGTACACGTATCGAGTGTCCTATTCAACGTCTAATAATCAACTAATTTACTTCCTCCGTCTTCGGCTAAAGTCTTAGCCAAACCAATCTTATTCAATACATTGTTCCAAATTTATTTGCATCCTGTGCATGTGAGAAAGTTACATTATATAACTGATTATATTTTTGTTATTCTTCAAATTTATTAACTAGTAACTACTTAATCTTCTTCTTCAGTTCATTCTGCATAATTTGATACTAAATAATGCAGTTTTATTAACTTTTTGATCTAAAATGGTATTTTTTACTTCATTTTGTAATGGTAAGTTTTAAAAAGCACTTCCTGTCCTTGTCTTCCAAATGAAGCCATATTATAAGTTATATTAATGATTATATTAAATCTCAGATTGTAATAAAAGGTTTATTTTCCCTTAATTTCTTGCAATTAGATTAATCGGTTATATTTTAAAATATTATACAGTAATATCTGACTCCCCTCTCTAAATTTTGAGTTTTTACATTTCCATTTTTAACAATAATTCTGGTTATAATTTTACAAAATCTTCCTTACTTATATTTCCAATTACATGACTTTATTACTGATTTACCGTATGTAAATTCCTTCAGTTTAATTGTATTTCTATACTTATTTAATCAAATTTGATGCTGTTTAGTTTTTAACATTTGGCCTAGATTTCTAACAGTTTTTACATACAAAGTTTTTTAAATAATACATATTGATTTATACCCTCTCTGACTTTCATTGCTATTGTGACATAAAGTGACATTTTCTTATTTTAACAAGTTAACAATTAGTATATGGTTCATACTATTAATACATAACATATAAATCAAATTAACATTTGTCTTTCCAAATCAGACATTTTATACTTATTGATTAATAAAAATACATAAGAAATATTATAAATAATGAATGTTAGATTCTGACATGTTTAAACTTAATTATTTCTAATACCTTATTCTATATAAACAAACATAATTATCCCAATCTTATACTATATTTCTTATACTAGGTTTGATTATCAGTTTTCATCTGTTTTTTGGTTTTTTGGGGTAATGATACCTTGTCATTTCACTTTTATTATGGCCTGCTCTTGTTTTATTTTATTCATTCTAATGAATGTTATTTAAAAAGAGTGGCAGTTATCTACAAAAAACACATGTATTATAGGTCATGATAATACTCTATTTACATTATTCATGAACACAAATTAAAGCACTTTAAAGTTGTAATATTTCACCATCTACTTAGTTTGTGAACATCAATATTGAAACATAAGGTTTATTTTCTATAACACTAAAACTTGCACTGATTCTCTTTTTATTCCTTGATTTTAATTCTAAATAGTTGTATAGTTCTACTAGAATCAAGAAATCTATTTATAGAATATTATGAAGGTTTGTTTTTTGGTATTATATTATTATCTCACATTGGTTCACTTTCAATTCTTACTCTATACACTTTTTGGCTTACATCTATTTTACATGTGGTTTCTACCTTTGATATCTTGTTATACTTTTGTTTATTATTATTATATTTATTTTGGGGTTTGGGGTTTTTTTTATAAGAGCACTCCTTCTTCTTGTGGATGCTGTCTTGCTCTTGTTTCTTCATTGATCCCTTCTGTTCTTCTTGTTTCTTATAAAATTATTTCCTTCATCTTCTTGTGGATGTCATCAGGTTTTGGGTTTCTTCCTTACCTACTCTTCTTGTTTCTTACAACATATTTTCTTTTCTTGTTGTGGGTTTAGTTATTTTCTGGGTTTCTTCCTTACCTACTCCTATCCTACCTGGGTATTACCTTTTTTCTCATATTTAGTTTTTAAATTGGTTTTGATGATTCATCACTCCTTGTAACATTTATTTTACATGAACTTTTATTTTAATCAATGATTGTATTCCACGGTGGTTCTTAATTAATTCTTTATATTATTTTGCTTTCTCGGATTTAACAATGTTATTATTTTATTTGTATGATCATTTTACCATTCATTTCTATGGGCTTATCTGTCATGCTACAGATTGCTCTCCTCCAGAAGTGATTATTTCAGACTTGATTATGGATGAAATAATTGCTTATGACAATTTTATTATTTTTTATTCTTTATTTTCCTCTCCATTTCTATATTGACTTTTTCATATTTGAGCTTAATAAATTTTATAGTCACTTATTTGACTTTGATTCTTCTTGGATAGTTAGTGTCTTCTGAGATATATTATTATTATTATTATATATTTTCTTTTCTTATAAACTTCGTGTTTTATCCCTGGGATATTAATTCCCTAACGTTCCCTAACATGTGAGCTGGGGCAGTCCAGAGGGGCACTGTAGGCTTCACTACTCTGCTGGCCATACATCACTTCAAATTGAGTCCAGAGGCAAATCCTCTCTGCTCAAAAACAATGCTGCTGGAATTATCTACCGACAGTCATCGAATAAAAATTATCTAAGAATAGTCAACCTTATGGCTATTTTTTTTTTTTTTAAATATCTTTGGATTCTTCACTTCGTTGTTTCTCAGATTATCTCACATTTTCTATCTTAATTATTCTTCTTAATATTTATTATTCTCATTATATATATTCTTCTAACTTTTAGCTCGACTGATATATTCTTTTTAATTATGGTTGGAAACTTTTGTTAATATTTTTGTTACTAATTATAGTGTAACTTTTTCCTTCTTCATCTGAATTCTCATTACATTTTCTTCTGGTTATTTACATTGATAGCATACTTTTTTATATGTATTTTCTCTTTGGTTCTTATGCATTATTTGAATGGTCTTATTTTATGTTAGTTAATTGTTTCAATTTGTTTCTTTGTAATTGTAATTCAAGTTGTTATTGTGATCATATTATTTAAATAATTAATGCTTGATGCCTTTACTTGGTGAAAATCCATTGTAAATTATAGTAAAAAATAAAACCATAAAATAGTTTTAGTGATTTTTCACTCGTCAATTTATTAAAATTATAAATCCATGACAGCTGTTTCGGCAGCACAGTGCCTTCATACTCAAATATCAGACTCAAACTTCATACAGTTATCAGACTCAAATTTCCAATCAGAACTTAACATTATTAAACAAATAGCTGTCAACAATGGTTACCAACCTAGCCTCATAGATCACTTGTTAAACAAAAAATTTTATTCACAAGCTTTAAAACTAGTTTACCCTCCCTCAACACAGATTAAAAGATATCACACTCTCACCTACGTACATAGGTTCTGCTTCTGATAATATTGGTAAATATTTCACACAAAGTAATGTAAATATAGCTTTTAAGACGCAGTCTTCTTTGGGAAAATGTATTAAAAATAATAAGAGTAAAACAGATAAACTGCAAAAGTCTGGTGTATACAAATTATCCTGTGGGTCTTGTAATAAAGTTTATATTGGACAGACAGGTAGATCTTTCGAAAAAAGAATGTATGGTCACAATTATAGTTTTAGATATAATGATGGCAAATCAAATTATGCAAATCACTTGTTAGAAAAAGACCATAGTTATAATGACAATTTTGAAATTTTACATTTATCTGATAAGGGTCCAAAGCTTGATTTATTAGAAAGCCTTGAAATTAATAAACACAAATATTTAAATGTATTATTAAATGATTAGTTAGATCTAAATAGCTCGCCTCTGCTTAATTTGTATAAATAGATTTGGTTTATGTTATGTTATATGTTTGTGTAATGTGTATTAAATCTTATTGACACGAGATTACTATCGCTCTCTATACAACAGCACTTGTATTATATTTTATATTCTGTATTGTTTGTACGAAAATTAGTCAGCTTACACCATCTGATGAAGGCACTGTGGTGCCGAAACAGCTGTCATGGATTTATAATTTTAATAAATTGATGAGTGAAAATCACAAACTATTTTATGGTTTTATTTTTTACTATAATATTATTTAAACATATTTTTCTTTCTTTTCTCTCAGAAAGTTATTAATCCGCCTTTGCATTCATTAAAATTAATTTATTTATATTATATTTCATGTGGTACATCTTCTCTTTGCGTTTCATATATGTCTTATTATTATTATTTTTTCAAAATCATCTTCTCCATATGTTTGGTATGAGTTGTTCTTCTTTGTTTCTTCAGAACTGAGTAATATCATAATCATCTTTCTTGATTATCTGTTTCAATAATTGTTTCATAAGTAGTTAGTCATAGTTAGTTCTTATTTTTATTATTGTTTTTCTTTTTTAGATTTTTATTATTTTATTATAATAACAGATTCTTCTCTTTGTTTCCAAATTATTGCCTTCTCTTGTATATCACACTTTTTTTTTTTTTTTTTTCTTTACTCCTTCAAATGTTAGATATTCACATTTATTCTGGATTATTTTTATTTCTTTTTCTTAATTAATCATATTATTTTCTTCTAAATTTATTTATAAGTGGATCTTATTTATCTTTAGAACTTTGTTTTTTATACAAAATTCAAATTCTTCTTTTTATTTATTCCCATAACTTTTTTCATAAATCATTTGTAATAAGTTGATCTTATTTTGTTTTAAAATTTTGATGTTTTTATCAAAATTCATCTCCTTTTAGTTAGTCACAATATTTTCTTTCAAATTAGTTGCGTAAGTTGTTCTTACTATATTTTGGAATTTTTATGTTTATTATAATTCATTTTCTTCTTTTTTAATTATTCCAAATGTTCTCTTTCAAAAATTAGGTGTAAGTTGTTCTTACTATATTTTAGAATTTTTATGTTTATTCTAAATTCCAAATTCTTCTTTTTATTTTCCATAAAGTTTTTTCATAAATATTTGGTAGTAAATTGTCCTTACTTCATTTTTGAATGTGTTTGTTTTTTACACAAAATTCAAATTCTTCTTCTGATTTCTTTAATATTTCCAAATCATTTCCTTTCTAAATTATTGGTGTAAGCTGGTCTTACTAATCTTTTGGAAGTTAGATATTTATTCTAAATTGATTTTCTTCTTTTTAATTATTCCAAATGCTTTCTTTCAAATTTATTTGAAGTAAGTTGTTCTTACATATATTTTAGGATTTATTTGTTTATTCTAAATTCCTTTCTTTTAATTATACCAAATATTTTCTTTCAAAATTGTTTGTAGTAAGTTGTTCTTACTTATATTTTTGAATTTTTTGGTTTTTAACAAAATTCAAATTCTTCTCTTTTTATTTATTCCAAATTGTTTCTTTCAAAATTAGTTGTAGTAAGTTGTTCTTACTTCATTTTTGAATTTGTTTGTTTTTAACATTTCATTCTTCATAATACTTTTTTATGAAGGCTCGGTTGTACACTCCTTTAACTCTTCCGGAAACTATTTCTTTCAGTTCGTATGTATGTATTATTATTATTTTTGACAACGACATATGGTCCAGTATATAGTAACAACAGTTTTTTTGTTATCCCTTCTAGGGTGCTGGGTAGTTCTCGGTTTTTTAACAGAACTTTTTCACCCTCTTTACAAGTTATAATTCGTCCTGTTGTCTTTTGATATTTGGCTTGCCATTTCTCTTGGTCTTCGGCCACCTTGTTATAGAACTTCACCTGGTCAAACTTACGACCATCGTTCGTTGAGAACTCTATTATTTCTTCAATCTCTCGGGGGGTTGGTTTCTCATACATGGCGGAGTAAGGGGTAATTCCTATAGCTGGATGGTGGGCGAAATTTAAGAATTTCTCTGTTGCTGCTAAGTACTCTTGCCACTTTTTCTGTTGATTGTGACAGTACGTTCGCAAAATTCTACCCACTTCTCTCAGTACCCTCTATGCCGGATTACTACTTGGGTGGTAGACTGACGTCTTATATGTTTTAATCCCAAGTGATAATAATGTGTCCCGCCATCTTCTCCCTTTAAACTGAGTACCATGGTCGGTAATGATTGAAGATGATTTACCTATCTCTGGCACATACAACTCTGTTATGACTGCAAGAACTTTTACTGTGGTTGCCCGATTAACCGGATATAGCTTTACGTATTTTGTATAATGGTCCATTATTATGATTAGGTATTTGTACCTGTGTCAACTACCACTACGGGGAAATGGCCCGCAGATGTCTAAAAACACTTTCCAGTTTTGCTTTCGATGTTATCGGTATCATTATACCTTCTTTCTTTTCGTTGTTAATTTTAACGCACTGGCAAATATTACATGACTTCAGGTAATTTCTTACCTTTCGGTTAATGTTTTTATCTTACAATTCTCATCTAAAGCCTGTATCACTTTCAGTGCTCCCATATGGCCATACCTTATATGGTAATCGATTATAATCTCCTTCTCGATTTGGTTCGGAATAATCACCTTCCATGTTTCTTCATTCAAGGCTGTTTTGACGAATAGTATACCTTTGTTGACGTGGTAGTATTTAGAAACGGTGTTATCGGTGGCTTCCAATCGATTGATAATGTTTTTTAGTTTAGGGTCAGACTGTTGGTGGGTACGGATGTTTATCAATACAGCTTCTAAATCGGATCTGGTTTTCATCAGGTTATAAATTTTGACTAAGCTCTCCTTCTCTCCCTCGAAGGTCTGGTCTTCCAAATTGATCCGTGACAACACATCGGCTACCACATTCTTTTTCCCCAGAATATACTCCCATTGTAAGTTGTATTCTTGTAGGGCAAGTACCCATCTAGCCAATCGGCCGTGACTCAATTTGCACCTATGTAGAAATGAGATGGATATATGATCAGTGCGGACGGTGACTGGATACCCGAGAATATATGTCCGGAATTTGCTACATGCGAATACTACGCTAAGCAATTCTTTCTCAGTCACATTATAATTCTTTTCGCATTGATTCAGGGCACGACTAGCAAAGCTTATCACCAGATGGTGACCCTCCTCATCTTCCTGATATAATGTTGTTCCTAAGCTGATGTCACTAGCATCACAGTTCAAAAAGAAAGGTTTCTTAAAATCCGGGTGACGAAGTATAACACTCTCTAAGAACTTTTCTTTGATCAGTTGGAAGGTAATATCCTGTTCTTCACCCCAGGTCCATTTGTTTTTTGCAGACAATTGTGGTTGAAACTTGGCTGTCAGTTCGGAATATTTGTGCTGGAACTTTCTGTAATAGTTACAGAGTCCGAGGAAAGATTGTAACTGTTTCCTGTTCTTTGGTTTAGGGAACTTCTGAATTGCCTCCACTTTTTCTGCTGATGGGGTTATACCACGATCGTCTAGGTTGAAACCTAAGAACTGTACTTCTCGCGCAATGAACTTGGATTTCTCCAATTTCAGAGTTATATTATTCTGCGCTAACTTTTCGAGTACATGTTCTACTCGGTAACAGTATTCCTCCCAGGTCTCCGAAGTAATGAGCAAATCGTCTACATAGACTGTGGTAAATTGGAGTGCTTCCTGTCCAAGTATTTGGTCCATACAGGCCACAAAGTTGGCTACAGAATTTACAAGTCTGAAGGGCAATCTCTTGAACTGGTAATTGCGCCCTTCGAAAATGAACGCCACGCACTGACGACTTTGTGGATGCAACTCCACTTGCCAGTAACCACATACAGTGTCCCAAGTGCTGATGAACTTGGTTCCGTGAAATCGTTTTAGGATCTCCTCTATTTCACCGGGTGATGTTCGGTCATTAACAATAGTTTTATTTAGCTCGCGCGCATCCAAACAGAGCCGGACTTGTCCGTCTTTCTTGGGAACAGCAATGATTGGACTAGTGTATGGAGATTGACTAATCTCAATTATGTCACTGCTGATCATCTTATTAATTTCCGTTCTCACGGCCTCTTTCAGTGAATGCGCGATTGGGTATGACCTCCAGTTAAATTCCACGTTTTCCTTAAACTCAAGTTTACACTGGTAGTTCTTCACTTTACCCGGTTCATGTGAAAATACTGACTTGTATCTTTCGTACACTCTTATTAAACGATTTGCTTGGTGTATGGGTATTTTTTCATTGTTGGTTCCGCACTGGAAGTCTCGTATTTCTTGTATCTTCACTGACCATAAATCCTCTACTCCATTATTATATATTATTGGTTTATGAAGGGAGCTGTTCTCTACAAAATTTATCTTACGAAGTTGTTGGTGTATTGTATTGGGCAGTATATTCGCGCCTCCTACCAAATCTGCTGTCCATGTTATTCCGTCTGGAAATAGTGATACTTTTTCTTGGTTAAGGTCGATAATGGCGGAGTACCTTCTTAAAATATCGCAACCTACCAATATATTGAATGGCAATCCGGTGGCGATCAAAAATTCCATATCCAAAGCTATACCACGGCTAACGACATTTACGGAACTTGTTTTCGAATAGTTTTGTTCTGGCGGCCAGTTGCACCTATTAAGACAATATTATTTACTGGTAACATAGGCAAAGTTTTACCACACTCTTTCTGGATTCTTTCCAGTTCGTTTACATTTATTATAGAGATATTCGCACCGGTATCAATCATGATTTTGGCGGGGATTCCTGCGACTTCCGCTTTTATATACAATATCTCATTGTTTTGACTATCGAGACTCGTTTCGTTTTCCTCCAATAGTTCTGTTCTAATCTTCTTTAAGTAGTTGTTACTTATGATGGTGATGCTTTTTAATTCGGTTGCCTCTTGCAACTCATTTTTATACCCAGGAGATAGGAGCAGTAACGGGTCGTGATAGTTTATCACTGCCTCCTCCCGTTTAAATTATTGTTGTCATCGTTGGCACTCGGATTGACCGAGGCGTCGTTTTGGAAACCTTGCGTCGGTTCCTGCCGCTCTGTACCCTGTTTGAAGGTTTGTTCTCTACTTTGCTGTCGGCCAGGATCCTCTAGACTGGTACTCCTTCTTCTTTGTTCATACCGCAGACCGTCCCGTTCTTCGCTTCTTCGTCGGCGATCATCCATCTACCGAGGAAGACGGGCTGAGTTGTTTATTCAGTGAGAGCAGGGCCGGAACTGATTAGTTGGCATGTGCTCAAAACCGAACCCCGAACTCGCCGCTAAATCGCGTTCACAGTCGAAACAGTGCCACTGAAATTGCGCTTGCCAACTAATACTTCGATACTTATCCGAATCAGAAAAAAAAACTAGGATTGCATTTCCTCGAACGCCAGATTGTGCAACTCCGGCACAGGATGTGTGTTCCCTCACCCTTAATTCACATTCATAATTTCTTGCCCCTCCCGGGTATATCGGCAGACACTCCTCTAAAACACTCTACTACCCGCCACAACACCTTGCGTTGAGGACTCCTTACACCTCCACCCTCAGTACAAAATATGTGTACCCTGCTATCCTATTTACTATCCACTTTCATTACTCTCTCTTTGTCTACATACAATCACTCTCACGTCTGTGTCCCTACTAATACTCCGTTTCTGTATTACTTTTTTTCCAAAAATTCTTATTCTGTCTAACACCCATTTAAAATTAACTTTGACTGATTTAAATGCCTCATTTAAATAATTATTACCACCCAAACTCCATTTTTTATCACATTTCACATTAAGTTAACCATTGAAAATTACATTAGAAAATTCATAACTACCTCAAATTAATTTAATCACCTAATTTAAAACCTTTGAAACTCATTTAAAATTTTTTATTCATTCTCTTTTATTTTAATTCAAAGTCATTATCAAATTCATACTTACATTACATCACTCAATTGAATAAAAACATGATTACTGTCATAGACTCAAAAATATAAACATTCATCACCACAAATATAACTTATGTAACCATATGTACTTTCTGATACATCATAATAACCATATGACTCAACAATTAAACACATTCTACCTTCACTCATTTACTATTTATTCTCAAGTTTAAATCTTATACAAATCATTTAAATTCATCATCAAAATTCATTTATACAACATTAATTAATCAATTAATTCATCTCAAATTATTTAACTCAATCAGTTTTTTAAAACACAAAGTTACTTTAATCACCATACTCCAACACAATTACAATTCATTTGTATTATAACCTTCATAATTATTTAGTCTGGTATACTATTATTATTATTATTATTATCATTATTGAATAACCAATTCACCTTGCATACATACATTGTTTACATGAGCTACAAAGTACCACATAACCTCTTGCACAAACACATTTAATCTCACTATAAATTTATCTACAAATTTTCATCATTATTTTATTGTTTACCACACCTCATTACATAAGTTAGCCAAGTAATTACCATAAACTAAAATAATTAAATGTTCATTCACTGTTTATCTAACCACCATCATCGTAAATCCATCTTATTTTCACATAATAATTTTCATTTTTCATTACATTATTATTATTTATATAAGAACTTTTCAATATTTCAAATTGTTCCTTTATGCCCACATAATAATCTATGGGACTGTCCCATATAATTATCAAATCATTTAACCTGTCGACATCATTAATTCTGTTCTTGTTACTGTCTGTATTATTATCTATCACCCTTAAGCATTTTAATCTCTCATTTTCAGAATCATCTACTATTAATATTCCACGTCTATGCACAGGTAAGCATTCAATATAATTATCAACGTTATCATTATTTATTTCTGCACTATCTTCATAACAAGGTAAGTCAACAATATTACTAATTCTCTCTCTCTTTATTTTCTCTAGTAGCTCTTCGTAATTTCTAACAACATCAAATAATATTATCTCTCAATATGAATAATTCTACCACTCTCTCATAGTACCTCTCATCATAACACCATCTTACTTTTTCTCTCTCAATCCACACAAAAGGCAACATAACGTTATCGTGACACATCCTGTTTCTTCCAGGGAACTCATGAGAACTAGGGGAACTACTTAGAGACACCTTGTCTCTATAATCACGGGAGGAAACTCTGTCCTCATAACTCATTAATGGAGTCTTTACTCCACTTACATCAAGGGGAAAATTTGCCCTTTGTAAACCTAACCTCTCTTCAACCACTATCTTATTACTACTCTCTATTTCCGCTAAAACTTCATCTACACCCACTTTATTTTCTAACACATTTTAATTATATCGCTGTTATTCTCACTTACCTTTTCAACTACTACTATATTTTCATCACCACTATTTGTTAACTCACTTTTATTGACACCTATATTGACACCCATATCGTCTGTTACTTCGTTATTTCCATTTATACTGCACTTACCTGTATTTATTCTCCACACTCCCATACCCTCTATACTTTGTTCTAAATCGTTACATTTAGTTTCAAATATCTCATTGGTTATTCCAAAACGTTTATTAATTTGCTTATTTCATTTCTAATCTCATCAAAATTGCTTTCGTTTGTATCAAAACAATTATTTATTTTATCAAACTTTTCATCAAAATTACTCTTAATTTCATTAAAACTACTCTCGCATTGTATTCTTTGTCCGTTAATATCATTACTTAATTTATCAAATTTACTATCAAACTTTTCATCATTGGCATCAAAACATTTACTGATAAGGTTAAATAGGTCATTTATTGACAACTCTTTATCTTTTATTTTAGTCGCTACGGGCGTGGACTTCGCTTCTGCATTATTTATTATAATTGACTCAGTAATGTTATTTTCAGAGACAGCTGTTTGAATTGACTGACCTTCTAACTCGCTCACACTCAGTGACGGGTTCATTGACCCAAGGCCACTATCACTCATAGCTGAGTCTATCAATTAATTTCTTTTTCGTTCTAGACATTTTTTCTTTTATTATTATTATTTCCTTACTTGCTTATTTATTTACTAATTATTTAACTTTACTTACAATCAAACATGCACAATTTTTCGCACGAACGGTGTTTTGCGACTGAGAAAGACAATATGGCGTATAATTCCCAAGTGGAAGGGTTACTGCGTCACCGCTTCTATTGTTTTCTGGTGATGACGTCTTTGTTTTAAGGTGCAGCGATTGCGTCTGACATACTTTTGATGACGTTTTTTAGGAGTGTCTTGTGGTTGTTAGTAAACTCGCTGTCGATCGTCACGTACACCACTTGACCTTGATGCCAACTCGTCCTGACTTCCTGCGTTGTTTCATAGTTGGAAATTTTACCCTCACATATTTCAACATTGGATTTATAATAAAATTATATTTGTTAGGTACCCAGAAATTCCTATACGGACCTATTGTACCGTTACAATATTGCCAAATCAATTTTAGGTATTCTGTGTCCAGCCAGTCATTGGACATGTTGAACTGTTTCATCATCTTCACATCACCTTGCATAGGCAAGGTGCTGCCTGTTCCACCATCAGCGATCCATCAACCATCTCTTCCTGGGTCTACTCACACACATCTTTCCTATAGGTTTATATTTCCAAACTTGTTTGGCCAGCTTGAACCTGTCATTCTTTCTAATTATTTTTCACCATCATGTATAATCTTACAATCTTTCATTCAAGTTTAAAATTTGTAATTCTGCTCTTATGACATCATTCTTTATACGACCCAGTTCAGAACACCTTTTAACTCCTCTTAAGAACAGCATTCCCAAGACTTGTATTTTACATTCTTGTTTCTTGATTGTCACACCCATAGGACAGTACAGGGACCACCATAACTTTATAAAAGTTTAATTTTATCTCTCAGCATACCTTGTTTCTAAAAATATGATTGATTGTCCCCCAGATCATCTGGAATTTACCAAACTTAACATTTATATCATCATTCGTATTGTAAATTTTATATCAATATTAAATAACCACAAACTCCCACTTACCTTGAATTTGTTTACTTATTCGGCCAGATCATCTAGTGGTGGAAACCCTTTTTCGTATAGCGAATTTACCAGCACAGAAAATGAAGTTAGGTGGTCGAAATGATTATTCTAACACACATATAGCAAGTTGAAATAAAATATTATTTTATTATACTGTAGTGTGACATTCTTTGTTATACTCTCAATTACATAATTTACCCTCCCCTCGTTCCTCTACATACTTCCATTTCTTTACTTTTCAGCCCTGCTACGGACGTTACTTGAACATATTTGGAAATACAACTTATGTAATTATAACAACATGTTATTTACTTATTCTGATTAGTTTAAATATACTATATAAGGCAACCCAGTTTTGCTCATTCTTTCTTTCTTTCACACTCACATTTTTTACCCTTTACGTTTAAAGCGCTTTCTTTTATAAAATTTTTATAATTAATTTTGAGTTCCACTGTTACTTAACTGACGCTGTTACTGCCGACCCCGTCGCACTCCGTATATTTTCAGTCACTGATTTGTCCAAAATTTGTTCTCCTAGTTTAATTTAGATGTCTCACCGTTTTTTACCACTTTGAATTATAGTTTAGATCACATTTTTGCAAGTTTTAATAAATTTTCGGCTCGCGAGCCTGTATATTGAACCGGCCGGAGCCGCAGCTATAGGACGACAGACAGTTTCAAGATGGCCAAAGCTCCTTCTTGAGTGTGGCTACTTGCTTCTGATAGGCGGATCAGGCGTCACGTGATATCTTCTGGGGTGCGAGTTTGTGTATCATAAACCTGCGTTTTGGGGCTCGCAAAAAGTTCGTGCCGATTCATCTGTGCGGGCAGACACGCGCACTCGTTCACATTCCTCAGCACCTGGAAATATAGCGTGAACCCATTGTGACCGAACAAATGTGCAATAGGGCGTTCCGTAAGTGAATGTCGATTGTTAAAACTGAGGCCCCGTGTGGGTAACTCCCTTTCGTCGCATTAGAATTTAAATAAACCCAGTCCCCCAATTCTGTCCCGTTACATTATCATAGCCAATATCATTTCCAAAATAATTAAAATGGCATACCTATTTTATAAGTTGATCGTTATTATTTTTGTTCTGATTGGTTCCTTGCCTCGAAATGCAATTAACTTTGTTTTTATAGTGGATATTTTCAAATTGTATTGTTTGCAAATCTGATGAAGATTAAAAACAGATTTTTATAAAGCAGATTTTTTGCTGATGACTTGTAATTCAAATTAAAGAATGTTAAACTGAGTATATAATTGAAAATCGTATATTGTCTAACTGTCTGTATAATTTCTGTAATTCCTTCTGTCCGTCATTTGTAATACTTTCTCTTCTGGACCTTCCAGCTTTTTGTAACTTCCAATTTATGCATCTTGCTAAATCCTTAAATCCTATATGCTATGTACAGTTATAGTTTCATTAGTTGTAATATGCACAATGTAATCAATATTGTTTTTCTTTTTGAAAATTAAAACTATTTGCAACATTGCTATCAAAAATTATACCTAGAGATTACAATGAATTTGATGACAAGAGTTTGATGAAAAGTGCCTAAGAACTTTTGAGCTTAAGACTATAATACAGTGTTGAATTGCAAGTCTGTTAACTGATTTTGTTAAATTCATTAAGATGGAATTCAGAAAAGATAAAATGTATGTGGCATGTGAAGAGTATGGCTGAGGACAAGACTAAGCCATGGAGATTGTTTTGCTGAGATAGAGGGGATAACTGAATTAGGAAAAGCTGATTCAGTAATGTATTGTGGGGCAGATACACATAGGTTTTAAGAAGGGAAGAGGAGATTGACAGGTAAAGATGTATAAATCATATTGTGGAGGAGCCAATACCCAGCCAATATTTTTAGAACAGGAAGAATTTACAATACAGTTTATGCTTTGAAAGGAATGGTAAATAAGGGTGCAACATGTAATCAATAATTAGGTCAAATTTATGGAAATATGCTGTGTACAAATAATAAGTTCTTAAAACTTTTAGTTTCATTTTTACTGTCAAATTAAAATAAATATCTTCATTTTTATTAAGTATTATGACTATAGTATTATAGTAATTAAGTATTATTAATAATAATTGTATTATGAACTTTTTAGTGGCTGTATATCCAGTGTCCAGTATGTATGACAATTTATGGGGAGAAAAGGGGAAACCAGCCACCAGGCTCGATGGATTGGACAATACTAATTTCTTCACTGCCTGGATTTCCTGGTACACGCACCATACAAATAACATATCAGTAAGTAGTTTTTGTTATTGAAATGTTAACCAAATTTTTAAAAAATTCAATTTTATTATGTACTTTAGAGTATACTTTTCATTCTATAACATGGTGTTTAAATAATTTGCAATATTTGTACATTTGAACAAACATACATACATTTGTACATTTGTTTGTTCAGACATAATTTGTAAAAAAAAGAACAAGTTTCAATGAATTATTCAAAAATGTAAAATATAAAATAAATATTAGAAAAATTATGATTAATTAAAAAGATGTACAGTAAAACCTCTCTAATTCGGATTATATGGGGCGAAGCCTAGTCCGAATTAGAGAAAAATCCGAATTATAGAATATTTTATAAAAATTCATACTACAGTATAGGTAAAGTGCCATAAAAATAAATATTAAAACTACGTAAATATTAATGGAAATTTAAATTTATTGTACTTACAAAATGGATAACTAAATTCACATAAACAACAATCTTTCACCATCAATGTTTTCAAGTTAAGTTTGCACGCAAAAAGTTTATAAGTAATGCACACCTGCAATTATTAATGTATGTAAATATTAATGGAAATTTAATTTTATTGCACAGTATTTTACAAAACAGAAGAATAAATAATTTCACGATACCAACAAAAAAAACTTCACTGACAGTGTTTTCACTTTAGCACACAAAGAGTTATGTAATATTAATGGCTGGTCCCTGAAGTTGACGGTTTTGATTCTTCCCGAACTGAAGCTACAGGCTTAAAAAAGGTTGAAATTGTAGACTGTTTTGCCCTGTTGTATTGTTTTTTTAATAATTTCTTGACGCATTTCTTTGATGATTAAATAGTATTTTTAAAATTCTGGGTCAGTGTCAGTAAAGTTAATAACTGCATCGAGATTTTCCCGCACCTTCGAAAGTGTAGGCTTAGGAACATTATCGTCGTCCTCTTCATCGTCACTATCATCTCCAACTTCTTCTTTCTGACCTTGCATTTGATAGACGATCTCTTCCTCTGTTAAATTCTGGTAGCCTATGTCATCTTCATCGGCACCCAACCATTCTCTTATGTCTTCAATGTTGGTAGCTCCAAAAGCACCTGCATAATCTTCATCTTTCAAACCTTACAGGTCGATCTCTGGCTCTTTATCGTACAAAATCTTATTCCATGCATTGCATAATGTAGATATTTTGATCTCATTCCAGCTGTTTGCCCAATTATAAATAGCACTTTTAATACTGTATTGCTTTATTTTTTTAAGAGTTTGTTCACCCCTATTGTCCATTTCTTCATCGTCCATAAAAAATACCATGCATTCGTCAAGTTGTTTACATCTGTAAAGGAGTTTGCAACTGAGGATTACTCCCTGATCCATTGGTTGGATAAGCGAAGTCGTATTGGGAGGCAAGAACACAGTTTTGATTTTTCCATCGCTGCTAGTCAATAAATTACCGGAGGGATGAGCAGGAGCATTGTCTAATATCAACAAAGCTTTAACATCCTCTTCTTTTATTTTTAAAACATCTAGCTGGAGTTTTCTAACCTCTGGCACAAAATTATGAAAAAACCAATCGCTGGAAAATTTCTGAGTAAACCATGCAGTCTTGTTTGCTTTGTAAATAACTGGTAGGCTTTCCATAATGTTTTTAATTGCTCTAGGCTTAGCTGATTTTCCAACAACGACAGATGTTAGACGGTGAGACCCATCTGCGTTTGCACATAAGAGAGCAGATAGTCTTTGTTTATTTACCTTTCGGCCTGGTGTGGAATTGTCCATTCTATAGGCCTGAGTATTTTGAGGAATGGATCTCCAAAACAATCCTGTTTCGTCACCATTATAAATTTGGGAAAGAAGAAGTTTTTCATCAGTAATTACTGCTTTAAGTTTTTGGCGAAACGGTTCAACACTAGAAACATCGGAACTTAAACTTTCCCCAAATATTTTCCGGTTTACAATGGAATGCCGCTGCCGAAATTTAAAAAGCCATCCTGTACTAGCTTTAAAATCAGTTTCTCCCAATTATTTGAGCGAATCTTTCTGCCGCTGCCTGTAATTCTACACCTCTAACTGGAACACCAACTGAACATTGCTGCTTGTACCAAGTGTATACAGCATCGTCAATATTACTGAACTTTGCTGCAGTCGTTCGTTTTCTTTTAACAATACTCACATTTGGCGTATCTTGCTTTAAAACAAAATTGGAAATTTTTTTTCTGTCTTTTTTTATATCATAAAACGTAGACTTACTAATTCCAAACCCGTTTAAAATATTCTGCACAGAATAACCAGCGTCTATTTTACTCAACACTTTCATTTTGTCTTCTAAAGTTAAAGACTTGTATTTACCTCTAGCACTCATATTGTAATACAGTACTGTAAATTAATACTAAACAGTGTTTGAAGAAAATGTAGTTTGAAAAGCTGTACGCAACTAAGAAATAACTTCAGTACAATAGAACGCACACAAATACAATAACAATGACGCACACACTACCAAAGCAGCAGTTGAAACTGCACTAAACCCAGTCGGGGTGGGGGTGCGTATCGCACATTTTGCCAACATAACACTAAGAATTCCCTAAAGGCAAATGTTTTCACAAAGAATTCACAAAAGCAAAGTTTAATTTTTTTTTTAGGGAGTCCGAATTATCCTAAATTCCGAATTAGAGAAGTCCGAATTAGAGAGGTTTCACTGTATATTGTAACAGTACCAAAATATGGTAGTTACATACTATAAATATATATGACGTCAAGTATGATAAGAGACATGGGAACATATTTAAATGAACAAAGATAAGTATATAAGTTGTGTATCTACAAAACTAATAATAGAAGAATCCAACAATGAAGACGAGAATGTGAATATGTCAACCTTAATTATAAAACGTAAAAAGAAAATGACACAAGACCAAAACAAAATACTAATAAATAGACCCAATAGGATCCAGCAGTGAGGGGAATCAATGAAAATAATATCCAGCAGTGAGGGGAATCAACGAGACAAGGATCATCAAGCTACAACGACAATGGAAATAAAATGAAAACAGCGACTACCATGAAATTTGGAATTAAGAAGAAAGAAGAAGGACCAAGAAGAAGAATGAAGAGAAACCAAAGACGTAAGGAATCAATGAACCATATATATTTTAAAGAAGAAACAGTCAGTGACAAAAGAAATAACTATAAGTGTGACATGAAAACCAGTGTGATCATTTAAAGAAACACAAACAATAAAAGTGTACTTAATACAAATGTGAAACCGGTGAATAACTGATTATTTCAACTGAAAACCACACAAACAATTACAGTGAGGAAGTTTACAGTGTGAAAAAATAGGTTGATTTCATGATGAGGCAACAAAGGTTAAAAAATAGTCAAATAAACACAAACAATGAGTGTGACTGATTTAACAAAGTTGTGACCAACACACATAATTATAAGACCACCAGATCAGAACATATAAAACAATCATATTATTGTTTATATCAAAAAACTGACAACAAATAGAGAATATTTGTTAAGTGTCAAACATGACAGGAATTTAGATTCCACAATTGACCAGAGAAAAACATTGTAAGTAATATAAGAAAGATTTGTATTAGTGTATTAGAAGGAGTTGTAAACATTTGTAACAAATTAGTTAAGGTATTATGTTAATATACCATAATGGAGTCAGTTTAGGTGTAGGTAGATACTGCACTAAAACCGATGATACATTGTTACAATACCCACAAGGAAGTGACCTATTATAACAGAAAATGATACATATTAGTATAAATATATGATCATCAAGAAAATATAAAGAAACAATATAATGTATAAGACAAAACAATGTAAACAAAACAAGTCAGACATAGTGACACAGTCAAAGACAGAAATAAGACAATGTACCAATTTAGTTAAGCAAACTACAGTATTAAAACTAATGTAAATGTTTATCAGAATAGTGCCAGTAGTGAAAGGAATATATGATAATACTTTGAGAACAAGTTTTGAACATGTTAAGAACAGTATTATGACTGAATTATTGTAAACAAAATAACCATGTATATATGACCAAATGTAAGCTAAACCAGTGTATAGCAAGTTAGTTAAAGAAAATACTGCATTAAATATTGAGAACAAGGTATTACAATTATTACCAGTAGCAAGAGGAAATCTCAGAGCTACTTTGAGAACAAATAATGACCACTAAAACAATCATATTGTACATAAACATTTGAAAACCAAATGTCCAATGTGAAAAAAGGACAGAGGTAAACAAACAATGACCAACCAGCTAGTTATGAAAAATATAACTAGTAAACCTATGTAAAAGTAATTGGAAACATTACTAAAAGTTAGATTGATATCCAATGCTACTTTAGGAATACAATCCAAATAGGACAATAACACTTTTGTTATTATATTAAACAAAATAAATACCTATAATGTCATGACACAACATAGACAGAGCCACTACTGAATAATTAGGAGGTTCTGAGTTTATTAAAAGATGACCATTGAATATAACAGATTAATTATTGTGTATGTACACTAATTATAACAATTAAATAATATAATCTATGTAATAAAAATAGAAAACAAGATGAAAAGTTGTATAAGCATTATGTGAGAGGTTTAAAATGATGTAAATACTGAATTGACCACGGTAATACACCAATATTATAGTAAAAAAGTATGTAAATAGTCATTGTTAGTAATACTAGGTAATAATATGTTCATTTTAGATAAGGATATTTAATAATAAGCATGTTTGTGAAAAATCCAACATGGACGCTGAGTAACACCATAGCGAAAATTGTGTAGGAAATAGTTTTTCACAAATTGTAACTTAAACCAAATGAGATATAGACTCGAAGTGTTTAAATAAGAAATGTTATATTAGATTTAAGAAAAATCTGGTAATACGAACTTATAAAGATAAGACGTACCAAAAATAATAAATAAAATCAATATAATAATATTGATAGTGAACAGAAAATAAGCGTGTTTGGACTTATTTTAATAAGCAAAACGCCCTGAGTTCAGTGATATAAACCGATTAACGATAGGACGTATAATAAGGAAGTTGTGATAGTTTTTAACTTTCGAACTAAAAATTTGTACCGTCGATGACGTGAAAAAGTCTCCAACCCAAAATCGATTTTGACTAAAAATTAAATATTTTAATAAAATATAGGCCTTTTGGGTCAGAGACTATCAAAAACCAACCAATGGAATGAATGAAGTTCATCAGACGAGCGAGAGATGCTCTCGAGGTACATGACAGTCTACGATCGAACACCTAAGGAACAAGCCACGCCACTCCAGACCAGAAAAAGTATATTTTTAAATTAGTGCGCGACATGTTTTACTCAAGTACAATATACATACACTAACCTAATACTACACATTTACTAACGAGTGCAACAGTGCGGATTTGTGTTATTTTATCAAGTAGATCAGTGTACAATATCGATCTATTTGCGAGTGAATTTTTTAATTAAGAAACAGGGAGTACAATTTCAATTAAACAATACTTAAAAGAAAAATAAGAGTTTAGCCAATTTCGAATTTTCGATACTACGCAAGTCATTATGCAGCGTATCGGAAATCAACAACTAAGTTATCAGAATTTAAAGGAGATTTAACACAACATTATTAAAATATTATAAAAAATATTTTAATAAATTATAACGATGTAAAAAATAATGCTTAAAGATAATTATTGATAAATACGAGTGCATTTAGACGCTTACTTGATAAAACGTATTTGTTGAATATTTCGTTATTTCAGAATTTATTTTATTAATTGTATCAAACATAATTCTGATAATCCTATGTTAAAACTTATTAAAAAATAATATGTTTACCTGTATAGCATAAGTAATATTAGTTAATAAGACAAACTTATCCTTATAAAAATAACGGTCATTCTTAACCTCAGAAACCATTACGGTAGCTTGTTATGATGACATTACCGAATTGTTCTCAATTAACATGCAAATTAAAGTACATTGCAAACAAGAGTTTTTTTTTTATTAGAAATTTTTCTCTTGTGAACAAATTATTTTAAAACTAATTATTAACTAAAAGTAATACTTGTTAAATGCTGTACAAGTCATACAGCCTAACCACAATACTAAAGTAAAGATGCGTGCGCATACCGGCGTACGATAATTTTTGTAAACATCAGAAATATGATACCAATTTTAAATTTTATATTTTGTTCAATTATCAGTTAATATTGTTAATCCTAAATAATTAATTATAGTACATCTTGAGTCTGGTATCATGATATCTCCAAGAACCTTAACGGAATATGGTATATACTGAATTAAAACAACATAACCTGTACAGTAAAATTATTGTAACAACAACAGGTATACCAGAGCCTTGAGAGATCAGATAGAGTTTCATTTGAAGTTTTATTTTGTAATCAGCAATTGAAAGGGTTGTTAATTATTGTTTTGTTTGTTAAAAATATTCTCACTTAATAACTTGTTAATAAACCTATAATTTTATTACCATAACAAGAGTATCATTTTATTAAAAGTAGATTCATTCATTATTTTTAATCAGTTCTGACAGGTGGCGGAAGAATTCAAAGAGTATTAGTATAAATCAATATACTTATCAGATATTGCTGCATTTATTACTGTGTGTGAAAACATGTTAAATATTCAAATTGAATATTTTTTCTATTGTGTTTGAAGTGAATGTATTTCAGACGGAACGCCACAAGATAGAATTTGAATTTCAACAGTGGTAAGTAAATCAGATACACCACAAGTGCGCGGACTATATTTTAATAAGAAGAGTGAATTATTACGGCGTACTTACAACAGCAAAACATTAACACCAGTGACAGTTACGATTGCAAATTACACCTTTTATAACCAACATTATAGTAGGCACCGGTGCGTGTCTACAACCACACGAAAACACCTAACATCAATACAACAAGAAATACATAACTTAAACTTGTAATTTTATTATATTACAAGTTGGCTAGCCCAGCAGTGTGGCTTTAAGGAGAAACACAAGACAGCAAAATATACACAGTATTACTTGTACTTGTAACTATTATATTATATATATATTGATATAACAATATCTATGGGAGGGTGGAGCTTTCATAAGATAGGTTAATGCTGCTATTCCTGTAGAAAAATTGTACCATTACAGAATAGTAAATTCTAATTTTTAGAAATGTGATTTCACAAGTGCTTTGTAACAAAAAATGAAACAGGGAAAAATTTCATGTTTTATAAAAATGAATGAATCATTATTATTACACCCTGTAATATTTTGGTCATTTGTTATTGTTTCAAAACATAACATTGCAGCCTCTAAAAATCAGAGGTCATCTTCAGGTGTAAAATAAAACTACATATAACTTCATATCTATTAATTGCAAATACATATTCTCAAAAATATAACAATTGTGAAACAGCAAAAATATAACTACAGTTAACTGTAGGTAACCAAGAAAGCCATCTCTCTAAGTAGGAGGGGTTCCGCCTTTGCTCACAAAAGAAAACAACAAGGTAACTGGGACAAGTACGTCCTTTTTAAACACTTTGCAAGCAGTGGGGAGGCGTAGCTAAAGTGTGCACAACACAACCCATTTTGTTGTGAAGAAAAAAGCCCATTGCCCAAAGAAAACCTTTTGCACCTTTCCAAATTTTCTTGAATAATCGTACTCCAAATCATGGATATGTCTTTACTCACTGTCCACAATACCTTGAGGTGGTTCCTCCTCATGTGTACCACTAATTTTAACATATTATGTTTACCTAGTTTTAAGATTTGTATTAAAATAAATGAAGTTATGACAAGTTAGTGAACATAATGTAAAGCTTGTTAAAAATGAATAAAGTTTTTGCATATTAAGTAAATGGAAAACATTATGCTTTACAGTATTGCATCAGGCATTCAAGGTCCAGAACATCCAAATCCAGGAAGACCGTACTATGCAGTGGGGTTCCCAAGGGTCTGTTATTTACCGGATACTGAGAAAGGCCGTACTGTATTGAAACTTTTGCGTGTAGCCTTCCAACGCAGGCTGGTCTTCACTGTTGGCCGATCGGTCACCACCGGGAGAGAAGATGTTGTAACTTGGAACGACATACACCACAAAACAGAGCCTAATTCTAGATTCGATCCGAGCTTTTTAGACAAGTGTTTATTAGAACTTGCTGCGCAAGGCGTCCGATAAATGTCTCTAGGAAACGTATTTGTTTTACTTTTATATTTGTATGAGTACAAATTGTGTATCACTGTTTCTAATACTTTCATCATATTTATACAATACAATTGCATGTGTAAGTTTTGTAGTGAAGTTCTCCATTAAATGGGTAATATTAATATTTTGAAGTCTTTAAAGTTTTAGACTTTTATATAATGTTATGGTGGCAACAAAATAATTCTATATTTGAAACTTAATATACATTTTTTTTTAATTATATAATACTGTTATATTTTGAAATTGTATATGATAATGTTTAACATGACATTAAGAGTCTATTACCTGTTAAGTGGCATTGACATATAGTGAGTTATTAGAACGTTATAGGATTATATGAAAATTTAAGGTTAGAAAGTGTTAGTTGTTGAATTATATTAGTAGATAGTGATTCCTGAAATATGCAACTGAAAGACCTTGTACAGTTTAAAAGTACAAGTTTTTCCCAAATACTAGAATTTGAGACCGTTAACCCTTTGAAGACTAGGATTTACAGGTCTTTCATGTAATTAATCCAGGTATGAAATGGATTAAACTGTGCAGCCTGAGTTTTTAAAGGTTTTATCATTTTCTTTACTTCACTTCTCATTTTGCTTGTGCTGATATATTTGCCTAAGCAAAAGCAGGCAAAAGATGATGGTTGAAAGATATGTCATGAAAAATGAACATACAGATATGTTGATAATACATAGATTACTTCAACCATGCATAATTGTTTTTCACAAAATTCATTAAGTCAGTGAACCAGTAATAAGTGGTTGAAATAATATGCATTAAAATTTACAAATTTGAATCTAATTTTGTAGCATATATTGAAACATCACTGTATGTTTCGCTTAGATTTCTACCTGCTGTAATGCCATCATCATCTACAAGTATTAAACCAAAAATGGTTTGTTCTAGTCCCAATCAGATAGACTAGAGCTGGTCACTCCAACCTGCTGTAATGTGCCTTTTAAATAATATCTAAGTATTTTGTGTAGACTTATGTTAAGAATTTATTGTGTATTAATATAACAACATTGTAACTACTTGCATATGTACATACATACATAGATACATATAAAACATTACATTGTGTAATAGGTGTTAGGCCTTTAATCCCTGACCTTTACAATTGGGCTTAACATCACTATTATGAATGTAAGACTGAAGAAGCCTAATAGCACTGTGGAAGCTATGGATTGATATTTATTTATTACGCTGTTCTATGGCTTTAGCTCAAGGTCAAGCCAACACAATCTGTTCTACTGCTGTAGGATAATACAGCAATCTAACTAAGTTTCTGGAACTCACTAAGTGACAATCATGCTACTGCTTCTGATAATGCATAACATAACTCCATTTCCCACCGTGCAGCTTGCAACTGCAAATGATTAAATTTGGGATTTATTTAACTATGGTTAAATGTAGTATAAAATAATACTGATGCTGAACATAATTATTTTCGATAAAAATAATTAAATTTTCACGGCACCATTGTTCGAAAGATCATTGTTGTGTACGTGTTATGTAATATGCTCAAATAGTATGTGTGATTTAAATTATGTCTATTCATTTAGGATGTTGTTTCTAAGCGTTTTTGTGTGTTTGTATATTTCTAGTTGTTCAAGAGTGTCTAGTTTTCGACCTTTTGTTTGTACGTGTATGATTCCATGTTGTTGTTAATGTTTGTGCATGCCTCAATTATCAACATGGAAATCCTACACTTGCACACAAAAGCCAAAAACTAGACGCTCTTAAACAACTAGAAATATACAAACACAAAAATGCATAGAAACACCATCCTAAACAAACAGACACAATTTAAATCGCACATACTATTTGAACATATTACACAACAACAATCTTTCAAATGATGGCCCCATCACCAAAAGCAGGACGAACAGTGCTCCTAGCGGCAGCCTCTGATGAACCTCATAATGAGCAAAAGGCAGTAAGGTAAAAATTTAACCATTTCATCAAAATGTGTTCTGTGGCAGTATTATTTTATGTAGTTAGTTGATAACATTGGACACCTCATGGACAACAAAACCCAAGAATTTGTTTTGCTCTGGTGTTGGTGTGGTATGTCACGAATTGGACAGTGGCTAAATGGTACAAGTGGCAATGGACCTAATATGTGGGGGTAGATGGTAAGACTGAAGAACTTTTGACAAGTTACTTTAATTTCTTGATTTTACTTATGGAACAATTTGTGTTGGTTTAATGCTAACACGTCCTCAAATTCAACTTGTTACATAGTTTTCTATTGTTTTGTTCATGAGACTGATAAGGTATTTTAGTCATATTCATGTAGTCCTGTGCATTTACATAATAGGTTTATATAATAAGAGATTGCTATAAAAGAATAGCCCTTTTGAAGAACACAGACCAGCTTTTACATACTGTTATGACAATTGCACGAATTGTCATCTTTAAACAGTGGAATAAAATCATTATCTTTAAACAGTGGAATAAAATCATTGAACATCAGTGGAATTGTTACTTACAACTTTAATTGCAGTTTAAATAAGCAAAGTAACTCGTATACAATAATTCTTCGAGTTTATGCTTGTCCAACACACACTAATATAAACAAAGACTAAGTATCGCCCAAATAACACTACTATTTGGTGTTTAATCACAACTACAAGCTGTGTCCGAAACACCTTTTTTATCCTCAGCCTATGTGGAATAGTACATGACAGTCCATAGATGTTAGTAGAATAATCAGCCACCTCTGGAAGGTGCAGAAAGGTCTAGTGACATCATTAACCGAACTTGTAAACATTGCTGCCAGACCTGTGATATACAAGGCACACACTTTGTCTATCACTGAGTGTAAAAATACAAGTGATTTTAGTTTGGTCACTACATTACAAGCATAAATATTTGCGAGTAAGCACAAACAGTGACAAGGACAGTGGTTGGAAAATACCGTTTATATTAGGTTATGCATGATATTCCTATAAAATTACATAATGCTCTCGAAAAGTCAGCAGATGCAATGTCTGTGTCAAAGCCGCTTAGTCAAGTACCCTGTAGACTGTTCGAGTACTTGTAACTACGCAGATTATGCTGGTACGCCAGCAGTAGAATGGAAAATATTCTGAAACATTGCAGGACCTATATAAGCAACAGTGGCCGGCTGAGAAGTTAGTTACACCTGGTGAGATTGTAGAGTGCGGGTAAAGTGATTGTGGAAAGTGGATTACTGTGTTATAATTAGTGCGGAACTCCTAATAGTTGACATTATTATTGTGTGTGAACAAATTAGACTTGAATTAGTGTGAGAGTACCTTGTTGATTTCAGATTGTTATTTGTGACTAACTAAAGCTGGTAATTAGTGACTTCATTGGTGTCTGTATTTTGTTTCCACTGTACCATACAATGATCCATGAGACTGTTGTAACAATGTTATAGTACCTGCAGATTCTGGAAAAGAAACTTAATTGGACATGTGATTTTAAATAATGTAAATTAAAAGTGAACATAAAGGAAACTGAGGTGCCAGTTTCAAAGGAAACACAGAGAAATCAAGAAAGTAATAAAGCTACACAGATACTATACTGAAGAATAATATACAGCAAATCTGAAGATACAGATATTCAGTAGAATTGAAGAGGGGAATATATCTACATATAATGGAAAATTATGAGATCCAGTTGTACTGTGAAGGAATCAAATTTAGAATTGCTAAGGAAAATTTAGAAAAGAGTTAAAAAAGTTATGAGAAGATATAGGATTTAGGATGAGGAATTTTTATAGAACATACCATAACATAATGATTTCATCATGAGTGGTTTGGAAGATAAGGTCTTGTGATGGGACTAACAAGAAAGATCTGGAAAAACATATTTGGAATATTATAAGATGTGAATGAAATGTGAAAGTTACCTCCAAATGAAACAAGCAGCAGAAGTCAGAAACAATTGGTTACAGTGACAAGTCATGATGATTGTATACGGGAATTATGGTCAGGCATGGTGCCTCGGATGTGCAAACAGTATTAGAGAGAAACATGGAGTTGACAACTGCGCATCTATTTGTCAGCTTCAATGTTTGATCAAAATTTCTGTACAAATCTCTTTTTGTTAAAGGAAAAGTTGTAATTGTACAAGTGATGATGATGCAGTGGCGGCTGGTGTTGTTTTTGTCTTGGGTGGGGGGGGGGATAATTTTGGATCCATACATATCAAAAGATAAATCAGTCACCAGCAGAAACTAAATTCTTGCAGTTATGAGTAAAAAATAATAGCAAAATTGAACCTTTTGCTTTTTATTAAAAAGAAAATTTCTGGGGGGTAGAAATATACTAAAAGCATCGTTAATATCAAAACCTGCTTTGTAAACTACCTATATTTAATTAGTGTTTGAAAATGAAATTATTTATAACTCTAAAATTATTACAGTTCATATTCTTAATCTAAAATGCTAAATATAATATTATTCACATTTAATAAATGCTAAATCAATTTTATTGTGCAATGAAACAGGCCCAGGTCTACACAGAATAAGCATCTATAACACCACGTTACGTGTAAAAAGTACAACAAAAGCACTCGTGTACACAGAATACACAGGCAAATAAAGATTAAATTACTACAACACCATGTTTATGTGTAAAATACAATAAAAACATAATCAAAACTATATTAAAGAACAGATAAAATATATGCACAGACGTTTTAAACAGCACACCGATTTTCTATCAAAAGAACTATAAAATCACTCAGTTGGCAAAGCCCTACCTGACATGGCTGTCACTTCATTTAACAGTGTCAAAGTTTGTACACATCTTCTGTCCTCGCTCCCCCCAAAACCGTCCAGTTAGCAATGGACAGGGAGGGCTGTAGAGAAAGCGCCCAACTTTGGGACCATGCCGAAAACATCGGGTGACCACTATTAGCTGCCCCAAAAGTATCAAGATGACTAACTGCAAACATTAGACTCCTGAATTTAAATTGGAGGTTACATAAATTATAAACTAATGTGAATATATGTTTGAACCCACCATTTGGAACTGACGCTTGCCTTTATTTATTTGATCATGTAGTTTAGATTTGATTATATGTATGTGTACAAATATAATTACATATACATTCATATTGTTAACGATGGTGTACTCGATCATCGTAGGTACAGTGGAAACAAAATAAGTACAAGACACCAATTAAGTCACTAATCACCAGCTTTAATTGTTACATTCCAGGAGTATGTGTTGCAGTCTCTCAATCCCAGTGCCACACCTCTTGCACAAGGGGGACTCAGTCAGGTTGAATCGGTGAAGGTAGTGTTCTATGATTATGTGCCCTGTTCTGGCTCTAGAAATGAAAGTCTGGATTTGTCTGTTGGTATTTTCATACATCTCGAGATCACTGGGTGTTTGTTGAATCTCGTAAAGTTTTCGTGCGACTGACGATGTTTTCCATTCATGTGTCCACACGTCTTTATATGTTTGCTTGATGTAGTTTATGCTGGATGTAAGAATTTCCACCTTTTGTGGTTTAGGTTCCATACTAGCTGCAAACTTTGCGAGTTCATCTGCTTTCTCATTCCCCATTATGTCTATATGACCCGGAATCCACTGGAAGCATATTTCTTTCTTTAAGCCTTGAAGTAAGTGTTGAATGCTGTGTATATAGTAAATATCGGTATGGAGATCCATACATGACTTCCATGTTCTAAGATTTAAAATCATATTCGAAATGAAATATTTCCATTGAAACTACTTCTTTCTATTGCTTCAGCCTTAACCACAGTACTGTGGTCACTAACGTATACCACCTCACGTTTTCGCACTCGATTTTCACTGATGATGGCAGTCGATGGCATTGCCGAAACGTCTGGTTTTGCAGAAAACATTGGACTATGGCTAAACAGCCCGGGAAGGAATTTTAACAAAACACTACTTCTTTGTTGCCGATAACGTAGTACACATATAAAAAATTCTCCCCTCCCTCTTCAACTATAATTCTCATTAATAGAAAATTACCCCCACCCCGTTCAACTAGCCTCTTCATTTATAGATATTTCATCTACGTTTCTACAGTGGATTATTAAGAGCTTCTTATCAGGATACTTTGTTTATCAAAATTAAGTACTTTACTCTTGTTAAAACATAAAATGTTGCAGGTAAACTACCCCTTTCTCTTAACCGATCTTCACAAAAATCAATAGACCTTCAGTCCTCTACAATGCAGGGATGCATGCAAAAAATAATTGATTCTGTTTGAATGTGCGGCAGTTATCGTTTGTCATAGAAACAATTACTCTTGTTAAAACATGAACAGTGGCCGGTAAACTACCCCTTTCCCTTCACCGATCTTCACCAAAATCAACAGGCATCACTTCTTTACAATTCAGGACATTATGCAAAAAATTATTTGATCCTATTTGAATTTGCGGCAGTTATCGTTCGTCATAAAAAAAATTACCCTTGTTAAAACATAAAATGTTGCAGGTAAACTACCCCTTTCCCTTAACCGATATTCACCAACACCAAAAGGTCTTGAGAACTCTACAATTCAGGGATGTATGCAAAACATTATTTGATTCTGTTTGAATTTGCGGCTGTTATCGTTTGCCATAGAAGAAAATTACCCTTGATAAAAAAAAATGTTGCAGGTAAACTACCCCTTTCCCTTAACCGATCTTCACCAAACATAACAGGTCTTGAGTACTCTACAATTCAGGGCTGTATGCAAAAAATTGTTTGATTCTGTTTGAATTTGCGGCTCTTATCGTTTGCCATAGAAAATACACTTGTTAAAACATAAAACGTTGCTGGTAAACTACCCCTTTCCCTCAACCGATCTTCACCAAAAACAACAGGTCTTGAGAACTCTACAATTCAGGGCTGTATGCAAAATATTATTTGATTCTCTTTGAAGTTACGGCAGTTATCGTTCGTCATAAAAAAATCACCCTTGTTAAAACATAAAATGTTGCAGGTAAACTACCCCTTTCCCTTAACCGATCTTCAACAAAATCAACAAACCTTGAGTTCTGTATAATTCAAGTAGGTATGCAAAAACGTAGTTGATTCTGTTTGAATTTACGGCAGTTATCATTTGTCAAAAAAAAAATGACCCTTGTTAAAACATAAAACGTTGCTGGTAAACTACCCCTTTCCCTCAACCGATCTTCACCAAAAACGACAGGTCTTGAGAACTTTACAATTCAGGGCTGTATCCAGAACATTATTTGATTCTGTTTGAATTTGCGGCTGTTATTGTTTGCCATAGAAAAAATTACCCTTGATAAAAAAACGTTGCTGGTAAACTACACCTTCCCCTTAACAAATCTTCACCAAAAACAATAGGTCTTGAGAACTCTACAATTCAGAGTTGCATGCAAAAAATTATTTGATTATGTTTTTAATTTGCGGCTGTTATCGTTTGCGATAGAAAGTACCCTAGTTAAAACAAAACGTTGCTGGTAAACTACCCCTTTCCCTTCACCGATCTTCACCAAAACCAACAGGTCTTGACAACTTTACAATTCAGGGCGGTATCCAGAACATTAATTGATTCTGTTTGAATTTGCGGCTGTTATCGTTTGCCATAGAAAAAATTGCCCTTGATAAAAAACGTTGCAGGTAAACTACCCCTTTACTTTAACCGATCTTCACCAAAAACAGTAGGTCTTGAGTTCTCTACATATCAGGGCTGTATACAAATACTTATTTGATTCTGTTTGAATTTGCGGCTATTATCGTTTGCCATAGAAAAAAAATTACCCTTGATAAGAAAAACGTTGCAGGTAAACTACCCCTTCCCGTTAACCGATCTTCACCAAAAACAATAGGTCTTGAGTGCTCTACAAATCAGGACTGTGTGCAAACAATTATTTGATTTTGTTTGAATTTGTGGCTCTTATCGTTTGCTATAGAAAATACCCTTTTAAAATATAAAATGTTGCAGGTAAACTACCCCTTTCCCTTAACCAATCTTCACCAAAAACAATAGGTCGTGAGTACTCTGCAAATCAGAGCTGTATACAAAAAAATTATTTGATTGTTTGAATTTGCGGCTCTTATCGTTTGCCATAGAAAATACCCTTTTAAAACATAAAACGTTGCAGGTAAACTACCCCTTTCCCTTAACCGATCTTCACCAAAAACAATAGATCTTGAGTACTCTATAATTCAGGGCTGTATGCAAAACATTATTTGATTCTGTTTGAATTTGCGGCTGTTATCATTTTCCATAGAAAAAAATTACCTTTGATAAAAAAAAACCGTTGCAGGTAAACTACCCCTTTCCCTCAACCGATCTTCACCAAAAACAATAGGTCGTGAGTACTCTACAAATCAGGGCTGTACGCAAAAAATTATTTGATTCTGTTTGAATTTGCGGCTGTTATCGTTTGCCATAGAAAAAAAATCTACAGACACACACACAGGCAGACAGACACATACACAGACACTTTTCAAAAAATGACTTTTTTTCATGCTTTGAGTGTAGTACAATCAGAATCTGCAATAATCTCGAACATGATTTTTTTTGCCATCACCATACTTCCATTTCCTTAAGGAACATGGAAGTAAAAATAATGTGTTGGTCTGTAAGATGCAATTGCCTGCAATGATGACTTGGAATCAGTAAAAATGCAAACCCGCATGGCCTCTAATTCAGTGCAGAACTGTAGAGCTGTGTAGATGGCCAGTAATTCTGTTTCCAGGCTCGATGATGCCAACAGTGGAATGGGATATTCAATTTTTAAATCCGGTATGAACACACCAGAGCCTGAATGGTGATTACTTGTATTCAATGAGCCATCTGTATAAATATGAAGGTAGTTCTTGTATCTGGATTTGATCACTTCCATGGTAGCTTGCTTCAGTTCTTCTCTACATGCTTGCTTTGTTAACCCATAAGGCAGTTCGGTCTCCATAGTCGGCACTGACCAGGACCAAGGTGGTATTGGATTGACTGGAGGTATTTCTCTAGGTTCCTTCCTATCTTGTTCCAGTATAAATGAGGCAGTTCTAAATGTAAATGACTGCTTGCAGGCATTATCGTGTAGTTGTTTAAGAGGGTGCACACTCGTCAGTGTTTTTGCTTTGAAACATTTATGACATGTTGACTGTTTTATAAATAACTTGAGTGGCTGTACATCAAGTTCTATTTGCATAGCTTCGATAGAGGTGGTTCTTGGACACTGTAGGCACGTTCTCAAAGCACAATTCTGCATTTTCTCTAGTTTTCTCATGTGTATCACAGCAGCACCTCCCCACAGTTCGCACCCATAGGTCATTTTAGGTCTTATGTATTGATGTATTGGAGGTATAGCTGCCTTATAACTATTGCGTCACCACCCCATGTCTTGCTACAAACCGTTTTCATTAGGTTAAGTCTTCCAAGAATTTGCTCTGATATTTTTGCAATGTGTTCATTCCACAGTAGCTTTTCATCCAAAGTTATGCCAAGGATTTTTGGATTGCTGTTGTATTTCATTGTAATACCATCCAATGTCAAAGCAGGACGAAAACCTTTGAGTTTGTGTCGCCTTGTAAAAACTGTGTATTCCGATTTTGTGTGTGAGACTTTGAAATGCCACTTGTTGGTCCATTTACATAATTCATTTATAGCTGCTTGGGTTGCTTTTGCTGCTAAATTTTCACATTTGCATCTAGTCCATATTGTAATGTCATCTGCATAAATGGGTAACTTAGTATTTAGTGATAACTCTTATGGTAAATCATGCAGCATTATGTTAAAAAGAGTTGGACTTGTGGAATGCCATTGTTAATACTGTTGGCTCTGGATGTGTAGTTATTTATTTTTACTTTTATTGTTCTGTTTGTAAGGAACGAGTGCAAATAATGTAGAAGTCGTCCTCTTATGCCAATTTTTGCACACTGCAACATCAACGCAGCCAGCGACACCGTATCAAAAGCGGATTCAAGATCGATCATCATGGCCACCGTCACTTGTTGTTCACTGAACCCTTTATATATGTCTTCTGTTAAGTACAAGAGAGCATCCACTGTACCATGTTGTGGGCGGAATCCAAACTGATTAACACCAAGAAGTGTATATCTCTCCAATCGCCAGTTTAATCGATTGTTGACATCTCTCTCCATCAACTTGCCCAAACATGAAGTGAGTGATACAGGTCTATATGAGTTTGTTGTTCTTTGTTCTTTCCTGGTTTTAGCAATGGTATAATGACTGCACACTTCCAGTCAACCGGGTAGATACCCGGATTCCATATTTCATTATATACGTTTGTGATAGCTTCTAAGAGCTCTTCAGATATGTATGCGAACATGTGAATTGTATGTAAGGCCAAGTTCTCATAGGACATGAATTATGTGTGTTAATTGGTCTGGCATGTTCTGTCTTGTTGCATCCATGCTTGCAGCAAAGCATGAACTGTTCTCATGGAAAGTGTTGTTTTGGTTATAGCTGTGGATAAGATAGTTGGTTAAGGGTGTATGCTCTGCATTTTCTAAAATTTTAGATCGCAAAGTTGTTCATTCATCTCAAGAAAACTGTAAGAAAAAGTGGTAGCAGGTGAGGGAGAGTGAACATCCAATATGTTGTTTGGTGCAACAACATTTATTTATTCAGAAATTAAACATCGCTATGCAGGAGAATAAAATTTTTCTTTGAATGCTGGAAAACCAATTTGAACTTCTTGAGTTTCTCAAATTTTTGAACTTCATTGTATTCTAAATTCCAAATCCAGATAAGTTCATCATGTTTGATGTTCATTTTGCAGACTGTAAATGTTGATCTTGATACTTCTTGATTGTGCTGTCATATAAGTCTTAATTTGTGTATAAGTCCAGGAACTCAGAAGTTTCACTATTACTTCACATGCTCAGAGTGTATATAACTGATGTCAGCTACAAGTCCATGTTTCTCTGTTCTCAGGAGTTGCAACCCATGCTACAGTGATTCACATGCACGGTTTATGTCCAATGAGAAACTGTCTTTATTTAGCGTAGTTTCCCTTAAACGTGTTTTGTTTCATAATTTTATCAGTCAGTGTCTGACTTAATAAAATTATATTCCTACTATTATTAAAAAAATAAACTATTCATCCAAATATTTTAAATTATTGTAGGTTGACTTGTGAAGCACTGTAGTTTCACTCGTTGTAGGCTTAGTTTAATAATTTATCAAAATGTTAAAACTTTTATTCATGTGTCCTAATATAAGACCTATGTTTAATGAACTGTATGTAGTTAGTTATCATAAGAGATTATATATTTAATTAATTAATTTTATAGATTAATAGCATTTATTGCTCATACAAGCTTTAATACTGAACATAAATATATAAAATACTGTGTGAAAATATTATGTACTATAGTACAAACTAATGTGTGTATAGCATTATGTTTTCTAAGTGTATGTAGCCTATATTTTTTATTAAATAAAAATCTTGTGAACTGTAATGTGGTTGTTATTTTTAGTTTTCATTGTCATTTCTTTTGGATGTAAGCATTTTCCACAGTCTTCTTCTATTACAAGTCCTTTTTAAATTGTCTTCTCTTCCAAAATTACTACGTATAAACTTCATTCTCTTTGACATTAAACCTGTCAAAATAATGGTCTAAAGGTATCAGTCATTTCAAACCATTTGCAATAGACTTTTGCTGTGCTTTCAGACTTTGAGACAATGCTTACATCCCATTTTTACATTGACATCGTCCGAGAAGTTTCTTGTACTTTTCCGCCTTAGATCGCATCTTTCAGAGTATTAATTACAATTGATTGTGTCTTATTACATGTTCTACGAATTTATTCTTTGTACATTCTGTTTCTTGTAGTAACTTCCTTTTCTCCTTCCACTTCCCTTATTGCCTGTAAATTTGTTATCCTTTCAGACAAACTAGTTGTTATCTTGCACCATATCCACATTTTGTCTCCTTTGAGAGGCTGTCTCCTCTCCTATAGAAAATTATGGGAGATTTTAGATGAAAGAAATGTGAGCACAATTTATTCAAGTACTTTAAAAAATTGTAATTACACTGTTGACTGTACAAAGGTCAGTTGAAAAGTTTGCGGAGCAACATCTGTAGCTTAAAAGTAAAACTAAACATTTCGTGTGCTACAAGATTTGTAATTTATGTGAACTCCTGTTAAATTCCAAATCTATCAATTTATTCATTGTTTAGAAGCTGTTTAAAAGTGATGTGTCATGCATGTTTTGAAAAACGGACAAAATCAAACAATTTGAAGTGATTCTTTGTTAAAAATTGTTTAGTGGCAGCGGAAATTCAGAACGAAATTGTAAATGTGTCAGGAGATGTTGCGACTTCAAAACCAATGGTTTGTAAGTAGGCACTTGAGTTTAAACATGGTCGTACGAGCATTGAAGGTAATTCCCCCCGCACTGGATGCCAAAAAAATGCAACAACTCCAGATGCGGCAGCCATCTTGCACAAGGTTTTTTATGTCAAGTTCTTGAGTTAAAGTATGACGCACATGCTCATATGAGATGCCTATGATTTCAGCAACATCATCTGCGGTCTTCCAACACCCTATGCAATTTTTTCAATAGTCATTTTTTGTTGCACTTTTTGGACGTCCACTGCTGGGATTATCTTCAGTGCTTGTACAGCCATGTTTAAACTTGAGTGTGCCCCACTTGCCATTGTTTCTGAAGGCACACCATCTAACATATTCACAATTTAGTCTTGATTTTCCATTGGTGCTAAAACGTTTTTAACAGAGAATTCATCACAACACGATGTTTATTTTGTGCATTTTAAAACACGCGTGACAGGAAAATTTCAAACAGCTTGTAAAAACTGAATAAATTGACAGATACATGTGGAAATTAACAGGTGTTCACGGTAAATCTACGTATTGCAGCACACGAAAGGTTTTAGTTCTACCACTGAGCTATAGATGTCGCTCCACGAACTTTTCAACTGACCCTTGTATAATAAATAACAATATAGAGTCACAGATATTTACAACAAAGAAATGCTAAAGCAAGGTGATTGCCTGGCTAAGTGATGTAGTGCTGTTGTTAGCAGGAATTGAAAGAGAACTTGAAATTATGGAACCTAGTACTGGAAACAAAATGTGTGAAAAGCTAGTAAAAGTAAAAGTAAAAACAAAGTGATGATAATTAGGAGCACAAGGAAAGACAAAAGTAGACACTGAAGGAACTGTGATCGAACAAGTGAGTTGTCCAATATTTAGGAGTTGTAATAGATAAGCAAGGATCTCAATGTATAGAAATTAAAGGAAGAATCCGAAAAACAATGAAAATGTATGCAACAAATAAAATTTCCTAAGTAGGAGGAAAGTCTCAAAACGAATTAAAATGAAGATATTTAAGAGTATATTGTTACATCACAAAAAGCCACCCCAATACCAGGGAAAAAACTATGAATCAACTATATTAAATGAGTGAAAATAAAATGACTATGACGAGACAAATGACTATGACCCAACCCAAGTGATTGACCCAATAAAATGAGAAGGTAAATGAAAAGGAAACAAACAAAAAATAAATGAAATAAAATGAGAAGATATAAAAAGACACAAACAAATGATAAAGAAAAGGAAATGAGAAATATTAAACTCAAATGATAATGAAAAAGAATCAAATAAATAATAAATGTAAATGATAAATATTAAAATCAAATAAAGTAATGACAACTAAAGTACACTAACGAAAGAAATAGAGATTAAATGTTATGAATAACACTATAATGATATGAAACGTGTTAACAGTATAACTAACAAGTATGAATAAAGTAATAAAAAACCCAGAAGTGAGAGATAGGTAGGGAGTGAACATGATTAAGTGAGAAAAGAGAAATTAATATTAGGGAATACCCACTAGTAACACTCAAGTACCATAAAAAAGTGCATAGTGCCAGTGTAAACCCGAAATAAATATAAAACCCTACAGATAAGTATAGACACCTAAAAACCAGTGATAAACACTACAGTTTAGTGGTGAAAAGTGCCAGAGAGTAAGAATATTATTGTTATTAGAATTAAGAGTGATTGTAGATTAGGAATACAATGGTATTCAGGGTAAAAGTCCCATAATGATTCAAAATATTAGTGTTACCGTAGTTAGGTAGAGAAAAAAATGTATAGTAAAGTTTAGAAGAAAAATATACTAAAAAATACAAGGGCAAAATAAGTAAAACATCCTATGTTCAAAGGAATAATTAGTAAGATAAAATAAATGGTGTTATAATGTTAGTCACTAAAATAATTAAGAATAAACTAAATATAAACAAGATTAGCATAGTAACTGTTAAAAGATTTTTCAATTAAGTTTATGAGGAGGAATATGGCTGAAAAAAGTATACAGACCATAAACCTAGATTTTGTGTTATTTTTTATAAGTAATAGTAAATAATAGACAAAGTATAAAAATCGGCAATATAGATAAGTAAAGAGATAAATTCCTACAAACCGAATAATACTGGAAAAGCCATTAGAAAATAATAGACAAGCCATGATTTTGTAAAGTAATGAGAACATACAATTATTATAAAACGACCCAAATCAATTCAAAAAGTAAACAAGTCATAAGTGACACCAAGCAAAACATATGTAAAGGTAAACTAATCTTTAATTTGTGTAAACTAAGAAAATATAGCCAATTACTACTTAGGCCTATAAAATGCTTAACTGTATAAATCCAAAATCAACAAATTATAAGAAATTAACTATTGTATTAGAAAATCCAGGGCAAGTAACTAGTTAAGTACAATTAGTGAATCCTGTTAAGATGTAAAGGTTAAATTAAAAGCATAAAATAAGAAAGAAATGTAATTAGATAATACAGTAGAGTCTCGCTTATCCGACATAAACGGGCCGGCAGAATGTGGGATAAGCGAAAATGTCGGATAATAGGGAGGTCTTAAAAAAAAGCCTATTAAACGTCAAACTATGTTATAATTTTACACATTACGAACCTAATAATCATGTTTTACAAAAAACAACAGAAAAAATTAATTGAAAAAATGAACTTACAGTTACAGAATTGTCTGAAGTTAAATACCGTATTTTCGCGTGTACCACGCGCACCCCTTATTTTTAGGTCCTACCAAAAAAAAAAAAATCGCGTATTCAAAAATGTGAAAAAAATCATATAGGCCTACCGGTATTTGGAATAGTATTACCATATCTATTGTAAGGGAAAAACTGTAATAACTAATGAAATAAATGTCAAGTTACTTGTTTTGTTACACTAACTTACCGATTTATTTTTTATTACAAGTAAAAAATGTATGTTTATTACAATGACAATTAATATTTATTACAATTAAATACAGTAATTAGAGGCGAAGGTTAGAGCAATCGTAATTGTAAATTCGGGTTTGCCAACCTAAAGAAAATTAAGTGTGCATTAGAACAGTAAATCGATGAAAACGTACACAGTTATAAACCCAAGGGATACCGGTATGTTTGATGTAGTTTATGAAAATTTTTTACTAGTGTCTTACCTGATTTTCATTCGTCGTTGCTACTGTCGAATGAGGAGTCTTCATCAGAAGCAGATGCTGCCTCTTCTTCACTAACGAACAGTTTATCGTCTTCACTACCATCCAAGGCGTTGGAAATGCGTTTTTTTGAAACTTTTCTTTATAAGTCTTCTGGTATACTGTCCCATGGTCCCATGCTTTGATGATCCAACTGCAGATCAGCGTCAGTGATGGGCCTTCGGAGTCTTCCTGTCGGCATCAGCTCGTGTGGTGCAGTAGGCCTACTCATCCACTGGGTGTACATTTTTTTTAACTGGCACTTGAAGGGCTTATTTATGCACACATCAAGTGGCTGGAGCATCGAAGTCATTCCACCTGGAATAATCACTTGTTCAGTCTTTGTTTCTGATAAAACTTTCTTAACGTCGTCAGTCGGATGGCCACGAAAACTATCGATACAAGCATCCCTGGGCGTTTTAATAATGCTTCAGGTCGCCGATTCCAAACGCGCTTTATCCAATCAAGCACTAACTCGTTGTCCATCAACCCTTTTTCTTGAGCTTTCATTTATCAAACCTGGTGGGAAACTTTCATTTTTTGGAAGGTTTTTCCGCTTCAAGATTACATAAGGAGGCAGTTTCTTTCCATTACACAAACACAGTAAGCATTACAGTGCACCGTTGTTTCTCGCAACCAGCTGTACGAATTTTTACAGTTTTGTCACCAACTTTATTTACTGTCGTATCCACAGGCATCTCGAAATAAACTGGAGTTTGATCCGCGTTGCCGATCTAGCATAGTGGATAATTGTTCAGTTTTCTTAACTGAATTACGTAACGCTGAAAACACAAGAGTTTATCAGTGTACGCCTCTGGTAAACGTTGAGATATCGTTGTTTTCCGTCGAACAGAAAGGTTACTTCTTTTAAAAACCTTTGAAGCCATCCCCTGCTTGCTTTAAACTCATTATGTTAATATTCAGCTCCTTCGCAGTCTTAATTGCTTCTATTTGGCACATTTCTGTGGAAACAACATAACCATATTGACGCTTATCATCCATAAAGCTTTACGACTTCTAGTTAGGATATTTTGCAGCTTTACCTCGAAAAGCTCTTTTCTTTAAAGGAGCTTCCGTTAATTTTTCTTTTTTCTTACGCCAGTCTCTGATACACGATTCCGGCACGTCGTATATTCGACCCGCTGCTCTATTTCCTATTACCTCTGCTTCGTTTATAATTTTTAACTTCTCTCCGGCAGTAAACGAATGCAATCTTTTCCCACATTCCATTGTAAAACGAAACAACACCTTGATAAATTAAAAGAACACAAAACACAAACGAAGATAAATTCTTTAAAATGATATGATACAATACGATATACCGTAGTAATTACGATTGCCGTAAATTCGATATTAAATAACGTAAATAACACAATAAACATTTGGTGAATACCGTAAAACACTTCAAAACACAGCTTACGTTTTCACAAACCGGTACAGAACGAACCGAATTTTAACAGTAGACTGTTAGAAACACTATGAAATGCTACCTGCTATTTTGCAGTGGAGGCTGAAAGTGTTGTGTGTGCAATGCTTTAGTCAAGGTCAATATCCGCCTGATGTACAGTACATAGTAGTGACTGAGGTTTGAATAGGAATTGCAGGAGCATAAGGTCAGTGACCACTCTGATGAAGACTGGCAAGAAGTTTCCTCGTGTAACACTCACACCCCATTTCTACGAAATATTTTTTGGTAAAAAAGGTGCGTGTGGTACACGCGAAAATACGGTACACTTAAAACGGGGTAACTAATTAGCTGCGGTAGAGTTGGGAGCAACAAAAAATAGACTATGCTCACACTCGCAACTTGCAGTTCTTGTTGCCGATTAATGCATTTTATTGTTGTTTTTTTTTTTTGCGGTGGGACGTCGGATAATACGGAATGTCGGATAAGCGAAGGTCGGATAAACGAGACTCTACTGTATTAACATTATTGTCAAAACTTTAATACATAAACAAACCCAGCTTTGTGGGATGTCAAAATAATCTTTGAAAGAAAATATAAACAGTTGTGATAATATCTCATACATAGATAAGAAGACAGAAGAATAATAGCAATCAGAAGATATTTAGTCATTTTGAATTAAAATTCAAATATCATAACAATAGACTTAAATTATGAACAGCCAATGAGAGACAGACACTTGCCATAACAACCGAACGTTATTTATTATTATTCCATTAAAAACTGTTAGTTCATTATTGAAGCTCAAGACGAATAGACGCCAAACCGTAATCGACTCAATTTTAATTTAAAACAGTAAAAAAGTAATCAAAATTTATAACATGAAGAAACAAGAAGTCTGATGAGGAACTAGTCCATCCAACCGAAGCCACAGACCAGATTATTAAATTCCAAATTAATAATTTAGACCAACTTATCCGAAAAAGACCCCAGGCGTAATTAAATTCATAAATGATGGAAGATTGATGACCAAGAGGACACGACCTATTTCGAACTGAGTAACTCTTCACCCTAATTCAACAGATTTGATAAGTATTGCTGAATTACCCGAATGTATGGAATAAATTCTTATTAACTTTTTCTCACAACACTATTAACTCTCACTACGAACTGATAATCAAATTTCTTTCAAGGATTAATTAAAAATAAAACACTAAACTTGTATGAAACCAGAAAATAACCTGGGTAAAAATTACTAACTTTTAACACACACTTTTTAAAACTTCAGGAACGAATTGTAATTAAACCTTATAGTACATAAGTACCATCAATGTAAGGTAGTGTACTTTATTGTAATTATATTGTTACGACAGTCTACTCGATCGTCGTAGGTACAGTGGAAACAAAATAAGTACAAGACACCAATTAAGTCACTAATCACACCTTTAATTGTTATAGTAAAACAGCTCGTAATTAACAACACAGTGTCTACAACAAATCAAATGAAATTGTTCATACGCAATAAAATGTCCACTAATATTAAAACTCAACTGTATTACAATTATACCGTCCGAATATAAAACGCAACACTTCACTAATAACTACTTGAACGTACACCGTAATAACTCGAACCGCTCTGTAAATATATCGCACTAATACTCTCGAACCGCACAGTCAAAAATCTCGCATTGAACTGAAAACTAAGGCCGCGACGCGATGTATTTATAGTTACGCTCACACACCAGGAGCTTCCAAACTGCGTCTTATCTCTCGCGAACTACGTAAATTGCTACGGCCTTGACACAGTCCGAGCGCCCGAGCGGAGCCTGGCACAGTCGAGAAAATTCTCGCAAAATGCGTTTAGTAGCACGTACACCACACGCTTACGTCGAGATCTTTCTGGCGCATTCGATAAACGCGTAGATTGTTCTGTGCTGTCGTAGCACTATCAATATTTTTTCGTAACCAAAAGAACCCAGATTTATTGAACAAAAGAAAAATAAACATTTGTCGACGCCATGTCTAAATAAAATCGTTCTGAATCAGCTTTCGCCAACCTTGGGAAATAATTGTCTTTTTATTGCCGGAGCAACTTTGTTTAAAAAACATATATAATTTTGTATAATATTGAAGAACAGATAATTTCAAGTAAATAAACTAGTACAGAGTTGTAACCACTGTTCTTTATTTCATAGTAAATTGCATTATATGATTTGTCTACTTTAGCGACGAGCGAAAGTGACAGTAAGCGCTAGACGTCGGAAACTCGGTGAACTACCAGTGAGATTAACAAGCCCGCCAATAGCGTGGGTAATTCGAATCCACCATACCGTCTAGAACGACCGCTCGATAGTCATATTTTTTTAATTGTTTTCAGTTTAAACAATTTGATGCCACCCGGGAATTACAATCACATATTAAAGGACAGGTAAGGTTCACACTCGCGAGTACTGGTAATTCATGAGATCGCGACGGACATCGTCAGTATAAATGTAAAGTAACGACTACAACGTGTGAGGCGAACACACTATTACAAAGACGACAGAGTCGTCTCGTTACAAATTGACGTCCACAACGTGAGGCTTTAAAAGAGGCATATGGATTGTCTCGTTACAAATTGGCGACCAACTAGTGTGGCTAGAATTAAAGACTAGCGGCGGTTACGAGAAATTATGAAACACTCCATGATCACCAGGGGAAAATCTAAGAAAAGGACTAAGGATACCGACGAAGAAGAAATGGAAATGATCGAAGAGGATGCCCAAGGGGACCAACCAGAAAACTCAATTCAAGACAGGGAAAAGGAACAACAGGAGGGGGACAAGGAAGAAGTTAAGAGGAGACCCTAACATACTAAAATTAATGGAACTAATGAATAGTATGAATGACAATTTTAAGAAGCAGAAAGAAGAAACTATTGGAAAAATAGACCAAATGGAGGGGAAAATAAATGAAAAGATAGACAAAAGTAATGAAAAAATATACAAAATGGAGGAGAAAATAAATGAAAATTCAAGGAGACAAAATGAGATTTTAAGGGAAGATATTGAGACACTGAACAACAAAATTGTTCGCGACGGACATTGTCAGCATAAACGTAAAGTAACGACTACAACGTGTGAGGCGAACACACGAAACACACTATTACAAAGACGACAGAGTCGTCTTGTTACAAATTGATGTCCACAATGTGTGGCTTTAAAAGAGGCATACGGATCATCTCGTTACAATATATAGACTCATTCTGATTCTGGCTTTGAGACATGGGCATAATAGGAATTTGACTGTGGAAGTGAAGTATATGAGAAGAATCTAGCAGGTCACAAAGAATGACACAATGGGAAACATTGACATAAGAAGAGAATCAGGTGTCATACCCTACAGCCTAGAGGAAACCTAGGATGTATACCCTAATTTCATAGAGGAAAGACAGTTGAGTTGGTGGGGCCACTAACAATGTACGGAAGAAGAAAGACTGTGAAAAGAATCTGGGAATCAAAAGCTGCAAAAACAAGAAAAGAGGAAAACCAGGAATACTAACTAATTGCAAAAATTTTAGAAATGAAAGCTGTAGAAGTGAAGATGTTGGTGAGCAAAAAGAAAAAGTAAGAAGTTTGAAATCCAATGTAATATGTATTATGTGTAGAGCATATGTATTGTAAGGTATTGATTGAAATTAATGTAATGTATCCTCCATTATTGTGTGGTGTACTAGGATTATTGATAATACATACACAGTAAGCAATCAAGAGAAACACATCTGAGGGGATACTGATGAAAAACCAAATTAATGATAATGAAATACAGATGATAGTAGGTATAAAGGTATCAGGAGACATAACTGATGAGGGACAACACATGGTTTGGCCATCTCGTAAGATAGTCTGTAGGTTACCAAGGATAGCCTGAAAACTTAGAACAATGGAAAATGTAAAACAGGCCTAGAAAGTTCTGCAATAATGATGCAGCTGGAAATCTTAAGAGAATGGCAAGATGCGTCTGAATACAAATTGAACAAGATACACTGCAACACTTCAACAGACATAGCCACATTTTAGGAAGTTGTGTAAATTTCTAACCATTTGTTAAAATTTGTAAAATGTTATGTAAATGTTTGTATATTTAGTATTTGGTGTATTGTGCATTATTGTACCCACATACTGGTACTATAGACATAAAATAAATAACTAAAACCTAGACAAATTTACAAGAGAATGTTTTTTGAGGCAAATTTGAAAAACATTATATCTTTCAAAAGATTTCGGATGTAAAAAGTTTAATTTTTTTAATAAAATTTTGTAGGTATATGATAAATGATGATAGGGAATATGATAATATAATAGGTAGGTAAAATGTGAATATGATGTGGGAATACTGATTCCATTTGGCATGTGTTTGGTACTTTTTGTTGTTGTATGTAATATGTATAACGCCACGCACATTTATGCAACATAATACTAGTTTTACATACTAAATTACTATTTTGGTTTGTTTTATCTCTTTACAAATTAAAACTTTGGACAGAAAAGAAAAAATGCCAATCATCAGAGCATGTATAGATTAAAAGTTATATAATAGATTAAATAATTTTTAAGATTAGTGGTAAATAAATAGTAAAGCTTGATTGCCAAAGCAATTAAAATATGATCCACAAATCGCTAATAAAATTTTGTAAATCAACTTTTTTGTGTAACTTTGCAAGGGAACTCTTATCATGTTGTTTACAGTTTTTTTTAGTGGGATAAAAAGAAATATCAAATACATGGTATAATTATAACGATTTGATGACCTTTAATCCTACATGAACAGTAGTAGTTTATTTTCTGTTGATAAACACCACATTTACTAAGAATACAGTAGCAGAAGCAACTTAGTTTTTAACATAGCATTACTGTGTGAGTGTTTTTTTTTAATATGGCAGTGCTATTGAAAAATTCCAAGCATAGTCTAAAGTACTTTAAAATTTTCAATAAAACTATTTATAATCATATTAGATTATTATCTAGTCAAAAGTACCTGATTGATGATCCGAAGTATTCATTTCTCAGAGAGCTTGGATTAGAGAAGGTTAATATCGGAGTTTACAATGGAAAGTGGAGTGCAAATGGCAAGGTAGGCACAATTTTATTTTAGATTTTAAACAAAATACTTTAACACAAAACTACTACATTTGTTAAAGTACTTTAGCACAAAGTAATATTAAATTGCAACTTGAAATTAAGAAGTTTCTTCTTGTTATAAATAGTGTCTTACTGTTATATCACAAATAGCACAAAAATAATTTTTGTTCAAATAAAATCTGTATACAAATATTAAGTTATTTTGGGTTACAAGTTTTGCAGACTTATCTGTGTACCTTCAGACAGTGAATATATCAAAATCAAAATATATTTTGTTTTTTATTTTAAATTGATTATTTATTCATACATACAGCTCCCCGTGATGCAAATATAACCCTGAGAAACATGTTAGGCAAAGTACTTTTATATTTGCAAATAAAACTAATTATTTTTACAATAAGTCTAAAATTAATTGGTGTGTATGACCAGTGGGCATGGAAACTGGCTACTATCCTAGAGGTCCTATATGTTCAGGTGCACCATAAAATCAAGGTGCATTATCTTCAGGTCAGCAAAGCCTGTGAAAATGAGTACCTGGAAAAACAAAAAATCCTTGGATAATAATGGGGAACTGAAATGCAGTGTTGCCCAGACTACCTCCCTTGTATGCTGAACAACTCACATAAGGCAGCCTACTCTGCCCTATCAGTACAAAAATGGAGTCATTATTATTATTTTATGTAAAATGAATTATAGGTTCTGTACAAAACAACATTTTAGTAAGCATGGAATTTTTATGAAATTGCACAGAGATCAAAATAATACAGGGATCTGTAGCCTTTGTAGTAAGGAAGTAAAACTTAGAAGTAAAATAATGCAAAAAAATTAATTAAAATAATTCTTATTCCTATTCTATGTGCATTTGTTACTTTATAATTTATACCATACTTTTTGATAGAATAATTTTGCAAATTAAAATAAAGTTAAATTAATATATCAAGTAATCTGATAGCATGATGTTAATACAATACGATATTTATTATTTTATACTGACCTACTACGGACCGTTTGGCAGCTTGGTAGCCAGGAGTCTTTACACTCACAAGAACAGATTCTGATCTCATTCCGTCAGACTACAAACTACCTGAATCACATTTATAAAAAAAAATAATGGTAATAATTACAAAAGTATAAGAGTTTTCTTGTCAAAAATCAGTAAACACATGAACATTTGAGATCACAGTATTACATGTCAGAAAAAGTGTATTCAACTAAATATCACTATAATATTGACGACTCGGAACACAAAGTTTTTTATAAGTAAAAACGTAAAGTTTTACCTTACAGCCTAAACCGGCTTTCACCTATAGAAGGCTTCATCAGAGGCTGTCGTTAGTAGCGCTGCTCGTCTTGTTGTTGGCGACGAGAAAGTGTTTCGAAAGATTGAAGCTGTGTGTGTGTGGTGAGATGTGTTCGAATAATGCGTGCGATTTGAATTGTGTCTGTTCGTTTAGGATGTCGTTTTTATTTGTTTTTGTGTGTTTGTATATTTCTAATTGTTCTAGAGTGTCTAGTTTTCGGCCTTTTGTGTGTATGTGTAGTATGTTCATGTTATTGTCGATGTTTTTATATGTGTGGTTTGCTTCAATGAGGTGGTTTGCAAAGGTAGATTCTGTAGTGGTGTGGAGTGCTTTTGTGTGTTCAATGTATCTCTGTTTGAAGCTACGTCCTGTCTGGCCTATGTAGAATTTACTGCAATTTGAACAATTTAGTTTATATACACCGGGTAGATCGAATTTGTTTTGTGCTTTGGGCATGCGTTTTGATAGTGTGTGTTCTGTTTTGTTAGTAGTTTTGTAAGCGATTCTGTATCCTGCTTTTTTGAATTTGTGGGCAATTTTTTCTGTTTGTTTGTTGATGTATGTTAGTGTTATGAATTTGTTGTTTTCTGTCTTTGTCTGTTGTTTGTTTTGTGTTTTGTGTAGGAGTTTACTGACTATTGTTCTGTCATAACCGTTAGATTCTGCTAGATATTTTATCGTGTTTAGTTCGTCTTTGTAGTCTATTTCATCTAAGGGGATGTTGTTAAGTCTATGTATCATGGTTCTAAAAGCAGCTAGTTTGTGTTGTATTGGGTGATTGGAGGTGTTGTGTATTAGTGTGTCAGTTATAGTTGGTTTTCTGTATATACTGAATTTGTGCCTGTGTTCTAGTTTTGTGATGGAGAGGTCTAAGAAGTTTATGGTATTGTTGTGTTCGTATTCGGCAGTATCCACCTCATTGAAGCAAACCACACATATAAAAACATCGACAATAACATGAACATACTACACGTACACACAAAAGGCCGAAAACTAGACACTCTAGAACAATTAGAAATATACAAACACACAAAAACAAATAAAAACGACATCCTAAACGAACAGACACAATTCAAATCGCACGCATTATTCGAACACATCTCACCACACACACACAGCTTCAATCTTTCGAAACACTTTCTCGTCGCCAACAACAAGACGAGCAGCGCTACTAACGACAGCCTCTGATAAAGCCTTCTATAGGTGAAAGCCGGTTTAGGCTGTAAGGTAAAACTTTACGTTTTTACTTATAAAAAAATTTGTGTTCCGAGTCGTCAATATTATAGTGATATTTAGTTAAGTAACGGACACGTCATGGACAACGAAATCCAAGAGTGTATTCAAATCGTCACCATCTACCGTCATTCCTTGGTCTTACTTTCTGTTTGCCCCATAAAAAACCCCACCCATCGTTAATTTGAGAATCCTACTCTTCTCCATTCAGTTGCTATGTCAAGGGCAACTTATTGTAAGAGTTTTTTTTTGTATCTCACTATATCTTAATTCTTTATCAGAAGGCCAAGTCTCAGCTGTGTGTGCAACTACCACATGTATAGGCTTTTTATACAATTTGATTCTGTAATTCTGAACCTATACATTGATGCAGTTCATAATTCATACACTTTCTGTCTTTATCTCTCCATTGTCCCTGTTGTCCAGCTGCAATTCCTATAAAGTATTATACTCAAGAACGAAAATTATAAAAACTTATTTTTGTATTAGATAAAATTGAATGGCAACTTCCTTAAGGTTTTTTTAAATACATATTTCTTAACCCATCAACTAACGTCATTGTAGTATACAAGCCTCTAACAGTGAGAATATAAATGTCCTGAGGCTTTCACAGGCGGCGTCAATGTTATTAAAATAGTTGTTTGCCAGCCCAAAGTTGTTGATTACTTTATTACAGCCATGTCTTCGTGGCCATCTTCAGTGCTTAAATCAGGCTACACACTGACACAGATGTCTCAGTCAGCGACCACAGTATACTGTGGTTAAGGCTAAGGTTAAGATCCTCAACAACTTTGGACCATGGCCTTACAGCCTGGCAAACAACAATTTTAATAACAGTGAGAATATAGTCCATATAATGTACATGAGATACACAGTTGTATCACTTACAAACAAAAATAATCATTTTTATAATTATTATGATGTATTAGAAAGAAACGTGACTCAAGCATTAACTTATTAAATATAAACTAAAAACTTTTATAATAACTTTACTAGTAAATAGACTAATAAATCTTTATACTTTACAAGGTGAATCAATCAATTTGTCCAGCTAATGGTCAAGTTATAGCAGAAGTGCAAGATGGTAGTTTAGGAGACTATGAAAAGTGCGTTTCTGCATCAAGGAAAGCATGGCAGGATTGGGTAGAAATACCAGCACCGAAAAGAGGAGAAATTGTACGTCAGATTGGTGAAGCTTTACGAGCTAAACTTGTTCCTTTAGGAAAGCTTGTCTCACTAGAAATGGGTGAGATTTTTTTACAATATTTGTTTTTGTTATACAAACAAATGTGTTCTAATTAGACTGTTTTTGAGAGACAAATTGTTTATTTCTGTATTTTAATTGTTTATTGTTAATAATTCTTTTTTTAATTGTTAATAACTGTAACTGTTTTTAATTGTTTATTGTTGATAGTTGGCTATTGTTGTTTATTCACATCATACATAAGTAGTAATACGTGTCGTGGACATGAAAAGAGAATTCATGTTTTTTAGTTCAGCATACTTTTTAAAATTCAAGTAAATGTAAGTATTACATTAGAGTTTCAAAATTTACTTTGATTGTCAAAGTAAATATTGCAGGATATATTCTATAAAAATGTGCTTTGGGAGAAGAAGAGGTAAATTTTTTTGTTACAACATGCCTTCATGGCACAAAACACAAAAATTAAAAAAAACCACACATGTGAAAGTGTCTATTCCTAAAAGTGGCTGACATTTATAGTCCAATCTGAGAAATCCTAAACAAAAAATTGTTAACCATTTTGTATTAGCGGATTTTGTTGATTATTGGAACACCATTTTCTGTATTAAATATTTATGTAACTTATTATACTACAGTACTACATAGTGGTATACGGCTGAAATGTAGTATGACCAATACACTGGCTACAGATAGGATATAAACATAGACTCTGTGTCTACTGGATTTAAACATAAACATTATACTTTCAAATGGTGTTGTCGCAGCCCAGACTTCCACATTGAACTACAGATTGCGCACAGTGGGCTACCTTGAGAGAAGCAGATTGTTTTGACAGTTGAGGTATGTTGCAAATTGCAAACAAGCCAAGAACATTACTTGGGCTAACATTCATAGTATTAACATGCTGTGTCAAGAAAGTCAATAAAAATCTACGTCTAAAGCGCAATTTACTGAAAGTGTAAAAAAGATCCAGTTTTTACTTCCATGTTCCTTAAGGAAATGGAAGTATGGTGATGGCAAAAAAAATCGTGTTCGAGATTATTGCAGATTCTGATTGTACTACACTCAAAACATGAAAAAAAGTCATTTTACTTCCATATTCCTTAAGGAATGGAAGTATGGTGATGGCAAAAAAAATCGTGTTCGAGATTATTGCAGATTCTGATTCTACTACACTCAAAACATGAAAAAAAGTCGTTTTCCGAAAAGTGTCTGTGTGTGTGTCTGTCTGTCTGTGTGTGTGTGTGTCTGTAGATTTTTTTCTATGGCAAACGATAACTGCCGCAAATTCAAACAATCAAATAATTTTTTGCATGCAGCCCTGATTTGCAGAGTACTCGCGACCTATTGTTTTTGGTGAAGATCGGTTGAGGGAAAGGGGTAGTTTACCTGCAACGGTTTTTTTTTAGCAAGGGTAATTTTGTTTGTTTGGCAAACGATAACAGCCGCAAATTCAAACAGAATCAAATAATGTTTTGCATACAGCCCCGATTTGTAGAGTACTCAAGACCTATTGTTTTTGGTGAAGATCGGTTAACGGAAAGGGGTAGTTTACCTGTAACGTTTTATGTTTTAACAAGGGTATTTCCTATGGCAAACGATAACAGCCGCAAATTCAAACAGAATCAAAAGATTATTTGCATACAGCCCTAAATTGTAGAGTACTCAAGACCTATTGTTTTTGGTGAAGATCGGTTAAGGGGAAGGGGTAGTTTACCTGCAACGTTTTTTTAACAAGGGTATTTTATATGGCAAACGATAACAGCCGCAAATTCAAACAGAATCAAATAATGTTTTGCATACAGCCCCGATTTGTAGAGTACCCAAGACCTATTGTTTTTGGTGAAGATCGGTTAAGGGAAAGGGGTAGTTTACCTGTAACGTTTTATGTTTTAACAAGGGTATTTCCTATGGCAAACGATAACAGCCGCAAATTCAAACAGAATCAAAAGATTATTTGCATACAGCCCTAAATTGTAGAGTTCTCAAGACCTATTGTTTTTGGTGAAGATCGGTTGAGGGAAAGGGGTAGTTTACCTGCAACGTTTTTTTAACAAGGGTATTTTCTATGGCAAACGATAACAGCCGCAAATTCAAACAGAATCAAATAATGTTTTGCATACAGCCCTGATTTGTAGAGTACTCAAGACCTATTGTTTTTGGTGAAGATCGGTTAAGGGGAAGGGGTAGTTTACCTGCAACGTTTTTTTATCAAGCGTATTTTCTATGGCAAACGATAACAGCCGCAAATTCAAACAGAATCAAATAATTTTTTGCATACGTCCCTGAATTGTAGAGGTCTCAATGACTTTCGATTTTGGTGAAGATCGGTTAAGGGGAAGGGGTAGTTTACATGCAACCTTTTACGTTTTAACAAGTGTAAAGTACTTGAAAATTTATTTAAACTTTTTGAAACAATGGTAATTGTTAAAAATAAAATAATTTTGTTGCCAGGCAATAAAATTATAATTTTTTCATTTTAATGTAATATAATATTTTTCATTTAATACAGCAATAAAAAGGCAGGTAAGACACAGCCTGGCTGTTTGGCTGAAAATGATTTTAAATATAAATCTTAGAATAAGGAAGTCATGTATGGTTCTCCATACCGGTATTTTCAAAAAGTGTCTGTGTGTGTGTCTATCTGTCTGTCTTAGATTTTTTTTCTATGGCAAACGATAACAGCCGCAAATTCAAACAGAATCAAATAATTTTTTGCGTGCAGCCCTGATTTGTAGAGTACTCAAGATCTATTGTTTTTGGTGAAGTTCGGTTAAGGGAAAGGGGTAGTTTACCTGCAACAGTTTTTTTTTAATCAAGGGTAATTTTTTTCTATGTCAAACGATAACAGCCGCAAATTCAAACAGAATCTACTACTCTTTTGCATACAGCCCTGAATTGTAGAGTTCTCAAGACCTGTTGTTTTTGGTGAAGATCGGTTAAGGGAAAGAGGTAGTTTACCTGCAACGTTTTATGTTTTAAAAAGGGTATTTTGTATGGCAAACGATAACAGCCGCAAATTCAAACAGAATCAAATAAGTTTTTGCATACAGCCCTGATTTGTAGAGTACTCAAGACCTATTGTTTTCGGAGAAGATCGGTTAAGGGAAAGGGGTAGTTTACCTGCAGCGTTTTTTATCAAGGGTAATTTTTACTTCCATATTCCTTAAGGAATGGAAGTATGGTGATGGCAAAAAAAATCGTGTTCGAGATTATTGCAGATTCTGATTCTACTACACTCAAAACATGAAAAAAAGTCGTTTTCCGAAAAGTGTCTGTGTGTCTGTCTGTGTGTCTGTCTGTCTGTCTGTCTGTCTGTCTGTAGATTTTTTTTCTATGGCAAACGATAACTGCCGCAAATTCAAACAGAATCAAATAATTTTTTGCATACAGCCCTGATTTGTAGAGTACTCGCGACCTATTGTTTTTGGTGAAGATCGGTTGAGGGAAAGGGGTAGTTTACCTGCAACGGTTTTTTTTTAGCAAGGGAAATTTTGTTTGTTTGGCAAACGATAACAGCCGCAAATTCAAACAGAATCAAATAATGTTTCGCATACAGCCCTGAATTGTAGAGTTCTCAAGACCTATTGTTTTTGGTGAAGATCGGTTAAGGGAAAGGGGTAGTTTACCTGTAACGTTTTATGTTTTAACAAGGGTATTTCCTATGGCAAACGATAACAGCCGCAAATTCAAACAGAATGAAAAGATTATTTGCATACAGCCCTAAATTGTAGAGTTCTCAATACCTTTTGTTTTTGGTGAAGATCGGTTAAGGGAAAGGGGTAGTTTACCTACAACGTTTTTCTAACAAGGGTATTTTCTATGGCAAACGATAACAGCCGCAAATTCAAACAGAATCAAATAATTTTCTGCATACAGCCCTGATTTGTAGAGTACTCAAGACCTATTGTTTTTGGTGAAGATCGGTTGAGGGGAAGGGGTAGTTTACCAGCAACGTTTTTTATCATGCGTATTTTCTATGGCAAACGACAACTGCCGCAAATTCAAACAGAATCAAATAATTTTTTGCATACAGCCCTGATTTGTAGAGTACTCGCGACGTATTGTTTTTGGTGAAGATCGGTTGAGGGGAAGGGGTAGTTTACCTGCAACGGTTTTTTTTATCAAGGGAAATTTTTTTTTTTTTTGGCAAACGATAACAGCCGCAAATTCAAACAGAATCAAATAATGTTTCGCATACAGCCCTGAATTGTAGATTTCTCAAGACCTATTGTTTTTGGTGAAGATCGGTTGAGGGAAAGGGGTAGTTTATCTGCAACGTTTTTTTAACAAGGGTATTTTATATGGCAAACGATAACAGCCGCAAATTCAAACAGAATCAAATAATGTTTTGCATACAGTCCTGATTTGTAGAGTACTCAAGACCTGTTGTTTTAGGTGAAGATCGGTTAAGGGGAAGGGGTAGTTTACCTGCAACCTTTTACGTTTTATTTTCTATGGCAAACGATAACAGCCGCAAATTCAAACAGAATCAAATAATGTTTTGCATACAGCCCTGATTTGTAGAGTACTCAAGACCTATTGTTTTTGGTGAAGATCGGTTAAGGGGAAGGGGTAGTTTACCTGCAACGTTTTTTTATCAAGCGTATTTTCTATGGCAAACGATAACAGCCGCAAATTCAAACAGAATCAAATAATTTTTTGCATACGTCCCTGAATTGTAGAGGTCTCAATGACTTTCGATTTTGGTGAAGATCGGTTAAGGGGAAGGGGTAGTTTACCTGCAACCTTTTACGTTTTAACAAGAGTAAAGTACTTGAAAATTTATTTAAACTTTTTGAAACAATGGTAATTGTTAAAAATAAAATAATTTTGTTGCCAGGCAATAAAATTATAATTTTTTCATTTTAATGTAATATAATATTTTTCATTTAATACAGCAATAAAAAGGCAGGTAAGACACAGCCTGGCTGTTTGGCTGAAAATGATTTTAAATATAAATCTTAGAATAAGGAAGTCATGTATGGTTCTCCATACCGATATTACTTCCATATTCCTTAAGGAATGGAAGTATGGTGATGGCAAAAAAAATCGTGTTCGAGATTATTGCAGATTCTGATTCTACTACACTCAAAACATGAAAAAAAGTCGTTTTCCGAAAAGTGTCTGTGTGTGTGTCTGTGTGTCTGTCTGTCTGTAGATTTTTTTTCTATGGCAAACGATAACTGCCGCAAATTCGAACAGAATCAAATAATTTTTTGCATACAGTCCGGTTTTGCAGAGTTCTCGCGACCTATTGTTTTTGGTGAAGATCGGTTGAGGGAAAGGGGTAGTTTACCTGCAACAGTTTTTTTTTAGCAAGGGTAATTTTGTTTGTTTGGCAAACGATAACAGCCGCAAATTCAAACAGAATCAAATAATGTTTCGCATACAGCCCTGAATTGTAGAGTTCTCAAGACCTATTGTTTTTGGTGAAGATCGGTTAAGGGAAAGGGGTAGTTTACCTGTAACGTTTTATGTTTTAACAAGGGTATTTCCTATGGCAAACGATAACAGCCGCAAATTCAAACACAATGAAAAGATTATTTGCATACAGCCCTAAATTGTAGAGTTCTCAATACCTTTTGTTTTTGGTGAAGATCGGTTAAGGGAAAGGGGTAGTTTACCTACAACGTTTTTCTAACAAGGGTATTTTCTATGGCAAACGATAACAGCCGCAAATTCAAACAGAATCAAATAATTTTCTGCATACAGCCCTGATTTGTAGAGTACTCAAGACCTATTGTTTTTGGTGAAGATCGGTTGAGGGGAAGGGGTAGTTTACCAGCAACGTTTTTTATCATGCGTATTTTCTATGGCAAACGACAACTGCCGCAAATTCAAACAGAATCAAATAATTTTTTGCATACAGTCCTGATTTGTAGAGTACTCGCGACCTATTGTTTTTGGTGAAGATCGGTTGAGGGGAAGGGGTAGTTTACCTGCAACGGTTTTTTTTATCAAGGGAAATTTTTTTTTTTTGGCAAACGACAACAGCCGCAAATTCAAACAGAATCAAATAATGTTTCGCATACAGCCCTGAATTGTAGATTTCTCAAGACCTATTGTTTTTGGTGAAGATCGGTTGAGGGAAAGGGGTAGTTTACCTGCAACGTTTTTTTAACAAGGGTATTTTCTATGGCAAACGATAACAGCCGCAAATTCAAACAGAATCAAATAATGTTTTGCATACAGCCCTGATTTGTAGAGTACTCAAGACCTATTGTTTTTGGTGAATATCGGTTAAGGGGAAGGGGTAGTTTACCTGCAACGTTTTTTTATCAAGCGTATTTTCTATGGCAAACGATAACAGCCGCAAATTCAAACAGAATGAAATAATTTTTTGCATACGTCCCTGAATTGTAGAGGTCTCAATGACTTTCGATTTTGGTGAAGATCGGTTAAGGGGAAGGGGTAGTTTACCTGCAACCTTTTACGTTTTAACAAGAGTAAAGTACTTGAAAATTTATTTAAACTTTTTGAAACAATGGTAATTGTTAAAAATAAAATAATTTTGTTGCCAGGCAATAAAATTATAATTTTTTCATTTTAATGTAATATAATATTTTTCATTTAATACAGCAATAAAAAGGCAGGTAAGACACAGCCTGGTTGTTTGGCTGAAAATGATTTTAAATATAAATCTTAGAATATGGAAGTCATGTATGGTTCTCCATACCGATATTTTACTTCCGTATTCCTTAAGGAATGGAAGTATGGTGATGGCAAAAAAAAATCGTGTTCGAGATTAATGCAGATTCTGATTCTACTACACTCAAAACATGAAAAAAAGTCGTTTTCCGAAAAGTGTCTGTGTGTCTGCTGTGTGTCTGTGTGTCTGCTGTGTGTCTGTGTGTCTGTCTGTCTGTAGATTTTTTTTCTATGGCAAACGATAACTGCCGCAAATTCAAACAGAATCAAATAATTTTTTGCATGCAGCCCGGATTTGCAGAGTACTCGCGACCTATTGTTTTTGGTGAAGATCGGTTGAGGGAAAGGGGTAGTTTACCTGCAACGGTTTTTTTTTAGCAAGGGTAATTTTGTTTGTTTGGCAAACGATAACAGCCGCAAATTCAAACAGAATCAAATAATGTTTCGCATACAGCCCTGAATTGTAGAGTTCTCAAGATCTGTTGATTTTGGTGAAGATTGGTTAAGGGAAAGGGGTAGTTTACCTGTAACGTTTTATGTTTTAACAAGGGTATTTCCTATGGCAAACGATAACAGCCGCAAATTCAAACAGAATCAAAAGATTATTTGCATACAGCCCTAAATTGTAGAGTTCTCAAGACCTATTGTTTTTGGTGAAGTTCGGTTGAGGGAAAGGGGTAGTTTACCTGCAACGTTTTTTTAACAAGGGTACTTTCTATGGCAAACGATAACAGCCGCAAATTCAAACAGAATCAAATAATGTTTTGCATGCAGCCCTGATTTGTAGAGTACTCAAGACCTATTGTTTTTGGTGAAGATCGGTTAAGGGAAAGGGGTAGTTTACCTGTAACGTTTTATGTTTTAACAAGGGTATTTCCTATGGCAAACGATAACAGCCGCAAATTCAAACAGAATCAAAAGATTATTTGCATACAGCCCTAAATTGTAGAGTTCTAAAGACCTATTGTTTTTGGTGAAGATCGGTTGAGGGAAAGGGGTAGTTTACCTGCAACGTTTTTTTAACAAGGGTATTTTCTATGGCAAACGATAACAGCCGCAAATTCAAACAGAATCAAATAAAGTTTTGCATACAGTCCTGATTTGTAGAGTACTCAAGACCTATTGTTTTTGGTGAAGATCGGTTAAGGGGAAGGGGTAGTTTACCTGCAACGTTTTTTTATCAAGCGTATTTTCTATGGCAAACGATAACAGCCGCAAATTCAAACAGAATCAAATAATTTTTTGCATACGTCCCTCAATTGTAGAGGTCTCAAGGACTTTCGATTTTGGTGAAGATCGGTTAAGGGGAAGGGGTAGTTTACCTGCAACCTTTTACGTTTTAACAAGAGTAAAGTACTTGAAAATTTATTTAAACTTTTTCAAACAATGGTTGGTTTATTGCCAAGCAATAAAATTAAAATTTTTTCATTTTAATGTAAATCATGTATAAGAGAAAATATATCGCGCTTGGCAGGCGATATTAAGATTTAAATATAAATCTTAGACTATGGAAGTCATGTATGGTTCTCCATACCGATATTTTTTTGGCAAACGATAACAGCCGCAAATTCAAACAGAATCAAATAATGTTTTGCATACAGCCCTGAATTGTAGAGTTCTCAAGACCTTTTGGTTTTGGTGAAGATCGGTTAAGGGAATAGGGTAGTTTACCTGCAACCTTTTACGTTTTAACAACAGTAAAGTACTTGAAAATTCATTTAAACTTTTTCAAACAATGGTAATTGTTAAAAATAAAATAATTTTGTTGCCAGGCAATAACATACATACATCCTCGGCGCTACAGCCCAGTCCGGGCCCTGGCCTCCAAAAGAAATCTTCCCCACTGGTCTCTACTCCCAGCCAATGTCCACCAGTTTGCTGCACCCAGCCTCACTGCCTCCTTACCAACCTGGTCCAGCCATCTTGTACGCGGTCTTCCCCTCCTTCTCCTTCCCATCGGCAAATAATTCATCACTCTTTTTGGGATTCTATCCTCCGCCATTCTCTGCACATGACCAGCCCAACGCAATCTGTTAATTTGTATGAGTTGCACGATCGGAAGATCTTTAAACCTTTCGTACAACTCTCGATTATGCAGTCGCCTCCAAATGTTGTTTTCCCTCACAGGGCCATAGATTCTCCTCAGTACCCTCCTCTCAAAAACGGATAGTCTCTGCTCATCTAGTTTTTTTAACACCCAGCATTCCGAGCCGTACATCAGGACTGGTCTAATCAAGGTCTTGTATAGGGAGGCTTTTGTATCTTTAGTTATTAATTTTGATTTAAAATGTTTCACCAGTCCGTAGTAACACCTATTAGCAGATAATATTCGTCTTTCAATATCTCTAGAGGAGTCATTTCCAGAGTCCACATATGACCCGAGATATGGAAAACCCTGAACCTTTTCAAATTCATAATCGTTAATGCGCAGGGACAGGGTACGAGTATTGGCACCTACAACCATATATTTGGTTTTGCTTTGGTTTATAACCAAGCCCATAGCCTTAGCGGACAACTCCAGTTCCTGAAAGGCTTCCTTTAAGCCAGATTCAGACCTACTTATGACGTCAATGTCATCGGCATAGGCCAGAAGCTGTACCTCCTTGTGAAATATGTGTCCACTAGTTTGAATTCCTGAATCCCTGATGACCTTTTCTAGAGCTATGTTGAACAACAGACATGCTAAGGCATCTCCTTGTTTCAACCCATTCAATGTTTTTAAGGAGTTAGATAGATTTGATTGTATTCTGATTTGGCACTTAGAATTGGACATAACTACTCCAACCATACGCACCAACTTAGATGGTATATGCAACTCCTTCATAGCTCTATATAGCATTTTCCGGTTGATTGAATCATATGCCGACTGGAAATCCACAAAGAGATGGTGAGTGGGCACTCCATATTCCAACGTTTTTGTTGCCAGGCAATAAAATTATAATTTTTTCATTTTAGTGTAAATCATGTATGAGTGAAAATATATTGTTCGTGGCAGGCAAGCATATCTCAATTATGTAATGTTTACGTTTCCATTTTATTATTATGGTTACTGCAATAAAAACGCAGGGAACACACACACACACACACACACACACAAAATTCATGTTATTTCTGGCCTCACTCGTGTTTAAATTTCTTATATTTCCACGCTTTTTAAATGGAAGTGCCGAAACCCACACCAACATAACTCGTGCAAGCCAAAAATTGTCCAGCGTGGATAGCGATTTGCTTCCTGTGGATCGCTGGGCAGTGTAACTGCACGTGTTTACAGAGGAACGATTCATAGACAGAATTTTCGTCTTTAGGGAATGAACCCTCTGCAAGATGCTGATGGTCCATGAGTGACTTCGGAGCGCTCCTTCTTTTCTGCGTGTTTGTTCTGTGAAACGTACACTGTAGATTCGCAGCTTTACTCTAAGCAACGCTCAATAGGAAATGTTGAAAATTTTTGTCCCTCATACACACTAAACCTGCTCTGATGTTTTAATTACGGACATCATAATATTAAAACTTTGGAAACTTGAGCACTACTTAATGGAGATCAAACATTAACTTATACAAGCCATTAATTTTATGCATATTTTTTATATATATGTGTACAACGTTATCGGCAACAAAGAAGTAGTTTTTGTTAAAATTCCTTCCCGGGATGTTTGGCCGTAGTCCAATGTTTTCTACAAAACCAGACGTTTCGGCAATGCCATCAACTTCCATCATCAGTGAAAATCGAGTGGGATAACGTGAGGTGGTATACGTTAGTGACCACAGTACGTGGTTAAGGCTGAAGCAGTAAGTAGAAAGAGTTTCTATGGTAATACTTCATTTCGAAAATGATTTTAAATATAAATCTTAGAACATGGAAGTTATGTGTGGTTCTCCATACCGATATTTTAACACTAGTTGGGCCTGCATCCATGTCTCTTCTCATTTGGTACCAGTTTTTTTCAAGGTGGGCTGTTGTGAAGCATCACACAAGACTTTTTTGCAAGGCCATGTTTCTCAACAGGGGGTCAAGAGATACTGTGTCCTTGGACTCACACAACAAGGCCTTTTAATTTAAGTCCTAGTCCCAGCAATAGCTTTATATTACCTTATTTTATTTTTTTCTTATGCTATGCATAATAAAATGTTCATTGTTTTTTTTTTTTTTACTTTTTGTTCTTCTTCTTCTTTCTATGGCACTACAGCCCTTGTTGGGCCCTGGCCTCCTTCAATTTTTCCCCCCATTCTCCTCTGTTAGCAGCCATCCTCCTCCAGGAACGCACTTTTAATATCTCTCTTGCATCCTCATCCACCGCATCCTCCCATCTTCTCCTTGGTCTTCCCACTGGTCTTTTTCCATGGATTCTGGTATACAATAATGTGGTATCCTTTCTTCTCCCATCCTGGCTACATGACCAGCCCACCTTAGATACTGTAGTTTTATGTACCGTGTTAACGGTGGTTCTTTATACATTTGATACAATTCATAGTTATACCTTATTCTCCAGCCATGTACGTCATTAACTGGTCCCATGATTCTTCATAATATTTTTCTTTCAAAGGTATCGAGAGTGTTTGCTGCCTTGGAGTTCAGGATACACGTTTCGCAACCATATGTTAGGATGGGTCTTATTATTGATTTGTATATCCTTAGTTTTGTGTTTCTGTGGATGTCTTTGGATCTGAAGATACTTGATGTGGCGAAATACGCTTTATTGGCTTGGACTATCCGGTTTCGGATTTCGGCTTCTTCTGTGCCGTTTTTTTCTAATATGGTTCCCAAGTATTTAAAGTTGTCCACCTTTTCGATATTGTCGATTGTTCCGTAGTTTCTTTGTCTTCTAGTCTGCACTAATATTTTTGTTTTATCTATGTTGATTTTGAGGCCTATATTGCTAGCATTTTCTTTGAGTTCAGAATACGTTTCCTCTGCTGCATTTTTTGTCCTACACATTATATTGATGTCGTCCGCATAGGCTACTAATTGGACCGATTTGTTTGTCAGTACGTTGTTTCTTCCTACTGACAGTTTTCTGATCACATATTCTAAAGCTAGATTAAACAAGGTCGGGGCCAGCCCATCTCCCTGTTTTAACCCTCGATTGATTACAAATCCTTCTGCTTTGTGTCCTTGTATTCGTACCTGAGCTTCTGTATTAGTCATTGTCAAGTTTATCATCCTTACCTGTTTCACTGGTATGTCGAATTCGTATAAAATATTAGATAGTTTATCCCTATCTATCGAATCATAGGCTTGTCTAAAATCAACAAAAATATTATAGACGTCTATATCTTGTTCCCATGCTTTACTCAGAACTTGTCTGACTGTATATATTTGATCTATGGTGGATCTTCCTTTTCTGAAACTGGACTGGTATTCGCCGATAATCTCTTCAGCATATGGCTGTAATCTTTTATTGATGATGTATGTAAAAATTTTATATCCGGAGCATAGTAGAGAGATTCCTCTGTAGTTCTGGCATGATAGCTTGTCCCCTTTTTTATGTATAGGACATATGATGGTTTTCCTCCAATCATCAGGGATTTGTTCTGTACTCCATATAGTGAGTATTAAGGCATGCAATTGTTCACGAGTTTTTTCCCACCCCACTTAAGTAGTTCAGAGGGAATTTCGTCAATTCCTGGAGCTTTGTTATTTTTCTGTGCTTTAATTGCCTCTTGTATTTCCTGCATTGATGGTGGTGGTTCGTCATCGTGTTCATTTCCTCTTCTAGGCTCTTGTCTATTTCTGTCTTTTGTTTCGTCCGTTAGGAGCCTTTTGAAGTATGTTTTCCACGTTATCTTAATTTCTTCTATGTCACTGATTATTTCTCCATTTTGATTTTTGCATATATTTGTATTTGGTTTATATCCTTGTTTTAAATTTTTAATAAATTTATATGCATCTCGTGAGTTATTTTCTATAAAGTCTTTTTCCATTTTCAGTATTTTGTTATTCTCGAACTTTCTCTTTTTTTGTCTGCAAGTCTTATCTGCCAGCTTCCTTTTTATTCTGAACTCTTCTTTTCTTTCTCGTGTCCGTCTTATCATATATAATCTGTGTGCTTTGTTTCTTTCTCCAATTGCCCTTTTGCACTCTTCGTCAAACCATTGGTCCATTTCATTTCCTTTGTTTATTCCTAATATTTCTTTTGCCGCTGTTTTTGTAGTGTTTTTAATGTTTTCCCAGTGTGATTCTAATGTTGGGTTTTCCTTCTCTTGAAGTTTTTCGCTGATTTCTTTTTCAAGTTTATCCCGGATGTCTTGGTCTTTCAGTTTATCTATGTTTAATCTTTCTTTTCTCTCTGTTTTACTGCTTTTGTTCTGGTTAATTTTGCACCTGAAGATAGTTTGCACTAGCATATGATCTGAGTTACAGCATGCCCCTCTTCTGCTTCTTACATTTAATATACTTGTTGCTGCCCTTTTGTCTATCAGAACATGGTCTATCTGATTTCCTGTTTCTCCGTCTGGAGATATCCACGTTATTTTATGTATATCTCGGCGGGGGAAGTATGTTGAGCTAATGACCATATTTTTACTAGTCGCAAAGTCTATTAGAAGGTTGCCGTTCTCATTGGATTCGTCATGCAGGCTGTGTTTTCCAGTTGTTCCTATGTATTCTTCTTCTTTCCCGATTTTGGCGTTCATGTCTCCTATAATCATTTTTATGTCATTTCTAGGTGCTGAGTCATATACTTGTTCTAACTTTTGATAAAATTCTGTCTTTAAAATCTCATCTTGGTCTTCTGTGGGACAGTGCACATTTATTATTGTAAGATTGAAGAAATGAGTTTTTATTCTGATTTTGCACATCCTTTCATTGATTGGTGTAAAATCCTTTATATGTTGTTTTATTTGTTATCTATAATAAAGGCTACTCCAAATTCTTTTGTTCCACTATTTTTTCCACTTTGGAGTATAGTGTACCTCTTTGTGTCTCTTATTCCTTGTCCTAACCATCTTGTCTCTTGTATTGTGGCAATTCTAATTTTATATCTTTCGAGTTCATCACAGAGTTCTCTTTGTGCTCCGGGTTTACTTTTTGTTATGCAGAATAAACTAATAGTCATACACTTTTGTTGATGCTATAATAGTGTCGCCCTAAAAGTCTACAATCACTGTCTCAGTGCTCCAGACCTGAATTTCTTGCAGAATTGTTTGTAACATAGGTTTCTGTGTTCGAAAACATATGGTATTGTTCAGAACACACACAAAAACAACAGGGGCTAAATTAGTTTTTATTTGTCCTACCTGAGTCCACAAACTATGGATATAATATACCTACTTAGATTGGAACTGTTTCTTTAAGTGTCATGCAAAGCAATATCGATTTCTTGAAGGTAATATTATTTTATTTGTAAGGAAGAGGTAGAAAATGCTCTCTCTACATTGTACCTTTGCTTACTGGTGGTTTTGTAACAGCTTATATATGTTACTGGTTCCTAACCACTTTTGACTTTAACTCGGCCACATACCAGTTGCCGAGTTGTTTATTGTGTCTAATATGGGTATGGGATATTTGGAAGGCAGATATGAACTCTGAAATGATTTATAACTGTTCTCAATATGGACAAATTTTGGTATGTACACAATCTAGACTGTACGCAGTCAGGACACAGTTGTTCAAACATAATCTTTAATTAAGAAAGTAAGACATTTCAGATAATGTTGTTACTCCAATTTTCAAGGAAATAGTACTTCCTTGGGTATATTTATACTATTGCGTATGAACATCCATTTTATTTTACTTCACACTATCCAAATTTAAAATAATTTTAAACTTATTGTAGTAGCCATTTTGTACTGTTTAATTTTTTATTTATTTATTAATTATTAACCCAAGAATTTTATCTTTTACAAAACACAGGTATTTTTTTTATAAACAGAGTTTTCTTCAGAAAGTCATTTCATATTACTGGGAATTCTAGTAGCAGAATTTAGATTATGGGACTTTGACTGTATTATACACTTTCTTCCCTTCTCAGTTAGTCGTATAATGTGGTTACAAACTTTTGGACAAAATGCTTGATTTCTGTCACAACTATCTTTGTCATAAGATCCTGACATATATTTGTATCTTGCACCCCTGTGCTACTAACATTAGATGAATATATTCATACTGATATATTCATATGAATGGATTGTAAAAAGATCCACTTATTACAATTGCAACTTATTTAGTACCGGTTGTTTGAAATTTTCTCCTAACACCCAGTAAATTTTTCCGTATTTCAATTTGAATCATTCAAATTTCATTTTTAACACGCTGGAGTTGGCTTCAGTTGGGTATTTGAATTATTGGACAGTTGATCTATTTATGATTATCAGTGGTTGAGATGCTAACATCAAATTTAGACATCAAACATGTATTGTACTCAAACACAGAATGGTTCAAATTGTTTTTAAGAGCACTGCTTGTGGAAAAGGGATGGGATAGCAGTAAATATGCTATCCCACTTTTTTCTCACTTTTTAAAATTATGTCTGGATAAGTAACTAGACCTAATTTATTTTTCAAGTACTCTAATGACTGTTGTACAAACTGGCTACTAACTATTAGCAACAGTGTTGAACTTGGACAGTAAAACAAGACTGTTCGTTACCATGTTAACTCTTAGTTCCCAACAAGTTACATAACAAAATAATACATTTTCTTTTAGGAAAAATTTTGGCAGAAGGCATAGGAGAAGTGCAAGAGTATGTAGATATATGTGATTATGCAACTGGCCTGTCCCGTATGTTTTCCGGCTCCATCATACCATCTGAGCGGCCTGGTCATATGTTATTGGAACAATGGAACCCAGTGGGACTGGTTGGCGTTATTAGTGCTTTCAACTTTCCTATAGCTGTATATGGATGGAACAGTGCCATTGCTATGGTAGGTGATTTAAAAGTTAAATTACTATTTTTTACAAACAGAGTTATCACTGTTGCACACCACTATAGAAAAATTATAAAAAATACTATAAAATAAACACCATTATAAAAAGTTTTTTTTAAATTTCTGATCTGACGATGAGCTGAGAAACTTGAAAGCGCTAATCGGAATAATTTTTCTATAGTGGTGTGCAACAGTGATAATTTTGTTTGTGATTATAACCACTAGCACAACTTTCTTAATTATACTATTTTTTAACAAACATATTTATGATTTGGTAAGTGGGTATATCACATTGCCTCAACAGTGCTGTTTTTGAGTTTAACAAATGTTTTATTTTTGTTAACACTAAATGTTTTATCCATTCTGTTATAAGGCATCCTTAGCGGTTTAAAATGAGTCATATTTAAAACAAATTTAGCCCTTGTCTAAAACAATGAATTTATGCATTAGTGTTGACAAAACAAGTACATCAGTAACTAAAACAAACGTTAATATTATCAGCTGAATCAGCACAGTAAGGTTTGTTCTTTTCATGGTAGGGTAGACTAGTGTGTAATGCACTTGAGTCACTCATCAATTTTTGTGTGTCTTGAATTTGCTGTTGTCTAGTAATAAGTAGAATGATTTATGAATATATCCTCATGTTATAAGTGATTTGTAATAAATAATATTGCCGCTAATGAAGTTCAAATTTAATTCATCTACTTTATTCAAAATTTACATTAACACAGTCTTAAGTAGGTAGAAAAGACACTGTAAATGAGCATTTTAATAAGTGACGACTGTCTCTACATGCTTCTGTTTACGGATCATCAAGTTGTAGTGGCACTGTATGACTAGGAATGGAAATACATGATCCAAAAACTCCATGAAGAATACAGATCTTGGGGCCTTGAGAGAAATTTTGGAAAACTAAACAACTAAAGGCAAAGATAAAGGGGCCAATATGACAGTGGACTTGCACGTTATAAAAAATAGTGTTTTTGTAGATATCTTGGGGTGACATTATAAAAAGATGGCAGAAGTGATGAAGATATTAACTGCAAAATAAAACAATAAGTGATATGGTGATAGGCCAGTTGGATTCTGTGCTCTGGAATGGGAAAATAACCCACAAAACCAAAAACTTTTTATCTACTCTGAGATCTTAGAAATAATAGTCCACCTACGGCTTTGAAACTTGAAGATAAATCAAAGGGACTCCTGAAGGCTGCAAGCAATGTAAGTGGACTTGTGGAGAAAGTCTTGGTGATGTCCAGGCTCCAGTGCATTAGAAATGAGGATATCAGGAGCCAACCAAAAGTTGACAAGACAGCTTTAGATGCTATAAATACTACGCTTCTCCTATGGTAGAGACATGTGGAATGGATGCCTGACAATCATTGGTCCAAGAACTTGCTAGACTGGGTTTCATATAGATGACTGAAATTGGGTAGACCCAGGAGATCACAGAAGGAAGACATACTCAATGAGATAGGGAGAAGAGAATTGAAACATGATGATTGGTACAACAGAAGCCTCTGATATGCAAAATGCAAGAGACGGCACTAGCTGTAGAAGCACTAGCATTGGGCATGTGGTATCCTGTATACAGTGGTAAAATAAGATGTGCCGGTATATAAAAACTCACATATCTAATATAGTGGTACTTCAAATTTGAAATAACTACATTCATGGCTAAACAGTTCTTATAATGTTTTCAAATACATCATGTCAAAATCATACTTGTTTATCTTTATGATTCCTTAACTTTGTTAAAATAAAATTATCTATACTGTGTGCCAAAAAATGTGTATCAACAAATGGGTACCTCAGAGATCTGAGTAATTTAAATTTATAAATTTTATGAGAATAAATTTATTATTAATGATTAATGTATGTTAAGCGTTCCAGGAGTGTGGTGGGGAGGCCTGCTGTGGGTGTGTTGCTGCCGCTCGCGCAGTGTGCTGTGACGAATACGGATTATAAACAGTTAAACGCCTTTTCATTAACAATAGAACGAATTCTTGAACATTGTAAACAAGTTAAACATTTCGTTGTAAACAAGCATAAACGTGTAACATGTTCTTTAATAAACAAAGCTTGTATTCAGTTGCGTGAATCTAATTTCACCTGCCTTATTAAACAAATTTTTGGTGATCTGGACTAAACGTATTATTAAACGGACAGTTTTCATGTGATACGATACGAAACAGGTACATTAAAAGCTTAGTGAACTACGAAAAAGTGTTGCAGAACATATTTGTGGAAATAGTGTTATCAGTGAAAGGCCAAATGAAAGTTAAATTCCCAAATACCAGTGAAAGTGAAAGTGTAGAGGAGTTACAATTATTTAAGTGTTCAGTGTAAACGGAAAAAGGTAACAATTGTAAAGATACATATTAATACACACACATTAACGTAAAAATATAAATTATGAACAGAATCAATCCTTTGTGTAACGTTGTGCAACCACAAGGTTACATATAATTGAAGCACCCAGATGTGTGCCGCAACAACGTTAGTCACTGTTGATAACATCATGAACAAGTCATTCATTTCTTAGAACAATTTCAGCAACATTAGCAAAGTTCTCAATAACACTCTTGTACTGTACTCAACAATAGTGTAATCTGTTGATGAATTTTATAACATCGCCAAATTCAGATCATATTTGATAACTATAAGTATGTAAGAAATGCTAAAAAGTAATATATTTTAATAATTAAATAATGAAGAGAATAAAAATATAAAATTTAATTAAGAAAGAAGGAGGAAGAATTATAAACTAAAAGTGATTATTAAAGAAACTCACAGACTAGACTCACAGACAAACGACTTTGACCCAACCCCAGAGATTGGCCAGATAAGAACCAAAATAAAAGGAAACAAGATGAGAAGTGAAGGAGAAGAAAAATGAAAATAAAAATGGAACAAACCAACTCTAAAGGAAATAAAATGAAACAAGGTGAGAAAACACAGACAAGTAGTAGAGAATAGAGAAGGGAGAAATAATACAATCAAATATAATAAAGGAAATGAAACCGGTAAAGAACCAATATAAAAGATAAATGTTAGTATTGAATAAGTGACAAATGTAATGAATAATTGATAAAACCCGATAAGTAAAAATACATTAACCCAAGAATTAGAAGTATATGTAAGTAAAAAATAGAGAAAGACATGAACTTAATAAGTATAAATAATATGTGTAAAGAAAGAGAGAGATATTGAGATAGTGAGAAATAAACTGAAAATAACTAAGTGACAAAGAAAAGTAATGATAGGGATTACCCACTAATAAACACTTAAATAAAAAGTTTAAGAAGTGCCCATAGTGAAAGTGAAAAAACCCTAAAGTAAAATGATAGAGAAAAACACTAAATAAATTATAATAAACACAAGATAATTTAAAAGTGAAGGTGATGAGTAAATAGAAATATTGTCAATGATAGCAATAGGAAAAATAGTGAAAGCTAAGATAAACACTTAGTAAAAAATTAACAAACACTAAAGGTTTAATAGTGAACAATAATAATATTTAAGAAAATTGTTAAGAGTAGTATTTAAAATAAACCATTAACTAAGTAGTAATGACCACTGAAGAGTGATGTTAACTGTATTGATTAGAAAAGAATCTTAGTGTAAAGTTTAAAAGTATATAATAGTATATAAAGGGGAGAATCCCATGAAAGAGTAAACAGATAGTGTTACCATGGAGTGAAGACAAAGAGTATTTATAAAATGAGTCATCTAGTTCCAAAACTGGCCTTCTCCATTCTGAGTAACTTTCCAGGAAACGCAAAAAATGATTACAAATATTTATTGCTTTATATATGCTGTTATTTCATGTTTTTTAGGTTCTAATTTAGTATTTAATTAAATATATTTTTTAAATATCGGTATGGAGAACCGTACATGACTTCCATATTCTAAGATTTATTTTTAAAATCATTTTCCAAATGGAATATTACCATAGAAACTACTTCTTTCTACCTACTGCTTGAGCCTTAACCACAGTACTGTGGTCACTAACATATACCACCTCACGTTATCGCACTCGATTTTCACTGATGATGGAAGTCAATGGCATTGCCGAAACGTCTGGTTTTGTAGAAAACATTGGACTACGGCCAAATATCCCGGGAAGGAATTTTAACAAAAACTACTTCTTTGTTGCCGATAACGTTGTACACATATATATAAAAAATATGCATAAAATTAATGGCTTGTATAAGTTAATGATTGATCTCAATTAAGTAGTGCTCAAATTTCCAAAGTTTTAATATTATGATGTCCGTAATTAAAACATCAGAGCAGGTTTAGTGTGTATGAGGGTTCACCATGGACAAAAATTTTCAACATTTCCTATTGAGCGTTGCTTAGAATAAGTCTGCGAATCTACAGTGTACGTTTCACAGAACAAACACGCGGAAAAGAAGGAGCGCTCCGAAGTCGTTCATGGACCCTCAGCATCTTGCAGAGGGTTCATTCCCTAAAGACGAAAAGTCTGTCTATGAATCGTTCCTCTGTAAACACGTGCAGTTACACTGCCCAGCGATCCACAGGAAGCAAATCGCTATCCACGCTGGACACTTTCGGCTTGCATGCGTTATGTTGGTATGGGTTCGGCACTTTCCATTTAAAAACCGTGCAAATGTAAGAAAATAAACATGAATGAGGCCAGAAATAACGTGAATTGTGTGTATGTGTGTGTCTTCCCTGCCTTTTTATTGCGGTAGTGATAATAATAAAATGGAAACATAAACAGTACATAACTGAGATATGCTTGCCTGCCACGCACGATATATTTTCTCTTATACATGACTAGCAGAATACCCGTGCTTCGCTACGGAGTTTCACGTTGTACGTAATGAAAATGTTAGTTTAATTAATAATAAAGTTTAATTAAAGTAGGCTTCTTAAAAATAAATAGCTGTTGTCCACAACTTCGTTCGCGTGGTCTTCAATTTAATGCGATAATATATTTAGAACAGAATCTATTCTATTGGGTTGCCATAGTAACCAGATCTAATAGTTTTTTAAGACCGCAAAGGACCCCCCAGAGGATCGTATCGAAAAAAACACCTGTCCTATGTTGGTTCTCCCGTTGCGTAAAATATTTGTGCCAAGTTTGGTTGAAATCGGTCCAATGGTTTAGGTGGAGACGTAGAAGACCCCAAAGGACCCCCCAAAGGATCGTATCGAAAAAAACACTTGTCCTATGTTGGTTCTCCCTTTGCGTAAAATATTTGTGCCAAGTTTGGTTGAAATCGGTCCAGTGGTTTAGGAGGCGATGTGGAAGACCCCAAAGAACCCCCAAAAGGACCCCATCGAAAAAACACCTATCCTATGTTGGTTCTCCCGTTCCATAAAATATTTGTGCCAAGTTTGGATGAAATCGATACAGTGGTTTAGGAGGAGATGTGGAAGAAACCTTCGCGGACATGCGCACAACAACTCAACGAAGTTTCATCGCAATCGGATGAATGGTATAGGAACGCATACGGGACAAACAAAGAAACATTCATTTTATATATAAGATGTAAACTATACCACTTACTTGACATAAACCGTGATAGCTAAGCTAATGTACAACATATATGTATTAATTATACACATAAATGTTCCTCGATAGACACTCTATCTATTGGCGAAAACTTGAATAAAATCCGTTCAGTACTTCCTGAGATTAGCGATTTCAAACACAGAGAGAAAACGGACCGACTTTACTTTATACTATGTACAGATTTACATTAAAATGAAAAAATTATAATTTTATTGCCTGGTAACAAAATTATTTTATTTTTAACAATTACCATTGTTTCAAAAAGTTTAAATGAATTTTCAAGTACTTTACTCTTGTTAAAACGTAAAAGGTTGCAGGTAAACTACCCCTTCCCCTTAACCGATCTTCACCAAAATCGAAAGTCCTTGAGACCTCTACAATTCAGGGACGTATGCAAAAAATTATTTGATTCTGTTTGAATTTGCGGCTGTTATCGTTTGCCATAGAAAATACGCTTGATAAAAAAATGTTGCAGGTAAACTACCCCTTTCCCTCAACCGATCTTCACCAAAAACAATAGGTCGTGAGTACTCTACAAATCAGGGCTGTATGCAAAAAATTATTTGATTCTGTTTGAATTTGCGGCAGTTATCGTTTGCCATAGAAAAAAAATCTACAGATAGACACACAGACACTTTTTGGAAAACGACTTTTTTCATGTTTTGAGTGTAGTAGAATCAGAATCTGCAATAATCTCGAACACGATTTTTTTTGCCATCACCATACTTCCATTCCTTAAGGAATATGGAAGTAAAAATGGGAGTATAATAATGATTTCTGCAGTAAATAAGCATTTGAAATATGGACAAGGCCACTTTTGGAACTGGATAAGATCAGTTCTGGAAATTACCTTCGTGGATAAGATTAGTTTTGGAACTGAAGTGCTAAAATTAGGTCAGAAAGCAATTTCAGAGAGTAAATCACAAAAAAATGTTTTTAAAGTGTTATTTATTTATAAAATGTAAACATCTAAAAACTGTAAAAAATATTTTTAGTTTCTTTCAATCGAGTCCATAGGGTTTCTATTAAATTCTCAAAAATCTTCATCCTCTTGCATATGCTGACACTGAATTTCTTCTTCCCTTTCTTTCTTTTCTGGCGGATCAGTTAGATTTTTGAAAAACTCAAGTTCAGGAATGTTTTGCCACTCATTTCCAAAATGTTTTTTTAGTAAATTTCGGACATCATTCAGTTTGGCTGTCTTTATAGGGATACCTGGTGCAACAATATCTGGCCACATTGTGTCATGAGACTGATTGTTTTTGAAAACACTCCTGAGAACACACAGATCAGAGCGATAGGCTGTTTCACCTCTTATTTTGATGGCACCACTGTTAAATCTAAAAACAATAAACCTTTTTGATGGAAGAAATCTGAAGTGCCAACGACCAGGTTTTAGAATAGCTCTCTCAGTTACTGTTTTCCAGTCATACACTGGACAGTCTTCAGATGACAGCTTAACGACTGTACCGTGCTGAGAAAATATGTCCAAATATTCGTAAGGTTGTACGATTGTATCTTTCTTTTTTATATATTTTTCAATGACACCAACACACGGTCTGGGGGCATGTATGAATGGCCAGTAACGGGGAAGATCAATTCGGCACTTCTAACATGTACTGGGGCTTTGCATCCTAACCAGTGAGAGAGCATTCCTATCATCATCGAATTCTTATTTTGCCCCCCACAACCGTCAGAAAATAGTCTAATTACTTCCATATTCCTTAAGGAATGGAAGTATGGTGATGGCAAAAAAAATCGTGTTCGAGATTATTGCAGATTCTGATTGTACTACACTCAAAACATGAAAAAAAGTCGTTTTTCGAAAAGTGTCTGTGTGTGTGTCTGTCTGTCTATGTGTCTGTAGATTTTTTTTCTATGGCAAACGATAACAGCCGCAAATTCAAACAGAATCAAATAATTTTTTGCATACAGCCCTGATTTGTAGAGTACTCATGACCTATTGTTTTTGGTGAAGATCGGTTGAGGGAAAGGGGTAGTTTACCTGCAACGGTTTTTTTTATCAAGAAAATTTTTTTGTTTTGGCAAACGATAACAGCCGCAAATTCAAACAGAATCAAATAATGTTTCGCATACAGCCCTGAATTGTAGAGTTCTCAAGACCTATTGTTTTTGGTGAAGATCGGTTAAGGGAAAGGGGTAGTTTACCAACAACATTTTTTTAACAAGGGTATTTTCTATGGCAAACGATAACAGCCGCAAATTCAAACAGAATCAAATAATTTTTTGCATACGTCAGTGAATTGTAGAGGACTCAAGGCCTTTAGATTTTGGTGAAGATCGGTTAAGGGGAAGGGGTAGTTTACCTGCAACCTTTTACGTTTTAACAAGAGTAAATTACTTGAAAATTTATTTAAACTTTTTCAAACAATGGTAATTGTTAAAAATAAAATAATTTTGTTGCCAGGCAATAAAATTATAATTTTTTCATTTTAATGTATATTATGTTTGAGTTAATATCTTTATATATACAGTGGAACTTGGTTATTACGGCCTCGGCTGTTACGTCAACTCGGGTGTAGCGTTATTTTGTCACAAGTCCGGTCAAACTGATATCTTTAACATTATAAAAATTCCCGGTTTTAACATCACTAAATATTGTACTACTCTGTTATAGCGTCAAATATTTCTCAGATATTTTACTCTAAATTTCATATAAACGTATATATGTGCACGCGCGCACGCTAGCCCATGGCTATAGACATACATTGTATGCAAGCGATAAGCACTGTAACAGGACTGCCGGCGCCAGCCATTTTACGTGCTCCAACGGATGGCTAGATCGATTTAAGGCCCGACACTCGATTTCCTTTGCAAAAATTTGTGGTGAGGCAAAATGCGTAGATCTGAACGTTACAGGCGATTGGGTGCGTAACACTTGGCCAGAAATTAGACGATCATATAAAGATGAAGACATCTTTAATGGTCATGAAGCCGGAATTTTTTATAAATTAACTCCAGATAAGACTTTCAAATTTAAAAATGAAAGGTGCGTTGGTGGGAAGCTCTCTAAACAGAGAGTTACAGTTTTTGTTTGTGCGAACATGACGGGAACCGAAAAAAGGAAACTTTTAGTTATCGGGAAAAGTTTGCATCCTAGATGTTTTAAGAACATCAAAAAACTTCCTGTAAGTTACACTGCCAACATAAAAGCGTGGACGACTTCTAGTATTTTTGAAGATGACTTCTGTACGTGTGTATGTCACTGAACTCCTCCATGTATAAAATAATATATCGTTCGTGGCAGGTAAGCGTATCTCAGTTATGTAATGTTTACGTTTCCATTTTATTATTATGCCTACAGCAATAAAAAGGCAGGTAAGACACACACACACACACACACACACACACACAATTCACGTTATTTCTGGCCTCACTCATGTTTATTTTCTTACATGTGCAAGCTTTTTAAATGGAAAGTGCCAAAACCCACACCAACATAACGCGTGCAAGCCGAAAAAATGGACATCAATTTGCTTCCTGTGGATCGCTGGGCAATGTAACTGCACGTGTTTACAGAGGAACGATTCATAGACAGACTTTTCGTCTTTAGGGAGTGAACCCTCTGCAAGATGCTGAGGGTCCATGAGTGACTTCGGAGCGCTCCTTCTTTTTCGCGTGTTTGTTCTGTGAAACATACACTGTAGATTCGCAGCTTTACTCTAAGCAACGCTCAATAGGAAATGTTGAAAATTTTTGTCCACAGTGTACCCTCATTCACACTAAACCTGCTCTGATGTTTTAATTACGGACATCATAATATTAAAACTTTGGAAACTTGAGCACTACTTAATGGAGATCAATCATTAACTTATATAAGCCATTAATTTTATGCATATATTTTATATATATGTGTACAACGTTATCGGCAACAAAGAAGTAGTTTTTGTTAAAATTCCTTCCCGGGATATTTGGCCGTAGTCCAATGTTTTCTACAAAACCAGACGTTTCGGCAATGCCGTCGACTTCCATCATCAGTGAAAATCGAGTGCGATAACGTGAGGTGGTATACGTTAGTGACCACAGTACTGTGGTTAAGGCTGAAGCAGTAAGTAGAAAGAAGTAGTTTCTATGGTAATATTTCATTTCGAAAATGATTTTAAATATAAATCTTAGACTATGGAAGTCATGTATGGTTCTCCATACTGATATTTAAAGGTACAAACAGGCTAATTACACAGCATTTGCATACACGTTTGAAATATGAAATATAGGAAAATCAATTCAGTCAGTAGGCCTATCTTGTAAACAATGTTTCAGTAACGCATATTTTTATTGAGTTATTACCGTTTACTTTAATAAGATTGATTTCAGTATATTATTACACTTTTTCAGTCACTTTAAATAGTACTGTTGATTAGTATTGTTTTTTCTTTTGTATCAACCCGACTCGACCGTACCCCGGATCCCCCAGGCCAAAATCTAAATACTCCACTGCCTCTGCACCGTAAAAAATTGTTGCGATGTTTTCAAACGGTGATGTTATAACAAAGTCTGGTATAAATATTTACAAATAACTGGGTTTATTTTCCATCTCAACACTACATTTAAGACCGTATTGTGATTACGTGTTATGTTCGTTCATTTGCTACCTTGTTAACTCTAAAACGGCTGGTCCTATTTGACAAATAACGTGTTAACGTGTTAAATCGATTGCCTTGAATCTGGAAGTGTCAACGAGAATATGACATTCCAGACGAAACAAAACGACGGACGTTGGCTGTCCAAAGTGTAAAATGTTTTGGACAACCTAGCGAGTTTTGAATCATTTTAAACTGCAACAAATGTATAAAAATATGATTAAAACAAAAAAGTACTAAAATAAAATTAATCCTGACTAAACAATAGATACAGCGTTACGGTTAGGTAGTGTGTTCGTTCGTTTGGTGAGAGATGACGCCGTGGTTACCACAGCAGTAACAGTAGTAGGTGTTTAACATCGAAAAAAAAATAAGGAAATATATAATCATACAGCAAAATACGAACTCAATTTTTAAAGATGATAGTCTTTTCTGTAGTCGGAGTTTTGTTTAAATAATTTTGACTTGTTCTGAAACTCTACTATTTCTGGCAACTCCAACCAGCTGTAAATCAGTCGCAGCAGTTGCGCTGCAGTAACCGATGCCATATTGTGGATCTGATGACTGTACAGCAAGTCAAAGTTATAATAGTCTGACAACACATTTTTTGAGAGAATGAAATTTTCTTATATAAGTGAAAGTTTTCATTTGTGTTTGCTGTAATACAATGTTACCGATGACCCCTAAAACGAATCCATGATGATTATATTGACAGAAAGAGACAGGTAATAGTCAGAAAATAGTCTAATTTTATTTATTCTTTCTGGAATTACTGTTGTAACAAGTCTGTTATAAACAGCTCTTACAACTTCGTTTGAACCCTTTGCGCTATCTACCTCTGTCCATGCGTAAATAACAACATTGTCTTTTGATAATTTATCTTTTGAAGATCCTTGGCATATGGTGCAGTTGTACATGTACACTTGCCTACAATAATAGGCACTCTGGTCCGGCACCTTCGGCAGTACCTGATTTTTTTGACAGTCGAAAGAAAACGACAAAATATTCTCATGTTTTTCTTTGAGCAAATTAAAAAAAGCTTTGGCCCTAAGGGAGTGAACACATTTTTGGATAAAGAGGTTCGCTTTTTCAGCTTGATCTTGGCACGTTTTAAGTTTTTCTGTATACTCTAAACACGTTGAACATACATCAACTGCAGGAGTGCCAAAACCGATGTTGTAGTTTTTGTTGATGTAGGTTCTAAAAAAAGCCTTTTTAACTTTTAAGTCTAGTTCAGCTTCACTGTTGTAAAGACGCCATAGTTTGTTTAAGTTTAAGTCACTGGAAAGATATTTTCTCTCACCTTTTCCTCTACAGTAGTAAAACTCAAGTGGCTTCAACTTTGTCATGAAATTGTCAATTCTGGCACACAGGTACCTTGTTAGGCATGCCAGCAGTAAGAGTAGCTTTCTTTACAAAATACTTTACAGCCATACCTTTTCTTGAACTCCCTTCTGTTTTTACCCTACTGCACTTGGGCAAAGTAGCTGAGCAGTACTTAGCAATCATCATGTCCTGAATGACTTTGTTGGGTTTATTGTAAAAGAGGGCGTGGAAATGCCTGACATCTCTTTTAGTAAGCGTTGAACATAGATATGCTTTGGTGTTATGACCACACTGCGGTTTCTCGGGGAAGCCTCTTGACGAATGTCTGAAAAAAAGAGATCAGGCTATTTATGCAAAGAAAAACAAAGCTAAAGCAAAAACAAAAGCAAAACAACAGGGCGAGTTGTCGTCAAAACTAAGAAACTGGCTTTGTCCTGCACTTTGATCATCTAGACTGAATATTAATTTATATGCTTGTTCTTAAAGGCTCAAAACAGACTTACTCTTTGTTATAAAAATTCAGGTAGGTAAGAATGCTAGGAAAGAAATTCAGTAGATATTCAGTAGAAAGCTAAGAGTAGAAATTCCGCTAGGTAAGAACTTAACAGTGTGATAGTGAGGTTAGGGCTAAACTAGGCCTACTCTTACCTTTCTGTTCTCTTTCTGTTCTTGGCCCAATTGTCTTCATTTCGTGTACTCTTCCGACCTCTACCTGGTGTAGCAACTATAAAGATGAATCTTCTGATTGATTATCCATATTTGTTTGAAACAAAACTTTAATGTTAAATACAATTAGCAAACTTGAGTTCACTGCATAGGCAAAGCTACAGTGATTACCACTGCTTGTTTTCTTTGTCTTGATTTCGCTGTGTTTGCTTTCCTGCTGACATGAAGTGCACAGAGTTTCCAACATATAAAAACATAATTCTAATACTCGTTTATAGTATTACTTTTGCTGTTAAAGTTAAAATAATCAAAACAGCTATAGGTTAGTCACACAGTAGTGGATTAGATCAGTTATGGAACTAAAGCTTATGTACAAAATGGCGCGGACATTGGATTAGACCTGTTATGGAACCAACTGGATAAGGCGAGTTTTGGAACTAACTCATGGGTGGATAAGGCCATTTCTGGAAATAACTTGAATTTTTAATTAATATTTTATGCTGGATAAGGATTTTTCTGGAACTTTTCGAATGTTGCTAAGGATAGGTCTTTACCTACAGAACAAAATGGCACCACTAACTCGATTTTGATTTTTTGTGGAGAAGGCCAGTTTTGGAACTATAAAGACGACTCAAATAAGAAGTTTAAAACAATCAATAAACACCCATGTTATAAGGGATGATTATTGAAGTAAGTTCAAAAGAGGTGAGGTTGTTTATCACCCCCCAAAAAAAAAGTAATGAATTGTACACCAATATTACCTAATAATTGTTAAATAATTGTGTAATCAAACTTATGAATAGGATGTGGCTGGGGTAATTATACCAACCATAGACCTAAATGTTATACTTTAGATGATAAAAAAATAGTAATTAATAGCCATATTGTTGACATTGGCGGAGTAAATAAGTAAGAAAGTAAAGCAATATATGACTTCGAAAACGAGTAAACCAGTTAGTAAATAATTACATGACAATACATGATGTATAAAATAGTAGTACCATACAAATAACACAAAAACAGAACCAAAACACATCAATAGGTAACAAAACCAGTTATAAGAACAAAATAAAGCATTAGGCTAAAATGAGATGTAATGTATATGAAATAAGTAAAAATCAGTAATGGCTACTTAAGCTTAAGAAATGCCTAACTGTCAAACACCAACAAATACAAATTGTGTGAAAATAACCAAGTAATTAACAAATCCAAGGTGAATAATCAACCAAGGATAAATTGTAAATCTTATTGAAAGCAAAATATTAGAATAAGGATTTAAATTAAAAGAGAAATGTAATTAGGAAATATTAAAATAATTGCAAAATTATAAAACATGAAATAACCCAATCTTGTGGGATACCAAAATAATCTTTGGAAGAAAATACAAATAACAGTGATAATAATTAATACTTAGGAAGGAAGATAACGGAATGAAAGCAATCAGAAGATGTACAAGGATTTTGAAAAGAATTCAAATTTTGATAACAATGGATTTTTGCCAGATTAACCAATCAGATTTAATTAGTAACCATAGCAACTGCCGTTAGGTATGGAAATACAGTTGAATATCATTACTCGTAAAGTGACGCTCTTGGAAAACAGAAGCCAAATTTTGAACAACCAAATATTTAATTTAAAATGTTATAAAAGTAAACCAAATTACCACAAATGAACGAGAAGGAAGCAGACGCTGACTGAAACCAATTAACTGATGTCGAAGACCATTTAATTCAAAAAGAAATGAATAAATTACGCCGATTAAATTGAAAAAGATGCCAGAAGTCCAAACAATTGAAATTTGAATACGATTGCAGCTCAAGTCCTTTTTACCAGACCAACTGCTTACCCCCAGTCTACTAAGTTGTTAAGTATCATTCAAATTACCCAAATTTCCGAAAAAATGCACTTTAAATATTTCTCACTGTACTATGAAATATCACTAAACTGAATTTATTCTCTTTCAAAGATTAAATAAAAAACTAAGACACTGAAAATTGGTCAACTTATAAAATTAACCTATTGTTAGTTTACGAACCTTTGAAACACTTTTACTACACTCCAAAAAACATATTATAGCTATACGTTATATTATTTAAGTAGAAATAATGTAAGGTTGTGTATTTTTATTATTGTAATTGCATCTAATCCTTTTATCTTAATCTCAAGAATCCAGACGATCGAACGAAAATATTTGTATACTACTTCGGTAGACGCCATTATGGGATATCTGTTATGTTCAGAATCGATTCATCAAAACCCAGAGAAAATTGTCTTAGATTAATTGCCAGTGCAAAATAATATAACAAACCAAATATAACCTGTGTCACTGAATAAATAATAACCATTAACTAATAAACCAATACTGTGTGTAACCAATGTGTTTTATTTTCATTTGGAAAGTGTATTATAAATGTTGTACATTGTAGCGAACTGCTATGAATTGGCGGCAAGCGCTCAAGCAGTAAATACAGCAAACTGCTGGCTTGATTGTGAAAATCGATAAGCGGCGGGAAAAAGTTTGAATTCTCCCCACCGCCTGAGCGGACTCGCCGATAATACTAAATTTTTTAATTGTTTAAAGTAAACAATTTGGCGCCACCCAGGATTTATACACACCTAGAAAACCTCAGGTAAGGACTTCGATACCTGGTTATTCGTACGTTCACGACGGACTCAATCAACATAAAGTACGTTACCGAGCGACGACGGATTGGTAAGACACACTACTCCAATTACACTCTGACACGTTTACACTCTTACAAAGATAGACGGACAGCGGATTGGTTATAATTTGTATTTGGTTATTATTACTGTAGTCGTTAAGTGTTTTCAATTTGTAATCTCAATACTCTTTTATTAGATACAATGGATTCAGATAATGAAAGTCATAATACAAAGCACGATTACAAAGCTTTAATTCGTAAACGTGCCCAAATAAAGGGCAGAGTCACTAGAATTAAGAGTTTTTTCGACTCATTTGATGCAGACGTCCACTCATTTTCAAACTTAAAAGCTAGACTACAGAAATTAGACGAATGCTGGTCAGAATTTAACTCTGTCCAGACGGATATTCAAGGTTATGATGAAGATGCTGTCACTTCAGACGAAGAATATTCTACATTTGAAGACAGTTATTTTGAAGTCCATGTGAAAATTGAAGATCTATTATCTACTCAAGCCAATAAACAAACTGTCTTAGAACCAAAACAGTCTTCACAACAATCAAACATATCCGATAACATAAAACTTCCAGATATTCCCCTCGCCACATTTTCTGGTAAATACGAAGAGTGGACAGATTTCTGTAATATTTTTGAGGCTTTAATAAATAATTCATCTAAACTAACAAATATTCAAAAATTCTATTATTTACGTTCGTGCTTAACTGATGAAGCATTGCGTACTATAAAGAAAATTAAAATAGCAGCCAACAATTACAATTCGGCTTGGACACTACTTAAGCAGCGTTAAAAAAATAATAGTCTCATAATCAAAGCACATGTACAAGGAATTGTAAATTATAAACGTATGGAAAGGTCTTCCGCAGTAGGATTAAGAAACCTACATGACACAATTACTAATCACCTAATGGCACTAAAAAATCTCGGAGAACCAACCGAACAGTGGAGCACACTGTTAGTGTTCTTAGTTGCGAGAAAACTCGATCCAGAAACACGAGATCGATGGGAGATGTATCAGACAAAACATAATCTAAACGATGACGAAGATGAAGCAGGCGAATCCGCCAGCAGACATTCAAACTCATCACACTATCCCCGTCGTTATTCATTTCCAATGTTAATGACATTTATTCATGGTCAATCTTTGATTCAGGAAATCAGGGAAGAAAATCTTACCCAAAACACTAAAAAATCACCCTTCCGAGATAACCAAAGGAGTTCTAAATTTCTCCAGCCGGTACACAAAACTGTATGTCATGCAGCAGATACACCCAATCGGCAATGTGCCATATGTAATGAAGATCATGGTACATTCTTGTGCAAACAGCTTTCAATTCTTAGTTCCTCACAGCGTTATACAAAGGTTAAAAAACTAAATTTGTGTAACTTAGTGTTCCGAGTCGTCAAACAATAGTGATATTTAGCTAAATTTGTGCTTAAACTGTTTAAGATCCGGCCATAAAACCATACAGTGTAAAAGTCCATATTCTTGCAAACACTGTAATAAACATCATCATTATTCGATCCATATCGATAATTCAAACTCGGTGTCAAAAGAGGAATCAAAGCAGCCAGCTGCTGAAAAGGTCACTATTTCAGCCTGTTCGAACTGTAATGAAGAAGTGATTCTTGCTACAGCTATCATTTTAATAACAGACTCTCAAGGAGTGGCTTATCCTTGTCGTGCACTCTTGGACAGCGGAAGTCAATCAAACTTTATACGTCAATCACTTGCATCATCCTTAGGTCTCAAGCATAATAAAGCACACACTTCAGTGTCTGGAAGTGTCCGGAGTATCAGCTAAATTTTCTGTACACAAAAATTAAATCGAAGTTCAACAATTATGAAGAATACTTAGACTTTCTAGTTTTAAGTAAGATCACAAATGACTTACCAACTTCTTCTATAAACGGGAGCTTAGACATTCCAAATGACATCGAATTAGCAGATGACACATTCAGTCAATCCAGGTCAATACTGATTTTTTAAATGAGTATCTTGAAAATGATGAAATGGAACTAGTATCAGAAACGTATGAACCACAAAATGCATATTACTTACCTCATCATCCAGTTATAAAGAAACTAGCACTACGACACGCTTATGTGTAGTTTTTGATGCTTCAGCAAAGACATCTAACAACACTTCTCTTAATGACATTCTGATGATTGGTCCTACAATACAACGAGCCCTTGTATCCATATTGCTATTCTTTCGCATTCACGCTTATGTATTTACTGCAGACATTAGACAGGTGTACCGTAAGGTGTTGCTAGATGAAAGCCAACGGGATTTTCAAAGAATTGTTTGGCGTCATGATCCAAAAGATCCAATTAAAACGTATAAACTTAAAACAGTTACATATGGGACCGCTTCAGCCCCATTTCTTGCCATTAGGGCTTTGTTCCATCTTGCACAAGAAGAGAAGGAGAAATTTCCTATCGCCGCAGAAGTTATTCAGCAAAACTTCTACGTAGATGATGTTCTCATGGGAGGAGACTCAATTGAAGAAGTGATTCAACTTCAATCAGAACTAATAAATGTATTAGAAAACGGAGGTTTCGAATTACACAAATGGTGTGCAAATCATCCAGCAATCTTACAAAATATTCCAAGTGATCAAATTGAAACAGGCTTTATGGTAGAAGAATCAGGCAACAAGACAATTAAAACACTTGGGATTTATTGGCAGCCATTATCCGACACCTTTCAGTTTAACGTCAATTTACCCAAGCCTCCCAATATCATCACAAAACGAGTTATACTTTCTGATATTTCTCGAATATTTGATCCAATCGGACTCTTATCTCTAGTGATAATTACTGCCAAATTGTTTATGCAAGAAATATGACTTATAAAAGACATTGATGGGACAACCAGTCCCCGAAGCATTACTGATCAAATGGAATCAATACCAACTGTCATTACGAGCCTTGAACCAGTTAAGTATTGCACGACGTGTATTAAGTGGAGACAACAAACAAACATATGAATTACATGGATTCTCGAATGCATTGGAATGCGCTTATGGAGCATGCTTGTATATACGCATTGGCGTGTCCAACGAAGGTGCCACCGGTGCCGTGGCACCACCACTAGATTGAGAATTTTTGTTTTGTTTTTTTTTACGTGCAGAATATGTTTTTATGTAGAAACTGCATAATTTCCGTGACAGCACTCCTATTAAACCGAAAAATATATGAATCTAATCAACTTTAATTTCGTATAGCTTTTGTCACATAATCTGGAGTCGGCCATCGCGTCGGGAAGCGGCTGCATGAATAGTGTAGTTGCCGTCGTTGCCGTGTTTTTAGGCCTTACTCAGCGCCAGGGTGGCGGCGCCAGCTATCGTGGTGCTGGTGCCAGTCAGACTGAGATGAAAGACTCATTCGGCCAGTGGCGTTCAGTTTGAGCACAAGACAGTACTGTTCATTATGTTATTTAATTGTTGAATAAGCTTATTTTTATGATGTATAAATGGCTGATTAAAAAACCCGACCCCACCAAGGATTTGGACACTCAACCACAAACGGGTATGTTATTTTCACTATATTTTGTAATATACTTCTTACAGCCATGTCTGTCTTGTAATGTGTTACTTTCTTCTTGCTTAAATATTTCGATTATTAATTTTGTTTTTGCTAAATTAATCCAAAATTAAAATTAAATTTACTAACTTTTTTGTATGTGAGTGAATAGGCCTAATAATGTACAATATATTGTACACTATTACTCACGTGCCCCTAACATGCAATTTTGTTTATATTTACAATAAATGGCCATCCTCATATTACGAAGCGTCAAGAGGGAAAAAGATTTGTAGGCTATAGTAAATTGTACAGCATAGTATAATTTAAAGCGATAAAAATAGGCCTAAGCCTAAGTGTATGTTCCCTTTTCAGATGCTGTTGCTGGTCCCAGTTCGGAAATTATTTATAATGATGATGATGAAAAAAAGGATGATGTCGGTGAGCCAGTGAAGAGAGCAGCTGAGCTCGATGATCCTTGTCAAGACTTACCAAAGAACAGGCAAGAAAAGTCAGCTAGGGTTTCTTGTGGACCATACCAACCACGAATTTCAAACTACCCTACAAAAGAAGTTGGTAAGGGGAAAAATTCTAGGAAAAGATCGTTTAAACCCAAATGGTTTGAAAATTACAAATGGCTGGAGTACAGCGTGGCAAAAAATGCTGCTTATTGTTCTGCCTGTCGTTGTTTTGCTTTAAATGACAGTTCACTTCCTGGGTTAGTTGAAAATGCGTTTACAACAACAGGGTTTAGTTTTTGGCATAAAGCTAATGAAATGTTCAGAGCCCATGAAAAAAGTAGATGCCATGTATCGAGTATGGTTGGCTGGGAAAATTAAATTACTAGCAAACCAGTTGATGTAATGTTGGATGATGCTAAGGAAGCTGAACTAAAAGAGAAGGAGAAAAAACGCCTAGAAATTCGTGAGTATATGTCGCGGCTTTTCGATATTGTCCGTTTGTTGGCTAAAGGTGGAAAACCTCTTAGAAAACATGATGAGAGCAAGGATAGTACAGAGAAAAGTCTTTTCCTGGAAATTTGCAAGGTCTATCTTGCAAAAATATGACCCTTTTTTTCAAAACTACTTAAAAAATGCTCCTAAGAACTGTACTTATCTTAGCAACCTCATTCAAAATGACATCTTATCGTCACTTAGAGCAGTGATACTGAAAACTATAAGTGATGAAATCAAGGGACAGCCCTTTGCAGTTATTGGCGATGAAACATCTGACGTGAGCCATCACGAGCAATTAGCAGTCGTATTTCGCTACATACCGAAAGGAAATGCATATCCTGTCGAGAGATTGGTGTCCTTACAGCGATTGAAGTCTACTGATGCGGAAAGCATATTTAAGGCAATAAACTGTGTGCTGTCTGAAGTAGGTGTGCTGTGGAGAGATGTAGTTTGTGTGTGTTTTGACGGGGCTTCGGCAATGGCCGGTGAATTTACCGGAGTACAGGCCAGATGTAAAGAAGTCAATCCATCCATAATGTACATGCACATTGTTTGAACCTTGCCTTGGTAAGTGCCTGCACAAATCACAAGGAAAATCCAATTATTTTCGACTTCTTTGGAATAGTCCAGCTAGTTTTTAACTTAATCGAAGGTAGTCCAAAGAGGCATGCAGTCTTTGAGGATATTGTCAAACAAACTACAATGAAACTATAGACTCTAAAATCCTTTTCAGACACTAGATGGGCCTGCCGTTCAGAAGCGGTGTCTGTTATTTATGTTCAATTAAACGAAATTGTAAAAGCCATTGAAGAGTGTACGGAATCTACTTCCGATTCAAAAGTTCGGGCCCAAGGTAAAGGTATTTTGCTACAAGTAAAATCTTTTAATTTTATTGCGTCTTTGCAAATTATGCATCCCGTACTTCAGCTTGTGGTGAAAGTGAGCAAAGCTCTGCAAAGTCCTAAAATAGACCTTTGCCAAGCAGTTGAAGATGTAGAAAGCCTAGTTCTTGCTTTGGTAAAAATGAGAAATAGTGAAGAAGAGTTTGAGGATATTTTTATCAAAACAAAGGAAATGTGTAGTACATTAGATGTTCAAATCCTTAATGTTCAGAAAAGGAAAGTATCAATCCTCTTAGAAGACACTAGTTGCCCTTCTTCTGCTTTCTATGCAGACACAAAAAAAGAGGAATTGAGACTGTTCACTTACAATCCTGTTTTGGACCGCCTTGTGGAAAATCTAAATTCTTGATTTGCTCAAGAAACAAAAAACGTTATCTCTGCCACAGGGAAACTGATGGGATTAAATCTAAATGATTGTTACAAGTGTGAAAATAAGGACTTCGAAATTCTCACAAAACAATTCAATATCAATGCTGCAGAACTAGAGGCAGAATTTAAGCTGTTGAAATCAAAGAAGCGTGGAGAAACTGATTCAAACTTTCCACCTAAAAGTGTTCCAGACTGGATTAACTGGTTATCGAAGTTCCAGCGAAGTTCAACCTTTGAAAACTTTAGTGCTGTTATTAATAAATTTTCCACGATGCCTGTAACTAGTTGTACAAGTGAAAGAACCTTCTCAAAGCTGAGTATCATAAAATCCAAGCTCAGATCTACGATGTGTCAAGATCGTTTGGAAAACTTGATGATTCCGTTTGTGGAACAAGAACTGGCTGCTAACGCAAGAACATGTGATGTAATTGACAACTTCAAAAACAGTGTTGTATTCGACCGTCGGATGACCCTGTAATGTAATGTAAAATATTTCCTTACTTTTATATTTTGTTCTGGACACTACTAACTATTAAATACTAAACTTGAACCTGTTGCAGCTTTATTTGTCAACAGTACAAATTAATCAGTTTTTCAATTCTGTTTTTTTCCCACTAATATTGTACATTGGATATAAATAAATATTCTAAAAATCAAAGTTGTTTCCATTTTGTTATACAAATTAACCAGACTGGATCATTCATTAAAAGACAAAATTCATCTAAATTGATATTTCTAAAGCTACTTTGTTAAACATGTGTGTTGTCAACTTTTGATCGGTCCGGTAAGTGCAAAGAGTTGAGTCCCTTAAAAAAGGAAAATTTATTTGAAGGCCCTCAAAAAACCTCGCTTTTCAAAATGTTGTTTATGGCCTCCAGATAGCATTAAAACACGTTTTTAAGCAATAAATTTTCAAAAATCTTCCGGGGGAGGACCCCAGACCCCCCCCCCTGGAAGCCATTCTTGGCACCACCACTACTGAAGTCCTGCACACGCCTATGTATATACGAACCATTCAAGAAGATGGAACTGCCAGTGTGGACGTATTATGTTCGAAATCCCGGGAAGCCCCATTGAAACAAGTTTCTTTACCAAGATTAGAATTATGTGGAGCGCTTTTATTAGCTCAACTGTTTCAAAGGTGCTATATCCTTTCAGAAATACTGAATATTAGACACACCATTCTTTTGACCAATTCTACAATAGTTCTGCAATGGTTAAATTCACCTCCAAATACCTGGCAGACTTTCATAGAAAACAGGGTATCACAAATTCATGAACTCGCTAAACATTGCACATGAATGCATGTTCGGTCACAGGATAATCCTGCAGACTTAATTTCAAGGTCAGTTTCAGCAGACCTCCTCATAACTCGAAGCCTTTGGTGGCATGGCCCTACCTGGTTATCAGAAGATCATAATAATTGGCCCAAAACTATTGAAACTATTTCAGTAAACCCTGAAATTGAAGAACGAAGAACGGAAGTTATAATTCACATAACAACACTACCCTCGTCCGACATAATTGACAAATTTTCCTCTTGGACTAAATTATTACAAATCACTTCACTCTGCCAACGCTTCGTTAAGAATTGTAAACAACCACATAACAGGAACACTGGATATATTACTCCTGGCGATATACATAAAGCTGAAATAACATGGATGAAAGAATTTCAACAGGCTTTTAGTGAAGATATAGACAAAGTTCAGAAGCATAAGGAAGTAAGTAATAAAATCAAGTCGCTAGCTGCTTTTGTGGATGACGAAGGTATCCTCCACGTTGGAGGCAGACTAATGAATGCGTCAGTGAATCCAGAGTATAAACATCCAATTTTGCTCCCTCCAGATCATAATATTACACGAATGATATTTGTTGAGACTCATATTACTACTCTACATTCTGGTCCTCAAGCTCTTCTTGCGACTATTCGAACTAAGTATTGGTCCATCAAGGGTAAAATTATAGCGCGATCAGTTGTAAAAATTGCGTAACATGCAGCAAAAATATGCCAAATATGCCAAACATCTCATGGGAAACCTACCACCATGCAGAGTCCAACCATCTCGTCCCTTTGAAAACTGTGGGATTGATTATTGTGGACCGCTCCTCTATCAAAGAATATCACAACGGCGATCACAGCCAGTGAAGGCATATGTAGCACTCTTCGTATGCATGGCTACCAAAGCTATACACATAGAACTAGTTCTGGATATGACAACAAAGAAATTTCTAGAAGCACATCTCAAAGAATGATAGCTCGCAGAGGAGCAATAAAACATATTGCTATGACAGCACAGAACAATCTACGCGTTTATCGAATGTGCCAGAAGGATCTCGATGTAACGCGTGTGGCATACGTGCTACTAGACGCATTTTGCGAGAATCTTCTCGACTGTGCCGGGCTTGGCTCGGGCGCTCGGCCTGTGTCAAGGCCACAGTTAATTACGTAGTTCACACGAGAGATAAGATGCAGTTTGGAAGCTTCTGGTGTGTGAGCGGGACTATAAATACCTGGGGTAACGACCTTACTGTCGGATTTTTTATTATGGATACTCGAGTTTAAGCGTTAATTACAAGTGAACCTGTAGGTCTACTTATAAACTAGTTACATCAAATTTTTGCGCATTTAATTTTGCGTTGATCTGTATAAGAAACATATTTTTTTAAGGTTGATTTAAATTTTTTTTCCCGGTTAGAGTAAAAAAAGTCCATGTTTTTTTGTGTTTTTCAAGAAACCGCTCTCTTTGAAATTATATAAATTAAAAACCCTTGGTCCAATCATAACTAAATTTTTATACAGTATGGGCACAAGTGTTTTCAATACATTACTTAAGTTAGAAAATTGTTTTTTGATCCAAAAAAAAGTTGTTACCAGTTTTGTGAAACAACTTTTTCTCGGTACAGGATAGTCGTACAAAGGCAGACTTGGTCTTGTTTTAAAGCTCTTTATCGTGGTTATCAAAATCCACAACTGCTGCAAACATACATTGAGATGCCGATTTTATACAGAGTGATATTCATGCAAGGGTGTGTGTGCGCTGGACCGTGTGTAAGCGGGCCTTCCGGCGTCGAAAGCGGGTGCCATGTTGCCACGTTCAATCACCCCGGCCGCTTCACTGCAGTTGAACAGTTGCTGTTTGGATAATTTTAACACCTTATTAATGTTATAACATTGTTTTCTATTATCCATTTCCCATCACCTTTTCTCATGAGGGCCGTGTGGTAAGCGGGCCATACGGCAGTGAAGGCGGGTGCGGTGTTTCCGCAATGATTCACCCCAGACCCGGACTTTACCCTGGCTGTTGTGGCCTACCCCCAGACACGTATGATTTGCTCGTTAAAAATGATTCATTTGAACATTGGTCAGTCTGAGTCATCAGTTCTTTAAATCTGCTTCGTCCGCATGCCACTTGTCATTCTGGCTGTGTTGGTCGTTGTGTTTATATCACGTCAAGATGCCTCCGAGACCTCCGCTCTCAGAGGGTGAAGTTGCGATGATTTTAAGTGCTATATGTTTTTTTAAGAGTGAAGGAGAAAAGGTTGGCGACAAGAGGTTTCCTGTATACCAGAAAGTATCACAGTGTCTTGGAGTATCCTTAGCGTCTGTGAAGAGAGTGAGTGCCTCTACCAACGAGAACGAAGAAAATACGTCACCTGGATCAAGAAAGAAGCAGTGTGTCAGGCGAGGACGTCCGAAAATCTAACTTGATGACTTCACTTTGGGCACAATACGGAGGAGCTTACATGATTTTTACATAAACAAGATTTTTCCCACAATCAAAAACCTCCACATGAAACTTGTTGAAAATATGGCAGATTTTCCTGAGATGTTAAGATCTACTCTCTTGAAGATTGTTAAAAGCTTGGGATTTAGATATAAGAAGCTTAATAAGAAGCCAGTCCTGATGGAATCTGTGACAGTTGCTGCGTCCCGGCATACCTTCCTGAGAAAAATGAGAGAGCTACGTTCCCAGGGGTACAAGATATTCTTTACAGACGAGACCTGGTGCGGACAGAACCACAGGATAAGGTACGGGTGGCAAGAAAACGTGCTGGATGCATTAGAAAATAATTTTGACAAGTATGATCAATACAGAGGACACATTCAGCAGATTTATGGATGGCGAGGAGGATTCAAGACACCGTCTGGTGATGGGAAATGGATAATAGAAAACATAATGTTATAACATTAATAAGGTGTTAAAATTATGCAAACAGCAACTGCAGTGAAGTGGCCGGGGTGATTGAACGTGGCAACACGGCACCCGCTTTCGACGCCGGAAGGCCCGCTTACACACGGTCCAGCGCACACACGCCCTTGCATGAATATCACTCTGTATAAAATCGGCATCTCAATGTATGTTTGCAGCAGTTGTGGATTTTGATAACCACGATCAAGAGCTTTAAAACAAGACAAGTCTGCCTTTGTACGACTATCCTGTACCGAGAAAAAGTTGTTTCACAAAACTGGTAACAACTTTTTTTTGGATCAAAAAACAATTTTGTAACTTAAGTAATGTATTGAAAAACTTGTGCCCATACTGTATAAAAATTTAGTTATGATTGGACCAAGGGTTTTTAATTTATATAATTTCAAAGAGAGCGGTTTCTTGAAAAACACAAAAAAACATGGACTTTTTTTACTCTAACCGGGAAAAAAAAATTTTAATCAACCTTAAAAAAATATGTTTCTTACACAGATCAACGCAAAATTAAATGCGCAAAAATTTGATGTAACTAGTTTATAAGTAGACCTACAGGTTCACTTGTAATTAACGCTTAAACTCGAGTATCCATAATAAAAAATCCGACAGTAGTTTTCAGTTCAATGCGAGATATTGTATAGTGCGGTTCGAGAGTATTAGTGCTATATATTTCCAGAGCGGCTCGAGTTATTACTGTGTACGTTCAAGTAGTTATTAGTGAAGTGTTGCGTTTTATAATCGGACAGTATAATTGTAGTACAATTGATTTTTAATATTAGTGGACATTTTATTGTGTGTGAACAATTTTCATTTGATTTGTTATAGAGACTGTGTTGTTAATTACGAACTGTTTTACTGTAACAATTAAAGGTGTGATTAGTGACTTAATTGGTGTTATAACGTCTCTCCTGTTAAGACATTATAACATAGGGAACTGTAATGTCTTCTCTATACATATAAGGATGGTGGGTTAAATAACTACACTATATGAATTGTATATACGGACCGTGGTCGTTGGAGTATTATCCTGGGTCTCTATTACAACTCGGGAACCCACTGTAATTAAGACTGTACAAAATAACATGAAAGTATCAGGTCGGTCCTGATTGGTTGAGGTTAAAATGCTGCCATCTGCTGCAACTGGCCGCTGCCCCCGGCATTTTCACTGGCCACCAGAACAGACGCATTCCTCTCCGCCGTTTCCACCGATAGGATGATTCTAACCGCCTCGTCGTAGGTTAAAGAAGCTTCCGCCAACAGTCTCTGCTTGGTCGACTCACTGCGTATGCCGCTTACCAGTCGATCTCGCAAGTAGTCACTGAGAGATGTTCCAAACTCGCAATGGATCGACAATTGCTTAAGACTTACAATATACTCTGAAACAGTCTCGTTTTCCAACTGATTTCTCTTGCTAAATTTGTATCGCTCAGCTATAAATGAAGGTTTTGGATACAAATGTTCATGTATGATCTTGACAATGTCCTCAAATTTCTTTGTAGCCGGTTTGTCAGGTGTACATAAATTCCTTACTAAAGCATATGTTTTTACACCTATTACTGTCAATAGCGTGCTTACTTTCTTCTCACTCTCTACTTTATTACAGTCACAAAATAACTCAAACCGTTCTATATAAGACAACCACGTTTCTTGACTTGCATCAAACTCACTGATACTCCCGAACATTATTTTCGATGTTTGTACCACACCCACCTTATCTAAAAATAGTGAAGAAACGTCCTACGGGTCACAAACACAATCTCACACAATTACGGCACAATTGAACACGTGTATTGGCACCTATGGATTCTTGTTATAACCTTGTCGCCACTGTATTGTCTTCTCTATACATATAAGGATGGTGGGTTAAATAACTACACTATATGAATTGTATATACGGACCGTGGTCGTTGGAGTATTATCCTGGGTCTCTATTACAACTCGGGAACCCACTGTAATTAAGACTGTACAAAATAACATGAGAGTATCAGGTCGAGGTTAATACTGCGAGCCACGGCCATGCTTTATTGTATCATAGATCATCATTAATACATATACAATATTATTATAGACAACACAAATATAGAATACATATATATAATATTATTATATATAACACCTTCCTACCAAATTTAGAACAAATTGAAAATTATATTGAGTTAAGTTAATGTTCAATTCCAAGTAGGATACATACTGAATGAAATAACCCTTAGCACAATAAAGTAATAAACAACATAATTATTCACCAAGACAATAACATGATAGAAATAGCACAAAATGATAACAATAAGTAATTACAGATCCAGTCTGTTAATTGGCTTACGAGCTCTGTGTGAGCGTCTAACAACAAAAGGTGAAGGAGCTTTGCTTACATTGTTAGCTGATCGGTTGATAGGTCGAGTTGGAGAGTGAACAGCTGTGAGCGAATGTCGTAAGGGACGAGGAGTGACGTCAGCGGGTCTATGATTGGTAGGTGTGCGGGGTGAGGCTGCATGAGCAGAAGGACCATCAGCTGACTAACTAGGATAGTCAATTTCCAGCTGCTCGCCGACATCCCTTGTCTGATTATTTACATCTAAGCCTACTCCACCCGTATCTGTAGCAACTATTTGGTTTATGTGCCTTTTCCACAATATACCAATACTTATTTTTACTATGTACATGACATCGCTAAGTTGTTTTATCATAATGCCTTCAACCCATTTATTTTTTGAACGATAATCCCTTACTAAAACAGATTGGTTTAAGTACAAATACCTAGTTTTATTACCTCTAAAGTAAGATTTCTGTTTTTCTTGTTTTTGTGCTACAGTATTGCTGAGATTGGGTCTCAACAAATCAAACCTGGTTCTTAAATTTCTGCCAAACATTAATTTAGCCGGCGTCTCGTTAGTGGTTACATGAATTGAGTTGCGATAATCGAATAGAATTCGACTTAGCGCTACTGATACATTTACACTGTCTCTAAATGCACCTCGTAATTTGTATTTAATATATTTCACTGAGTTCTCAGCCTGCCCGTTTGACTGTGGATGATACGGTGCAGACGTTTTGTGTTTTATACCATCGTTTCCCAGGAACCTTTGAAATTCAGCAGAATTAAATGGCAGGCCATTATCACTGACAACCACCAGGGGCAAACCAAACCTTGCAAGTAATGACCTTAAATTGTCAATTGCCAGATGGGCCGCAGTTGAGGCCGTTTCGAAAACCTCAAGCCACTTAGAATGAGCATCAATTATTATTAAATACATTTTTCCTTTGATTGGACCGAGAAAATCTAAATGTAGACGCTCCCATGGTTTTCTGGGATAATGCCATACATGTAATTCTGCTTTTGCTGGTCTGGGTCGTTCCATAAGGCAAGAAGAGCAACTGTTTGCAATATTCTCAATGTCTGAATCAATATTTGGCCAATAAACATAACTACGGGCAACACCCTTCATCTTAACAATGCCCATGTGAGAGACATGAAGCTCTTTTAAAATGAATTCCTGAAGGGATTTAGGCACTACAACCCGATATCCCCACATAATTACACCCATTTCCACAGTTAGCTCGTCTCGTCTTTGATAGAACGCCTGAAGATCCCTATCTTCCCCCGACAGGAAGTTAGGCCAACCATACATAACAAAGTTGTACACTTTTTTTAACAGTTTGTCTTTTTGTGTCTCTACTTTTACTTGCTCACAATCGATAGGAACTGAACTTTCTTTAATACAATGCAAATACGTCCCTACCCAAGCTAACTCGTCATTTGTTACATCTTTGTGCTTTACATTTAAAGGTAGGCGCGACAGTGCATCGGCGCTATTTTCCTCGGACTTGACATATTTTATGTCAAAGGTATACCCTGATAAAAACAAAGCATAGCGCTGTAGTCTGCCTGCTGCAAACACTGGAATACCCTTTCTAGACCCAAAAATACTTAGTAACGGCTTGTGATCACATTTGATAATAAAATGTCTACCATACAAGTATTGATGATACTTTTTGACACCAAAAACTATGGCTGTTGCCTCCTTGTCAATTTGAGAATAGTTGCGCTCAGCAAGTGAGAGCGTACGAGAAGCAAATGAAACAGGACGCTCAATGCCCTCAGAATCTATGATACTTAATACACAACCTAGCCCTGTTGAGCTTGCATCCACCGTTAGTACATCTGGCGCATTGGGGTCATAATGAGCCAATATTGGTGCTGTTGTGAGCAACTCTTTGACTTTATTAAAGGCTTTCATACAATTTTCATCGAAAACAAAAGGTACGTCCTTCCTCAAAAGATTGTACATAGGACTCATAATACCGCTTAAATTTTGTACAAATTTACCATAATATTGCACTAGCCCTGCGAAGGCTTTTACTTGAGTTACATTTTGAGGAACAGGCGCTTCAACGATTGCTTTAACCTTAGACTTGCAAGCATGTAAACCATTTTTATCTATAATGAACCCGAGATACTCTAATTGTTTTGCAAAAAAGTCACACTTTTCTTCCTTAACTGTAAAACCGTTTGAGGAAAGTCGCTTACATACTTCTCTAAGTCTCCTAACATGAGTTTCCTTGTCAGGTGCGGAAATCAAGATATCATCTAAAAAAGATACTACCCCTGGCAAACCTTGCAGAAGTTTGGTCAATTTTTTTTTGAAAAATACTAGGCCCACTATTTATACCATATGGCAACCGCTTATAGGAGAACAACCCCTTATGAGTAGATATAGTACATAGTTTTTGTGACTCTTGATCTAACTTAAGTTGCATGTAGGCTTGGCTTAAATCTATTTTGCTAAATCTATTACCCTTTTGCAATTCCGTAAATAACTCCTCGATTCTAGGTAACGGATAACGTTCTATTTTTAGATTCTTGTTTAAGCCTCTATAATCACCACAAATACGAATGGATCCACATTTTTTTAAAACAGCTACAATAGGACAAAACATCAGCATCAACTAAGCGTTGAAGTTCAGTCTCTACCTTGGCCTTCAGAGTAAAAGGCAAAGGCCTTGGTTTACAATATTTTGGTATTGCGTTTTCTTTTAGTTTAAGTTTAATTGGGTCACCCTTGTATTCGCCCAGTTGATCAGTAAAAACCTCAGGAAAGTCTTGAATTAATTTTTTTACATTGGTTTCAATGAATGTTTTGTCATTTTCCGCAGTTGACTTAGGGTTAGTTAGCCCAAACAAGTTAGGTTTAAATGAAATTTCTACCCCTAAAGCTTGAAGCCAATCACGCCCCATGAGAGGGTGAGCACCCTTTTCAATGACATACAAATCTAGTTTAGTTTGAACATTTTTGTAGGCTACTGAGACACCTAACCTACCTATAGGCACAATGGGGTCGTTAGTATACGAGCTAAGGGACAGATTAGTTGGTAACAATTTCAGTGAATTTAAATTAGTGTTATAAAAGTCCTGGTTACATACACTTACACTAGCCCCAGTATCTACTTCCATAGCTATATTTTTCCCTTCAATGTTCACTTCTACTTTAATAGGGTCAACTCTTAAGGAGTTTAGGCTAGTTAACTTAGGCTTATCACTAGGCCTATCCCTGAAAACAGTTGTTTTAATTTCATATAGGTTAGCAACACCGTCTAGGTTTTCATCAGTACCTTCGAATGTCTCTACAGGTTGAGAATCCACCCCTACATAGTTATGTTTGTTCCCCTTCTTATAACTACTGTGAAATGTTATGGATTTACCTTCAGACTGGCGGGATCTACATACAGAAACAATATGATTTTTCTTTCCACAATTGTTGCACACACAACCGCGTAAATGGCACTCTTTAGAGACATGCCCTACTTTACCACAACAAAAACACTTTACTTGTTGCTTGTTGTAACTGCTGCCACTCGGTTGCTGGTTGTTGTGACCACTGCCCTTTTTTTGTGGTTTCCTCTGCTGTGGACTGCCCCCGGCATTCCGACGTTGAAATGCTGCCATCTGCTGCAACTGGCCGCTGCCCCCGGCATTTTCACTGGCCACCAGAACAGACGCATTCCTCTCCGCCGTTTCCACCGATAGGATGATTCTAACCGCCTCGTCGTAGGTTAAAGAAGCTTCCGCCAACAGTCTCTGCTTGGTCGACTCACTGCGTATGCCGCTTACCAGTCGATCTCGCAAGTAGTCACTGAGAGATGTTCCAAACTCGCAATGGATCGACAATTGCTTAAGACTTACAATATACTCTGAAACAGTCTCGTTTTCCAACTGATTTCTCTTGCTAAATTTGTATCGCTCAGCTATAAATGAAGGTTTTGGATACAAATGTTCATGTATGATCTTGACAATGTCCTCAAATTTCTTTGTAGCTGGTTTGTCAGGTGTACATAAATTCCTTACTAAAGCATATGTTTTTACACCTATTACTGTCAATAGCGTGCTTACTTTCTTCTCACTCTCTACTTTATTACAGTCACAAAATAACTCAAACCGTTCTATATAAGACAACCACGTTTCTTGACTTGCGTCAAACTCACTGATACTCCCGAACATTATTTTCGATGTTTGTACCACACCCACCTTATCTAAAAATAGTGAAGAAACGTCCTACGGGTCACAAACACAATCTCACACAATTACGGCACAATTGAACACGTGTATTGGCACCTATGGATTCTTGTTATAACCTTGTCGCCACTGTATTGTCTTCTCTATACATATAAGGATGGTGGGTTAAATAACTACACTATATGAATTGTATATACGGACCGTGGTCGTTGGAGTATTATCCTGGGTCTCTATTACAACTCGGGAACCCACTGTAATTAAGACTGTACAAAATAACATGAGAGTATCAGGTCGAGGTTAATACTGCGAGCCACGGCCATGCTTTATTGTATCATAGATCATCATTAATACATATACAATATTATTATAGACAACACAAATATAGAATACATATATATAATATTATTATATACAACAGGAACCAGTTTAATTGTTTGCTGTTAATTAAACTAGCTGCCGTAGTTAGTAAAAATTACTTACCAACAAATTATGACAATGTATATATCAGGAATTTGTCCAAGGTTTCATAAATTTATTCACTCTCTGGATATTAGCGAAAACATCTCTTTATTATTGTATTTTAACTACGGATATAAACATAATAGCTTTAATGATCATCTTTTGTTTGTTTTTTTTTACTTTACCTTTAAAAGAAAATTCTTATAGATTCTGCATTAAATACTCTTTAAATTGTTACTCTTAGTATCTCAAAATCATACAGCTGTGTATTACTTTGATTACAACGGATCCGGGTTCTAACTTTGTAATATTCTAACATACTTTAACATCATCCAAACTATTTGAAGAATAGTCTGATGTAATTTCAGATTAACTTTACCTTTAAACATCATCAGGTTATTACTATAGCATTACAGAAATTACAAACATTAATATGCTAATATTTATGTGATCTAAAAAGTCTTTACAAGAAACTTTACTGTTCTTTTGTTGCGGTTGTTAAAAACAATGTATGCACAGAAGTTATGGTTTAGTGTCACCTGAATATAACGTGAGTCTGCGGCTGGTGGTCGAGATGATCCTCTTCAGTAGGTCTTCTTGGGTGTAGTTCATTGTCCATCTGGATCCTCCATTTAGTTGGTTGTTTCTGAATTGTGGTCTAGGTCATGACGCTGGAATTCTGCTACTTGGAGTTCGTACAGTTGTTGTAGTAACTTCTCTCCTGGCGTTGGTGTTCACTTTTCACATTTGATTCCTTTTTATTTTAACAGCACTGATGTTACCTCTTACATGGTAAGGAACATATCTTACCACTTACTTTTTTATATAAAGAGATGTGTCGGCTAAGTTTTTTATTTATTAAGAATATTTTCTCAACGTCTGAATTACATTACTAGTTTTTAAGTTTCGTTTACGCTACATTGGTTTAATTAAAAGAGAAGCACTAATTTTACATCGTTTTTTAGCGACATAAACGTAAGTTTAACTTCACGACACATTTTCGAGCTGCTTACATGTCAGAGATTCTCCGGCGACTGGCGTTAGTTTAGCGCCAGGGAGTATGGAAGCTGGCACGGTTTACGCGCTGAGAGAAAAGTAGTTCGTTCCTTTATTATTATTAATTGTCCATTAATTAACTACAATAAATTATCCTACCTTTTCTTAGTTAGGAGTTAGGTATTTCCTTTATTATTATTATGTCTTTTATTTAAATAAAATGATTATTAGTTTTCGCTTAATAACATTGTACTTTGCATGTTCGTACTAGCCTTTTTGCAAGTTGATACAGGTGTCTATGTACAGAGAGGGGTGGATTATACTCTCACTTGGTATAAGAACAAAAAAATTAATTTGTGCTATTTAAATAATCTTTAAATTGTCACATCCTCCTCCACTTAAAGGAGATCGATGGGGCGGCGTTAGTTTACTGAAGGATATCTATGAAATACAATTATATTTGGCACGGAACTTCGTGCTGAAATTTCTCTCCACCAGGTTATTTCGATCCATCAATCGATTATCTTACATACTATACAAAATACTTAAAATCCAATACATATACAACACATAAAATACACAAATACATAAATCTACCTTATTTCTATTTCTTAAATCTACTACCGGTTTTTTTGCTTAGTTTCTTCACTCGTTTTACGGAGTTACACTCATGAGTAGGTTGTTAATAATAATAACGTATTGTCATAACAATAGAATTACCTTTAGTTTACTGCGGTAGAGTTTTATTGTTCGTCAGCTGACTTCTCATTATTTATTTTGTTCTCGCAGGACGTTAGCTAAGGTTGATCAGGCCTCGCTAGTATTCGTATGAGGTGTTTGAGTTTATACTCAATTATGATATAGGATGTTGCAAAATCTTATTGTATTCCTGTATAAAATATAGGCAACATATTTTATTCTTAATACTTGGGTAGTATTTTTGGTTTACTATCTTTCTCGTAGTCGTGCTTCTTTATTTTCACACGGAAACAAATTTTTTATTTGAGACACATGATTTCTGCGAACGTAATTTGTCTGTATTGGGTTCGTACAGCGCTACTGTCACGGGGGTGATGAACTTGTGAATCTTGTAGGGGCCACACCATCGGTATGATAGTTTGGAAGTGGTCCTATCAACGGCTTTACTCGTAGGGTGAGTTTTATACATGACTAAATCACCTACTTTGTACTTTATTTTCCTAGAACGAGCTTCGTTCCATATTTTTCTTATATTATTCCCATTTATTTCGCGGGGCAATAACTCATGAATTTTCCACTTTGTGGTTAACGGGTGGTTCGGTTTATACTTGTACAGTAAATCAAATGGTGTTGATTTATGTCCTTCATGATACGCTAAGTTGAAGGCAAATTGTATCCATGATAGATTTTGATCCCACGCTGTCTGATCTTTAGCGTGATAAGATATTAAGGCTGATTTTAGGTTTCACAAGTATCTCTCAGCTAGGTTTCCTTGCGGTCGGTACACTGTGACTGTAATGTGAGTTATTCCTAATTTAAAACACATGTCATTAAATTCTTTCGATTTAAACTGAGGTCCATTTTCAGATACTAGGTGTACTGGTGTACCGTAATCTTTAAATAGTCTCTCTTGTAGAATCTTTATTGTCGTAGATGCTAAGGCACGTCTCATAGGGTACATCCACACGAATTTAGTGAAGGAGTCCACGCAAATTAGCAACAGAGTATTTCCTGACTTAGAACGGGGATAAGGTCCAGAAAAGTCTATGTATATCTTTGAAAAGGGTGTTGTGGGGATTTCTGAGATTAATTTTCCGACTTGACTGGTTCTTGCTGGCTTGCTCAGGGCACAGATTTCGCATTGTTTCCCGAACTTAGTTATTTCACTGTTCATGTTTTGCCAATGATATTCCTTGCAAATACGATGTATTGTTTTCCTAATTCCCATATGAGCTCCAATGGTCGATGAGTGGGAGTATTCCATTAGCATGGGTTTAATTATTTCTGGGGCGATTATTCTCAGTGATTTTCCGTTAGCCTTTTTAAAACAAAGTACTCGTTTACTCAAGGTATATTTGTCAGAATAATTTCCTTTATCTATTTGTTCTATTATTTTATACAATTTAGGATCTTGTTGTTGGTGATGTGCTATATCTTTAAATGCAAGGGGGAATTCTGTTATTAGCGTATTGACAGTAGTGTTTTCAACATTGTCTTCGCCAGGTCTGGTATTGGGTAGTTGGAACATGCGGGATAGTGTATCGGCGACTACATTCTGGGTACCACGAATATGTTGTACTTTGAACTTGTAGCAATTTAATCTTAACACCCATCTTCCGATACGACCTAACTGTTTTGGATGGTTCAATAACCACGACAAACCTTGGTTGTCGGTTTCTAGTAGAAATTCCTTGTGTTCCAAAAATGGTTTGAATTTTTCGAAGGCGAATACTACAGCTAAACATTCAAGTTCATAGGCTGAGAACTTCCTTTCTTGCTCCGTCAAAGTCCGTGATGCATAGCTGATCGGGAGTCTTGTATTATTGATTTCTTGGTATATTACGGCTCCTAATGCTACACTAGAACTGTCGGTCTGTACGACAAATGGTTTACTGAAATCTGCTAACTGCAATACCGGTGGTGATTTTATGCTTTCTTTGAGTGTTTCAAAAGCGGCTTGATGTCGAGTAGTCCACTCGAATTTTGCTCCTTTCTTCCTTAATGCATTTAATGGGGCTGCTATATCCGCTAGGTGGGGTATGTACTTGTGAAAATAATTGATCATACCTAAAAATCGAGCTATACCTTTGGTGTCTCTAGGTGGTAAAAATTCTCGGATTGCGCGCGTACGTTCGGGGTCGATGCTAACCTTACCTTCAGCCGATACTATATGACCTAAGAAAGAGAATTGTTTTACTACGAAATTAACTTTACTGGGATTTACCGTTAGTCCAGCATTCTTTAACCTTGATAATAATTCACACAAGTGATCAGTATGCTGATCCATCGATTCACTATATACTACTATGTCGTCAAGATAGTGATATACGAATTTAAATTTAACATCATGGAATATTTTTTCTAACAGTCTGCTACATACTGAACTTCCTTGTGATATTCTGAACGGTACTCTAGTAAATTGATATAGATTAAATGGGACAGCAAACGCAGTTAGATGTTTTGATTCCTCAGCTAGTGGGATTTGGTGGAAGGCCTGGTTGAGATCCATTATGGTGAAAATTTTCGCTTTGGTAAAATAGTGGAACGCGCTGTGAATGTCGGGCAGGGGAATCAATTCAAATTCTATATTCTTATTCAGCTGTCTATAATCCACGACTAGTCTATGTTTGTCAGTTCCTTTCGGTACTAGGAATGCAGGTGATGAATATGGAGAAGTTGACGGTTCTATGACGTGTTGTTCTAGAAGTTTGTTGATTTGGTTTCTCATTATTTCCATCTTGGGCGGTGATAATTTGTATGGGTGAAGACGTATTACCTTGTTGTCACTTAGATTTATTTTGTATTCGATAAGATTGGTCAATCCTAACTTGGGTATGAGTACAGTAGAAAATTCCCTTATTAACTTTTGAATTCTTTGTCGCTCATTTCCTTTTAAATGACTCAAACTAGATTCATGATGCTCTAACTGAATAGTTGATGTTTCGCAATTCTCGCTGTTATTTAGCTCGGAGTCGAACTGATATTTTCGAGTACGATCAAACCTAAAGAAATATTGTTTAGCGTATATGTCAAGGATTAAGCCAGTTTTGCTTATAAAGTCGGCGCCTAGTATTAAGTTTTGTCCTAATACTTCAGCTACGAGAAGTGGAACATACCAAGTAAAATTCTTTATTTTTAATTTGACAGTAATACTGCGTGATATATTTAGGTTTTGCTTATTCGCGGTGGCACACTTTATGTTCACGTTTTGGCTACGTCTAATAAGATTATGATTATCTAATACGCTGGCTAGCTGTTGACTGATTATACTACGTGTAGATCCTGAATCGATTAAACCAAGGATATTCGTTGCTCCAAGGTCTATCTGTATGTAGGGTAATTGGCATATACTTGTTTTGCATGTACCAGTAGAGTTGCACTTGTCAATAAATCTTGTTATGTAAGGGTCTATACGTTTGTTAATATTTATTTTAACTTTAGGGTGATTTGTGTTTTTTTACCTTTCCTTCTGATGGTGCGGAAGACGTAGGATTTTTGTTCTTCCCGCTTCACATGTTTTTTGACTGGTCAGTTTTCTGTTGGTACCGCTTTTGTTTACAATTCTTGCTAATGTGTCCGGACTTTCCACAGTTATAACATCTTCTTTCCTCATTGGCATCGCTCGCATGCTGTCAGGGTTTTTGTAGAGAGTTTGATGTATTGGGGTAGCTTTGGGTTTTAGAAGTTCTTACGAATCGCTTATCACGGTAGGTTCGAGTATCAGTCCCAAGGGGTAGAGGTAGGAATGAATCACTGCGTTGAGTCTGGGACATAAAAACGCGTCTGTTTTGGTCTGAATACCAGACGTTGGATGAATGTATACAACACAGTTCTAGTTCTGTGAAGGTGGTTGGTCTCTTCGTGAGTGCTAGGCGAGATCGCTCCTCGGGAGATAGTCCTACTAAGATAGTGTTTACTAGCTGTTGTTCACTCCAGTTAACTTGTAGTAATAAGGCCGATTCCCTTATTTCAGATATATAATGAACTAATCTCTCGTATGCTCCTTGTACACGAAGTACTGAGTTCCGCTTTAATTCTTCGTAGATACCGGTGGGGATGAAGTGTCTTATCAGGGTGGTATGTAGTTCTTCTACAGGGTGATTATACCTTAATGATTCTAACACACGATCTTTTAAAGGAGATCTACATTTAGGTAGAATTACTTGTAAAATTTGGTCATCTCTTAGTTGTCGCAGATCCTTTATTTTTAATAGGTGCTTGATAAAATCTAGGAGTTTCGTAATATTCAGCCCATCAGTGGTTGGTATCTCAGATAAAATACGTTCTACGGGGTGAGTTATTTTTCCATAAAGCTCGGTAGTTAGATTTAATGGAGTCGTCATTCTAGGTTTTTCCGCAGATTGATTCGTCTGTAAGTGAGGAGGTAAATCGTAGGTACGGGTCATATTCTCTTGTTCATTTGGAAGTAACGTGACGTTTATGGGTAGGATATTTACTTGTCTATCGGCTAACCATTCCTTAACGGGGTCTATATTATATTCCTGCAGAAACTGAAATTTTACAGCGCCGGTTTGCTGTTCTTGAGTAAGAGATAGGGTGGGGGAAATATTTAGCTTCGTCATTGCTTCTTCGGTCTCTTCTAATCTAAACGGTTCGGACCTTCTACGTAATTCGCGCATTATCTCGGGTAATTGTTGTAATGCTTCTTCCACGAATTTTTGCGCATCCGGTGGAGTAACTTTGTCACCGGGCCAATTCAACAAATTGGTGATGCGGCGGGTCAGATGTTCGATTCTATGAGTGGTTCTTAAAATTACTGCGGGGGATTTTTCATCTCGCAGGGTTTGTGCGATGGAGGTAAGTTCCGTATATTTATGATAGCATGTTTCCTTTTCACTTTCGAAGTCTAACACACTTAAACGATTTAACAGTGAGGGTTTCTCTGGTCTATTTTCGCGTAATGTTTTGCGCAGTTCCGCGACCGTTACGTTTGCGTATGGGAGACCGCGTAACAAAGCTTCATAGCTTAGTTCATCCTTCAACAACAAATCGGGGTTAAATTGAGCCATTGTAGTGATAATAATGACCTTTAAATAATCTAAGTATTACATATGACAAATCTTATATCATCTATTTTAAACACTTATAAAATTTGAATTCATTTAAACACACACATATATATAGATAACAAGAATCTTATACTAATTAATCAAATTAAAATTATCTCAAATCAGTTCAACTTTATGTACTTCTAGCAATTATCAGTCGAGACAAAGTGATAATATCATTTTATAGTGGAAAGAAATTTCACACGAAGAGTTCATTGTGTTTACAATAGCACAATGGATCAGCTGTTTGGGGAGTCTTATTGTTTGCGTTGGGGTGTGTTGTTAACAAAGGAGGGTGAATTCGGACTATCTGAAACACGATTATTTCCTGTTCAGGACTGTCTAATTTGTCCACTAGGGAATGGCATTCAAACAACTTACTTGTTTACGGGGGAGAGCGTACATTCCTCGACACGTATCTAACATGAAATAGCCTGTAAATACCGACAGGTTTAAAATGGAATATTTTTACCAGCAGGGACTTGTTTATTACGGCAATACCCTAATACTAATATTATTATTTTATAATTAAAACTCTATTTATTTATTTGTTCACAAATTCTGAGTGAATAAATTTATGTATTCTACAAAGTTACTGTTAATTAATTAGCAGAGTGGCGCATTTTATATGCGTCACGATGCACACAATTATTTTTACACAAAAGCAGAGTGGCGCATTTTAAAACGTCTCATCTGTTAAGACATTATAACATAGGGAACCAGTTTAATTGTTTGCTGTTAATTAAACTAGCTGCCGTAGTTAGTAAAAATTACTTACCAACAAATTATGACAATGTATGTATCAGGAATTTGTATAAGGTTTCATAAATTTATTCACTCTCTGGATATTAGCGAAAACATCTCTTTATTACTGTATTTTAACTACGGATATAAACATAATAGCTTTAATGATTATCTTTTTTTTTTACTTTACCTTTAAAAGAAAATTCTTATACATTCCGCATTAAATACTCTTTAAATTGTTACTCTTAGTATCTCAAAATCATACAGCTGTGTATTACTTTGATTACCACGGATCTGGGTTCTAACTTTGTAATATTCTAACATACTTTAACATCGTCCAAACTATTTGAAGAATAGTCTGATGTAATTTCAGATTAACTTTACCTTTAAACATCATCAGGTTATTACTATAGCATTACAGAAATTACAAACATTAATATGCTAATATTTATGTGATCTAAAAAGTCTTTACAAGAAACTTTACTGTTCTTTTGTTGTGGTTGTTAAAAACAATGTATGCACAGAAGTTATGGTTTAGTGTCACCTGAATATAACGTGAGTCTGCGGCTGGTGGTCGAGATGATCCTCTTCAGTAGGTCTTCTTGGGTGTAGTTCGTTGTCCATCTGGATCCTCCATTTAGTTGGTTGTTTCTGAATTGTGGTCTAGGTCATGATGCTGGAATTCTGCTACTTGGAGTTCGTACAGTTGTTGTAGTAACTTCTCTCCTGGCGTTGGTGTTCACTTTTCACATTTGATTCCTTTTTATTTTAACAGCACTGATGTTACCTCTTACATGGTAAGGAACATATCTTACCACTTACTTTTTTATATAAAGAGATGTGTCGGCTAAGTTTTTTATTTGTTAAGAATATTTCTCAACGTCTGAATTACATTACTAGTTTTTAAGTTTCGTTTACGCTACATTGGATTAATTAAATGAGAAGCACTAATTTTACATTGTTTTTTAGCTACATAAACGTAAGTTTAACTTCACGACACATTTTTGAGCTGCTTACATGTCAGAGATTCTCCGGCGACTGGCGTTAGTTTAGCGGCAGGGAGTATGGAAGCTGGCGTGGTTTACGCGCTGAGAGAAAAGTAGTTCGTTCCTTTATTATTATTAATTGTCCATTAATTAACTACAATAAATTATCCTACCTTTTCTTAGTTAGGAGTTAGATATTTCCTTTATTATTACTACGTCTTTTATTTAAATAAAATGATTATTAGTTTTCGCTTAATAACATTGTACTTTGCATGTTCGTACTAGCCTTTTTGCAAGTTGATACAGGTGTCTAGGTACAGAGGGGGGGTGGATTATACTCTCACTTGTTATAAGAACAAAAAAATTAATTTGTGCTATTTAAATAATCTTTAAATCGTCACAGTGTCTTGTACTTATTTTGTTTCCACTGTACCTACGATGATCAAGTAGACCGTCATAACAATATGTACTGTGACAATGCTACTAACTTTGTTGGAACAAAAAACGAACTTCATGAACTACAACTTTTGTTCGCTTCTGACACTCATCAACATCAAGTACACAAACTGTGCACATCAGTAGGAATAACGTGGCATTTTATTCCCCCCCGGTCACCTCATTTTGGGGGACTATGGGAAGCGGGGGTAAAAAGTGTAAAACATCACCTTAAACGAGTACTGGGAACTTGTATATTACCATATGATGAATTAGAACCACATTTGGTTAAAATTGAAGCTTGTGTAAACTCTAGACCTATAACTGAGTTGTCAAATGATCCAAACGACTTGAATACTTTGACACCTGCTCATTTTCTTGTTGGACAGTCCTTAGCTTCCTTTCCTGTACCTGATGTAAGTACATTAAACATTAATAGATTAGACCATTGTTAACGTATTCAACAACTCTACCAGATTTTTTGGCGACGATGGTCAGATGAGTATCTTTCAATTCTACAACAATGGACCAAATGGGTCAAGGACTACACGCCACCATCCCCAGGCTCCCTGGTATTAATCAAAGAGACTTCCGACCTCCACTTCACTGGGACCTAGGTCACATTGTGGAACTTCACAACGGCAGTGATGGTATACCTCGTGTCAAATGATCCAAATGATTTGAATCCTTTGACACCTGCTCATTTTCTTGTTGGACAGTCCTTAGCTTCCTTTCCTGTACCTGATGTAAATACATTAAACATTAATAGATTAGACCATTGGCAACGTATTCAACAACTCTACCAGAATTTTTTGGCAACGATGGTCAGATGAGTATCTTTCAACTCTACAACGGACCAAATGGGTCAAGGACTACACGCCACCATCCCCAGGCTCCCTGGTATTAATCAAAGAAGACTTCCGACCTCCACTTCACTGGCACCTAGGTCACATTGTGGAACTTCACAATGGCAGTGATGGTATACCTCGTGTCACTACAATTCGGACATCTAAGGGACTGGTGAAGAGAGCCCTTGTCAAGCTGTGCATACTTGCTGATCTTTGAAGTCTTCTACTTCAATGGGGGCAGTATGTTAAGCATTCCAGGAGTGTGGTGGGGAGGCCTGCTGATGGGTGTGTTGCTGCCGCTTGCGCAGTGTGCTGTGACGAATATGGATTATAAACAGTTAAACGCCTTTTCTTTAACAGTAAAAAATGAATTCTTAAACATTGTAAACGAGTTAATCATTTCGTTGTAAACTAGCATAAAAGTGTAACATGTTCTTTAATAAACAAAGCTTTTATTCAATTGCATGAATCTAATTTCACCTGCATTACTAAACAATGTATTAAGATAATTAGAAAACACTAAGTCAGTGTACAGTCAGTAGACATATGACAATTGGACTACTATTTTATGAATTAGGTTTGTGGCGATACATTACTTTGGAAAGGCGCAACATCAACTTCCTTAGTATCAGTTGCAACAACTAAAATTATTGCTGAAGTATTGGAAAAAAATAATCTACCTGGTGCCATTTGCAGCTTGTGCTCAGGCAGCAAAGAGATCGGGGAACAAATGGTTTATGATAAACGGATTCCAGTTATTTCGTTTACTGGAAGCTGTGAGGTTGGACATCAGGTGAGTCATGGCATCAAATTAAAAAATAAATGTGTGTGTGTGTGTGTGTGTGTGTGTGTGTGTGTGTGTGTGTGTGTGTGTGTGTGTGTGTGTGTGTGTGTGTGTGTGTGTGTGTGTGTGTGTGTGTGTGTGTGTGTGTGTGTGTGTGTGTGTGTGTGTAATGATGATCATTTCCATTTGTTTTTATTGACAGATATTTTTATTTTGTTTTTGAATAAGTTTTTCAACACATTTTAGTAATAACGTTGCTAAAATTATCAGAACTTAAAAGATTAAGTGTTGTATCAGTTAGTAAATTATTTATATAGTGTATAATTTATATAAATTTTTGTTTTTACTTCTGTCAGTTGCTCAAAAGTATTGCCTGATATGTGTGAGATTCTGGAAAGTGTACCATATACAAAAGACCATGGTACACTGTAACATCCAGTTTTTCAGATGTTATTAAAACTTTTTATTGTACTTTTGCAGGTGGGAGTCAAAGTTCAAGAAAGGTTTGGAAAGTCAATACTGGAACTGGGAGGAAATAATGCGATACTCGTGTCTGATGATGCTAATCTAGATATGGTGATCCAGTCGGCTGTGTTTGCATGTGTTGGTACAGCAGGGCAGAGGTGTACAACCACTCGGAGACTCATTCTCCATGCAAAGGTTTATATTTCGAAACCATAGTTTAAAAAAGTATTCGTACAAAATATGCCCATATTATTGGCATACCTATGGCAATCTCATTATTATTATTGTTTAATTTTTTAAATTTTGTATGACTTTGCTTCTTATAACACTGTAGTCATACATAGTGCTTGTAGAGCACTAAGATTGTTTCTACCGTGTAACAACTGTACTCTTACTTATTCTTTTTCCAGTAACACCCTTTGGGTTCTCCTTGGTTTCTTTTTGGAAAGATCCTTTATCTCTTAAATTTTCTAGATCCTGGTGGATTCCTTTCAACCAGGCACTTGGCACTTGTGTAATTCTGTTTTCCTGGAAAGTGAAGATTTTGTTTGCTATCCTTCCTACCTCCTCCCTTCTAAAGTGTCTATAGAAAGCCATTCATCTTTTTTTATTACGCTTAAGATCTTCTCAGAGTTTCATACAGCTCTTGGTTTGATTTCAGATAAAAAGTAAACACATTTGGTGATACTTTCCTGAGACCCAGGTTTCCTTCAAAATTTGTTCTTTCTTCTTTTTCTATTTCCAAGAGTCCTTTACTAACTACTGTCTCTGCTGCATATTAGCATTCCAGTTTGACGATGGTACACTAATGTCTCAATTTGGCCTGATAGGATAGTGATTAGGATTCCTAAGTCTTCTGGCATAGTCTCAATGCTCTCTCCACCTTTCTCACCCCTTCTTCAATCGTTGGCTTCTCATTGATGTTCTGGATCAGAATCTCTGCTAAGTACTATACTAATCATTTAACAAGAAATAAAAAATTATATATGCCCTTGGTATTATAAGCAACTAAAACAATACATGAATAACAAAATAGTCTAATTGATATTTAATTTTGTTTAGGTATATGATGAAGTTGTAGACAGGCTTAAGAAGGCGTACAACCAGGTGTTAACACGTATTGGTGATCCGCTTGATGAGAGCACACTGTATGGGCCTTTACATAATGCAGATGCAGTAAAAGCATTTGAAGATACTGTTAAAAAAGCTGTTACTAGTGGAGGAAAAATTGAGTATGGTGGAAAGGTAGCTTATCTGTGTAAACGCAGTACTTACTCTGATACATATGTTTATGTGCATTATGTACCTTGAAATTACAATGCAAGTTTGAATCTATAAGGCTTACTGTTAACATATGTTGATAACAATTTTAAATTAAATCTTAAGCCTTGGTCTGTAGACAACTCCAGCCACTGAGCTGCCATGTGGCCATCTATTCAGGTGTGTGGCACTTGATTTTACAATGTAGCCATAAAGCTTTAACTACATGCAGGGACGGATTAGAAGCGCGTGGTGCTCTATGCTGCCAATCAGACTGGTCCCCCCCCCCATTCAAAATTCAGACTTTTACCCATTATTGACACTTATAATTGGCATACACAATTTTGAAAGTTAACAATTATTTTATTAAACTCTCAAATTACAACAAACATTCAGCTAAATAGTGATTAGATAGAGCATAGTAGTACTTAAGCTTGTAAAATACTAATCAATCCATTTTTTCTTGATTTTGCATTAACAGTCTTATATAATTTCTTCTAAATTGAGCAATTCAGGTATCTTGTGTTCAATATTCAAGATAATCTCTCATCTCCCATAGTTGAAGTCAACATATCTTTAATATGTTTTAGTACAGAAAATGTCTTTCAGATTTGCAGTTAGCTATTGGAATCGTCAAAAGCAGAGGATAAGCAATGTATATGTTAGAAAATACATCAATCATGTTGCTTAATAATCCAGTTTAATAATCTGAGGAGACAAACTGCAGTTTCATGGAATCTATCATCTTCATTCGAATGATCTGAAAAAAATCCTTTCTTGCAATTTTACCTCGTGGCACAAAATGCTTCAATTCCATTAGCAGATCGTCGAAAAGTGTGTACACATCTTTTTATGATTTTGGATTGAGGACATTTGTTTTTTCACATTTATTATCAATAAGTTTTTGTGATTTAGGGTTGGATGGTGCCTCCTCTAACAGCCGAGGCCCTGGTGCCTGGTGCTGCAGCATACCCTAGCATTATGGGTAATCCGCCACTGACTACATGACTATACCACAGTATCAATAAAAATTTACTTTGATTAAAAAACAAATAAAATAATACTGAAAATTTTTATGTATAAAAAATTAATTTAAAACACATGCTTAAATTTTTTGTTTTACATGTTATTGATTGATTTGAATTAACAAAATTTTAATAGTTAATATGGCAAAATTTAGGAGCCTGTTATATTTCTCAAACTTATCAAATTCTGCCACTCATTTCACCAATTACGGCAGATATTGAGAGTTGACATGAACTAAGAAATATTTGTTATTTTGTGAATAATCTTCAACTGTTTGTACACAGTATAATTTGTAAATAAAGTCCTGGTAAAAACAGATGGCACCACTTGAAGAGCTTTAAGCTCTTTATTACTAAAATTAGCTGTAATGAGATCTGAAGAGTTTTGTTAAAGAGCTTATATTAGTCGTGGAATTGCTATCAGCTGCTGATTTGCAGTGCCGGATTTACCATTATGGGCTCAGAGGGCTGCAAGCAACAGATATTTATTTTTTTAACAGACGTATTTTTATAAAAGTAGGAGGCACTTTAGTCAAAGAATAAAAAAAAAATTAGACCTATTTTAATTTTATAAAAAATAAAAAAATTTAATGTGTTATACCTAGACAATAAAACAAGACATTTTTTATGTTAAATTTCTGAATAAGCTTAGTTAAGTTACTCTGCTTAAAAAATAAATTAATTTGGTCAATTCTTTTGCATCGCTCAATATTTTGAAAAAGTCTGCTAAATGAAAGCATGCTTTTTTATAGCAGCCTATTGGTTTTAAATTCGATAGTATTAATCTGACATCAAATTACTTCTGCAGTACATATATTACTTGTCTCAGCCGTGGGGGCTCAGAAAACTTGGCCTAGGGCCTCAGAAATCTTAAATCCGGCACTGCTGCTATGTAGAGTCAGCTGATTTACTTAGGCTACAATAATGATGTCACATGTTTCCAGGTATTGTATCACATTTGGCCTTAATTTTTGTCTTTGAAATGTTACTAATATTGAGCTTTCTAGTGAACAATTAGTTTTAGCAAAATTTTCAATTTTGACTAGTTTCAGCTCTACTTCGGATGAAAAAATTTAACACAACTTGAAGTTGTTAGCATTATTATAATTATCATCATCATCATCTGCAAGGATTAAACCAAGGATGGTTTATTCCGGTCTCAAACAGGCAAAGATTAGAGCTGGTCACTACAGCGCTTCCTCGGACATCCCACATCTCTCTGTCCCCTCGGCTTATAGTTCCATAGTTGTTTGGGGATGCAGCAGTCATCCATTCGGCAAAGTTGTTCCCACCAATTCAGCCGATACTGGGCAATCCTGTCGAGTATACTCATAATATTCAGTTCCTGCCATATAGCCGTCTTCTATAATCATGGAGCTGCCACATGTCTGAGAAATCTCATTTCAGCCGCTTGCATATGACTGGCCTGGCCTTTCATGAAAGTCCAATTCTAGAAGTGAAAGGGGAATTATAGTTCCACTTTGTAGAATTATAGGCAAGTTTCTTTACTTGCTGACTTAAGAGTTCACGTGATGGTTCCACACATAAGGTTGAACTTATGCAACTTATTCATAACGTCGTTGCTTGTATTATAATACACACTGTAGGCCAGGTATTGCAAAATAATAAAATTGTATTATTAAGCTAATAAAGAAACAGACCAACAATAGGTAGTTCTTTGTCTGTATTTATTGACATATACTGATATACGGTACTTTGGTGTTTTTTAGGCAATAAACAGGCCAGGATATTTTGTTGAACCAACAATAATCTCTGGATTAGTACACGATGCTGAGGTCGTCCACACAGAAACTTTTGCTCCTATTGTTTATGTACTGAAAGCAAAATCTGTTGATGAAGCAATACAGTGGAACAATGAAGTCAGAGAAGGTTTATCATCAAGCATTTTCACTCAGGATATTCCTACACTTTTTAAGGTAAGTACCTATCTGAATTTATTATGTGTGTTTTAAGAACTACTAGTTTATTACGGGAACTTCAAGAACTGCAACAAAGTTTCAAACTTTTTATGTTTTCACTCTTCTCAATCTCATGTTGTTACCTCATCTTTGTCACATGAGTATTTTAATGTACAGTTTATCACATAAATTTAAAATATTCACTAATTACAGCTGTACTCTACTGTACGTATTCTAAAGTTGTAAAGTTTTTGTGCTAAATACCAACTATTTAAAATCCCTGTATATAACTACACCCAATTCAGAATATGCTCAATTCAAGAGCTTCTTTCTTTGGCTTACTACAGCATTTATTTTATTAATTTACCTTCTAAAATTATTATTGTATAAATATTGTGCCTAATAAGTGCTCTGGCCTTCAATCTGATACATAAGGTTTGTGTTTTTGTTATTATACATACATAATAGTTCATGCTGTTTTCTTTACTTTAAAAATGTTAACAGTTTTTCAGCTGCATTGAACTGTACTTACTATATCATATTATCATCATCATCATCAGCCATGGCTCTACAACCCTTGGTGGGTCTTGGCCTGGTTCAAGAGTCGACTCTATTCTTCCCTGTTGCATGCCCTGGCTTTCCAGTTTCTTATGTTCAGCTTTCTGAGACCCTCCTCTATCTGATCTTTGAAATCTACTTCGGGGTCTTCCCTTTGTTTTATTACCCATTTGTATCTGGTAGAAAATATCATATTATACCGTACTATAATCAACTATTTTAATTCAACAATGTTTTTTTTAACTATATTTACATTACCACATTCAAAGCATTCTCTACTGGAAGTAAACAATTATTACGTCTTTTTCATACTTTTCAAAACATTTTTGGAATAGCTTTCAGTCAATAAGCGGTTGTCTTTTTATGCTTAACAGCTGTGAAACATACCTGGTGAACATGGCAGTTACAAATTGTTCAATTTTTGAAGTGAAACTTCTTTTGGCACGGTAGGAAAAATTTTCGTTACGCGTTACATGCATGCATGTGTGTGTACATGTGTTTAGTAGTATACCAAAATGAGGAAATGTACAGTTATATATAATTATTGTTACAAATATTTTAAGTTAACGGTATGTAAAAAATAATCTACCTAGTCCTACATAATTTAATGACATATATGTTAAAAATTGTTTATGAATACGATCAACGTCATTCTCAATCATTATTATATGTTGCTTTATCACGTGTGACGAATATTGAAGTATTACATATTATGACACAGAACAACGAGAAGATATTCTACCATGGCCGAAGTAGATCATCATCAACAATTGATTTGCAAGAGGAATTTAAATGACTTTCACTAAACAAACTAGAAATTATAAATGAAAATTTAGTTAATTTCATCAATAACAGAAAAGGTTTATCAGTATTCACTTTTAATTGCCAAAGTCTTACAGCTCATGCTGTTTATCTAAAAGATATAGTTGTGAAAAATTCAAATGTCACAGTTTTATCAGAAACTTGGCTAGCCAATGAAGATGACATATCTGTTCTTAAATTCAACTGCATTGTGAAATATAAACGACCAAATATTAGAGCGGGAGGTGTCAGGATATTTCAAAATCTGACGATATTATTAACATTATAACTCCATCCATGGATTTTTCCGTTACTCAATCTGATGTCTGTGGTTCAATGGCATCTACAGTTGGCGATTTGTGTATGGCTGAATGTAAAATGGAAAATGGGCAAAAAGTTGTGATTGTAGCAGTGTATATTTCTCCTAATAAAACATTAGATGATATTATTGATTTTCTCTATCATTCATTTTATTGTATACATCACAAGGTGTCGCCATACTTCGTAAAGATTATCATAAAATACCTATGATTTTAAGTGGAGATTTCAATGTCAATTTTGCATTAGACAAATCTATAAAACTGGTTGAATTTTTAAAAGATAATTTAAACCTGTCTATACAAAATGATAAAAAAATATCTACGACAAAATCGAATACGACAATTGATGCAGTATTCACAAGGTTTCTGGATAATATTGAATGTAAAACATACATTTTTTATTTTGGTTACCATAAGCCTTTGGTTACAAAAGTGTATGATGAAATATCACTAAATATTAACGAAATAGATTAATAATAATAATAATTACTGTAAATGTATGTAATAAAATATTTTTAATTTACTAAAAATGAAAATTTTTCTTATAGTGATACCTCTCCCATCCTATTAAATTTTAAGTATACAGTTAAAAATAATAATAATAATAATAATGGATAAACAAAAAATAATGGATATAACCCAAAGAAGTTTCACTTCTTCCGCATGTACACACTTACTGATACACGCACCCAAACTTTTTTTTAATCTAAGATTCTTGACCAAGCTATGCTTATTCTGGTGCAATTTCCAGAAATTATATTTCCATGTGTCTGGCTGTTTTATATGAATACCTTTATACAAATGATGTAAAATACCAGAAAGTTACTCTTTATTGATTGCGACTAATGATCTTCAATGCTTTTGCAACTGTCTTTGAAGCTTTTGCACTATTTGTAAATTGGTCCTTAATGAATACCGCACTTGCCAAAAGCCTAGTACAACATGTTCCTGACTTTAGAGTAGTTTATATCATTCTTTACAAACAATTTAGTACAAGCTCTTCATTTGTTTTTTATGTTAGAAAGTCACCTGATACACCAAAACACAGCTTACTCAGTTAGCAATAAAATAATACAAGAAGAATGATCACTGTTGCACATCACTATATAAAAATTATCCCGATTAGCGTTTTCAAGCTTCACAGCTCGTCAGATCAGAATTCTGAATCACAATCCGATCTGACGATGAGCTGTGAAGCTTGAAAGCACTAATCGGGATAATTTTTATATAGTGATGTGCAACAGTGATCATTCTGCTTGTGATTTCAACCACTAACACAACTTTCTTCATTAAATAAAATAATAAAGTATGCATTCATTATGGCTAATAACTTAGATAATTGTCATAGACAAGTATACCAAGATCAAATTTAAAACATTTTTGAATCAGCCATATCTAGCACAGAAAATTCAAAAATGTTGCTAACTTTGAGCAAACATAAATTGTCTGTTATTTAGAAGTGAAGCGACATCATTTCTAGTTCTTTTTTTCTGACTAAACAAAGAGTCAGTAGTCCTTGAAAGAGTGATTATAAATTTGTGAGGAGTGTTATACAGTACTGATGATGGTTTGTTAGCAGTCTCTGTTATGTCAACATTGTCACTGCCAGTTGTCAAATCATTTGTTGGTTCACATTGTTCAAAGCCTTTTAGTATCTCCACTGTGTTCAGTGTATACCTGACCATCTGTAAAGGCGCTGAAAACTTTTGTATAGTGCGAAGTGATCAGTGGTTTGTCAGTCTTCAGTGTTTAGTTCTGATAGAGTTTTTCAACCTCTTCTATATAATTACTGCTCACCTATAATCTGATCATGAAATCATCTGCTTTCTCTCCGGCATGATGTTAAAAAAACATTTAGACTATAATTTCTCTTTGATCCATAATTAAGAATAATAAAAGTCTCAGCTAAAAGTACTATAAGATTTTCTAAATTTTAATTCCATTGCTTTATGAGACCACCATTTTATTTTTTTGTCTATGCTATTTTTCCTGTGATTTGATGTCCCCCCCCCCATACACACACACGTGCGCATCCACTCTCATACACACACGCACACGGTTTATCAATATACATTATAAACAGAATAGATATACTGCTAGCCCCCATAACTGAAATCAATGTATAAGAAAAGTTTTTAAATTTATTTTTCTTTAACAATTAATCTTTTGTTTGCAGTGGATTGGACCTAAAGGTTCTGACTGTGGCATTGTAAATGTAAATATTCCAACAAATGGTGCTGAAATCGGAGGAGCATTTGGAGGTGAAAAGTATACAGGAGGTGGTAGGGAATCAGGTTCTGATTCGTGGAAACAGTATATGCGCCGTTCTACTATTACAATTAATTACAGTCCTGTCCTAACACTAGCCCAAGGAATAAAGTTTACGTAATAAGCTGTCACTGACCAAGAACTTCTTCATTCAACTATTTTTGAAATTTTAGCATGCCTTTGAACCAAAATACATGTGCAGTAATACACATCTTTAAAAAATTCCAGTGGTGAACTTTATCATAAAAACAGGCACTCATCGTTACTGTAATTATAGTGGCAAATCTACATTTCAGTTGTGAACAAATCTGCAGCCATCATATGCATAACATACATATTTATTTTAAAAATATACAAACTAAAGAAGAGTACTTTCCACAAGTATAAAGTGTTCTCGTCAAACAACATGTGACAGGTACAAATAATATCCAATCACAAAAACATAAAAATAAAACAAAAGACTTACAAACTGAAGTTCATTTTCAGAGAATTGTAACAACTATAAACCAGTATAACTGAAAATTCCAAATACATAAATCTGCTTCGTAGATATGGAATGTACACTAAATTCATACACAATCATGACACTATTTCTTGAGGTGTGGCCATTCTGTCTAAGAACTGCATATCTCATTCAGTTTGTAACATAACATATTTTGATAGGTAAACAACACATGCCAATCATCAGGGATAATAGAGAATATCATATGTATAAGTAAGGAAACAGCAACATGTTCCAGAAAGCAGAATTGCAAGTATATATGTTATGTTCCTTCAGTCTTTGTCCATCTAATTTAGTTGACACATCTTGGACTATCCCTCTTCTATAGTTGTAGTAGTTACCATTCTAAAGTTTTTTAATCCCTTTGCCTTGCTTACTAATAATGATGATGAATCATCATAGGAAAACTATAAAAAAGGTGGTAATGGACGACGATGTTAGGCATATGGGAGTGTGAGGCTGGAGGCAGTGTATGAAGCGAGAAAATGGAAGGAGTAAAAATGGTGGAAAGGCAAAACCCACCCCGGGTTTTCACACCAACACAAGAAGAAGAAAATTCTGATGTCATGATGATGATAATATTTTTTTAATACATAATTACATAATATTTACATCATGGTGTTGATAATATTCACAGCGAAAAATTGCTTTCACATTAATAAAGCTACAAAATAATGGCGAATCTGTTTTTTATGAAAAAATAAAACAATGTACACAATTCAATATTTACCCCTTAACAATAGATCCTATACTTTTACACTGTATAATTTTACACATATTTTATACATTTATTAATATGTTACACATTACAAATATTAATGATACACAAACAGTTAACTGTCAGGAACTGCCACCATCATAAAACCATACCGTGAGATAATACAGTTAACGCAGTACCGATATTAATTGTTTATAATGTGCTTACACATACTTACTCCCACTATAATTCTAAAAGATACATGTAACATAAAACTGTAAACAAATTAAAAATACTTTTTTGATGGCATTTACTTTGAATCTCTCATATACATATCATTTTGTAAGCAAATCTATTGTATTTAAGTATACATTTGTTCAATAAATTTTTTTATTATGTTCAGTATAATTATTATTCAGTATAATCATTTATTTTCATACTGTATCTATTAATGTACTACATTAATAGTGTCATGCCATTCACTTAAAAATCAATTTTTTTTCAGTGTAGTTTTTTTTAATACTCTCATGACTTGGACCAAATAATGAAATGGATAATTCTGTGAATGGTCTGATATATATATATATATATATATATATATATATAATATATATATTTCAATCACTTTCTGCTACAGTCCGTTTCTTGATGTATATAATACTATAATATTTATGACTAAATTTACCTCAAGATATACTTTTTTCCTTTAGGAACATGTTTCGGGAGATCTTGTTCTCCCATCTTCAGCCTTCGCCATCTTGTTTCTGGTGAAGTATTTGTGTGTTTGTAACATCCAGAAGCCAACACACAAATACTTCACCAGAAACAAGATGGCGAAGGCTGAAGATGGGAGAACAAGATCTCCCGAAACATGTTCCTAAAGGAAAAAAGTATATCTTGAGGTAAATTTAGTCATAAATATTATAGTAATATATATATATATATATATATATATATATATATGTGTGTATATAATATTTATTATTTATACTGAAATTACCTCAAGATATTTTATTTTCCTTACTAGGAACATGTTTCGAGAGCTATTGTTCCTAGTTCGTAGTCCTTCAGTCTTACGACTGGTTTGTACCCTCCCCGCATATACTCGTGGTGCGTGTGGTACTGAGTCTCTCACAGGTATATGGGACCTACAGTTTAACGCCGGATCCGAACGGCATAGTTGGGGAAGGTTTATACTAAGCAGGATACCTCTCGCTGGTTTGCCATTGCCTTGCGAGGGGGAACGGTCGTATCTAAATCAGATGGCCATTGTTCCTAGTAAGGAAAATAAAATATCTTGAGGTAATTTCAGTACAAATAATAAATATATTATATAAATCAAGAAACGGACTGTAGCAAAAAGAGTTTGAATATATATTCATATTCTCATTCATATGAAATTTGTTATCAGTGCCTGCTGTTTCAACATTATCACTGCACTGATAAACAGTTGCATTGTTACATTAAACTGTTGAACTCTTAGCTGCTTTGCATTGTCGGTTAGGATTTAAAAATGGTGGAGACTCCGCAAGGCCTTATCTTACATAAAGTGACTAGCAGTCTAGTAATTTATGTAGTATTATAACAAAGAGAGTCAGATCTTCAATTCATATTGAAGTGATACAAGAAATTACAAATTTGTTAGTGACAGGCTTGTAGTAGCCAAACCCAGAATGCAGTTTGATCGGGGGGGGGGGGGGCTCTGATATGTATTCACTAGAGGAGAACAGACAGAAAGGGGAAGAATCTTATTAAGTTTTATAGCAAACTGTGAAAGCAAGTAATTTAAGTTAACCACAGGAGTCATGTGATGGTTACTGGTAATTTAAATGCAAGGGTGGAGAACATTCCCATACCGAATGTTTAGGAACTGAAGATGAAAGACAGCTCAATAATAATGGGCACAGGTTAAGAGAGTTTGCTACTTATAATTAATTAAAAATTCAAAATAACCAACACTTTTTTTTAGGAAGAAAGATTTAAATAAATACACATGGTCTGCTACAGGGTGTAGATCTATTATATACTACGTAATTGTTAATAATGTTATTAATAATAATACAACTTTATACAAGAATATATTGTTTATTTTGTAAATTACATTATATGTTTCGATAGAGATCTACCATCATCAGATATGTTATAGTTAGATCCCTATCACAACATATATGTTTTTTATGAAATAAACAATATATTCTTGAATAAAGTTGTCTTATTATTAATAATATAAAATAAGAAAAATTAAGCATTTATGAATATAATTGTTAATAAATAGTTAGATTCTGTATCCTTACAGAGACTGTAACACATATACACATGATTACTTGGTCAAAAGTGACATTCAGTTATGGACCCATGGAAGAAACGTATGGGAAAAGACAAAAAGCCACGAAATTAAAGTATATTTCAAACCTGATTATTGGAAGCAGAAACTATTTGCAATCTGTATCAACAACAGCTGGGTACACAACGGAACTGATTCAAACTGCCAGTGTTATTTTTTTTTTTTTTTACTACCAGTGTTTTGGTTAATCATATGACAGAATGTAATACTGCCTGCAAAATAAATAATTTTTGCTGATTCTTGTATCACATCTTATGCAGATTTTGACCAGGTGACCCTGTATAAAATCTAAGGGGTAGCAACGACTGCTTCATAGGTAACAATAGTATTATAGTCAGCCACACGAATGACCAAAACAACCTGCTCTTTATAAAAAATAAGCTAGTATTAGTAGCATGACTAATGATATGTGGGGCCCCTCTCACCACATCCAAACAGCCATAGAAATACCAAAATTTTATAGAAACAAAATATTAAAAAAAACCATATCTACATTCATAAAAATTTTCTGACTGTATGTTATATCTAAATAATTATTTTTGCAATTTCGTTTCCTGCTACAGAGTAAAACAGTAAGGTGCAATCAGGGGCGGATTAACCATTAGGCTGACTAGGCTGTAGCCTAGGGCGCAGCACTTTGGGGGCACAAACTTTTAGCTAAAAAATAATATAATTTTACAGCTAAATGTAAAATTGGTAATAAATTACAAGGATAAAAATTTGATTAAATTTTGAACACAGGCGCCTGTTTGCGAAAAATTATGGTAAAACTGTACATAAATAACAGAAGTACTTTCCAAACTGTTTTCTCAGGTTATGAGTCATCGGCAGCCGGCGCTCATAGAACTATGCTGGATCAGGATCAGACATTTCTTGATGAGTGTTTGCATTTAGCTCAGTTTTTAAAAGACTATGGACCTGTCAACCCAGATCAAGAAGGAGAAGAAAAAGCGATTTGAAGAAAACCCACTGTTAAATTTTATGAAAACGGTTTACTTAGAATCAATATTTCCTAATGTTGAGATAGCTTTGCGCATTTTCCTTACTATGCCCATCACTAACTGCAGTGGCAAAAGATGTTTTTCAGTTTTGAAGAGGGTGAAGAATTATTTACGCTCAAATTTGCGCCAGGATAAACTGACCAGTGTAGCCCTCTTGTTCACTGAAAGTGACTTTTTGCAAGGACTTCATTTCAGTGAGGTGATTAAAACGTTTGCTCAATCTAAAGTGAGAAAAAAGAATCTAGCTTGAACTTTACATGAGTCTTAACAAATCCACAAGATATTTAACTGATTTTCTTCTTTGTGTAAATGATGTTAACTGTACCCTTAATAAAACTGTTATAATTCTGTAACTACTTAGTTAATTTTTTCCTTATAAAAGCCATGCAAACTACAAATGGTTGAAGGTGTAACTCTAAAACAAACTCTGAAAAATAGCCTCAGTTTTCAATTCTTGAGACTATTTCCAAAAACAGTAAGATATTGGAAATATTCCTAACTAAGAAATATATTGTAGGGTGTTTAAAGCTTCATTCAGCCCCTTGGAAAAAAGGTAAGAGTAGCCTATGGGAGGTGAGGGAGGCACTAAAATATAATTAGCCTCGCCAAGATACCTTAATTCGGTCCTGGGTGCAATACAGAGTCGCTCTACAATCTGTTAACCAATAAAATGAAATTAAAGTGTTCAAGTATTAATGATAAGTAAAAAATTTTTTAAAGAAGTTGATGCAAATTATTCAACTTCAGAACTTACAGTCATATGTGGGACTGCTAGTTACACCATTGGCTAAGTATAATAATATAAGTAAGCAGCTCATCCCAACAGGTTACTACAGTTATTAGACTTGTAATCTGGAGTAAAGAGGGGTACAGAAGGTGCGGACTAGAGGTGGGCCGATGTACCTGTAATAGGTATTTTGGAACGATATTTTTGTGGAACGGATGTAACAGTGACTGAAAAGTTGAAATACCTGTTATTCGCGGCGACGCTGTTCCGAGTCGAGACACGCCGCCCTCGCTGTTCCAAGTCGAGGCACACCCCCTATGCACCCCACACAGACACACAAAATGTACGCAAGATCACGTAAACCAAGGCCAAATACTAGGCGTACAAAAATATCGCTGGAATGCAAGGAACAGCCAGTAACGCGTATTTAAAATATTAGGTATTTCAAATACTAGTGGTATCACCGATACACAAGGAACAATGCGTTCCAGAGTAACAGTAGTATTTTAGTAACACCTAATATTTCAGGAACACCTAGTATTTCAGGAACAGGTAGTATCAAGCATATTTCGAGTAAGAACTAGTATGAGCCACTTTTTCGTCCTGTATACTTCATTCTGCGCAAAGAAACGGAGCTGTTTTTAATAAAGGAAATAATTTATCCTGCTGTTACATTTATTCTCGTGTGATATGCAGATATATAATACAGATTATATGCTAATAATTATATATTATACTAGTCACCAACTTGTAACTAAAATCGGTTGGTAAAACTTTGTTTTTACTCAAAAAAAACTTTATGTTCCGATCGTTAGTGAAATAGTTGAATTTAATTATATTGAGTTATAACCTATAGAGTGGCTGATGTTGATAAGCTATATTATACTTTTTATTAATGTGATTTTAACTTCACTACACATCTCACGTAAATGATGAGATTGTTGTAATGAACATTTATGCACTTTATCTAGTTCTGTTCCTTAAATATCTGTAATGCATTTAATTTACTTTTGTTGTTGCTTATTATTTATAAGTTTGTATTTATATTTATTTTATTACAATTTGTTTTTTTTATTTTTATTTGTAAAATTTTGTTTATTCTCATTCACTCTTGTGGCTTACTGTTATGTTTTTATTATACGTTTCTGATGTTTTTTCACATTATTTTTCGTGGTATTACGTGTAGGCCTACTCTAAATTATTTAATTGCCCCGAGTTTCGCAACTGATTTGTCTAACCAATGTTAGTTTGTTTACTACTAGTGAAAACTTAAATTGGTATTCCCAAAGAGAGATAGGCCTATAAATTCTCTTGTTTCTTATTTTCATTTAAACAGTAATAGTTTAATAAAGTCACAGTGTAAAGTAACACTGTTAATACTTTTAGTTTCAATTTATTTCTTATAACAAATTATATAGTATAGGTTATATAATATCTTCAAATAAATACACAGCAAGTAGGTTTATTAATATATTAATAGGTTTATCTAGGTGAAAATAAACCTACTTGGAGTGTATTTATTTGAAGATATTACATAGGAGACCTGCAGGAAACTCAAAACGAGTTACTTACAAAGGATAATATAGGTTATGTATATATAGTATATAATAACAGGTATTTGTACCTGTTATTTTTTTGGAACGTATTTTCATACCTAGTATTTTAACATTACAGTTTAGCCCACCTCTAGTGCGGACAGCCTACTGAAGAGATGGCACCAAACAATGGGCCATTCTCAAATCCAGAACATCAAAATAAAACAATTCATGAAAACTATGAATACATCTGCACGTGAACTTGAAAATCTGAGGAAAATCATAAGCAAGTTATTTTTAATGGCATACATATACTGTAAACTGGTATGTTTATTTCATACACGTGATTAATTTAAATGCAATTTTTAAAATAACTGGTATTAATATACTCTGCCTCTTCACTATATACTATGATCACCATGAACAGAACATTCTACTACTAGATTTTGTATCTGTTTCAATAGAAAGTCAGAAATAAGTAAACGCTGCTCTACACTCACACTACAGGTAAACATACAAACTGTCACCAATTGGTACTATAATTTTGATAAGTTTCTTTGAATTAAAATGTATTCATTAAAATAAAAATAAATAATTTACAAAACTTCAGTCTAAAAATAAAATCAAATAAATAAAAGTTCACTCTAAAAGGGTAAAAAGATAAAATATATCCAGTAGTAAAACTTCAGAATATAAAAAAGTATGTCACCATTCCATTAGCAAATATTTTAGACCATAAGAGGCACTTTATAAATAAATATATACATTCCTTTATAAAATACAGGTGCATCTTAATGTCCCAAGATTGGTCAATTTATGATAATGAGGCAGCTATCCAATACTGATTCTAGCATCCCAGCATGGGAAAAATATGATTTTATTGCTTTCCTCTTTCCTGTCACAAAATAACATCTCGTACTTCATACTTTTCGGTAACTGAAGCATCTTCAACACACACACACACACACACACACACACACAGAGAGGGAGGTGGAATGTTTACAGTAAGTAATACAGAAATTAGAAATCATTAACATTACAGTAACATGGAAACATAGAATTGTGATTGACGTGTATTGTATGTTAATATTAAAGATTATGTGACGGCCAGTTGAGTGTGAGTTGGTTAGGGAATGTCTATTGACACAGACTGTTTACAATTTCAACAATTAAAAAAACAAAACAAATATTTAAAAATGTTTTATTGTAACAACACAATAGTATACTGATGTTATTGCACAATGACTTTATGAATTCACCAAACTGTTAATAAACACTTCCTCGGGCTTAGTTTCTTGTGCGGTGTGTCAACTTATCCACATCCTCCACTAGGGCAGACACTTCGCCTTGGTGGCCGGTACCTCCTACTGCTGTCACTGCCCCATAATGGATTGTACCCTAAAAATATATATAAGAATCCCTTAATTTTATGTACAAGCTGTACTTCAGTTGTGCAACAGAGAAATACAAACTATCCATCTAAGCTCTGATAACATAACAGAAAGAAAATACTTTCTGTAATTGTCTAGACGACTGATTCTAAAAGAGTCTGCTGCATCACCTACGCAGGGAGGTGCCACAAAATTAAAATAGCACCCCTTGGGGGTAACATAATAAAACAGAAATATTTTATATAAAAAAGTTTTTAGTAATATATATTTATCACAATATGTAAAGTCCAAGATGAATTTGTTTCCTATTCAATATAATTATTTACATGTTACAGTGCAAGGTCATAAGATCTCAGATGTATGTAAGTAAACAGAATATTAAGAACTAAGAACAAATTCTAGTAATTAGGGTGATAGTCTTGCAAGAAATTTTGAGAGTGCTGATAAGATAAAAAGTTTTAGATTTACTGACAGAGGCTTTTCTTTAATTTCTGTGATGCAGCTGAGTGCAGGAGACAGATGCATTGAATTGAAGTTACTGGTACAGAGAAACAGACACAAAATTGATTTTATGAGAACTTCGGCTTGCCGTGCTGTAAGCCTGGTTGTTGTCCTTGGACCGCAGCCTTACAGCCCGGCAAGCCGAAGTTCTCATAACACTGAAGCCGGCCGTGAAAGCCTCAGACAAAACTGATTTTATTTATTAATACAATATATATGTATAAATGGAAACCTGTTTTATTAGATGATTCTTTCTTTGAACTGTCTGTTGTGTTCGTCTCACTACCACTCCCTAATACATGGCCACCAATGCTGTCTGTTTTAGCCAACAGTTCTGCTCGTTTCTTTTCTTCTTTCTAGAACAATTATACAAAGAAAACAGTTTAAGCAAGCAAAATCCAAATAAATCAACATATCATGAAATAAACAAATAATCTGAATCAGGCTAAACCCAAAAATAACCTGCAAACGTTAGATATTTATTATCATATTTATTTTGTTCCCAGTCCTCTCCTAAACCGCTCAGATGTCATACAGAGTTGCACCAGGGTCAATGCCATGGAACCTGACCTTCCAGCATTAAAGAAATTCAGATGCTCCCAATACATTAAGGAGATGTGTTCCATCCTTGTTGCATCTCTTTTCCTACAATAAACTGTGATTCCACATGTTCACTTCAATGTTTGTCACCCCCCTCGCAAATATTTTGTACAACTGTCCCTCAGCAAATTATTAACCTGACAAACTATGTTAACTTTTTTTTAATAATTCATTACAAGGCATGCAGAATTTGATCATATTAGGATCTTATAAGATATTATTTTTAACTAGTGGTCGCCCAGTGGTCGAAATTCGACCGTAATTCATTAAATTTTTAAGTTTGAACGTTATTGAGGTTCTTTTGTCAAAGAGTATACCTCTATAATCATTGCATATAATTGTTTTGAATTTTGTTCTATTACGTCAGCTGCGAGCGTGTACAAATACGTCATTAGCATGTGCTGTTTGCCTTAATTCCCTGCAATACCTATGAAATTTAAAATTTAATGTTAGTAACAGTTGAAAAAAAAACACAATTACAGCTTGTATTCGTATTTATTTTTTGATATAATTCATTGTCAGTTTTAATTTTTTCATGTTATTATTGAATCAAATAAACTCTAATAAAAATGAGACTTGACATTCATAGAAGTATAAGATACATTGTTTTCAATTCCAGTGGATTACATTTCATTTTTGGTACGGTACTAAATTCGAAAACAGTTGAAGATTATCTGCTACAAAGCTTATATAATTTTTTAATTTTTTTTTCTATGCATTAATTTTCGATTTATTTGAAAAATATGAAAGATAGGAAAAATGAGGTTTAGCTTGGCTAAGCCATATTTAAAAAGCAATAACGCGTTTTTTGACATTTCCTTGGTTTTTTTTTATTGCCATACTGACCAGGTTTCGCCAAGGCTACACAGTTATTTTGCCTATCTTTTTCGAATTATATAAAATTTAAATAAAAAATTAATACAAAATAAAAAAGGAAATAAAAAATACGTGCCTCGTATTTTTTCATATATTTTTCATTAAATCAAAAAACCGGGCGGTTAAAAAAATAAATGTTGTCCATTGAACTTAAAATAGTTTGAAAGTGAATTTAATGATTCAGAACTTCTGTGTAAACGATGTTTTTTGTAAAAACTCTTTCATCATTTGCTAAATGCCCTTGGCCATTATATTCGGAAATATAAAATCTCAAACCATCGAATGATCGAACTCTACTTGCTGCGACGTACAATTGACCATGTGTAAAAACTGGCTGCCTCAATAAAATTCCAATTTTTTCAAATGTTTGTCCTTGAGACTTATTTATTGTTACCGCAAATGCAGGTATAATTGGAAATTGAGTTCTTTGAAAGTTAAATGGTAAAACAGTACCAGAATATGGTAAATTTATACGTTGAATCAAAATTCTCTTATTGCGTGCGGTTCCAGTTAAAACTTCACAATCAATAGCATTACGATGCATACACTTGATGCGCATTCTTGTTCCACTGACTAATGCTTCCTTTGTATTTAAGTTTCTGATCAGTAAAACAATGCAGTTAACTTTCAATACTAACTTATGTGGTGGCAAACCACTAATAGTCAAAGAATTCAAAAACTCTACTGGATAGTTATTGATTTCATTGTCATCATCACAAATTATTTTATCGTAGCTATGATATGTTTTCTGTTCACCTGGTATTCGATTAAGTATATCAGTATTAATAAAAGTACAATCATCATTTTTAGGTGCTAAAATAACTGACTTCAATATGTTATCTGAGAGTATGTTTTCGGAAATATTTCCATACACCTCATTAATAATATTATTTTCATCTCCTATTAATTGCTGAGGTATTTCAATAATATTTTTACCAAACTGAGGGAATTGTGGGGCTTCATCATTACCAAGTTTTTTCAAGAATTTGACAAATTCTATTTCACTTGGTAAGGCTCTCATATTTTGAGTAAACGTTACTTTATGAAAATAAACAAATTTATGCCAACTCGTGACAATTTTCAATTAAAGTTGCACGTGATCCATGTGGGACAACTGGTAAGATTTGCCGAAAATCACCGCACAGAAGTATCGTTTTCCCTCCAAATGGTTTATGTTTATCATTTTCATCGCATAGATCCTGCAATAATCTATCTATGATTTTCAACACTTGCAGTGGGCACATAGAAATTTCATCAATAATTATCAATGATGATGAATTTATGTAACGTCCATAGCTACTATTTGCGGTAATATTCGCTACAGAATTTTCCAAAATGGGTATAGGCAATTTAAACACATTGTGTAAAGTTCACCCTCCAAGTAATAGAGTTGAAGCTATGCCACTGAACGCTGTTGCAATGCAACTAAGATTAAGCGAATTTAATTTGTGAATGATTGCTGTTTGTGTGAATGTTTTTTCCACAGCCTGCATGAGCGGTTAAACAAAAAACATTAGATCCAGTATCATGGTGCAAAACTTCACGAATCACACGATCAATTAGATTACGCTGTTCAATATTTGCAGTTTCATAATGCTCACAAAACAGAAACTCTTGTTCTATTGGATCAATAGCATTTGCTTCGTCTGTTCTCTGCGAATACGTGGGAACTGGTAAACCAAGTTCTTGACATGACAAATTATGAACATTCAAAATATCTTCAATTTCTAATAGAGCTGTATTCAAGGATACTTCTTCGTTGTAATCTCTCAAAAAATCTTCACTAAGATATACTTTAAATTCATTCCATAACGCCAATGCATTGGCTGGCACATTTAATGCACAAATGTAACCAAATAAATTTCGCATTTGTTTTGGTGAATGTTATTCTTTTGCTTCATTTAAACATTCGCGCCATTCATTATCATTTGAAGCAATGCCGCGAGCATGGCACGCTTCAACAAAAGAAGTGTGTATAATTCCATTGTATGTTCTAACATCCTCAAATGATTTTGGACCACAGACATGTAATAAAAGCAATCGTAAATGGAAAAGTTCGATGTCTTTTGGTGATACTACATATATGCGTGTAATGATTTTATCACCTCCACGCCTTCTCTTCTTCCATTTTTTTGGGAATCTTCCCACACATAATGCAAAGGAATTTCAATATACTTATATTCATGCGCTGATGGATCTGATCGATTCAATTCAAAAAATGCTAATAATTTTGTTTGTCTTGCATTTTCAATTGCTTGACGTTCTTGCCCTTCTCGAAAGTAAACATTCTGTCTACGCGGTAAATGAATGTCAAGTCTAAAGATGACATGTGATTGAAAATGCATTGGTAATTCATAGATGCGCCATACAGCTTCAGTTGATCCGACATAACGGCCATTTAAAAAATTTTTAACTTCAACAATTTGTATTTCTTGACCTGGTTCATTTCTCTCTGAACCGAATTCAACAGAGGCACTGTCATAGCCTTTATACACGTATTTATAAATGTATTTAACACTTTTAACTGTAGTGCATACTTCAACATTTATATGGAAATTAAATTTGGCAAGTAAATACGGATTGTATGGTACAACATAACGATTGTCGAGGCAACTACCGCGAACTTCAGCATTAATACCATTATCACACCTTCTGTATAATGGATATCCATTTAATGATTCACATGTAAATTCATTAAATCGTTTTGGATAATCTTTTGTGCATTTTCCATCTCTCATACATACAGAATTTGGATTAAGTACACCGCATGGACCATGCATCATGTGTTTTACAACATATTCATGTAATGTTGTTATACTACTGATAATAAAATACAATATCTTTACACTTTACACTTAGCCAATAATTTCAAAGGTCGGGCGCCATCTTGATATGCAAGAAAGTAAATATAAACGTGAAGTTTTACTTACCTTTAAAAGGGCAGGAATTCGTTTAAGCGAACTTCTTGAGTAGCGGAAAGTGTTATTTCCTTATATATTGAACTGAATATTGGTCATTTTACTATTTTCTTTGATATTACAAAAAGTTGTAGCTGATACTTAGCTTCCAGTTTTTAGAACGTCGCACACCGCGAGTTCGCCGATTCTGGACGATCACATCTCACTCACACTTTGCCGAATTGTACTATACTTTGAACTGTACCGGACCACTGTTATTTAATCCACTTTTGGTGGTGTAAAATTTACATGAACACTTAGTGAATATGCCGGCCGCGTGAAGTGCCGACCGGCCCAATTCACGGTCCAGGCGAAAATGACCCAGAGTCTTTGTTAAACATTGCGTAGGTGGGGCAAAACTACGTCACGGGCTCATTGTTCAGCAGCCCAACCCAGTCGCATACAATGCGTCTTGCATTCCTTGCGTCTGACGTAGTCGTGGGCTTGGTTGTTTACTGCTTATCTGTGACAAATAGTTTTTTGCGACATTTGTAGCTTTTCAGCGAATTCGACCGAAATCCTGTTAACTCCAAAGTGCATTGTTTAAAATATTCTATAGTTTATTCAACAAAACTTTATAGGGATTATGAAATAAAATTATTATTATTACAAAATAAATGGTTAGAGAATAAAAATACAATACTTATGGTTTTTAGGACCATAGTTTTACAAAATTATTATCGTACCAGAATTGTACCATCACAAAACCCCCTCAATGAAAGATTTTATGCCGAAGCATAAAAACTTTCATTGACACATTCGTACTTCCTAAAGGGATCAGCCAGGATATGTCGCCACAACCCCCTTACAATTTATATGAAAAGAAATACAATAACTCACCCGTGGTCCGATGATGATGACAGAACCTGCATGACCTTACTGGACTTCTCCTTTGAGATCCCAACACCATAAGGCCAATCAGGCACGTAACGCTCCTGCTCTGACACGCTGGCCAGCTCAGGACCGCTGTCACAACATCACCAAACACTGAAACAATAAATCAAAAATATCAAAATAGTGGCTTGGTATATGCTATATCCCTAACTGATCTGTTTCCCCTTAGCTATGTGCTGGTTTGCGTTAAGAAGCACTGGGTTTGCTCCAAATCAACAAGAATTATATAGAAGTGCCATTCTCTTCATGGACTATCCTTTAATTTTAAAAATCTTTTCGATTCCCATCGATAATAATTAACCCTTTCTGTTTTCCATAATTAATGTAATTATAGAAGAAACACAAATGTTTATATAAATGAAATATATGGATATAATAAATATATATAAATCCCAAACTTATGGATATAAATTACCTAAATCTCCCTTTAAATTAATTACTCAAACAGGGAGAAAAAACATTTAAAAAAAATAAAATAAAATCTTATTATTAATATTAATATTATTATTATTAACAGTTAATTAAACTGGTGCTGTTAATAATATTTACCCCTCTTTCTCCTCCACACACTCTATTTCCTATACATCATGTTCAAATTTCTATGCTAATACATAATACATAATAATACATTCATAATTAACATTGATACATTAATACGGTTAATACATTGAAATAACCAATTCACATTTAAGAATTTACACCTTCTACATCTTGAAATTTGTGTAAAATTATAAACATTACTTTTTCTATTAATTAATTAATTCTTTTAGTTATTAAACTCATTTAATTATCATCATTTATCTATCAATTAATTATTACCATTTAATTCTTCACAAAAAAAATCCAAATTTATTATTAATATTCATATTACATTATTATTATTTCATTTCCTATTTCCTCTCTACCCTGAATTTTCTACCTAACCTTTCACATTTTACCATTGTTTAGTCTGGGTGACTCCTGTATTCACTACGCTTTTACTTATTATATAGGCACTACCATTTATTATCTTGCTCACCTTTCTTCTAACTAACAATCAAATTTACCTATCATGACACCAATTTCTCAATTATAAACACCTTCACTAATTCCATTCCGACGATAAATCCTATGGCACCGCGCGTCTTTGTACAGGAATGGGTGTTCCCTACCTGGCTATATACATTTATAATATTTTGCCCTTCCAAAATATCGGCAAACACTCCCTTAAACTACGCTATTACCTGCCACAACGCTATACGTTGGCCACTCCTTATCACCTCACCCCCACTACAAAATAACATCAGCAACAATATATGTTTAACCTTTACTTTATTCACCTCTACAAATAATCACTAACTACTGTGTCCCTAAATATCTAATACTCTCTTTGTATTATTTTCTTTAAAATTCTTATCTATCTAACTCCCATTAACTTTAATTGAATAACTCACCTGCCTTTTATTGAATAACACCCAGGCACTATCCCTTGTTTAAACATTCTATATTCCTGTAATCATTGACAATTTCATAAAATTTATCTCTCACCTTGATATCACACTAGAATATTCATCACTTCTCTCCTTATAAATATACCTCAATTTGAACATATTATCTGTTTGATCATCTATTAATCATTATAGCATCTTAATTTCATAAAATCATTTAACTTCATTACTACTGCAATTATAAATTGAGTACAACTTTCTTTTGTACCACATTAATTCAGTAATCACTCTTTAATTATTATTCAATTATTTAAAATTTTCACTATTACTTTCACTTGTTTAGCAAAAACATGTTAATTGTTATTTATTAAAACAATTACTAAAACATACATGGTGTACATAAAATTTACCTGTAATACACAACATCAAAAATACATGAATACATTAATACACAAACAAAATATACAATCCAACTTGTTATTTTATCATTGATCAAAATCAGTCCATAGCAGTCCATTTCAAAATCACTTTTCACATATATTAAATGTTCATTACACAATAAAACAATCTATCCTCCATCATTGAATAACATTCTAATCTTAGGTCTATTTATCTTATTGTTTAGTACATAAATTTTATTATTATAATCATTATAATATTTATCAAACTTTTTATATTCATTCACAATCTCAATCGGTTTATTATACATCAAGTCACGATCGGGTATGGTTCTGTCTACATCAGTATGATATGTTATAATCTTGTTAGTCATATAGTCATCATAATTTTCTACCACTACACCTGTTACTTCCCAAGGTAAGTGCTTGATACCATTATTCTCATCATTTACTATTATTGTTATCTCAATTCTACTACAAGGTTTGTATTTACTATAATCATCCACCATCTCTACTCCTAACCTTTCTACAAATTCTCTGTACTTTCTATTTACTTTAAAAATCTCTATTACTTTCTTTCTCTCTCTCTCAATATATTTCTCACCATAACACCAAGCTACACTCCCTCTCTCCAAATATGCAGGGGTCACTAACTCATAATTACTGCACCACCTATGAGGTACACTAAAACACCAAGGAACTCTATTTGTAGACCTTTCGTCTCCCAAATATAAATCTAAGGAACTCTCGTACTTATTAAAAATACGTGAAGACTTGACTTCACCCCCTACCACAACATCAAAGGAAAATTCTACCCCCTGCGCCCCTTTAACAAATGTACTTTCTCTCAGCTCTCTCTCTTTCTCAACACACACAAACATCTCATTATCACTCCCAATAATCTCATTATCATTTTCTAACACCATATTCTTAATTATACCATTGTTACTACCTGTAAACTCATTATTCAAATTATCACTGTTACTCACCTTCTGATTCTCTATTTGGATTAACTTCTCATCCAACTTTTTAATTACTTTGTCACATTGTTTATCTAGAGTATCGTTACGTCTTTTAATTTCGGTCTTTAATTCGTCTAACTTCTCATTGAAATCACTTTTAATTTGAACATTTTGTGTTTTAATTTCATCAGAATCCCTTTTTTGTTCATCCAGCTTTTTGTTAAAATTATCAAATTTTGTTAATAACAACTGCATCAAAGCAGCTGTCTCATCTGGTTTATTTACGTCTTGAGTTGAGATGGGAGTTAACAGAACTGGGTTTAATTCAGTTACACTGGTCTGACTAATTTGGTCCAGTTTAACATCCATCTCTCGCAACTGTTTCATCTACGTTATCACCTTTATCGGTATTCATTTTACTTATTTTAATATTACCCGCATGCATACAACCTTATAACATAACCTCGTGGAAGACATGTTATGTTTACGTATTTAAAATTATGTCTATTACCTCAGACAACTTTTCCGTTCTCTTCGTAGGCTTACCCACATAAAACAAAAGTTTACGTAATGTCCCTGGTCGGGAAAGCCAGATGTTATACTACTGATAATAAAATACAATATCTTTACACTTTACACTTAGCCAATAATTTCAAAGGTCGGGCGCCATCTTGATATGCAAGAAAGTAAATATAAACGTGAAGTTTTACTTACCTTTAAAAGGGCAGGAATTCGTTTAAGCGAACTTCTTGAGTAGCGGAAAGTGTTATTTGAAATAATAATACTTTGTTAAAATTTTTACCAAATGATATTACCCAGCTTATTTATGAAATTTAATTACATCTATTCTCCACCAGGTGGCGACAAAATTACGTTAAATTTCCCTTTTACAAGCCCTCCAAAATACCTACACAGTTATTTATATTTTTTAAACTCTCTGAAAACATTAAACATTTAATATGTGTTTTATATATATATATATATTTTTATACTTGCACAACCCAGCACTTTTTAAATAGTATTTTGTTCACGCGCTCTCTCTCTCTCTCTCTCTCTCTCTCATTCTCTGGTACAATTATTAGTTTTTTATGAGCTCATTTTTATGAATAAATTTTTTATTGAAATGCATTTCTGGTATTAAACTTATATATTGAACTGAATATTGGTCATTTTACTATTTTCTTTGATATTACAAAAAGTTGTAGCTGATACTTAGCTTCCAGTTTTTAGAACGTTGCACACCACGAGTTCGCCGATTCTGGACGATCACATCTCACTCACACTTTGCCGAATTGTACTATACTTTGAACTGTACCGGACCACTGTTATTTAATCCACTTTTGGTGGTGTAAAATTTACATGAACACTTAGTGAATATGCCGGCCGCGTGAAGTGCCGACCGGCCCAATTCACGGTCCAGGCGAAAATGACCCAGAGTCTTTGTTAAACATTGTGTAGGTGGGGCAAAACTACGTCACGGGCTCATTGTTCAGCAGCCCAACCCAGTCGCATACAATGCGTCTTGCATTCCTTGCGTCTGACGTAGTCGGTGGGCTTGGTTGTTTACTGCTTATCTGCGACAAATAGTTTTTTGAGACATTTGTAGCTTTTCAGCGAATTCGACCGAAATCCTGTTAACTCCAAAGTGCGTTGTTTAAAATATTCTATAGCTTATTCACCAAAACTTTATAGGGATTATGAAATAAAATTATTATTATTACAAAATAAATGGTTAGAGAATAAAAATACAATACTTATGGTTTTTAGGACCATAGTTTTACAAAATTATTATCGTACCAGAATTGTACCGTCACAATGTAGGATGTGTTTGAATGTTAGGAATCTCCGCAGATACAACTTTATCAATATCGGTAGCGTTAACAATTTTATCTTGCTCATTTAAAGAGAGTAAAATGTGAGCATGAGGCAATCCTCTCTTTTGAAACTCAATTGTTTAATTGAGTGCTTCAACTTTACCGAAGATTTTTTTTAGTGTAAGGCCCTCAATTAATGCTTTCAGTTTGGACTCGAATACACGCACAACAATATCAGGTCGAAAATTAGATGACTCACCTACACCAATATTGCTAACTATTTCAGGCCAACTTGGATTGCAAGTCATTGTAATAAACAAAGAAGGCTTTCCGAAATGTTGTACAATTGACATTGCATCTAAATAATTCTGATACACATTTCTTGGAGATCCACTGAATGAAGATGGTAAAATTACTCTACGGCCAACATTATTGGCATTGGGGTTCAATTCTAAATAATCTGTTAAATTGTTGTAAACTTCAGACCTAAGACTTGTTTGATTTTGTCGAATGAAATGTAACCTTGTGCCCTCTATTCTCACATACATATCAACTATCCACTGCAGAAATAATTTGTGCAACATGCTAAAATCTTCTGTAATTGCAAGTCGATAGGCTTCAGTATTTCTGGGCGCTCTTGAATTAGATGTAGTTGGTACATTATGAGAAATATTGATATGCCACCCAGTATCACCATTTGGAAAAAGTAATTGATATGCTAAAGGGTCCAATGATGAATCCAAAACAGAGATATTTTTAATGGTACCATTAACTTTTGAAAACGAAACCATATTTTGTTCAAAGGGTGGCTCACCATCAACTGTACTAAATATTACTGCTACATCAGTTTGAACTGCATCATGATAACGGCGTAGATCTAAATCACGATTTACTTTAATGAGCACACAAATTTCTTTATTTTGATTTTCAACTCTCTGACAATGATCTTTCATTGCAATGAATGACCGAACAAAAGGATTAATGCGTTCCAATTGTAAAGAATCTCTATGTGGGTTTGTAAAAATTAAAGTTTAAATGTTGTTTGGTGTTAAACGTGTCAAAATGTATGCTCTCAGTCGTGTACGGGTAAACCGTATTTTGCTCTGCTGCATTCAAACGTTGCCGCCTCGCCACCTGATTGGCGTACAGCTATCCGCAGTATGACCCAGCTTGCGTCTCACTTTAACGCCTTCACTTCAATAATTACTAGTCGTAATTCTAAATTAACTGAATCAAACATACAGCATTGCAGATTGAGAACATTTATTAATCCTTTAGAATATTTCACTTGGTTTATTATACATCAAAATTCGTTTTCGGCACCGGCTATTACAATTGTGCAGTTGGTACTTGCTCAGCTCAGTTGTATACAATCAGTCAGTAACGTTAGTTTACAGTAAAATTATCGTTTTTCTCAGGGGTGTAAAGTCCTTTCGGCTACAGAAATATATACTTACGGCTAACACACACAAAGTTATAACAATTCTTAGAACTAATTACATAAATAAATCGATATCTCATTACATTTGACTAAGTAATCACCAATGAAAACTTGTGAAGCAATTTTGGGTTATGTCTCGTTTGCCGAAAGTTCGTTATTAAAAGATTCGTTAATTATTTATCAGATTTTACTTTCTTAATAATTATTAATTAGTTAGAGTTAAATAGTGAATTTAAATAAGCATTTATTTTGACTCGGAAATAGTGATCAGTGATTTTGAAATAGTTATGTTTAATTCAGACCAAAATTTGTGAATACGATTTAAGGGATAATGTTTATACTCATCGGTTACTTGTTGCTGAAGATCCTGATGTCGTCTTCTTCGATAGATAACTCCTGGGCTGTCGTCTTCTTCTATGGATAATTCCTGTCGTCTGTTTCCCTCGTCTCGTCACTTCTCCTTGCTGATTCAGGCCTCGTGTTTCTCCAGTTGATGTCGTCTTCTTCTTTTAGAAGGTTCCACTGATCTTCATATAGTGTCAGTGGTCGTCTTTCTTCGTCACCGCGTCGCTTCGTCTTCTTCGGATCACTACGGTTTGTTAATTTAATTTTTTACAAATAAAAATTTATGTTCAGGATTCCCTGTACTGTTGTAATTGTCTTCCATTAGTTTTAAATAGTTTTGAAATTACTTGAAGAATAATAATTTAATTTTAATACGAGAGCTACTCGGTCCACTCTCTGGCGTTGGTTAATAATGACTACTGAAAATCTAACGGTTTTTTGGCGTTATTTTTCTTGTTGTTATGGTTACTTAATAAATTATGCTAATTTTTCATTGGTTATTAACTCAGGTTATTGTTAGGATTTATCGTCTTTTTTCATCTATTTCTACCAAAATATCTTCAACTGAAGATCACTACTTTATTCTAATAGCTAGAGTCATCACATTAGTACCATTCTTCCTAATTTTTCATGATGAACATTTTGATACCCCTCATGCCTGCTTTTGAATAGCTAATTACATTTTTACTATTTTCCCATATTTATATCTTACATATATTTTATTCAAAATTAGTTGTTAATCACATATTTTGGTACTAGGAATACCCACTTATATGGTTTAATCATTTGGCACGTTCTGCCTTAACTTTGGATTATTATTTGTTCTCAAATTAATAAATTTATGTTCAACAGTTTGGCCTAGAGCCTAGATTCCATTCTACTTCCATCTAACATTTCTTACTAACATTTCTGGTAACTCTAATACAATTTATAAACAAAACAAACAATAAACATCAGTATCCCTAACTCTAATTCTTACTATGAAATATTCTTTTTCAGGTTCTACCCTGAAATCACTTTTAACTGCTGTTGTCTGCTTACCCTACAATTTACTCTACACTATGATTTTCTGAACACTAACAAAACTCTTAATACTTACTTAAAGAAACTTAAAGAAACTCTTATAATACTATTGATAAACTGTTCCTTATATGATACGTCCTATCTACTATTCCCTTCACTTAAACACAGTGTCTGTCCTCCTTAATTTGCCATTCATTCTAATACCTTAACTCTTATCTTAATATCTAGTCCTGGTATCTTATTACCTAAATTCACAACATTACAATTAGTTCAATCTTACTTACTAATGCACAGTTTATCACAAATTGTTTATCTGTTTAACATAGTTGGCTTATATAATATTTGGTTCTACACTCCCACTGCACTTTTCTTTTCATTAGAAAGTTTCTATAATTACTACCCTGCTCACTTTGTTTCATTATTCTATACCTATCACTTCACTACTTATTTAGTTTTACACACTTTTGGGCTTATTCACTTGTTTATTCATGGGTTGTCTGATTACTTTATATCACTGTGTGATTATGGTCATGTATAACTATTTACCTCCAAATCACACTGATCACTTTTGGTCATCATTCTAATATTGCTTTTGTTTTGGGCTCAAAGTATTGTTTATAGCCTTTGGCCATTATTATTACAATTAGTTTGGGGTATGGTTAGCTTCTAACCCCCCTACATTATATTATACAAGTACATTCTTTAAATAACAAGATACATGTGATACTATTACCCTTCATTAATCTTATTGTCCTAGCTACATCTCATATGCTACAGACATCAATTCATTACTAAATTTACAATATTCTGTTCACCTTTTTGGGATGACTTGATTGTACTTAAACTTCTTCTTCACTGTCTCTTGGTTTTCTTTGGTTTCTATCCGATCTATTGTGTCAAGTCTGTCAGGTTAATAGTCATTTGTCATTTATTGGGTTACTGGGTTATTGATCTATAAGTTCATAAGTTTTTTCCTTTTACTCTTATCTTCAGCTGTTTATTTTATAATTAAATACCATTGAATCTTTGCTACCTTATGTCATGTTACATAATGCATCGCCACCAAAATTGATTATTTCGAAACAAAGATTATTAGATTTTTTTTTTGAAATCATCAATATAGTTCATTTTATCAAGTGGTTATGATTCAGGAATTCATCCACCGCTACTCCTTCTATGTTCATTCTTTATTAAGTCATGGTTCATAATATAATAATTGGTATTATTTTCTTTCTTTATTATTCCCCTTTATGTTCTATTTCCCTAAAATTTTTCTTCTCTCTCCTTCATATAAATTGGTAATAGTCAGAGGGCACGTGTGGCTCTATTACTCTGCTATCCATTTATACACATTTTGAGTTCAGAGGCCTTGCCTATCTGCTCAATAACATATGTTGGACGTATCTCAACATAAAATCATCACATAATAATATTCATAATAATTATAATAATAGTCGTTCATTTCCGACTCACATAATATTAATACAATAAAACACTTTTGGGATAAATTATTCTTTCTTTTATACAACTCATGACCTTTCATTTCAATAACTTATTTGGATTCCTTTGTTTTAAGCTTGTGGCGATACTTAATAGGCATTTTGCATTGTTTTAAGAGCTTATTCTATATGGTAGTGATTCTATTTGCCATCACTTTAATGCTCATTGATATTTAATTAACATTATAGCTGGTTTTGACTCACTTATATTTTTTCATTAATAGCTCAGTTAATCTGCCAGTGTTATTTTTTATTTGATTGTTTTCGTTTCTTCTTTTGTGAAACATTAATTTCTATTTATCCCCTTTTTGTGATAGGGTTGGTTAATGATGTTATGTAGCGTCATCATTATTTGTGTAACATTTAATTATTTTATATCTCAATTTTTATGATATTTCATTATACATATTTTCAAAATTACATGTGTTTACACATTTTGTTTCACACTCGGTCGTAAGTTTAGCCTTACTTTGTTGTGAATTTAGTTTATCTTTCTTCTAAATTCCCTCTCATTTATAATAATAATGGTTCCAATCAAATACTTATTGTAAGTTGTGCTTACATTTACTTTTGAATTTTGATAATAGTTACTTATAAAATTCTCTTTAATTTTCTGACACTGGTTCATAATACTTTTTTAAAGAAGACTGGTTATAAGTCCCTTTTATCTTTCTAGTTGTGATTTCACTTATGACATAGGTATTATTTTTATTATCTTTCAATATGAGATAGGGTCCATTATATAACAACAGTAATTTCTTCGTGATTCCCTCTCTGGAACTTGGTAATTCTCGGTTTCGTATTAATACCTTTTCTCCTTCACTGTACCGGATTGCCTTTGGTTGCATTTTATGATATTTAGCCTTTTTCTTTTCTGTTTGCTCCGCTATTTTACTATAGAATTTGGCATTATCAAATTGGTATATTGGATTGGTGGGGAAATTGACAAGTTCTTCTATGGCTCGAGGTGGTGGTTTTCCGTACATGATGGTGTACGGGGTATCCTTAATGGATTCATGGTATGCGAGATTTATGAAATTTTCAGTGGCTTCGAGGTATTCGCTCCACTTGCGTTGCCGGTCGTGGCAGTATGTACGGAGAATTCTCCCAACTTCACGGAGCACTCTTTCCGCTGGGTTGCTGTTCGGGTGGTAAATTGAAGTCTTGTATGTTCAGATACCCAGATCCATTAATGTGTCCTTCCATCGTCTTCCTCGGAATTGAGTACCATGGTCAGTGATAATATTCATGGGACTACCCACCTCAGTAATGTATCTTTGTGTGACAATGTTCAATACCTCGTTTGTAGTAGCACGGTTGATTGGGTATAATTTAATAAATTTTGAGTAATGGTCCATAATAATGATGATGAATTTGTGCTGCTTTCTACCTCCACTTCGTGGCATAGGTCCACATATGTCTAGGAAAACTCGTTCCATTTTATTTGTAGAGGTTATTGCTTGCATGATTCCTTCCTTTCTGTCGTTGTTGCATTTTACAAGCTGACATATGTGACAGTTTTTTATGGTTTTTCGCACTCTTCGGTTAATATCTTTCAGGTATGTGTGTTCTTCTAACGCTTTTGTCACCTTCAGTGCTCCCATGTGTCCGTACCTGAGGTGGTACTCCATTATGATCTCAGTTGCGGTTTCTTTAGGTATCAACAGCTTCCACGTATTCTGGTTAGGTTTAGTTTTAACAAACAAAATATCTTCATGAATGCAATAGTACTGAGTTGCTTTTTCTTCCTGTCGATCCAGTCTCTCTCGGATTTGATTTAATTTTGCATCCTCTTTCTGGTGTTGTATCACCTTGTTCACTATCACTTCTAGGTCAGAGTTATTTTTCATGATGTTAAATACCTTCACAATGGTCTCCTTTTCTCCATCAAAGGTTTGTTGTTCAGTGTTAATCCGTGATAGCACATCAGCTGCTGTGTTTTTGCTACCAGGGATATACTCCCAGTTGATGTGATATTCTTGGAGAGCAAGAATCCATCTGGCTAGTCGACCATGGCTGAGTTTGCAGTTTTTCAAAAATGAAATGGATTTATGGTCGGTGCGCACGGTGATGGGATACCCAAGTATGTAAGTCCGAAATTTTGCACATGAAAAGACCACACTCAACAGTTCTTTTTCAGTTACATGATAATTGCGCTCGCATTGGTTTAAGGTACGGCTGGCGAAGCTTATCACTTGGTGGTTTCCATCCTTGTCTTCTTGGTAAAGCACCGATCCCAAGCTAATGTCGCTTGCGTCGCAGTTCATGAAAAAGGGTCTATTGAAATCGGGATGGTTTAACATGATAGTGTCGAGGAAGTGCTCCTTGATAGTGTTGAAGATGGTATCCTGTTCTGGACCCCACATCCACTTGTTTTTGGATGATAGCTGTGGTGCTAGTCTAGTAGTCAGTTCTGAATAATTCTGCTGGAACTTTCTGTAGTAGTTACAGATGCCCAGAAACGACTGTAACTGCTTCTTATTTCTTGGGGTAGGAAAACGTTGAATGGCATCTACCCTATCAATTGACGGTGTTATTCCCTGTCGTGACAGGTTGAATCCAAGGAATTGGACTTCTGCTGCTATTAGTTTAGATTTCTCGAGTTTTAATGTCACATTGTTAATAGATAATTTTTTTAACACTTTTTCAACTCTCATACAATGCTCCTCCCAATTTGATGAGGTGATCAACAGATCATCAACGTATACAGTGGTATAGCTCATAGTTTCGGGACCCAGTATCTGGTCCATGCAGCGAACAAATATTGCTACAGAGTTTACCAGCTCAAAAGGTAGTCGCTTGAACTGGTAGTTCCTGCCTTCAAATATGAATGCTACGTACTGTCGGCTGGCTGGGTGCAGTTCTACCTGCCAGTACCCGCAGACCGTATCCCATGTGCTAATAAATTGCGTTCCATGGAACTTCTTGAGGATTACCTCGATCTCGCTAGGAGATGTTCTGTCGTTGATCAGTATTTTATTTATTTCTCGAGCGTTGAGACACAAGCGTACTCTTCCATCCTTTTTCGTAACAGCAACTATCGGACTGGTGTATTGTGAACAGCTATATTCTATGATGTCTTCCTCCATCATCTTACTAATTTCTGTGCGTACTGCTTCCTTGGCTGCGTACGCTATGGGATAGGATTTTTTATTGAAATTGGCCACTTCTTTAAATCTTAACTCGCATTGATACCCCCGTACTTTTCCTGGTTGGTCGGAAAATACATGCCGGTACTTGTTGTAAATTCGTATTAACTTCTCCACCTCTTGCTCTGTCATTGGATTCCCATCTTGGGTTCCTCGGAATTGTCGGATCTCCTCCAATTTTTGATGCCATAGAATGTCATTATTTACTTGACTGTCCGACTTCACTTCCCACCTCCGGTCTGGTGAATCACGAACTGTTCTTATACTGTATATTTTACTCATTGGTAGGACCCCTTTGCTGCCAGTTAATTCAGCTACCCATTCTCTGCCTTCATATTTCATGGTTACTTTCGATAATTCCATATCGATAACTGCAGAGTATTTCCTCAATATGTCACACCCAATTAGGATGTCAAATGGTATGTTGTGAGCGATCAAAAATATCACAGGTAGTGTCACGCCATTACTTATGACTTCTAGTGACACTTGTCTCTTTATTGTCTTATTTTGCCTACCAGTGGCTCCCATCAAAATAATGTTGCTTATTGGTAACGTTGGTAAGTTGGTCTTACCTTCTTTTTGAATTTTGTCATACATGTTTATATCAATTAGTGACACATTTGCGCCTGTGTCTATCATAAATTTTATATTTACATTATGTACTTTAGCGGTAACATAGGCAATTTCATTATCCGGGTGCTTGGTCAATGAGGAATTTTCTTCCATAAGCTCCTCTCGGATATTTTTCAGATAATGATTCTGAATTATTATAATAGTGTTGTCATTTGTCTCGTCAGTCTGTGTCGTTATTAACCCAATAGATCGGATCAGTGACGGGTCCTTTGGTATTTTCACTGCCGCTGTTCGTTTAAATGCTGGCCGTTACCTTCGGCGCGGTCCTCTGTTCTGACGGGGTGATTATTCTCCGTGTTCTGCCTCCTCTCAATCGAGTGGTCGTTACGAGTTATTTGTTCTCGACCTCTTCTGTTCTCTTCGGCACTCCGGCTCCTCGGTCTTCTATAACTGCGTCTCCCGTCATTTCTACCTTCTGCATTTATATAGTTCACCCGTCGTCTGTATGTTTGATTCTGTGTCGACGGGTTATTATTATGGTACTGGTTATTTGGTCTGTTATACCCACCTCCATTTTGGTTGTTTCCCCTGTTGTAAGGATGGTTACCATTATTACTGTTATTGGGGTAATTCTGATTGTGGTTTCTTGGGTAATTATTGTTGTTGTTTTGGTTATGGAACCCTCGATAATTATTGGGGTTAGATGGCGGATGGTTGGCCGGGGTGTGGTTTCCCGGTGGTCCACTTGGCTGATTCCGATTGTCATAATTTCTGTAGTTTGGTGAATTCTTTTGTCTGTTCAAGACATAGTGTTTCTCCCGCTCGTACTCTCCCAATAATGCGGCCATCTCTTGTATAGTTTTAATGTGTCCACTTAAACGGCTTTTCGTGATCTCACCGTCATAATGATACGCCAATTGCGTCACTAGGCACTCTTCCGGGATGTTGGGTTCGAGGTTCCTTGCTATGCTCACCTTACCTAAAAAGTAAGCGGTTGGTGACTGTCCTAGGTAAGGGTCGAATCTGCCATTGCTTATATTGTTTCTCACCACGTGCTGAGTTGCCTCCGACCAGTATTTGTCTTTGAATAATTTCTTGAATTCATTGAAATTATTTATGTCTGGTCTTACCGCCGTCCACCAATTATCATGGACTTCTTTAAACATGTCATCTATCATGCTCTTGATTACAGTCCACCTTGTCTCTCTGGTTCGGGCTAAGTTTTCCTCCACTCGTTCTATAAACTCAATTGGATTACGTTTATAGTTTTTAAAGTTTATGGTCTCTCTATTTTCACTACATAACACATGTGAGGTCATGATTGGTCGATCTTTCAATGCGTTGATCTCCTCTTGTAGGCGTAGCTCTCTAGCCCTAAATTCAGCTATTTTCCCTTCTTGGGCGGTTGTGGTGTCTTTCACTTCACTTACTGACGCGTCCAATCTGCTATAGTTCTCTTCTACTCTGGTTTGTATCTGTTCTAATTTGTTGTTGGTTTCTTTTTGGAGTCCTTCAACCCTCCTCTTACCTTCGCCTTCAACTTCATTCACCTTGATTAAAACTTCTTCTCGGATTTGCATCACTACTTCGCTGGTTTTCTCTACCTTCTCTTCCGTTTCCATTACAGTTTGTTTCAGTTCTTCTCTGTACTCAGTTAACTGTTGCTGTAATGTATCTTGGTTATATTCAATTTTGTCATTCAACGTTTCAATGTCCTCCTTCATGAGCCTCAAGGTTTCACTGGTTTTCTCATTACTCTTCTCTATTTTCTCTCCTATCAACTTATTCTCCTCCTTCATCTTCCGTTCTAAAGTTTCGATATTCCTCTTGTTACTCTCCTCATTCCTGTCGAATTTTTCGTTCATGGACTCGAATTTCTTATTCAATTCTTCTTTAGTGCTGTCCAGTTTCTTCTCCATCTTCTCATTATTTTTGTCCAATTTTTCATCTATTTTCTCCTCATTCCGGTCGAATTTTTCGTCCATTTGCTTTTTCAACTCCTCCTTATTCTTGTCCATTTTCTCATTCATTGTTCCGAACTGTTCCATCATAATTCTCATCAGATTATCTAAATTCGCTCCTTCCGTGGTCCTGGTTGGCTCTCCTGGGGCTAATATTTCTTCTATGTCTTCCACTGAAGTTATTTCCTTTTCTTCCATTTGAACGTCTCTCTCGATCTCCTTTTCTAATCTCCTTGCTTCCTCTTCTGCCTCCTTTTCGCGTAGTAATGTCTGGAGTCTCGTCCCGTGTTTTGCCGGTTCCATTTCTATAGTCGCCGCTAGAATCTGTAAAGTTTAAAGATATGTTTCCTCACCTATTCTAGCCCTACTAGTTGGCGCGCCACTTTGTTAAGAATCTCTATGTGGGTTTGTAAAAATTAAAGTTTAAATGTTGTTTGGTGTTAAACGTGTCAAAATGTATGCTCTCAGTCGTGTACGGGTAAACCGTATTTTGCTCTGCTGCATTCAAACGTTGCCGCCTCGCCACCTGATTGGCGTACAGCTATCCGCAGTATGACCCAGCTTGGGTCTCACTTTAACGCCTTCACTTCAATAATTACTAGTCGTAATTCTAAATTAACTGAATCAAACATACAGCATTGCAGATTGAGAACATTTATTAATCCTTTAGAATATTTCACTTGGTTTATTATACATCAAAATTCGTTTTCGGCACCGGCTATTACAATTGTGCAGTTGGTACTTGCTCAGCTCAGTTGTATACAATCAGTCAGTAACGTTAGTTTACAGTAAAATTATCGTTTTTCTCAGGGGTGTAAAGTCCTTTCGGCTACAGAAATATATACTTACGGCTAACACACACAAAGTTATAACAATTCTTAGAACTAATTACATAAATAAATCGATATCTCATTACATTTGACTAAGTAATCACCAATGAAAACTTGTGAAGCAATTTTGGGTTATGTCTCGTTTGCCGAAAGTTCGTTATTAAAAGATTCGTTAATTATTTATCAAATTTTACTTTCTTAATAATTATTAATTAGTTAGAGTTAAATAGTGAATTTAAATAAGCATTTATTTTGACTCGGAAATAGTGATCAGTGATTTTGAAATAGTTATGTTTCATTCAGACCAAAATTTGTGAATACGATTTAAGGGATAATGTTTATACTCATCGGTTACTTGTTGCTGAAGATCCTGATGTCGTCTTCTTCGATAGATAACTCCTGGGCTGTCGTCTTCTTCTATGGATAATTCCTGTTGTCTGTTTCCCTCGTCTCGTCACTTCTCCTTGCTGATTCAGGCCTCGTGTTTCTTCAGTTGATGTCGTCTTCTTCTTTTAGAAGGTTCCACTGATCTTCATATAGTGTCAGTGGTCGTCTTTCTTTGTCACGGCGTCGCTTCGTCTTCTTCGGATCACTACGGTTTGTTAATTTAATTTTTTACAAATAAAAATTTATGTTCAGGATTCCCTGTACTGTTGTAATTGTCTTCCATTAGTTTTAAATAGTTTTGAAATTACTTGAAGAATAATAATTTAATTTTAATACGAGAGCTACTCGGTCCACTCTCTGGCGTTGGTTAATAATGACTACTGAAAATCTAACGGTTTTTTGGCGTTATTTTTCTTGTTGCTATGGTTACTTAATAAATTATGCTAATTTTTCATTGGTTATTAACTCAGGTTATTGTTAGGATTTATCGTCTTTTTTCGTCTATTTCTACCAAAATATCTTCAACTGAAGATCACTACTTTATTCTAATAGCTAGAGTCATCACATTAGTACCATTCTTCCTAATTTTTCATGATGAACATTTTGATACCCCTCATGCCTGCTTTTGAATAGCTAATTACATTTTTACTATTTTCCCATATTTATATTGTAACATGACATAAGGTAGCAAGAATTCAATGGTATTTAATTATAAAATAAACAGCTGAAAATAAGAGTGAAAGGCAAAAAACTTATGAACTTAAAGATCAATAACCCAATAACCCAATAAATGACAAATGACTATTAACCCGACAGACTTGACACAATAGATCGGATAGGAACCAAAAGAAAACCAAGAGACAGTGAAGAAGAAGTTTAAGTATAATCAAGTCATTCCAAAAAAGTGAACAGAATATTGTAAATTTAGTACTGAATTGATGTCTGTAGCATATGAGATGTAGCTAGGACAATAAGATTAATGAAGGGTAATAGTATCACATGTATCTTATTATTTAAAGAATGTAATAGTATAATATAATGTAGGGGGGTTAGAAGCTAACCATACCCCAAACTAATTGTAGTAGTAATGGCCAAAGGCTATAAACAATACTTTGAGCCCAAAACAAAAGCAATATTAGAATGATGACCAAAAGTGATCAGTGTGATTTGGAGGTAAATAGTTATAAATGACCATAATCACACAGTGATGTAAAGTAATCAGACAACCATGAATAAGCGTGAATAAGCCCAAAAGTGTGTGTGTAAAACTAAATAAGTAGTGAGAGTGATAGGTATAAAATAATGAAACAAAGTGAGCAGGGTAGTAATTATAGAAACTTTCTAATGAAAGAAAAAGTGTAGTGAGAGTGTAGAACTAAATATTGTCTAAGCTAACTATGTTAAACAGATAAACAATTTGTGATAAACTGTGCACTAGTAGGTAAGATTGAACTAATTGTAGTATTGTTAATTTAGGTAATAAGATATCAAGATTATATATTAAGATAAGAGTTAAGGTATCAGAGTGTAGCAAATTAAGAAGGACTAACACTGTGTTTAAGTGAAGGGAACAGTAGATAGGACATAGTATACAAGGAACAGTTTGTCAATAGTATTATAAGAGTTTCTTTAAGTAAGTATTAAGGATTTTATTTGTGTTCAGAAAATCATAGCATAGAGTAAATTGTAGGGTAGGCAGATAGCAGCAATTAAAAGTTATTTCAGGGTAGAACCTGAAAAGAAATGTTTAATAGTAAGAATTAGAGTTAGGAATACTGATGTTTATTGTTTGTTTTGTTTGTAAATTATATTAGAGCTACCAGAAATGTTAGTAAGAAATGTTAGATGGAAGTAGAATGGAATCTAGGCTCTAAGCCAAACTGTTGAACATAAATTTATTAATTTAAGAACAAATAATAATCCAAAGGTAAGGCAGAACGTGCCAAATGATTAAACCATGTAAGTGGGTATTCATAGTACCAAAATATGTGGTTAACCACTAATTTTGAATAAATTATATGTAAGATATAAAATTGGGAAAATAGTAAAAATGTAATTAGCTATCCAAAAGTAGGCATGAGGGGTATCAAAATGTTCATCATAAAAATTTAGGAAGAATGGTACTAATGTGATGACCATAGATATTAGAACAAAGTAGTAATCTTCAGTTGAAGATATTTTGGTAAAAATAGACGAAAAAGACGATAAATCTTAACAATAACCTGAGTTAATAACCAATGAAAAATTAGCATAATTTCTTAAGTAACCATAGCAACAAGAAAAATAACGCCAAAAAACCGTTAGATTTTCAGTAAGTCATTATTAACCAACGCCAGAGGGTGGACCGAGTAGCTCTCGTAATTAACATTAAATTATTATTCTTCAAACAATTTCAAAACGATTTAAAACTAATAGAAGACAAGTACAACAGTACAGGGAATCCTGAACGTAAATTTTATTTATAAAAAATTAATTTAACAAACCGTAGTGATCCAAAGAAGACGAAGCGACGCCGCGACGAAGAAAGACGACAAGGACACTATATGAAGATCAGTAGAACCTCCTAAAAGAAGAAGATGACACCAACTGAAGAATTACGAGGCCTGAAGTAGCAAAGAAAAGTGCCGAGACGAGGGAAATAGACGACAGGAATTATCCATAGAAGAAGACAACAGCCCAGGAGTTATCTATAGAAGAAGACGACAGCCCAGGAGTTATCTATCGAAGAAGACGACACCAGGATCTTCAGCAACAAGTAACTGATGAGTATAAACATTATCCCTTAAAGCGTATTCACAAATTTTGGTCTGAATTAAATATAACTATTTTAAAATCACTGATCACTATTCCGAGTCAAAATAAATGCTGATTTAAATTCACTATTTAACTATAACAAATTAACAATTATTAAGAAAGTAAATTATGATAAATAATTAACGAATCTTCTAATAACGAACTTCTGGCAAATGAACATAACCAAAAATTGCTTCACAAATTTTCATTGGTGATTACTTAGTCAAATGTAATGAGATATCGATTTATGTATGTAATTAGCTGTAAGAATTATTATAACTTTGTGTGTGTTAGCCGTAAATATATATTTCTGTAGCCAAAAGGACTTTACACCCCTGAGAAAAAACGATAATTTTTTACTGCAAACTAGAGTAACTGATGACTGTATACAACTGAGCTGAGCGTACCAACTACGCAATTGTAATAGCCGGTGCCGAAAACGAATTTTAATGTATAATAAACCAAGTGAAATATTCTAAAGGATTAATAAATGTTCTCAATCTGCAATGCTGTATGTTTGATTCCGTTAATTTAGAATTACGACTAGTAATTATTGAAGTGAAGGCGTTAAAGCGAGACGCAAGTTGGGTAATACTGCAGAGAGCTGTACGCCAATCAGGTGGCGAGGCGGCAACGTTTGCTACGTTTGAATGCGGCAGAGCAGAATACGGTTTACCCGTACACGACTGAGAGCATACATTTTGACACGTTTAACAACATTTTAAACTTTTATTAAATTTTTACAACAGCCACATAAACATTTTGTAATAAAGTGGCGCCCATCGCGGGGCTTAAACGATAGCGGCCGCACCAACAACATAAATAGTCTAGTTACAAAGTGGCGCGCCAACTAGTAGGGCTAGAATAGGTAAGGAAACATACCTTTAAACTTTACAGATTCTAGCGGCGACTACGGAAATGGAACCGGCAAAACACGAGAAGGAGGCGGAAAAGGAGACGGAGAGATCGGAAAAGGAGATAGAAGAAAAACGAGTCAGCTATGCAGAATGGATGACAGCACTATTTAAAAAATTTAGCAGAGAGATGGAGTACATCGAAAGGAACACCACTGACCATGAACGAGCACAAATGAGTCGTGCGGATGAAATGGAACCGCCATACAACAAAATGTCATGGGAAAAAATTCATGATGAAATGTGGAAGCTGGAAACCAAATGCAGCAAGGAAGAGATTATCGGGACAACCCACGGAAAAGGCGATAACAAGGTGGAAAGGATGACTGAAGAAGATTGGGAGAGATTCTACAGTAATGGAGAACAAATGAAAAACAAAAGAACGGGAATATACGCACGGGTGACAGAGGAATTTACACAGGAGGAATATGACCAATGGAGACAATCTATAAGACAACCGGAACATCAAATACAAACAGAAAACACAGAGCTAAGAGAATGTATAAGGGTTATGTTCGAACTATCCAGAGAAGATATGTGCAATTGGAGGAAGAAACATAATCAAATAAAAGGGTTCAGCGAAACACCATATAATAAAAACCTGGAACAACCCAATGTTCAATTAGAAAAGGAAATAGTCAAGGACGTGGAAGTGAAGCAACCGAAGAAAATGCCAGAACCTACACAACAGAAGGAAGCCAGACGTGACATGAGCGTAAGGCAATTTTGGGAATTATATAAAGAAGAAATGGACAAAAATCACAAAGAAATGATGGAAAAATTTGACAGATTTAACGAGAAATTAAGTGAAACTTTGGATAAGGGTCCCAAGAAATTGAGAGAAACACCAGACAGGGATTCCAAAAGTGTTGAGGAACCGGTAATTACGAAAACAGAAGATAGTAAGAAGGAAACAGAATTAAAAGAAGACAATAGTATACCATTACCTGCAAATAAAAATAGCGACCACAAGGAGGACATCCAAACTATGGAAATGAAGAAAGTAAGACAGAGGCATCCAAGGAAACTCATAAATACCAGAGAAGAGTTGGAGATGATGAAGAATGGACTATTTGAGATGTTTAATGTACTAATTAACGACCAGAATGAAATAATGAATTTTAAAAATAACAGAAGGAACTTACTAGAACCTTTAGGAAGGAACCACTACAAAACAGTGCGTAACAGAATAAGAAGGAGAAGACAATTAATAGACATGCATAATCCAATCTCAATGATAGCATCTACAATGGAAATAGCATTGACCTATTCGTTGTATAAACAAAACAATGAAATGATTGCGATAGCAATGGAAACCAATGAGAATTCTATAACAGAACCAGTTAGATACAGAATAATAGCAAGAAAGTGGACAAAAACAGAAAGCATACTGAAAATGACAGCAATCCGAACAGGATCAGCTCATATAATCATGGACAATGGTTAAACCAAGTGTGGAAGAACACTGAGAAATGGGACTGATTTTAAGTAAAACGACCATGCAAACCAATTAATGTATATAAATGAGAAGATTAACCTATAAGAAAAAAAAATGAATGTATATAACAGGGTCCATTATATAACAAAATAAATACCCTACCTCATAATGAAAGATAATAAAAATAATACCTATGTCGTAAGTGAAATCACAACTAAAAAGATAAAAGGGACTTATAACCAGTCTTCTTTAAAAAAGTATTATGAACCAGTGTCTGAAAATTAAAGAGGATTTTGTAAGTAACTATTATCAAAATTCAAAAGTAATGTAAGCACAACTTACAGTAAGTATTTGATTGGAACCATTATTATTATAAATGAGAGGGAATTTAGAAGAAAGATAAGCTAAGTTCAAAACAAAGTAAGGCTAAACTTACGACCAAGTGTGAAACAAAATGTGTAAACACATGCAAATTTTGAAAATGTATAATGAAATATCATAAAAATTGAGATATAAAATAATTAAATATTACACAAATAATGATGACGCTACATAACATCATTAACAAACCCTATCACAAAAAGGGGATAAATAGAAATTAATGTTTCACAAAAGAAGAAACCAAAACAATCAAATAAAAAATAACACTGGCAGATTAGCTGAGTTATCAATGAAAAAATATAAATGAGTCAAAACCAGCTACAATGTTAATTAAATATCAATGAGCATTAGAGTGATGACAAATAGAATCACTACCATATAGAATAAGCTCTTAAAACAATACAAAATGACTATCAAATATCGCCACAAGCTTAAAACAAAGGAATCCTAATAAGTTATTGAAATGAAAGGTCATGAGTTGTATGAAAGAAAGAATAATTAATCCCAAAAGTGTTTTATTGTATTAATATTATGTGAGTCGGAAATGAACGACTATTATTATAATTATTATGAATATTATTATGTGATGATTTTATGTTGAGATACGTCCAACATATGTTATTGAGCAGATAGACAAAGCCTCTGAACTCAAAATGTGTATAAATGGATAGCAGAGTAATAGAGCCACACGTGCCCTCTGACTATTACCAATTTATATGAAGGAGAGAGAAGAAAAATTTTAGGGAAATAGAACATAAAGGGGAATAATAAAGAAAAAAAATATACCAATTATTATATTATGAACCATGACTTAATAAAGAATGAATACAGAAGAAGTAGCGATGGAGGAATTCCTGAATCATAACAACTTGATAAAATGAACTATATTGATGATTTCAGAAAACATCTAATAATCTTTGTTTCGAAATAATCAATTTTGGTGGCGATGCATTATGTAACATGACATAAGGTAGCAAGAATTCAATGGTATTTAATTATAAAATAAACAGCTGAAAATAAGAGTGAAAGGCAAAAAACTTATGAACTTAAAGATCAATAACCCAATAACCCAATAAATGACAAATGACTATTAACCCGACAGACTTGACACAATAGATCGGATAGGAACCAAAAGAAAACCAAGAGACAGTGAAGAAGAAGTTTAAGTATAATCAAGTCATTCCAAAAAAGTGAACAGAATATTGTAAATTTAGTACTGAATTGATGTCTGTAGCATATGAGATGTAGCTAGGACAGTAAGATTAATGAAGGGTAATAGTATCACATGTATCTTATTATTTAAAGAATGTAATAGTATAATATAATGTAGGGGGGTTAGAAGCTAACCATACCCCAAACTAATTGTAGTAGTAATGGCCAAAGGCTATAAACAATACTTTGAGCCCAAAACAAAAGCAATATTAGAATGATGACCAAAAGTGATCAGTGTGATTTGGAGGTAAATAGTTATAAATGACCATAATCACACAGTGATGTAAAGTAATCAGACAACCATGAATAAGCGTGAATAAGCCCAAAAGTGTGTGTGTAAAACTAAATAAGTAGTGAGAGTGATAGGTATAAAATAATGAAACAAAGTGAGCAGGGTAGTAATTATAGAAACTTTCTAATGAAAGAAAAAGTGTAGTGAGAGTGTAGAACTAAATATTGTCTAAGCTAACTATGTTAAACAGATAAACAATTTGTGATAAACTGTGCACTAGTAGGTAAGATTGAACTAATTGTAGTATTGTTAATTTAGGTAATAAGATATCAAGATTATATATTAAGATAAGAGTTAAGGTATCAGAGTGTAGCAAATTAAGAAGGACTAACACTGTGTTTAAGTGAAGGGAACAGTAGATAGGACATAGTATACAAGGAACAGTTTGTCAATAGTATTATAAGAGTTTCTTTAAGTAAGTATTAAGGATTTTATTTGTGTTCAGAAAATCATAGCATAGAGTAAATTGTAGGGTAGGCAGATAGCAGCAATTAAAAGTTATTTCAGGGTAGAACCTGAAAAGAAATGTTTAATAGTAAGAATTAGAGTTAGGAATACTGATGTTTATTGTTTGTTTTGTTTGTAAATTATATTAGAGCTACCAGAAATGTTAGTAAGAATTGTTAGATGGAAGTAGAATGGAATCTAGGCTCTAAGCCAAACTGTTGAACATAAATTTATTAATTTAAGAACAAATAATAATCCAAAGGTAAGGCAGAACGTGCCAAATGATTAAACCATGTAAGTGGGTATTCATAGTACCAAAATATGTGGTTAACCACTAATTTTGAATAAATTATATGTAAGATATAAAATTGGGAAAATAGTAAAAATGTAATTAGCTATCCAAAAGTAGGCATGAGGGGTATCAAAATGTTCATCATAAAAATTTAGGAAGAATGGTACTAATGTGATGACCATAGATATTAGAACAAAGTAGTAATCTTCAGTTGAAGATATTTTGGTAAAAATAGACGAAAAAGACGATAAATCTTAACAATAACCTGAGTTAATAACCAATGAAAAATTAGCATAATTTCTTAAGTAACCATAGCAACAAGAAAAATAACGCCAAAAAACCGTTAGATTTTCAGTAAGTCATTATTAACCAACGCCAGAGGGTGGACCGAGTAGCTCTCGTAATTAACATTAAATTATTATTCTTCAAACAATTTCAAAACGATTTAAAACTAATAGAAGACAAGTACAACAGTACAGGGAATCCTGAACGTAAATTTTATTTATAAAAAATTAATTTAACAAACCGTAGCGATCCAAAGAAGACGAAGCGACGCCGCGACGAAGAAAGACGACACGGACACTATATGAAGATCAGTAGAACCTCCTAAAAGAAGAAGATGACACCAACTGAAGAATTACGAGGCCTGAAGTAGCAAAGAAAAGTGCCGAGACGAGGGAAATAGACGACAGGAATTATCCATAGAAGAAGACAACAGCCCAGGAGTTATCTATAGAAGAAGACGACAGCCCAGGAGTTATCTATCGAAGAAGACGACACCAGGATCTTCAGCAACAAGTAACTGATGAGTATAAACATTATCCCTTAAAGCGTATTCACAAATTTTGGTCTGAATTAAATATAACTATTTTAAAATCACTGATCACTATTCCGAGTCAAAATAAATGCTGATTTAAATTCACTATTTAACTATAACAAATTAACAATTATTAAGAAAGTAAATTATGATAAATAATTAACGAATCTTCTAATAACGAACTTCTGGCAAATGAACATAACCAAAAATTGCTTCACAAATTTTCATTGGTGATTACTTAGTCAAATGTAATGAGATATCGATTTATGTATGTAATTAGCTGTAAGAATTATTATAACTTTGTGTGTGTTAGCCGTAAATATATATTTCTGTAGCCAAAAGGACTTTACACCCCTGAGAAAAAACGATAATTTTTTACTGCAAACTAGAGTAACTGATGACTGTATACAACTGAGCTGAGCGTACCAACTACGCAATTGTAATAGCCGGTGCCGAAAACGAATTTTAATGTATAATAAACCAAGTGAAATATTCTAAAGGATTAATAAATGTTCTCAATCTGCAATGCTGTATGTTTGATTCCGTTAATTTAGAATTACGACTAGTAATTATTGAAGTGAAGGCGTTAAAGCGAGACGCAAGCTGGGTAATACTGCAGAGAGCTGTACGCCAATCAGGTGGCGAGGCGGCAACGTTTGCAACGTTTGAATGCGGCAGAGCAGAATACGGTTTACCCGTACACGACTGAGAGCATACATTTTGACACGTTTAACAACATTTTAAACTTTTATTAAATTTTTACAACACCACATAAACGGCCTATTACAATATCTTACATATATTTTATTCAAAATTAGTTGTTAATCACATATTTTGGTACTAGGAATACCCACTTATATGGTTTAATCATTTGGCACGTTCTGCCTTAACTTTGGATTATTATTTGTTCTCAAATTAATAAATTTATGTTCAACAGTTTGGCCTAGAGCCTAGATTCCATTCTACTTCCATCTAACATTTCTTACTAACATTTCTGGTAACTCTAATACAATTTATAAACAAAACAAACAATAAACATCAGTATCCCTAACTCTAATTCTTACTATGAAATATTCTTTTTCAGGTTCTACCCTGAAATCACTTTTAACTGCTGTTGTCTGCTTACCCTACAATTTACTCTATACTATGATTTTCTGAACACTAACAAAACTCTTAATACTTACTTAAAGAAACTTAAAGAAACTCTTATAATACTATTGATAAACTGTTCCTTATATGATACGTCCTATCTACTATTCCCTTCACTTAAACACAGTGTCTGTCCTCCTTAATTTGCCATTCATTCTAATACCTTAACTCTTATCTTAATATCTAATCCTGGTATCTTATTACCTAAATTCACAACATTACAATTAGTTCAATCTTACTTACTAATGCACAGTTTATCACAAATTGTTTATCTGTTTAACATAGTTGGCTTATATAATATTTGGTTCTACACTCCCACTGCACTTTTCTTTTCATTAGAAAGTTTCTATAATTACTACCCTGCTCACTTTGTTTCATTATTCTATACCTATCACTTCACTACTTATTTAGTTTTACACACTTTTGGGCTTATTCACTTGTTTATTCATGGGTTGTCTGATTACTTTATATCACTGTGTGATTATGGTCATGTATAACTATTTACCTCCAAATCACACTGATCACTTTTGGTCATCATTCTAATATTGCTTTTGTTTTGGGCTCAAAGTATTGTTTATAGCCTTTGGCCATTATTATTACAATTAGTTTGGGGTATGGTTAGCTTCTAACCCCCCTACATTATATTATACAAGTACATTCTTTAAATAACAAGATACATGTGATACTATTACCCTTCATTAATCTTATTGTCCTAGCTACATCTCATATGCTACAGACATCAATTCATTACTAAATTTACAATATTCTGTTCACCTTTTTGGGATGACTTGATTGTACTTAAACTTCTTCTTCACTGTCTCTTGGTTTTCTTTGGTTTCTATCCGATCTATTGTGTCAAGTCTGTCAGGTTAATAGTCATTTGTCATTTATTGGGTTACTGGGTTATTGATCTATAAGTTCATAAGTTTTTTCCTTTTACTCTTATCTTCAGCTTTTATTTTATAATTAAATACCATTGAATCTTTGCTACCTTATGTCATGTTACACAAATCAAGAGAGATTTCGCGCATTATATTGTTATTGCATGTTTGATTATAGTGTTCACGTAATCTATAATTGACAGCAGTATCAACATCATAAAAATATAATTGCGCATAACATGGTGAGCGACCATATCCAGCAGTCATTGGACCTGATCTGTGATAAAAAACATCATGTATTTTAAAATGATACACTCCACGCGTAACTGTATCCGAAATTTTAGCTTCTGAGCTAACCATAGCAAATGATGAATTGTATTTACGAATGTTTTCAAAATAATTTTTTGACTTTCTTTTTATTGAAGGTTCATTTGAAGTAAGTCCATCATATAATGATTAAAGTATTCATTTTGACTTAAGGCCGGTAATATTGCTTTACCCTTATGACAACATGAAGTGAATGCAGTCCTTTCACCTAAAGTGACCTCAGATTCGAAATGTTTTGCATTGCAAAACCTGCATTGTAAATGCATTAATCCACAATCAAAAGTATTAAAATTTCTTGGAATGACATTCAGTGCGCATTTAAATGTATCCCTCAAAATAATTTCATCATTTTGTATACTATTTACACTATTTAAATTTGCATTTGGTCTATTATCATTTTGACTTTCACGCGAATATATATTCCTTCTTCTTTGTCTCTCACTCCGACCCGTCAATGTTATACTATTTACACTATTTAAATTTGCATTTGGTCTATTATCATTTTGACTTTCACGCGAATATATATTCCTTCTTCTTTGTCTCTCACTCCGACCCGTCAGTGTTCTATGTCGAGGCATAATGGAAGTAGGTGCGAATATCTGAATGTAAAAAAAAAAGTAATGAAATTACTGAAACTAAGATTAGACAGGGTTTAATTTAAAAATAATAAAATGTACTCACTTTTTTGAAACCACCAATAATAATTAGGCGAGAGTAAGTCAATTCAAATTGCTGCTACAAAATTTCCGTTTTGCAACAAGTGTATATTAAGCAAGCTGTATTTCACTTTCAACTGCACATTAATATATAAAACACAGATATCTAATATACAAAATATAAAATAAACGCTTTTTTGCCTTGACATACACTCCACAGACTATTGAAAAAGGAACATTTGAAATCACACAAAATTCACAGCTCATTCAGTCAATCTGTTAGTATTAAGCAAGCTGTATTTCACTTTCAACTGCACATTAATATACAGTGGAACTTGGTTATTACAGCCTCGGCTGTTACGTCAACTCGGGTGTAGAGTTATTTTGTCATAAGTCCGGTCAAACTGATATCTTTAACATTATAAAAATTCCCGGTTTTAACGTCACTAAATATTGTACTACTCTGTTATAGCGTCAAAAATTTCTCAGATATTTTACTCTAAATTTTATATAAACGTATATATGTGCGCGCGCTATGCCCATGGCTACAGACATACATTGTATGCAAGCGATAAGCACTGTAACAGGACCGCCGGCGCCAGCCGGTGTCTGGCGACTGACATGTCTCCCCACCACTCTCACCGGGTCAGTAGCACTGCGCGTCTCGAGGCTATTGTTCACGCCACGCTGTTACAGTATTTACTGTACAGTATTGTTTACACGTAGTCTCGTCTCTGTTTTTGGTTCTTATTGTTTCTGTATCTGCTCGTTCTGTGACAGTTTCTTTTGTGTGTTTTATAACTTAAGTTTCGGTAGCCACTGTTTATAGAATTTTATATGTAGGTCTACATTTTTATACAGTAATCATAGCAAGTTCTAGTACAAAAAGAAAGGTTCTGTCTATATAAGAGAAAGTACATGTAATTAGATCATATGAAAGCAGACGTAAAATAGCTGATGTATGCCGTGAGTTTCGTTTAGTGAATTCTACTGTAGGTTCAATTTTAAAAAACAAGGACAAAATTTTAAAAAAATTTGAGGAAGATAGAGAAAAAATTAAAAAAATTAGGAAACACGAACATGGTGATGTGGATGCAGCATTATTGAAATGGTTCAAACAGTGTCGATGTTCAGATATTCCTGTGATTGGACCAATTCTGAAAGAGAAAGCTACAGAATTCAGAAAATTGTTTGGTATTGATTTTACGTGCTCCAACGGATGGCTAGATCGATTTAAGGCCCGACACTCGATTTCCTTTGCAAAAATTTGTGGTGAGGCAAAATGCGTAGATCTGAACATTACAGGCGATTGGGTGCGTAACACTTGGCCAGAAATTAGACGATCATATAAAGATGAAGACATCTTTAATGGAGATGAAGCCGGAATTTTTTATAAATTAACTCCAGATAAGACTTTCAAATTTAAAAATGAAAAGTGCGTTGATGGGAAGATCTCTAAACAAAGAGTTGCAGTTTTTGTTTGTACGAACATGACGGGAACCGAAAAAAGGAAACTTTTAGTTATCGGGAAAAGTTTGCATCCTAGATGTTTTAAAAACATCAAAAAACTTCCTGTAAGTTACACTGCCAACAAAAAAGCGTGGATGACTTCTAGTATTTTTGAAGATGAACTAAGAAAGTGGGATAAAGAACTGTCATCGAAAAACAGAAAAATTCTACTTCTAGTTGACAACTGTGCAGCCCATCCAAAGTTACATTTGACAAACATTAATCTGGTCTTCTTACCGGCCAACTGTACGAGTGTCCTGCAACCTATGGACCAAGGCGTCATTAGAAGCCTAAAGTGTCACTACCGCAAGCAACTTTTAAAAAAAATTATTTTCTGTATGGACATTTGGACACGGTGCAACCTGCCACAATTTCACTCTTAGATGCAATACAATTCCTAGACGACTCTTGGAAGAGTGTAACACAGAAGACGATAGCAAAATGCTTTAGTAAAGCACAACTCGTACATGAAAATTTACCCGATGATGACGAGACGACGACTTGGTGCTCTCGGAGTGGATTAAGAAATTCGACGTAAATGAATTTGGAAATGAACTTGATTCCTATACATCAGTGTATGACCAAGTAGAAACATTCCAAGTGTTGAGTGATGCAGAAATTATCGAGGAAGTAAAAAACATAGAAGCAGAAGATAGTGTTGAAGAAGATGCTGAGCAAGAGGAGGATGCCGACATCGTTTGTCCGACAGTACAGGAAGCAATGAGAGCCGCCGAAACTCTTTCACGATTTTACTGCTTTAGAGAGACGTCTGATGACACGTTCAATGCAGCGCAGCATCTCCACAGCACAACAGAAAGAATTTATTTTTCAGAAAGGAGCGTTCAAAAGAAAATTACGGATTACTTTTGACAGTAAGCCTAAATGTAAGTTACATGTACTTTCTTTTTGATCTTTTAAAATATTCTTCATGCTGTTTGTATAAATGAAATGCAGTTTGTAAACTTTAGATTAAATATCACGAATAATGTTAATAATGCAAAGATCTTTTTTTTTATTTCTCCTTCCTTACTAGTGATTAAAAAGGGTATTTTATAACGACTCTTTTATAACGTCACTCGGACATAACGTCATTATTTTTTTGGTCCCTTCAATGACGTTATAACCAAGTTCCACTGTATAAAACACAGATATCTAATATACAAAATATAAAATAAACGCTTTTACTTCCATATTCCTTAAGGAATGGAAGTATGGTGATGGCAAAAAAAATCGTGTTCGAGATTATTGCAGATTCTGATTCTACTACGCTCAAAACATGAAAAAAAGTCGTTTTCCGAAAAGTGTCTGTCTGTGTGTCTGTGTGTGTGTCTGTAGATTTTTTTTCTATGTCAAACGATAACTGCCGCAAATTCAAACAGAATCAAATAATTTTTTGCATACAGCCCTGATTTGTAGAGTACTCACGACCTATTGTTTTTGGTGAAGATCGGTTGAGGGAAAGGGGTAGTTTACCTGCAACGTTTTTTTATCAAGCGTATTTTCTATGGCAAACGATAACAGCCGCAAATTCAAACAGAATCAAATAATTTTTTGCATATGTCCCTGAATTGTAGAGGTCTCAAGGACTTTCGATTTTGGTGAAGATCGGTTAAGGGGAAGGGGTAGTTTACCTGCAACCTTTTACGTTTTAACAAGAGTAAAGTACTTGAAAATTTATTTAAACGTTTTGAAACAATGGTAATTGTTAAAAATAAAATAATTTTGTTGCCAGGCAATAAAATTAAAATTTTTTCATTTTAATGTAAATTATGTTTGAGTTAATATCTTTATATATACAGTGGAACTTGGTTATTACGGCCTCGGCTGTTACGTCAACTCGGGTGTAGCGTTATTTTGTCATAAGTCCGGTCAAACTGATATCTTTAACATTATAAAAATTCCCGGTTTTAACGTCACTAAATATTGTACTACTCTGTTATAGCGTCAAATATTTCTCAGATATTTTACTCTAAATTTCATATAAACGTATATATGTGCGCGCGCGCGCTAGCCCATGGCTACAGACATACATTGTATGCAAGCGATAAGCACTGTAACAGGACTGCCGGCGCCAGCCATTTTACGTGCTCCAACGGATGGCTAGATCGATTTAAGGCCCGACACTCGATTTCCTTTGCAAAAATTTGTGGTGAGGGAAAATGCGTAGATCTGAACGTTACAGGCGATTGGGTGCGTAACACTTGGCCAGAAATTAGACGATCATATAAAGATGAAGACATCTTTAATGGACATGAAGCCGGAATTTTTTATAAATTAACTCCAGATAAGACTTTCAAATTTAAAAATGAAAAGTGCGTTGGTGTGAAGCTCTCTAAACAAAGAGTTACAGTTTTTGTTTGTGCGAACATGACGGGAACCGAAAAAAGGAAACTTTTAGTTACCGGGAAAAGTTTGCATCCTAGATGTTTTAAAAACATCAAAAAACTTCCTGTAAGTTACACTGCCAACATAAAAGCGTGGACGACTTCTAGTATTTTTGAAGATGACTTCTGTACGTGTGTATGTCACTGAACTCCTCCATGTATAAAATAATATATCGTTCGTGGCAGGTTAGCATATCTCAGTTATGTAATGCTTACGTTTCCATTTTATTATTATGCCTACAGCAATAAAAAGGCAGGTAAGACACACACACACACACACACACAATTCACGTTATTTCTGGCCTCACTCATGTTTATTTTCTTACATTTGCACGCTTTTTAAATGGAAAGTGCCGAAACCCATACCAACATAACGCGTGCAAGCCGAAAAAATGGACATCAATTTGCTTCCTGTGGATCGCTGGGCAATGCAACTGCACGTGTTTACAGAGGAACGATTCATAGACAGACTTTTCGTCTTTAGGGAATGAACCCTCTGCAAGATGCTGAGGGTCCATGAGTGACTTCGGAGCGCTCCTTCTTTTTCGCGTGTTTGTTCTGTGAAACATACACTGTAGATTCGCAGCTTTACTCTAAGCAACACTCAATAGGAAATGTTGAAAATTTTTGTCCACAGTGTACCCTCATTCACACTAAACCTGCTCTGATGTTTTAATTACGGACATCATAATATTAAAACTTTGGAAACTTGAGCATTACTTAATGGAGATCAATCAATAACTTATACAAGCCATTAATTTTATGCATATATTTTATATATATGTGTACAACGTTATCGGCAACAAAGAAGTAGTTTTTGTTAAAATTCCTTCCCGGGATATTTGGCCGTAGTCCAATGTTTTCTACAAAACCAGACGTTTCGGCAATGCCATTGACTTCCATCATCAGTGAAAATCGAGTGCGTTAACGTGAGGTGGTATATGTTAGTGACCACAGTACTGTGGTTAAGGCTGAAGCAGTAAGTAGAAAGAAGTAGTTTCTATGGTAATATTTCATTTCGAAAATGATTTTAAATATAAATCTTAGAATATGGAAGTCATGTATGGTTCTCCATACCGATATTTTTGCCTTGACATACACTCCACAGACTATTGTTGCCTGGCAACAAAATTATTTTATTTTTAACAATTACCATTGTTTGAAAAAGTTTAATTGAATTTTCAAGTGCAAATGAATGTTTTATTTTATTTAATTTAATGTATTTGTAACACATATTATATATAAATTTTAGCTTTCTGCACTCCTTCTCCATATAAACTTTAACTATGCTAAATCTCACACTCCTCCGTGCGCGCAATATGCTTAAAAAGGGGTACAAAGTTTTCTCTTCACGTATTAATATATAGATAAAATAAAGAGCATTCACATGTATTAGACATCTAATAAATCTGTTGGTTTATTATTTTATTACAGTATATGGGTTTTCATGTCTGCCTTCATTTAAAAACTGCAAAACCCATCTGTTATATTTTTATAACCAAGGAAGCATAATAAATAATGTAACAAATCTGAAGCAACAATCTTTTTTTTGTTATAATTATTAAACAGCTTTTAAAATTCTAGAACCATAGATTTCATCGGGAACTTTATTTTTAACTTATTTATACTATATATTTATTATAAAACAATTAGATGACAACAAAAATTAATTTTCTTTATAAAATGTTTTCTTATTTTCCTATTTATTATATCTGCTCCTTCAAAACCATCTGCACATTAGCAGGTGTTCATTTTTTATGATAATCTATTTAAAAAATATTTAGAAATTCACTAGTTCATGGACTAAACGGGATTTAAATATAGAATTGTGAATTGATAACATCTAGTGACATTAGAAATTTCTGAGCTTGCAATCATGGCAGGTCAAGAGATTCTGGTGTTCGTTTTGTTATTTGTATTTGTTTTGGTATTTGTATTCTGGAGCCTATACAAAGGTGGGTGTATGTTAACGCGCACAAACAAGAGAACATATTTCATGATCTGTCGGTCAACAGGACCCAGACAATTGTTTCTCTTATGTAAGTACATGTAACACATTTTTGGCATTTACTGATGTAGTGAATCACTCTCCCTCCCTCTACAACATGTGGTCTTTGTATACGCTCAAGAGTCTAATAAACATTTTTTTTTAATACTTTTTCCTTCCATGGTGATCGTGAAAAAACTGTGTTTGAGATAAGGGCTGGTTCTGATTGTACTACCCTCAAAACATGAAGAAAAGTCACATTCCGAAAAGTGTTTGTCTGTCTATATGTAGAATTGTTTCTATGGTGAACAATAACTGCTGCAAATTCAAACAGAATCAAATAATTTTTTGCATACGTGCCCAAGTTAGAGGACTCAAGGCCTATTGATTTTGGTGAAGATCAGTTAAGGGGGAGGGGTAGTTTACCTCCAACGTTTTACGTTTTAACGAGACTACTTAATTTTGATAAATAAAGTATCCTGAAAAGATAATCACAATAATCCACTGTAAGAAGGTAGTAATAATCACTGTAATATGTAAAAAGGTAGATGAAATATCTATAAATGAAAGTGGTAGTTGAAGGGGGAGGGGGTGATGTTTTGAAAATTACCTTGCTGATATCAAGTAAGCTACGAGTATTTAATTTTGAAGGATAAGATACCTTAGCAAATACATATGATAAAACTATTACTCTACAAAAGTGTAAATATTAATGGTGAGGATCGGTTGAGAAGGAGGGATGATTATCTGCGTAGTTCAGTTTCTTTATATGAATAAAGTACCTAATTTTTATAGATAAAGTGACTCGAAAATAACGGCTAACCCACAATAATAAAAATATCTATAAATAGTGAAAATAGTTTGAGGATGGGAGATATTTTTTTTTTTTTTTTAGAAATTATCAAACCGAATTCAAATAAATGATTTTAAATATAAATCTTAGAACATGGAAGTCATGTATGGTTCTCCATACTGATATTTTTACTACCTAAAACAGTACATCAGTATTAACACGAACATATTAAAATTACCTCTTTCATTTTGGCTGCATACTCCTGGGCTTTAACATTCATCTGTTCTTGCATTTTTCTTCTTGCTTCTGCCAAAGCATCTTGTTGTGATTTAACCCAGTCAGAATCTATTGAAAAAAAAATGTAAAAACGGATGTATGAATGTACAAATGTTTAGTTAGAAATGACCAGTGTGTACAAAGTTTAAAGTTGCTCTTCTTTTATAGTTCTGATTTGGTGTTTGAGTCAAAATAGGTCAGGTTTTATTATTCAAGTAGTCAGTACACAAATATGGCAACACAGTCAACATGTGAAGCCAGGTGCCTGTTATGACTGGATGAGTCTGGATGGATGTTGTGAAAATCGATCCAACTGAGATAGCTTTGAACCCATCCGTGTCCTGAACTGGGAGTGAGTGCACTTATCGCTGTGTCACTCAGATTCCCTAAATTAATTAAAATGGACTGTTTCCAAAACAGAGGAAAAACGGTACACCACTGGGCTGTTAATATTCATTGCTATTCAATGTTGTAAATGATTATTTGTTACAAATCATTCTTGAAAAGTCTTGTTTTTACAATCGTTACATTACATATTATTCAGAAATATGTTTTTCTGAAGAAGGGCTACAATATGATTTATTTTGTAAAATTCATTTAAAAATAAAGTATTAAGTCATAATACACTGAAAGTAGTGTGGCAATAAAAGTCATCTGAGGCATTGATAACAATAATCAGATTTATCAACATACCTTTCTTGCACTTTGCATCATATGCTTTTTCTTCTCGTTTCCGATTCATCTTGTCTACAGTGTCTAGAATTCTATTCCAGAAACATATAAGCAGGACGCCAGCAGCTAGTAAATACCATCCATAAGATGCAATAAATTCTGTACCTATGAAATTACACCACAGCTTTCAAATTTATTGTTTAAGAAATATATGTAGTTAGTGAATTAGATCTACAATTGTATAATGTAAATAATGTGACTACTGTAAAATCTACAATAGTATGTAAAATCTAATTCTTCTTCTTAGTCATCCTCTTCTACCCACTGGGTGTCGAGGTTTTGAGACAGCTTTCCATCTTGTCCTGTCCAGTGCCAAAACTCTGGCATCGACCTAAACTGCTCCTCTGCCTTCTGGCTTTGCTTGCCATGCTCGTCTCGAGTACCTTTCCTCATTCATCCTACAGACGTGACCAACGCAGTTGTGAGCTTTCAATTTTATCATTTAAAGAGAATATCTTCAAATTCTTCCGGACGTTAATGTTTCTCGCCCTATCTCTGCAAGTTTTCTTCTAAATTCTCATCAGGAATCTCATCTCCATTGCTTGTATTCTCTTTTTATGACTGTCATTCAGAGTCCATATTCGGAACTGTAAGTCAATGTTGGAGCACATACAGATTTGTATATTGCCAGTTTGGTTTTCTGTGACACTTCACTCCCAGAAACTTCCTGTTGTTAGCACCGTAAAGCTTGTTTGTAGCTGAGATCCTCATGTCTAACTCTGACTCAATTCTGCCATCCTCACTGAAAACGGCACCTAAATATTTCAACGTCACGACTTGTTCAATTTCCTTATTGTTGATTACTATTCTGTGTTGTCTTGCTTGGTCTTACTAATTATCATTGTCTTTGTCTTGGTGAGTAAAATCTAATTAATATGTTTAAATATGCATAATTCTGTGATTCACCTACATTATATGGAAGAATCCTGATTCTGACCACTTGATGCGTGAACAAACACATTCTGATAATTGATGTTTAATATACTCTCAAACTGAATAATAAACATGCATGGCGTATAATAAAATAAAAGTTATCAAATATAAGTTAAGTCTTCACATACGAAAATAGAATTAAAGGAAAGAGTTCAATCATACTGTTATCATTGCAGATGCACATATAAATAATGTGTTAAATAGTATTATATGTATTTTTAGAATCTGACAATAAAATTTACTCATGTAGGTTTTGCCACTCTAAGTTTAGGAATTTGTTTAAATGAAAATTATTTTATGTCTTGAATCAAACAAAATATGTTCTAACATTGTCCTAAGGCTTTCATGGCCAGTGTCAGTTGTATGATTAAAGTTATCTGGGCTGTTTGGACGTGGTCCATGGTTTATTGCCAAACCAAACGTTTCAACAGCTCCAATGGCTGCCATCATCAGTGGAATTTTAAAAAATCCTGAACATAGGGCGTTCACGTCAGGGCCACACTACTGTGGTATAGGCTAAAGATGTCCCGCCATGCTACCTGTACTTATAAATTCAACAAAGTCCCACGTACAGGTAAAAATGACACCTTCAGCCAATCCGAATAGTGCCCAGGTAGAAACTGCACCAAGAGCCAATCACAATAAAGATGGTGTATGATTGGCTCGCACCACGCTATGCCATCAGGTACTCATCATTTGTTTTCCCCGGAGTACTGTGGTGAAGGCTAATGGTTTCCCGCGATGCTATCTGTGCTAATTGTTTACTAATTGCAACCCCCGCACAGGTAAGAACTGCATCATCGGCCAATCAGAAAAAAGAAGGTGTGTGAGAGGATCGCATCCCGCCTTGCCATAAAGTACTTAATGCAATTTCGCCTCACCAATTCATAGCAATTGCAGCATGCTTGTGAATCAAGACGGACTCCATATGAAGACGAGGGAAGTAATCACTCACCGCCGACAAGAGCTTCGTCTCATCGAAGCGGATCCGATGGTCGGCATTGGCAAGCACGTGCTCAGCTACGGCAGACTTCTCCGGCTGTCCCAATCTACAGTAACGGCTATGTTCAGCCACATGTGTGCAGACGCTGCGCTTCGTGGTTCCAATGTACACCTGGCCGCACGAGCAGGGAAATCTATACACACCGCACGACGACAGCGGGTCTCGGACGTCCTTCGCCGGCCTCAAGAACTGGTGTATCTTTCTTGTCGCCTTGAATATTGGTCTCACGCCGTGCTGACTGATGCAGTCCGTCACCCCATGGATGTAGGGCAACGCCGTGAAACCGACGGTCTTCCGTGACACCACTTCCGGCCTGGCTGTTCTTCTCGGCTGGACCGCTCGTCTCACCTCCCTGACAGAATATCCATTGGCCTGCAGCGCTAGTTCGAGGTGGCGCAGTTCCTCGTCGAGGTACCGCGGCTCGCATATCCTCCTAGCCCGGTCCACCAGCGTCTTCAACACCGCCCTCTTCTTGCTAGGATGGTGGTTTGACTGTTTATAGAGATAGCAGTTAGTGTGCGTCGGTTTTCTATAAACTTTATGTCCAAGGCTGCCATCGGTCCTTCTAAGGACCAAAACGTCCAGAAAAGCCAGCTGATTGTCGGTCTTCCTCTCAACGGTGAACTGTATCCGTGGGTGAACCTGATTGAGGTGTGCCAGGAACCTGCTGACTTCTTCCTCTCCATGGCTCCAGATAACAAAGGTGTCATCAACATACCGGAACCAGCACCTCGGCTTCAACAGAAAAGATGAAATTGCCCGCTGCTCGAAATCTGGAGTTCACTGTGTGGGCACCCATCTAGGTTTCGCATTATGATACTTCCTTTACTAGTGAAACAACGATGATTTAATCACGCCACTGACCTGACCGAGGATTTGATAACACATTATACAAAATGTCATATATTATGTAATAGGTCTACTAAATCAGCACTATGCTGCAGTCATGTAAGTATAAAGATCAGTACTCATTTTTTGGAAAACACTCCCTAAACAAACACTTGTTCAAAATATTTCTTTTATATACTGTCCACACCAGTGGCATAACTCTTTCTTCTGCCCCCTCCCCTACTATCCTTACTTAATTCATGCCACTGTTCCCACTTGAATACTAACCCATACTTATAGCTGTGGCAGCTACTAAAATTGTATAATGTAAACATGTGATACCTTCTCCTCAAAATTGTTTAAAATCTCTTCTTCTAAGCCTAGGCCAGTTTCATTGGTTATTACTATAAATCCTAAAAAGCTTTCATTAAATTTTAAGTTGGTGGACTTTCCTGCTTCATCTTCAGAAATTGAGATGTATCTAATTATTTTACTCAGTTGAACCTTCATGTTAGTGTCTTATGTAGTATCCACCAGGGCCGGACTGGCCCGTGGGCCGGTGCGCCTTTTCAAATAAATCCCAACCTGCGCCCTCAGCCAGCTCTGAAAATGCTGTCACGCTTTTACACGAGAATATGTTTTTGGTAATCGGATCAAATTTCCCGAGATATTAAAAAAACTTTTTTTAAAAAACGAATTGCTTAACTGTATTAGTAGCAGTAGAGAAAGCGTATTCAACGTAAAATGATGTGTGCGAGTGCGAGTCTGGCAGGAGAGTGCTGCGCGGTGAGGGTGTGCGCCATACATGCCCGTCCGTGCTGTGTGACTTTGTTTTGTCAATGACCTCGACGCTGGACATGGCAGCGCCACTGCACCCTTTCCCCCTACTCCCTTCCTACCTCCTCCGCTCAGGTGCTGTGCAAGTGGAAGTACAGTAGTGTTTTTCCAGTAAGTTTAGTGGTGTCACGTTTAGTCTCTGTGTCACGCAAATGTCAGGAATGGTTGTGAGTTGACAGATTGCAGAAGTTATTTGACACGTTATTTATACATTCGGCTGATTATTTCTATTAAGGTAAGAAAATAGTAACTAAACTCTCTCTATCCTCGAGCGCTCCAGCGCTACAGGCCATCTCCCCATGTAGGCTCATTCCAAAATGTTCACGGCATTTTATCCAGTGCTGTTTTTTACTTCCATGTTCCATAAGGAAATGGAAGTATGGTCATGGAGAAAAAAATCGTGTTCGAGATAATGGCAGATTCTGATTGTACTACCCTCAAAACATGAAAAAGTCATTTTTCAAAAAGTGTCTGTGTGTGTGTATGTCTGAGTGTAGAATTTTTCTACGGCAAACGATAACTGCCGCAAATTCAAACAGAATCACATAATTTTTTGCATACAGTTCTGAATTGTAGGGGACTCGAGGCCTACTGATTTTGGTGAAGATTGGTTAAGGGGAAGGGGTAGTTTACCTGCAACCTTTCACATTTTAACAAGAGTAAAGTGCTTAATTTTGATAAATAAAGTATCCTTAAAAGAAGGTCATAATAATCCACTGTAGAAAGGTAGATGAAATATCTATAAATGAAAAGGGTAGTTGAAGGGGAAGGGGGTAATTTTCTATAAATTAAAATGGTAGTTGATGAGGGAGGAGATAATTTTTTACTTCCATATTCCTTAAGGAATGGAAGTATGGTGATGGCAAAAAAAATCGTGTTCGAGATTATTGCAGATTCTGATTGTACTACACTCAAAACATGAAAAAAAGTCGTTTTCCGAAAAGTGTCTGTGTGTGTGTGTGTCTGTCTGTCTGTCTGTATGTAGTTTTTTTTCTATGGCAAACGATAACTGCCGCAAATTCAAACAGAATCAAATAATTTTTTGCATACAGCCCTGATTTGTAGAGTACTCACGACCTATTGTTTTTGGTGAAGATCGGTTGAGGGAAAGGGGTAGTTTACCTGCAACGGTTTTTTTTTATCAAGGGAAATTTTTTTTTGGCAAACGATAACAGCCGCAAATTCAAACAGAATTAAATAATGTTTCGTATACAGCCCTGAATTGTAGAGTTCTCAAGACCTATTGTTTTTGGTAAAGATCGGTTAAGGGAAAGGGGTAGTTTACCTGTAACGTTTTATGTTTTAACAAGGGTATTTCCTATGGCAAACGATAACAGCCGCAAATTCAAACAGACTCAAAAGATTATTTGCATACATCCCTAAATTGTAGAGGTCTCAAGACCTATTGTTTTTGGTGAAGATCGGTTGAGGGAAAGGGGTAGTTTACCTGCAACGTTTTTTTAACAAGGGTATTTTCTATGGCAAACGATAACAGCCGCAAATTCAAACAGAATCAAATAATGTTTTGCATACAGCCCTAATTTGTAGAGTACTCAAGACCTATTGTTTTTGGTGAAGATCGGTTAAGGGGAAGGGGTAGTTTACCAGCAACGTTTTTTTATCAAGCGTATTTTCTATGGCAAACGATAACAGCCGCAAATTCACACAGAATCAAATAATTTTTTGCATACGTCCCAGAATTGTAGAGGTCTCAAGGACTTTCGATTTTGGTGAAGATCGGTTAAGGGGAAGGGGTAGTTTACCTGCAACCTTTTACGTTTTAACAAGAGTAAAGTACTTGAAAATTTATTTAAACTTTTTGAAACAATGGTAATTGTTAAAAATAAAATAATTTTGTTGCCAGGCAATAAAATTATAATTTTTTCATTTTAATGTAATATAATATTTTTCATTTAATACAGCAATAAAAAGGCAGGTAAGACACACACACACAATTCACGTTATTCCTGGCCTCACTCATGTTTATTTTCTTACATTTGCACACTTTTTAAATGGAAAGTGCCGAAACCCACACCAACATAACGCGTGCAAGCCGAAATTTTTTTTAAGGAATCACTAAAAGGACGGTGGTTCAAATCGGACGCTGAGGTAGAGTTTGCTGTAACCGAATGGTTCCACAAACAGCCGTAAGAATTTTACTAGCAGGGAATCTACAGGTTAGCGCAACAGTGGAACTCATGTCTTAATGTTATTGGTGACTTCTTTTAAAATCGTTGAATAAAAAATGCTTTACGGCTCTATACGTGTTTCTATTGAACAATCCTTGTATTAGTCATACACAATAATACAACTGATTGAACTTCAAATTTTTAAACTTGATTAGTTTCTATATATATGTTTAATGTTACAAATAATTCAAATAACAATCTTGATCATCTGTTAGTTCAGCGGAATAACAGTGACACTTTTAATAACCGCATAAAATAAACACTTAGAAACAACACAGGCGCTTTAACTTAACTGTTTGGACCACAGAAGTGAGGCATGCCTCAACGCTCTATGTGTACAGCGCGGGACAATCCCCCCTCCCTACACTTCCCTATCACACCACTACATTGCTTACATACGGTGTATACAAAAAACGCTGAGGCAAGTTCAGGTTGCCTCATTCGCTTTAAACGAACTATGCCGAATCTCACCTGTCACCATCTAGCGGTCGCTCAATAAAGCACGTTTCGGTTTAATAAATTTGACAGTCGCAGTAACAATGTATAATCTTTACGTTATGTAGTTCATACGTATTTATAATTTTTATTCTACAGAATTTTTTAGGGTAGGCATTGCCTCAATTGCCTCCATGTAACTTCGCCACTGATATATATGTGTACAACGTTATCGGCAACAAAGAAGTAGTTTTTGTTAAAATTCCTTCCCGGGATATTTGGCCGTAGTCCAATGTTTTCTACAAAACCAGACATTTCGGCAATGCCATCGACTTCCATCATCAGTGAAAATCGAGTGCGATAACGTGAGGTGGTGTACGTTAGTGACCACAGTACTGTGGTTAAGGCTGAAGCAGTAAGTAGAAAGAAGTAGTTTCTATGGTAATATTTCATTTCGAAAATGATTTTAAATATAAATCTTAGAATATGGAAGTCATGTATGGTTCTCCATACCGATATTTATATAAGTTTTATGTGTACTATGTTACTGACAACAAAGAAGTAGTTTCTATGGAAACATTTTATTTCACTTTGACAAAATTCTATATTTTTTTAGGAACTATCGAACTGAATTCAAGTAAATGATTGGAACTGTATGAGTAGCCTACCCGCAATACATTTCGATGTTTTTAATATGTAATTGTATCGATATATTAGGTTGTGGAAAAGTATAAGTGTACTAATTGTAAATTGCCCTATTTCTTAATGTAAAGCAAAAATACGTGTTGTTTTCATTTGGTAGTTAGGTAATAATGGTTTTGGGTTTTTAGTTTACTGCTAAAATAAATAAAAGCTGTGGTTGAGAAAACATAACATTAAACGTGTAATACAATGCATATAACAGAGTAACACTTAAAATAAAGAACCTAACGTTTTTAAGTTTACAAATTGGAAAAAAACAACAGCAAATATAAAATGAATAATACAAATATTTATGGTTAATGAAAAAAAAACACTATTAAGGAATGACAACATATGCTCTGCAAACTGTACATAATGGATGTTTGTTTTTTGTTAATGAAGAAAGTTATGTTAGTGGTTAAAATCACAAACAGAATTATCACTGTTGCACACCACTATAGAAAAATTATTCCGCCTAGCGCTTTCAAGCTTCACAGCTCATCGTTAGATCGGAAATGAATAAACAGACGTGAAACTAAACCCTCCACCCCCACCCCACCACACCATGGTCACACACAACAAGCTATAATTCAAATGTCCCTTCCCAAACTCTGGGCCCTGTCACACCCCCGTCTGGACAGTTACATATTTTTCTAGCACATTCCTTGTGTTTAAGTGTTATGTGTATGTGTGTACATTCCTTTTAAACCTAACTTAACTCCTTTTATGCATTCTAAAATATAAAACGTCTTAAAATAACAATTTGTTGACAAACTTCTAACTGCTCTGAAATAAACAGATCACAGTATTATTTACTTTATCAACTTACATATTATTAAATTTAATTCACTTTAAATATAAATTTATTCACTTTACAAGTGAATAATCAATTATTCTTAATCTTTATTATTTAAATTAAATTAAATGATTTTGTGTATACACAACTCACTACACTTTATAACCTCTAAAACAGTCTGCTAGTGTAGCGTATTACTTATACTTCCTATGATTCTATACCTCTAATGAGTTGTGACCTTCCTTAATTTTTGCTTCCACTAAAACTGATACCTAGCCATTTCCTGTCAGTTTGTCAAATTTATTCTTTCTTGAGTGCTCGAACACATGTTAGTTATTTCGGTACCGTTATTTCATCCGCAAGTGCAAGGTCTCTCTACTTTTAATACCCATCAGTCTATCTCTGGCACTTGATCATGCATTCTTTTCACATACCCTGGTCACTTATTATCATTTGTATTTTAAATGGTCTTCTAAATTCTTGTCTTTACCTAGTTGTTTTAACTGCCAATTATGTCCGATACTCCATCGAAATTAATAAGTTCACAATTACTTATCTTTATTAGTACACGCTTGTTTACAGTAACACTCCCTGTCATAGCAGGTAAGACCAGAATTCAGAATTATAAAATAAAAATTGTCCTATCTCAACAGACTGTCAAAAGATCAAACATATCAATTTAAGAATGACGATTCAATTGTTATTATTATTGCACGTTTCTTTAATACAAGTGTTCTTCTTTGTTTGTAAATATGAAAGTGAATGTGTTCACTACAAAAAGTCGTATTTTAACGATATTTTTAATAACTTAACCTGAAATTACAATCCAGTACATCTGTTCTGTAACAGGTTTACACGTTAACTTTATATACATCAGTATACCATAATAATTATTAGTCTTATTCTTAGGATTGTAAAACTCGAAATTATTTTAAACTAACCTTGATTCTCCATTTCCACCAGGAAAGAAGAAGTTTGTTCTGAAACCGAATCATGCTGGTATGGATCCATTTTTGTAATGTAATCTGCCAGTTACGAATTCGCTTTGCAGAAAACTGTTCTACAAAATTCACACTTACTAACCTCCAACACCAAAACTTGCAAAGTCAACACATTAACATGACATTTACCTCAAACTCAAACGTTACAAAAACAGAATGCCAATGTTGAAAAAAGAATTAATCGAAAAATTCCTATTTGCATTTCGCAATACGTTATTTTAATTTTTGTAATGACAGTAACGTACTCTAAAAATTATGTTTTTAAGATAGAAAGTAGGCATACGCGATCAAAAGAATTTTATATAATGATAACATTACAACTACGTTAATCTGATTAACTTGTAGTAATTGTAGCGGTCACCTAAAATTTAGTCTGTTTGGTTCGAGTTCAAATACAATCGATTCCTGTTTTTAACTTTCGTAAGCGCCAAAATTTGTACTTGTGGATATATTTTTAATTACGTACCAAATGAAAACGTTACCGGTATTAATTCCTATTGGCTGAAAGGTATTTTTTCCAATGGCGGAATATTAAACTTTTTGTTTTTAAACATAGAACTACAACTATGTTCTACAACCTGTCTTCTACTAAAAGGCGTTTATTTAATGATCAATATGCAAATAAATTATCATTTTTCCATAAGCCCGTATAACCTTATACTTACATAAATGAACGAGAAAATACATTTTTAGTAAGTTTATATAGAGAGAAAATGTAGTTTGTGTCATATGCTTTTATAATAAACATTAGGGAGTCAGAGTAAAACATTCACTTCCAAAAAATTACCAGGTCCAAAGATGGAGGAGCATCATAGGTTTGACACTATCTCAGAATGGATCATTTATCATGACCAGTCACCTCCTTGTACCCAGTTCTAATGAATAGCTGTCACATCAGTTGGGAAGGTTACAAATAATTAGGCTCATTATTCCTCTTGTGACCTGTCTGTTAATTACATAATGATACATGTAGCTTACAAATCTTCATACCTATCAAGGGCATAGTTCATTGTATGACAGTTGTATGATAATGGATAGTATTCCCAAATTGGCTCCCTTGAATTGTTTAACAAGTAGCCTAGCTACAAAGTTGTAAGAACCCTCAGTGAAAACACCCTGCCCATCTTCCCCTCTGTTCATTCAGTTACTTGACTCCCTCCTCTCAACTGACAGGAAGCATAGTGTGCTATGTATCTACTATTCTGTACAAGGAGTGGGGTGCTCCTACATGCGTAAGTGTGCTGCACAGCAGACGCATTTCAGCGCAGATCCTTATAACTGAGGCTATGGGATATTACCAGTGATCACCTGAATGGTTCATATGGTCCCATTCTTGGAAGATTAGTCTATCTGTCTATCTAAACAATCTCCAGGTGAAGAAACTTTCCTTAGTTGGAGGGTTTCAGAATTATTACTCCCTCCAACTCTTCAGCTTCAGTTACTCTGTTTTTTTTTTTTTTTTTTTAACATCAATGTTTTCAACCTTTATTCCTTACACCTACACCTTACAAGGAACCTTTATTCCTTATACACTACATGTTATTTACCGTTTACCAGGCCTGATGAATCAGTTCCAATATCATCTGTGTTGTGATACTGTGAACTGTTGTCTGAACTAGAACCTCCAGTTATTACTTAGTTTTACATTTCTTCCTACTGAATATCTACTGATAATAATCCATGTATTTAGGGGAATTAGGTTCCCCATTATTATCCATGTAATAAGGTCTGCGATTTAGGGTTGAAACTGCTCCTTTAGAGCTGACTGAAAAATTATTGAGGTATTCAGGAATCGCTGAAGTGACATGCAAGTGTACCTTACCTTTCAGATGACTACTTACTCAGTGTTTTGAAGTTGTAACATACACCATTTATGAAGCTAGTTCAGAAGAGAACCCTTTAATATAAGAACACTTTGCTGTAAACGTTGTAAATTTTTTTAAATAACCCAAAAGATGTAAAGTAACATTATTTAACGCATGACAGTATTTTATGATTTTTTCAAGTTATTTTCTCAATAACAAAATTTTAAAGTTAACTAGTACGGCAAGCGGTTTCTCCATAAGAACAATGTATTTCTCTGTCTTGCCCGTAGTCTCATGTGACTGTTGGACAAGATATAGAATATTTTCTTTTGCCTTTTGGTTGCTCATTAATAATTAACTAGGTACTTGTGGAATCTGAATATTCTATATCGCAGAACTTTGCATTGTAGATGTAGGCCTACTCCATTATTTGATGTGTTCACAAAGTATAAAGAGAAAACGTCAAGTGTATTCAAATGAGGTGCTGAATTATATTCAGTTTAGTAATTTAGACTAAGATATTATAAACAATCTTGTAGCTATATTTATTTGTATACATAAATATTTCTCAGGATTTGTATTCTCTTTGAGATTTTTCATATGTTGTCCATTAAGAATCAACTTCTGTTGTTTGAAATTGAATTACTTATGTACTGGCAATTCTGTGTGTGACCTTTTTTTTGCCAATAAATTTATCAATTTGTTCCTTCGTATACCATATTGGGAAGATGCTATTACAGATATGTTCATTACATTTAGTCTTGTAGCTACTTGATATCAAAGTATTTTGTTTATTTTGTGGTGTATTCTATTTTGCTTGTGCGTGCGTGCGCGTGTGTGTGTGTGTGTGTGTGTGTATAAAACAGGTTTACTGAGACTGTTGTCACCTTTCCATGCCCAGGTTCCACTGCCTTCTATCTTTATAGGCACCTGGATACAAGCCTCTGACCTAGTTAGCATTCTCTACGTCGTCTCACCAGCTGTGCTTTGGCTTACTATGCTTCTTCTTTTGTAGTGGGGTCCATTTTAAAATGAGTTTTGGCCATCTGATTCTGACATCCAGTTAACACATTTGTGTTGATGTCACAGATCCATGACATGGTAAGTATTCAAGGGCTAGGGCACCTTTCATTTTTAATTTTCTTATTTCCTTTTGTGGGCTACAGGTAAGTCCGTAATAATCTGTTATAAGCTGACAGTTGAGAACAATGCGATGTCTCAGTTAGTAGCAACCACAGACTGTAGTGTATAGTGAAGCAAGGAAGATCCTACTCACCAGGGATAAAAACAGGATACCAGTTGTCCTGAGGTAATGGGGTCGCCATCACTGAGCTAATCACCTGCGTGGTTGTACGATGATTCAGACAAGAAATGAGACCATCGGAATGTGGATTGCTTAACCCGATACTGAGAGGGGAAGACCACATAAAGGAGAAGAAGAAGCAGTTATCATTAAAATTTTAAAGACACAATGTTTTGACCAGTAATAATATACAGTCATTGAAAATTTGAATGATGTAATAGCCTCAAGAAACTCTTCAGATATTTATTGCATAAGATTAAAAGACTGTTTAAATAATTGAAAAATACTTCTCCATATCTGCAGAAGACTGGAAAATACCTGTTTCAGAGTTGTATAAATTTGTCCCATATTCTATCAGAGTAGAGTAAAATAGAAGAAACTACTTGAAATACATGAGCCTACAGCAACGCCAGTTCTTGTTAGAGAGATAGGAGCAAAGGCATAGCCAAGGGGGCAGCCGCCTTGGGCGGCATAGCCAGGTGGGCGGCAAAGTGAGCGTAGACTTGAAACAATTGTTTTCAGTTTATAAAAGTACAAACAATTTGTTTCTTTGATATGACTATTCCTTTCATAAAAGAAGCATAACCAGCCAGCTTGCTGTTGTCATACCTTGCGTAATAAACAGTATTAATTACAAATTACTCTGTAATAGAGGCTCTTTGTCCCTTTCTGTACAATACAGTATTTCATTCTCCATGTACATTACGCTTTAGTTGTCGACCGATGTTTAGTCTATGCAGTCTCTTATCTCGGAGTTTCTAAACAGTGCATGCTGTTTTAAATGAGTTTTGTTATTTTGCGGGCGAGTGATGAGAAGACATTAAGTCAGTACAGTTTTTTATCAGTGTTCATGCTTTTTGTATTCACTTGCTGTCTCCAATATTTTTTTGCAACTTTGTAGTGAGTTGTTGTGCCGCAAAGGAAAACTGATAATCACACAGTATTAGCTTTGTGTAGATATTCTTCAATGTTATTCCTATACAGACGAATGTATTATTTGTAAACATATAAAAAACGTTACATGGGCTACGTATGCGCAGTTCTCCCGGTTTGACGCAGCGAACGTGTTGATTATCAGTTGTTTATGAGTATATTGAGTGTGTGGTTCGTTTTTGGTTTGTGCATCTTGTGGCATTATCTATAATACTTCACGTGTATGTCATCATACTAACACAATTATTGAAAATCAATTTTTTTGAATTTTATTTGAAGCTGATATGAAACCAAGTAAACTCAGTGGCGCCCAATTCCGGAAGAGGAGGGAAGAAAGATTAAGAGCTACAACAAGTTCCAAACAGTTTATGAAGTCTTTAATTCAAGGAAAATCGAACCATGAGGGTCAAAATATTACAATTAACAAGGAATCAACTTGCGATCATAAAATGGTTGTTGTTAGCGACGAGGCTGTTGATAAATACAGTAAAGTTAACGACGTGAATACTTCAAATTGTGAAAGTGTCAAAGTACAGTTACAAGATTCAGTTGGTTCTAGTACCATGGTTGATATTGCATCGTGCAGACTTGAAATTACAGGTGATGAAGGACAGAACATTATTAGCAACAATGTAGACCGTGTTCTCGATGCTGCTTTACAAGATATGGGAGTTTGGCCAAGCAAGATATCTCAATCCTTGTGAATAGAGGAACATATCAGTTGCCGGACAAGGACAGCCATTTTCCTGAAGACGAAGATGGACGATCCTTAAACAAGTACTGGTTTGATAAAACCTTGCAACATGGCGAAAAGATAAATAGCATTTGGATGTGTTTTTCTCCAAATAAAAAATCTGTATTTTGTTTTTGTTGCACTTTATTTCCACAAAAAAAACTATCAAAGAAGCCAGTTCAATAGTGAAAATGGGTTATCGTCATGGCGAAAGTTAAATCCTCGTATTCAGGATCATGAAAATAGTCCTGCTCATCGGTCTGCGTTTTTGGAATGGAAGGAATAGGAACGTTCTTTAAACAGAGGGGGACTTATTGATGATCTACTTCAGGAACAAATGAGTAAAGCAGCTAAGACACTGAAAAAAAATTCCTCGAACAGGTCATTGGCACAGTACAAACTCTTGCACAACAAAATCTGGCACTGAGAGGACATCGAGAGTCAATTACTAACGATCCAAATCCTGGAAACTTTCTGGCTTTGTTAAAATACTTGGCTAAATTTGACCCTGTCATGAGATCTCATTTGGATACAGTCTCTCATAAATCTGGGTGTATATCATATCTTTTGCCAACTATTCAAAATGAAATAATAAGCCTGTTAGGAGAAAGAGTGCGCAAATATATTATTACTGCATGTAAGAAGGCGAAGTACTTTAGTATTATATTTGACACAACATCAGATGCTGCACATGTAGAACAAATGTCTCATTATAAGATTTGTTGAAATTAAACACAATTCTGTTTATATCAAGGAAGCCTTTATAGATTTTATTCCTTTAGACGTAAAAACAGTGGAGGGGATCACAGAAGCTATTACAAGTAAACTTGAGAGAGGTGGATTGAATCTTAGCGATTGCAGGGCTCAGTCGTATGACAGTCAAGCAACAATGCCTGGTATCCATTCAGGAGTTCAGAAGAGAATATTAGATTTGAATCCACTAGCTGTTTGTTCCCTGTGACAACCATTCACTTAACTTGGTTGGAGTTCATGCAGCTCATGTGAATGTTCAGGCAGTGAAATTTTTTGGGACAGTAGAACCAGTATTCACCTTCTTTTCCTGTTCCACTCATAGATGGAGTGTTCATAAAGACTTCATAAATATTACACTAAAAGGACATTGTGATACCAGGTGGAGCTCAAAAGCAGATGCGGTGAAAGCAATATCCACTCAGTTGGATGAAGTGATCGCTGCACTGGAGAAACTGAGGGATACACCGACTGAAACAATCGATACAAGGGAAGATCCATTAATAATTAATGTGATAGAAAACTTTAATTTTGTGACCTTTCTCTTTTTCTGGACAAATATTCTTTCTTCTATGGACAAAATCCAGAAAATCTTGCAGACCAAAGGAATAAGCTTTATTCAAGCATTGACACTTTTGGAGACGCTAACAGACAAATTAAAAGTTTGGAGGAATGAGCTGTGTGACAATGTCATTTCTAAGGCAGAGTAGGTATGTAATGAATGGGGCATCAGTATCAAAAAAATGATAAGAAAGAAGCGCACGATGCCAAGGGAGTATGCAGACGATTCTGCATTATAAATACTTAAAACTTCCAGGCTGAAAGGCCGTGGTCGAATGCTTGATGTTGTGTAGCTAGACGTTTCGGCCACACCACCGGTGGCCATCTTCAGTAGCAAAAATGTTTGAAATAGGTGGTATGCCGAACAAAGTCGCCCAGTGAACTGGGAACAAGCAACAGTGAGAGAAGACTACAGTTTCTATTTATAACTTTTTGGCCGCTTAAGGTGTATAACGCGAACCAATCAGAAGCCAGTTCATCATTCTCTATTCTGATTGGCCGTGGAAAATAGACCATGCCAGACACTATTTAAAGAGATGCTTTCACCTCGGCGGTTCAGCCGATGTTCCCGAGCCTACAATCTCGCACGCCCTTGAACTTTTGGGCTTTACTGTCAGCTCTGTAACTCCTCTCTTCTCCCCCGGCAGACGCATTCCCAGAAATGCCTTCCTTGTGAAAATCCTCAAGGTAGGGAATTTCCAAGCCATTTACCAGGTAGACTCTCTCTTTTACCTCCGGGTAAAAGTTTCAGCTTTCGAGTCCCGACCCGGACCCAAGCAGTGCTACAACTGCCAGCGGTACGGGCACAGCAGCATCTATTGTCACTACCCGACACGCTGCATTCGTTGTGGTGAAGGTCATCACAAGGGCGATTGTCCTCGTGAACGTACCGCCACTGCCACGTGTGCAAACTGTCGTGAACCTCACCCGGCAAGCTCTCGCCAGTGCACACACTATCATGACGCCCTAAAGCGTATCACCAAGGCCCAAAAGCCTATCCCACCTGCCCCCAAGAAACCCTCAGCCCCTGCATCTGCCGCCCCGGCGGCCCCAGTTCCGGCTACCTCGTCTGCGCCTGCAGCCGCCGTAGTCCCCCCGACCTGTCCAGCGCCTGCCGGAGCGCTCAGTTACGCGGCAGCCGCCGCCTCCGATGCATCTTTCCCTCCTTTGGCCTCGTCGCGAAAGCAACCCGCGCCAAAGAAGAAAAAGTCATCGACCACCATCCTCACGCAGCACAAGCCCGCTGCAACTAGGTCAGCATCTGCCCCAACTCCCAAAGAGCCTCGGCAGCCTACAACTACACCTCGGCCCGATAATGGTATCATGTATCGAGTGCCCCCGCCCACGCCGCAGGCGCCATCGACGGAGGAAGGGTCCTCGGACCCGACCTTTGCCGATCGTTTGCGTGTCTGGGTTGAGACCCTCATTCCTCAAATCTTGGCTGCCAAGGACGTCCAGTCTCTGCTAGTCACCATTCTTACCTCCCTCATGACTCTCCTGCCTCTCAATGTCTAGGCCTCTTCGGCTGGTGGCATGGAACGCGTGTGGTGTTCCGTCTCGCCGAGCCGAATTGGCTAACTTTGCCACTGAATATGACCTAGATGTCATCCTACTCTCCGAAACTTTCCTTACCCCTGCTGCTTCCTTTCAGCTTCCGGCGTACACTACATATCGCACGGATAGGCCCCGGCTACAACCCCCCGCTCGTCCCAGCGGGGGTACTGCTATTCTAGTCCACAGGCGCATTGCCCATCGTCTCTTACCCCCTCCAGATACTAGGTATTTGGAGACGACGGCGGTGGCCCTCTGGATCGGGGATCGGGAGGTTCGCCTAATTTCGGCGTACCTTCCTCCCGGGCCCGGAGGGCCTCCGCCGCCTGAGGAGTGGGACGCCCTCCTCGACCACGAACTACCTACTATAGCTGCCGGAGACTTCAACTCCAAGCATCCCTCTTGGAACAGCCGTGTCACGAACCCGCGTGGCCGCTCGCTCTACAGCTACGTTCAGCGTCATCTGCAGGTCTCAGTTATTGGTCCTGACTCACCGACCCACGTGCCCACTAGGGGCCTTCCGGATGTCCTTGACATTGTCATTGTCAAGGACCTGGCCATTCCTATCACTGTCAGTGCTGTATCGGACCTCTCGTCCGACCACGACCCGGTACTTATCACTGTTCGTCCCCTGTTGGACACACCTCTCCAACCCCCCTCTCGTCCACGGAGAGTCAACTGGCGCTCCTATCATGACGAACTCCAACGAACAGTGCCATCTGACCCCCCGGCCCCCATCGCCTCTACGGCTGATGCGGACCGTCTGGCCGACTATCTTCAAGAAGTCGTTACGTCCGCTATGGACACACACACCTATCTTGTCCCAGAGACAAATCGCCGGTCTCAACTACCTGAAGAGGTGCTCCTCGCCATCCAAACTCGGCGCCAACTCCGCCGGAGATGGCAACAAACCCGGGATCCTGCTATCAAATGCAGGCTAAACGCCCAATCTGACCTTGTCAAGCAGCTTCTGCTTGATGCCACTGCACATCGTTGGGACTCGTACCTCGAGTCTCTTGAAGTCCGGCCCGAGTCTGTCTGGCAGGCTGCGAGTCGACTTAATGGCGACAAAAGGACCCGCCATCCCCTCAGATCACCGGACGGCATTGTGTACTCCGCGGCCGGCAAAGCTGAAGTCTTTGCCGCAACCATGGAGGAGCAATTCACCGTCCACGGAGGCGTCTGCGACCCCGTCCACTCGGCCGAGGTCGCAGACTTCCTATCTGGATATTTTTCCCGCCCTCCAGCTGACATCCCTGACCCGTTCGACCGGGCCGATGTTGTCTCGGCTATTGGTCGACTTCGCCCTAAGAGGGCGCCCGGCGATGATCGTATCGGAGCGGCGGCGCTACAACACGCTCCCCCTAGCCTCATCAACTTGGTCCACGAGCTGTTCAATGGATGTCTCCGGCTTCATTACTTCCCCAGCCTGTGGAAGCGTGCGAAAATCATCATGATCCCCAAGCCTCGCAAGCTGCGTATTGACCCCTCAAACCATCGACCCATCTCGCTGTTGCCAGTCATATCGAAGGTACTCGAGCGCCTCCTGCACGGTCGGTACGCGCCTCTGCTGGATGGTTTCATTCGGCAGGAGCAGTTCGGCTTTCGCAGGGAGCACTCGACGACCCTTCAACTCGTCCGGGTTGTTACCCATTTGACGGACGCCTACAACAAGCATCTGTCCTCCGTCGCTGTATTGCTCGACGTGAGTAAGGCCTTCGATCGAGTCTGGCACGAAGGCCTTCTCTACAAACTGGCCCACTCCCCCCTCCCTGCCTCATTCGTTCATTTTCTCCGATCGTACTTGTGCGATCGTATCTTTAGGGTATGCGTCGAAGGGTCGTACTCATCCGTCCGACCAGTCGCCGCAGGCGTACCTCAGGGATCTGTCCTTGGCCCCGTTCTGTACCTCGTGTACACGAACGACCTGCCTGTTCAGCCTGGAGTCACTCTCTCGCTCTATGCGGATGACGCTATGTACCACGCCAGCTCAGCGAGTCTTGATTTCGCAGCTGGCCTGGTGCAACGTCAGCTCGCCGTACTTCCGGACTGGCTACGGAAGTGGAGGATGGCGGTCAATGCGGAGAAATCCGAGGCGATCGCCTTTTCTCATAAATTAACTTCCCGCTGCCAGTCCCTCTCCCTTGAAGGGAGCCCAATCGAGTGGAAACGGACTGTAAAGTACTTGGGCGTCACTCTTGACCGACGCCTAAGCTTTGCACCTCATGTCTCTCTGAGTCTCCAGCGCGCCAGAGGCGTCAGAGCCAAACTATTTCCCTTTCTCTCTCATCGGGGTTCAGTGCCTGTGCGCACTAAACTCACCATCTACTTGCTCTTTCTTAGGGCAATCCTGACTTACGCAGCCCCCGCCTTTTGGGTACTACTCAGCCCATCCGTTGTCGCCCGTTTGGAAGCTTTTCAATCCCGAACCCTCCGCTACATCTCCAACTCTCCCTGGTTTGTCAGAAATGATGCCATCAGGCGAGGGTTGAAGGTTCCTTCACTTACCGAATTCGTTCGGTCCCTAGCCCTCAACCTATTCTCCCGAGCCTATGTCTCGACCCATCCCCACATCCGTCGACTAAGCACAGATGTCGGCCCACCACCTAGACGACACAAACGCCCCCGAGCTTTGCTCGACGACCCCCCATAAGCAGTTACAGAACATCTGCCCGATCCCCCCGACCTTGAGTATTTTCACGCTCCTCCTCCTTCCTTCTTTCTCTTGTCCGCGCTGGCGCTCGGCGACAGACTAGAGGGGGGTCTGCGCTCGCCCTAGATGTGCTTAGTGCCGCCTCTGGTGGCCGCTGCCTCCTCCTACGCTCTCTCCCGTGCGCCGACATTGCCGCTTGGCAGCCCTCGGAGACTTTTCCTGAGCGGTTAGGGGCGCCCTACCCGTTGTGGGAGGGTAATTCCTGCTTCTCAAGCGAAGGGTCTTCGAGGTCTCCCCCATTCAGCCGTCACGGGTCTCTTCGAGGTCCCAGGGTCCATGAAAAATCGAACATCCTGTCCCTCCAAAATAAAATTGCTGGAGGTTCCATTCCTTCGAAAGCGCGAGATCGCTAGCCAAGGTAACAGCAAGGCAACATGCAGTCATCGGGTATCACCCGGACACTGCGACCACCGGAGCACGACTAGCTGCTGCTCCGTACACCACTGGACCACTGGATCGGCGGTTCAATCAAGTGATTGGGCCTACCCAACCTACGTTCTACCCCTCACAACGCAACGCGGCTCCCGATGTCTTGGACATAGCGGTGTTCAAGGAATTGACTGTCCGGTCCATGTGTCCGCGCTAACGGAACTATCGTCCGATCATCTCCCCATCCTGATACACGTCGCTACCCAGCACGTCGTACGCAGAGATGTCCGGAAGGTGGTAGAATGGGATCGCTATGGCCCGGCGTTAAGTCGCCGATTGCCAGACGCGGGACCACTCGAAACCTTCCGCCAAGTCGACGAGGCAGTTGCCGCGTTTGACGAGGCAGTCGTATCTGCGATCGACGCGTCTTCCAGAATGAAGCCTGGCGTCACGCCCCACTGGCAGCGGATCCCAGAGGAGACGAGCTCTCGCTTGCGAGAGAAATCGCCTCCGGAGACGCTGGCAGCGGACCCGTGATCCGGCCGACAAGGCAGCGTACAACCGGGCGACCGGCATTTTACGTCGTGAAATGCAGGCCTACCGGAGACGCTGTTGGGAACTCGCCGTGGCCCAGGCAGGGGACGGATCGGACGAAAGTAGCCCTTACCGGATACCTTCGGCGTTGGTAGGGAAGAGGCGCCGGCCTCGCATCCCGGCCATTGCTGGACCTTTCGGTCAAATCCTGGCTCGCCCGGAGGCGAAGGCCGAGTACTTGGGCGCGTGTTTTGAGCGACAGTTCGCACCTAACCCGCCCATGGACTGGGACTTCGACGAAGAAGTCGAGAACGAAGTGGAAGACTTTCTGTCTCTTCCGATCACTACGGAGCCCGAACCCATTACTAGGGAAGAGGTCACAGATCGGCTCGTTGAACTAGTGCCAAGAAAAGCTCCTGGCCCGGACGGCGTCTCGAACGCCGCTCTTACTCGACTCCCGGAGCGAGGAGTACTTTTCTTGGTCGCGCTGTTCAACGCGTGTCTTAGACTGGCCTATTTTCCCCAGAAATGGCGTAAGGCGACGGTTATAGTGATCCCGAAGCAGGGAAAGGACGCTTCCCGTCCCGGCAACCTCCGGCCAATTAGTCTACTGTCAGCCACGTCAAAGGTCCTCGAACGTCTCGTACAACGGAGAGTACTAGATCATCTACGAAATTTCGATGTACTGGTCCCCGAACAGTTCGGCTTCCGTGTGGGGCATTCCACCACTCATCAACTGATGAGACTGGTGGAATACATCACGGACGCCGGGTGTCGGAAAGAGCAGACTGTCGCCTGTTTCCTAGATGTGGAAAAGGCCTTTGATAGTGTCTGGCACGACGGGCTCTTGTTCAAGCTCCGGGAAATCCAGCTCCCAGATTGCTACCTTCGCTTGATTGCTAGCTTTCTGACGGAGAGGACTTTCTGCGTGCGAATAGACGACCACGTCTCTTCCGAGAGACGTATCACAGCCGGGGTACCTCAAGGTAGCGTGCTAGGGCCTCTCCTGTTCTCCGTGTATGTCAACGACGCACCCAGAGAGCCTGGAGTCCAGATGGCTTTGTTTGCCGACGACACGGCGGTCTATACCGCCGATCGGAACGCAGACTTTGCTATCCCACGACTTCAGCGCGCACTCGATGCGTATTCGACGTGGACGGAAAGCTGGAAAGTTGCCGTCAACGAAACCAAGAGCTCCGCGGTGCTATTCACAAAGCGCCGGAAAGAACCACGAGGCCGAGTGAGACTCGGTAGAACGTACCTGCCCTGGTCGAGGGAAGTTAAGTACCTCGGTGTCCACCTTGATCGTCGGCTCACCTGGCGTACCCACGCTGAGACGATGCGAAGGAAAGCGTCCGCTCGTCTCGCGCAACTGTTTCCGATACTTGCCAACAAGGCTATGACCCGCAAGCTGGGTAAGTTGATTGTCAACGCGTATCTGTTGCCGATCATTACCTACGCTCTTCCCGTCTGGGGTTACCTCGCAACCGTTCATAAAAGAAGGTTGCAAAGCGTTCTCGATAGAGGGCTTCGGCTAGCGGCCAAAGTCCCCTATCGGTTTTCTTCTCGTCTCCTGAGAAGAGGACTCGGTGTCCGCTCCTTGGATGACACCGCAAGGCGACTTGCACGTAAATTTTACGTCCGAGCTGCGAGGACCCAGACAAACCCTCTCATAGCTGGCCTTGGCAAGTACCGAATACGTCCAGGTGAATCTTGGAAACGGCCTCGACAAATACTGTACTAGTCGACCTAGTACGAGCATGTCGTTGTAACGACCAATAAAAATAAATAATCAATATTCCGTCTGGACAGGACCACTAGGCAGGAGCCCCTCATAGGAGGCTCGGTACTAGGATACCATTGGGTCGTCTCACGACGCGCAACCCAACAGCTCTGACCACTTGACTCGGCGGTTCAATCGACCCGTTCGACGAGGCTGAAGTGGAAACGGCCATTAGTCGACTGCGCCCCAAGCGGGCGCCCGGCGAGGACCGTATTGGTGCAGCGGCCCTACTTAACGCCCCAGCAAGTCTCGTTTCACTCATCCACGTGCTGTTCAATGGATGTCTCTGGCTCCAATACTATCCCAGCCCTTGGAAACGAGCCAAAGTCATCATGTTGCCGAAGGCTCGCAAGCTGCGTACACTCCCGGAGAATCATCGACCAATCTCTCTTTTGCCAGTCTTATCGAAGGTGTTCGAGCGCCTCCTGCATCACCGAATTACTCCCCTGCTGGATAATTTCATCCGGCAGGAACAGTTCGGCTTTCGCAGGCAGCATTCGACCACTCTTCAACTTGTCCGAGTGAGTTGTCACGCAACTCACTGACGCCATCAACAGGAATCATCAATCTGTCGCCGTCCTTCTGGACGTGAGCAAGGCCTTCGACAAAGTCTGGCACGAAGGCCTTCTCTATAAACTAGCCACCTCCCCTCTCCCTGCCTCATTTGTACATCTGATGCGGTCGTATCTCTGCGACCGCAAATTTAGGATCTGCGTCGACGGGACGTACTCTTCTGTCCGCCCCGTCGCCGCTGGCGTTCCTCAAGGATCTGTCCTCGGCCCCGTTCTGTACCTAGTGTACACGAACGACCTGCCAGTATTGCCTGGAGTCACGCTCTCTCTCTATGCGGACGATGCGATGTATCACACCAGTTCTGCAAACCTTCGTTTTGCGACTGACGTGGTGCAGCGCCAGCTCGCATTACTTCCGGCCTGGCTAAGGAAATGGCGGGTGGCGATCAATACGGAGAAATCCGAGGCGATTGCCTTCTCCCGTCAGCTCACTTCCCGATGCCAGACCCTCTCCCTTGAAGGGAGCCCAATCGCTTGGCAACGTACTGTGAAGTACTTGGGCGTCACTCTTGATCGACGCCTAAGCTTCAGAGCTCACGTGTCCACAGTGCTCCAGCGCGCCCCAGGCGTCAAAGCCAAACTATACCCATTCCTATCGCCTCGAGGGCCACTGCCATTGCGCACGAAGCTCTCGATTTATCTGCTCTTTTTACGAGCCGTCCTTATGTACGCAGCGCCTGCATTTTGGACCCAACTCGCCCCCGACGTCGTTAAACGCATGGAAGCCTTCCAATCCATTACCCTTCGCCTTATCTCCGGCTCTCCCTGGTATGTAAAAAATGATTCTATCAGGCGAGGGCTGAAGATTCCGTCGCTCGCTGGATTTGCGCGAACTCTCACGTTCAACCTCTTCCATCGAGCATCCATTTCAGATTTTCCCCACCTCCAACACCTCGATAACGACGATGGACCACCACCAGTCAAACGCCGCCGCCCTCGAGCTCTGCTCGACGACCCACCGTAATTTTAAAATAAAAAATTGCCCACTCACCATCTGTCCACGCACCGACCAATCGTATCTCACCACCTTCCTACCAGTCAAATCTCCGGTCCGTTGCAGGCCGACAGTTGGATCGGGCGTTGTGCCGGCTTTAGGTGTGCCTAGCGCCACCTTCAGTCGGCAACTTCCCCCCTCCAATCTCTCGCCTGCCTCGGTATCGCCATAAGGCAGTCTACCGGACTCTTACCGGGCTGGCGGAAGTGTATCGACCCGTTGTGGGCGAACAAATCCCACCAATCCGTGCTAAGCGTTCGCGTAGACTTCCCTCTCAGGCCATTGGTGGATCGCGTCAGCGGTTCAGCCAATCACAGCCCGTCTCCTTCACCTCCGCCAAAATAAAAAAGGGGTTCCTATCCGCAAGTCTCGCACCAAGCACTCGAATAGCATCAGGCAGTCATCGGGCTTGCCCGGACGCTGCCGTCACTGGGGCACGCACTGTGCTGTGCCCTGCAACATCTGGACATCGGCGGTTCATAGCGACGGACGCATTCTTATGAATATGGATGGACTCCAGATGCAGGCGAGTGAAGTAACCCCGGACAGAAGACAACACCCGGGCTTCATCAAACATTACCCGGTGATCGTCTTGGGAAAGAGCGTGTTCAGCAACTGCGGACTTCTCCGGCTGGCCCAGGCGGCAGAATCTCCGATGTTCTGAGAGGCGCGTTCGGACACTACGCTTCGTGGTGCCAATGTATACATGGCCACACGTACAAGGAATACTGTACACCCCGCACGACGAGAGCGGATCCCTGGCGTCTTTTACCGGTCGCAGGAACTGATGGATCTTTTTGGTTGGCTTAAAGATCGTCCTGCCGCCCCGTTTACTCAGCAACTTGCCGATGCGGTCAGTCACGCCACGGATGTAGGGCAAGACAGTGGAGCCAACAACCTCGGGCAACACCGACTCGTCCGGCCTACCAGATCTTCTCGGCCGGGCAGCTCTCCTCACCTCCGCAGCAGAGTAGCCGTTGGACTGCAGTTGGAACAGCTTTCCCAAATCAATATTAAGTGCACAGTGCTTGCAAAACTGTATCCACATGACCTAAATAGTGAAGAATTGTTCAGTGACTTGAAAGACGTCATATTTTTATTAAAAAGGGCAAAAGTTAACGGAGAACAAATGGACTTTACATCTCAGGGACTGCTACAATACACTTCTTCAATGGGATTAGAAGCCTACAAAACACTAGCAACAGCTTTAAAAAATTTTCTTACTTTACCAGTGTCTGTGTATTCTTGTGAAAGATCGTTTAGTAACCTTAAACTGATTAAATCGTACCTATGATCAACAATATCTCAGGACAGGGTATCAAATCTAGCGATACTTTAAACTGAAAACGACATTGCTTTGTATTTAGATTATAGTGATTTAATAACATACTTTGCAGCAATTAAGACCAGGAAAGTTACATTTTAGAACGTCGCGTTTTAAATATTTTTTAAATATTAAAAATAAATATTAAGTGTTTATTAATAGAAAACGGAACCATTAACCTGTAATGGTAAGTGATTTATTTTATTACTTTTAATGTAATTCTTTGTTTAACTTTATATTGCTTTAGGATATTGTTTTCACGATGCGCTTTAGACCTACAAGGAATTTGCGTATTTATTAGAACATTTTTATGTTATAAATTTGTTATATTCCTACATTTTTTATAGTCTACATTTGTTACTAATAAATGTATACAAACTGAATACCGGTAATATTAAACTAATAATATGTAATTTCTTAATTTTGACTTAACAAATACTCTTAAGACGTTTCTGGACGTGCTTTTATATAAAATTCTACACATTGCACTTATTAGGTACTTTGTTCACTGGATGGGCCTTCATTTTTGCTCTTTTACCCCCTTTTAATTGTGAAGGCGAGGCGGCTGAAGATCTTCTTGCCCCGGCGCCAAAAAGCGTAGCTATGCCACTGGATAGGAGTATTTAAAGTAAAAACAACATCTGAAATAAATTAGATAAAGCCTCTTGGATAGAGTCCTAATCTATGAAAAAATTATCATAATGGAAAAATACCCATCTTATAACTTTAGTTTTTACAGTACAGTGACAAGTTGGTTAGTATATGGGATAACTGATTTGAACTTAAGCCCAGCAGTAATGGAAGATTGGAAGCCAACTTCCGAATAAATTTTTATATTGTAGTACTCTTCGTTAGCTATCATGGGATCTCTCCTATTCTAACTTTGGTCGCCGGTGTCAACTTCATCACGATTTTACCACTAGTTATGGTATGTTTTAATTGTAATGCTTGGGTATATAAATTCTTCGAGTTCAAAGAATGGTTTAGTAGGCCTCGTAATCATTTCTAACTGTAATTAGGTAAGTGTGGCAAACAAAAAATTTCTACCTTTGCGTTTTTTTGTAAATAAGTAACTGCTAAATGGACAAAAATACAGATTCTAAATTTACACGACTAACATACTTAATGTGAAAGTTTTGAATTGCCGTCATGAGGCTCCCGTACTTTTCTGACAAGACTTTTTTGAATTTTCTGAATAAAGTAAAAACTTCAGTTATCAGAGGTGATAAATCATAACTTATATTAGTAAACTATTAGGCGTCCATCAGACTATGACGCGGAAGGTGGGAACACAAAAGTGAATAGTTGTTCAGGAATGCAACATACGCACGAGACTATCGTAGTAGCTGTAGCATACGTATACATTGCTACTCACGGTACTCACTATATAGTTCCAGGTTGGTTCCAGTATATATTCGTACTCTGTGGTTCCAGTTACATAGTGGGTGGCCGTGAATATTTATGTTATGTGTTGTGTATGTGTATTGTAAAAGATGAGGAAAATGGGACGACAGTTATTGTGAAGTGTAATGGCTTTCAATAGGAATGATTATTATTTGTTTAAAACAAACATAATTCTCCTGTTGGTTTGGCAAGTGAATACTTATTCGAATTGTAAGTATACATATTTCGTAAATAGTAACGAAATAGGTTAGGATTCAATGTATATCTATTTTACTACCGGATTCAATTTGATACAGTCGACATGGTATTAATTTTATAACTTGTAATCTTATAATTGATTGTTAAGATACGCTTTTTTTTAACAATTTGTGACTTGGTATATCAGTGTTTATATAAAAAATTACGTTGTGTAGAAATTATGGCCTATCGAGTAGGTATAATGAAAGTGATTATAAGAAAAGGCGCGTAAGATTATTTATATATTTGAAAATAGTATAATTGTATATTGATGAGTAATAATTATCGTACATTTAATCTATAGCATTCAAATATTTCAGTTTTCTGTAGTAGTATATAGTGTTCTATATATTCAATATATTATAGTATCTATAGTATTGTGTAGCCTAATATGAATGCGGAAATTTAAAAATTTTGTATGTCTAGTATTGGAGATTTTATGCGATTTACTTAGTTCACATCATACGAATTACATTTTGTACATTTTATTAATGCACATATGTACAGTGAAAGTAATGACCAATTTCCGAGTTATTTAAACAAATATTTACGTTTTGTCCGTCTGTTCACAGTTTTAATTAAGGTAATTATTATATAACAGAAGAATAGGAAAAGAAATATTTCACCGCAATATCAGCATTGACTATAAAATTCATAAATACCGCTGTAACTTTAAATACGTTTGCGTTATAAAGACTTTAATTGAATAGTGCAAGTTACCCCAGTGTAATATATGAACATTTAACGATGACTGAAAATATCAGAAGTGAACTAATAAAAGTATATTTATATCTACCTTTACATGTAGCATATTACAGAGACTAATTAATTGTATGTAGTCCTGACAAAAAAAAGATTGAGAGACAATAATCTAAACGTATAGGACCGGGGTCACCAATATTCCTTTAGACTTTACTTATAATAAAAATCTTGTTCTGAAAAATAATTGATAGTACGTAAGGAATGTTCCTTCAAATTTTGTCGCTAACATAGCAAGTTATCAGAGAATTTAATTGAATTTAAGTGGTAAGGATATTATATTTGGTAACATCTTTTTAGACAGCACACTTCACCAGTGTTATCCAGCAGTTTGTGTAATGCAAAAAAATATCACATAGTATGTAAAGTACCTAATGTAACATAATGTATAAAGTCACGTAATCTAACCTTTGCTTGAATAAACCATAATTGATTAAACTTTCGGGCTCATCACATTACCTGGCTTGGTATGAACATAATAGCATACGTTGTGACCTATGGCTTCTTTGAAAATATAAAATTTTCAAATTTAAGATCCTAGTTGCCCCAATCACCTGAATCTCAATTTGTAACATTAAAGTTACCTACTTACGTGTAAAGTTTCTAGTATTAACATTATAATAAATTTTTATGTCACCATTGTCATTAGAAGCAATATTTAAATGGAATCTTACTAAAAAGTTTGATATCTATTACTTAACGTGAAATACCTTATGGTTCAGCACAGGGTAGCAAACATGGATAGGAAAGGAATATTACAAATGATCAAGAACTCAATGTCAGAAACATGTACTGGCTGATTAATAGAAAAAATTAAATTAACTTATGTTAATGCTGAATAAGTTTGTACTAAAAACTGCTTAGATATTTGACATGTAGACCTGGAGTAGCACTAAACAAAACAAAAAGTTGTCTAGTATTTTTAGAACAAATTAGTCCAAATCTTAATGAAATAATCATGATGTTCTAAATAGTGATTTACAATGTGGTCTGACAGTGGATACTGTGTCCAATAAAATTAAATAATTTGCTCAAGGCCGTGAATTAAAACTGCAGTGGGATGGGATGTTAACCAGGAAGTATAAAGGGTGTTTGATAATGCTGATCGTGCTGACTAACCACAAACAATGGGAGATCTAATGTTAATGAATTAATTTGCATCATATCTTGTAACTCATGAGATAAATGTAAGGTGATTGTTAGTTTTGAAACTAGTTTTAGTAAAAAACCTTTTATTTAATTTGTGGATATATTAGTTAAATCACTACCGACTCGGAACACAAAGTTTTTTATGGGTAAAAACGTAAAAGTTTTACTATAGCCTGAACCAGTTTTCACTTATTAAGCTTTGTCAGAGGCTGCTATTGGGAGCACTGTCCGTCTTGTTCTTGGCATCAGAGTCGACTTTTGAAGGATCGATGTTGTGTGTGTGAGGTGTGATATGTTTGAATAATGCATGTGATTTGAATTGTGTCTGTTCATTTAGGATGTCATTTTTATGTGTTTTTGTGTGTTTGTATATTTCCAATTGTTCAAGAGTATCTAGTTTTCGGCCTTTTGTGTGTACGTGTAGAATATCCATGTTATTTTCGATGTTTTTGTAAGTAAGTGTGGTTTGGTTCAATGAGGTGGTTTGCAAAGGTGGATTCGGTAGTGGAGTGTAGTGCCTTTGTGTGTTCAATGTATCTTTGTTTGAAGCTACGTCCTGTCTGGCCTATGTAGAATTTGTTGCAATCTGAGCAATTTAGTTTGTAAACACCAGGTAGATCGAATTTGTTTTGTGCTTTGTGTGTGTGTTCTGTTTTGTTTGTAGTTTTGTATGCAATTCTGTATCCTGCTTTTCTGAATTTGTGGGCTATTTTTTCAGTGTGTTATTGATGCATGTTAGTGTTATAAATTTGTTGTTTTGTGTAGGAGTTTATTGACTATTGTTCTTTTGTATCCATTGGATTCTGCTAGATATTTTATCGTGTTTAGTTCGTCTTTGTAGTCTTTTTCATCTAGTGGGATGAAATCCAAGGATATATTAGTAATCATAAAAATATTTTAGAATTACAATTAGCTTTAATTAACCCCAATGTAACGTTGAATTGTTAAAGCATTGTGGTTTCATTTGGAAAATCAAGGGATTTTACAAAACTGGAGGGATTGGTGGTTGGAAACTTCTTATACATGTAAGAGTATGCAATTAACAGAAGAGATTCAGTTAATGTGATTAAAACATCTTGAATTATTTCACTGAAATAGGATTAAAAAAAAAAATAAACTGAATAAAAAGTAATTATTATAGTGCATAATATCAAAGCAAATTGACATAATAATGCGAAACAATAAACTACAGGAGAGAAGACATATTATCTAGTTTAATAATGAATGAAACTGGAAAAACAGAATTGGAAGTAGTTCACAGTCTTAGCAGAGTTTTACCATTTTGTTGATGTTATATGATGGCTATTCTAAAATTAACCTCTAAGTGGCTATACAAACTGGTTGCCATAGCGGCATGCCATACTTGCAGTAGAGACCAGTATACTTTTACATTATTACAAGCAAACCTGCAGTCCATTTTGTTTATTTCTGTTGGAGTAGTGACCAATAGCATGGAGCTTGTCAGTGTGTCTCCTGCCAGCTGTAAGGTGTGTGTTGATAGTCATTGAAACATGCTGTCAGATGCTGGGTATGTTTGGGACTATGTTTCAAACTGCTGAAGGGAGGCCAATGATGAGGCTCTGTATTGTCGGAAAGGTGGGAGTGAAATTGTCTAGGATTATATCCTGAATGACCCAGTGTGTTGGCGGTCATTCTGATCAATCATTGTCAGACTGCTGGTACAAGTCAGAGGGCAGACATCGCATAATTGGAAGGGTCCACCTTGGGGAAGTTCATAGACCGGAATAGTAGACGATCATGCATGCGATCTGTCAGCAGCTGAATTGAGACCAGTACATTGCCAGACCAAATGAGGCTACGAGTACTTTGTCTGGCAAGTCGTATAAGAGTACTACTATGATACCTAGGTGATGGTGTGTCTGGCTACCAAACGCTCAGACACCATTGAGAATCTCATTGATGGCGTCATCTCTTGGTCAGTAGTTTGAAGGCACCGTTTCTCAAACAGCAGAAACCATTGCAAAAACTGGTGGAGCCATATAAGGTGCTTGTATATAAGTGATAATTATGCACAAATGTAACACAGATATGTACTGTATGTAGATTTTTTATATAATAAAATATTTTTCTGTACTTAAGTTTTCCTTTACCCGATAATCGGAGGTTAATTTTTGAATAGCTCTCATTCAACTCCTCTTCAACAGCAAGCAAGAGGCGGAAAAAGTGACAGAACAATGATGTTGTTGTGAATCATGGGTTTTAATGGACTATGTAAAAAAAGGACACAAATAAAGCATTTGAAATGAAAATGTTGAGGAAGATTGATGGAATTACTGAAATGGATCATATCAGGAGTGAAATAGTTAGAAGTAGATGAGAGATGCATTGGAAAAACAGCTGTAAAATAGTGAGAATGTGAAAAGATAGAACTTGTAAAGTGATATGGGAAACGGAAGAAAGTTTAAAATATTGAGATAGCCAGTATACATACAAAAGGTAAGTGGACTCCTCTGGACACAAGTTATGTGGGAAGCAAGTGTTAGAAAGAGATGGAAATGAACCATCACCCTTTAATATTCATGTTGCAAATGTAAGAGGCAAAGGGGCGTTTAAATAAAGTAAAACCATGGAACATTGCCAAGTATTTTTTCCTTATTTTAGAAACTGTATTTTATACATTTCAGAAAACAGTACTACACCTCGATAAATATTCTTCCCCATGAATTTAGCCATATTTCCTTTAATTGTCAATTTCAGGGGGATGAGAACCTTAGGGATGTTTTGGAGAGGATGAGAAACTTTTAAAACGTGCTATTGCGTCTAGCATTAATTTATTTTAAAGTCAGTAGGCCTATTAGTTAGTTGTATTTGTGAACCATTACTGTAAAAACTACTATAATGTGAGACGTATCAATTTAAGCTTCGAGGCGACTGCGGTATTGCCATGTTGCTTCACTCCCCGCCTTTGCCTACGCATAACCAAGTGTAACATGCGACAATGCTGGAGGGCGAGGGGCGGGGAAGAGTATTGCGTAACCTCGAAGCTTACAATGCTAAGTCCCGTACTATAGGGGTATGCCGTTGACATTTTTAAATAGTCTTAACAGAAAAATCGCTAATAAAATGCAGATTATTGCCTTAGAAATATAAAATTTTCTACAAATTTTTTGTGCACTCAAAGAAGAGAAGTTTTATTATTATTATTATTATTATTTAAAATAATTGGTTAAGAAGAACATTATAATTTTATTACACTTTATAAATATATTGGTAAGAGAACATCATTGTCATAAAAATGATGGCTTTGTTATCATTCCGAAGGTGTAGCCAATCTCTTGAGCTCTTCTGACTGATAGAGGCAATAAGTAGTGATGAGTCATGTATCCCGCTAGATCCCCCTTTCCCATTATAGGCTCTCATGGTTTTTAGGCTCGTCAACTTTTCTTCATCCCTCCCTGTCTTTCTTTCATTCCACTCCATCATTCTGATAATTTTCAAGATCCCAAATGCTTGATCAGCCACATCTCATACTTGGCCTTCCTTTGAGTCTGTTTACCTACACCCTCTATTTTACAGTCCTCTAGAAATTAGTGTGTCTTGCCTAAGTCAGTGTCCGGACCATCTTAGTCATTGCACTTTAATACACCTTACAACGTTTTTTAACTTATTTTTTCTTCGATCTCCTGGGTTGTGACCCTTCTGTATATTCTTCCCATAATGCTCGTATATTTTGTTTAATATACTTTCTGAAGTGACAGTTCAAGTAGTGGGAATCCAATGCCGCTGCATTGTGCTATTCTACCACATGTTCCACTTTTGGCAGCTGGCACCAATCTAACAGCAGACTGTTGATTAGATTAAAAGTTGTACATGTTCGTGCTCGCGCGCGCGTGCGCGCGCGCGCGCACACACACACACACAGTGTTCTTAACTGTCCATTAAACAAAAAATTAAATTTTGTTTCTAAATATAACTAAAAATTAAAAATGTCTTTACAAGAGAATTCTTCTTATTCTCACTTCTTTCAAGCATTAGAGCCTGTTATGCTCTTGACCATGGTACAACTCACATTTCACCACTGCCAGAGAGAAATCAGCCACATAGTAACTGCATGTGTGTGTGTGTGTGTGTGCACGCGTGCGTGCGTGTAGCCCAGGGATCCCAGACAAGACCGCTGAGTTATTACTCACCAATATGGGTGGGCAGGCAGACTGACTAATTTTTGTTTTATAAAGTAACAATGCAATGGCAAACCAGCGAGAGGTATCCTGCTTAGTATAAACCTTCCCCAACTATGCCGTTCGGATCCGGCGTTAAACTGTAGGTCCCATATACCTGTGAGAGACTCAGTACCACACGCACCACGGGTATATGCGGGGAGGGTACAAACCAGTCGTAAGACTGAAGGACTACGAAAGTAACAATATTATAGAGCGATCATACAATAAACACTAAAAATCACAAACAGTTTAGTGTGTGTTATAATTCCTTTTAGTCTAACAGCCAGATGGATTTTTACAATTTTTTCAAATTGTTGATCCCACTTTTGAGCCATGGGGTCAAGGAATTTGGAAATTTCCAAAACTGTACAGTATATTCATATTTTGTTAAAATTCTCTTTAATTGATGTCCCACATGGATTTTGTGATTTTGTCTTAACTTTTGCCCCACTTTTTGGGCCCTGGTGTCCCAAAATTTTGAAATGTACAAAAATTAACACTACATTCAGGTTTTAGTTATAGTTCCTTTTAATTTGATATGATCTTTTGTGATTTTTTCAAAATTTGGACCTTCACATTTTTGCCTCCCGATATTTATGGGGGGGGGGTGCCAATCTCGAAAACAATAGTGTTCTGCTGTAGGGTGAAAGTATGGACACATGCCAAGTTTTATTAAAATCGGTTGATGCGTTCAAAAGTTATCATAAGACATACCCCAAATAGATAGATAGACAAGGCAGACAAATGCCAAATGGTCGAGTAAAACTGAGAACTTGCTTCGTTTGTTTATTTGAAGCAAGAAAGTGAAACTCTCCTGTTAAATAGTGTTTCCAGTTCATATAAAAAAACACATATAACAACTTTTTGTTGTTGTTTGTAACAAAATCTCTTTCAAACATTTACAATTATTTTTCTGTCTCCAATTTTTTTTTACATCTGTTGGCAAACAAATTAGAAGAAGGAATACTCAGATCTTTTGTTAGTCACTTTTTTTTAATAGTGTTTTGAGAAGGAAAGAGTGGTTAGAGTTGTGAATTATACTGTTCATCTTGCTCTATAAGGAAAAGTCAAGAACTACTTTTACAAGAAATTGTGTGGTTGTAACAGGAAAATTACATTTCCCTGGAATGAATCCAATTGTTATCTCACTGAAATGTATTTCAATTGTGAAATCATTACATATCAAGTAACTGAATGTAATGAGCATGCACCCGTGCACACGCGCACGTGCACGCACACACGCGCGCGCACACACACACACACACACAGAGTACTGATTTTTTACTTGTTTATTCCATAACATTGATTACAATTGCAGCAAAATTGATCAAAATGACACCAAATACATTATAAAACATACGTGCATTCACATAAGTAAAATTTAGCCCAAGGAGTTACTGTAGTGTTTCCTTGTAAGCAGTGAAGAAAATATAATAATGGATAAACAGAAAAGACATCAGTGATGTTAAAGTTGTTCAATTAAAGTTGAATTTTACTGAATATGTTTAGTGTAGTGTGGTATTTTAATAAAATAGCTCTTTATTGAATGAGTGTTTTATTTCAGTTGCAACTGATGTATAATACGTACTTGTAACTCAGTTCAGTAACTGAGTTGTATTGTACGTACGTACTTGTATATATGATAGTACAGTTCAGTAAATTATTTCTGATTAGACTTAGTAGGTGACAGAATGTGCTGTAGCTTGTGTTTGCTACAATTTTTAATTTGTTGTGTTACAGTCATGTTTATTTATTATTTAATAACATGTCATTTTTCCAATCATTTTGTAGTATGGCATTGATATACGCTTTTCACTAAAAAAAAACTAATATGAACAGTTGAACATTTTTTGTTTGGAATTATCAGTATTAGACTTTATGAGTCATCATTGTCGATACGGATTTAACCTTTAGTCTGTACCTGTTCCACAATCTACTGCTTCCTTGGATGGTCCAATGTGCCATTTCTTTAGTGATTATATTGCAGAACCACTTTTGGTGTATGGCACTTTCCTGTTGGTGCACATGTTCTAGTGTGCTTGCCAGTATTCTTCAATCTACTCTCCTGCTATAAATAATCTGAAGGTTTTTGCTTTACTTATTTAATTTGACTTATTTAATTTGAGTGAGTAACTTTATTTAGGATATTATCGTATCAGGTATTATCAGTTGTTAAGTTTCATAACTATATTATGACCATTTTCAAAATAACTTCTCACCTCACGTATTGAATTGCTTTAGAACTTTCCCACTTATAAAGATTTTTGTTCTTGCTGGCCAAGTCCTGGAAAATGCAGTTATTTATTTATTTATTTATTTATTTTTGTGCTGTATTTATATCAAAACTGAATTTCTCACTCATGTTGGTGAGGAGATGAACAACTTTTTGCAGATTGCCTTCAGAGGGAGCAAGGGCTACCTGAACGTCTGCAAACTGTAGTGTTTTAAAAGGTCCTCTTGTACAGAGTGGGATTTCCCATTGGTAACGAAACTTTCAACTTTTAATTAGTTATCAATGAATAACTTTTAATGTGCTGGGGTGGGGGAGGTGCTTTGCGATTACAGACGGTTTCGTGGGTAAGGGGCAATCAGAGAAACTCCCTTCCCTAAATCTTAAAAAACATTTTCCATAGTTGTATTGAGAGACAATTATTTTTTGTATAGGAAGCACAGTTTTTTAAATATTTGAAAAATAAGGAGCTGCATTTCAAATTCTATAAAGGAGATATCTGATGCCCTTTTATAATTTGTAGTTACCTTCCAATAATTTGAAGAAATTCCTCTCTTGAGTCTTACTGTATTGTTTGTGAGTTTAATAGTACTGTTACAACGGTCTCCTTGAACGTCGCACGGTACAGTGGAAAACAAAATACAAGACACCAGTGAAATCACTAATAACCAGCTTTAATTATCACAATTAATAATTTGTAATCAACTCATACAACAATTTCAGTTAGATCTGTCCACAAGGAATAATAATGTCAAATAATAGAGTTCCACACAATTATTAACACAGTAACACTTCACTTCGACAATCACTCGATCCATGCTAAGGAAAATCACTCACGTAACTGAACTGACAAGACAGCTGCTATGGCTTTTAATAGGTAGCGCTCATCTCATAGAAATTTTCCATCCTCACTTCACACCACTTAATGCATATCTCAAGTGTTCTTGAATACATGGAAACCTACTTGAGAGCAGTCTTGACTGGGGCAAAACCTGCCACACTGATGGGAGGGGGGGGGAATAGGATAGAATTTTCGCTACAGTACAAAGATTCAGTATATTTGCATATGAGCTTATAATTATCCATAATTAGTAATTGTCTACCGTCTGTTTTGCAAATGGATCTTCTTTATTTCTTCAATCACAATGCAAAATACACAAAAGCCAGTATGACAGACACGCTAAAGCCTCTTGTTTGAACATGTCCAAAAAATTGGTCTTCCTGTGTACCGGGTGTGAACACCTCCTTATTGTTATTGTCTATTGTGTTAAATTCTACAGCTAAACATTTTTTTATAAACTACTACTGTTTCAAGAACTTATGTTTATATTATTATTTTTTTGCAGAGTACTTTCAGGGGCTAGTAATAACCCCTTCTTTAGTACCGGGCAAGCTCTGTTTTTTTTTTGCTTTTCATGTTTCTCTGATTTATTTTTGGATGTGGGTGTGTGCATATGCGTGTGCGTGCGTGCGTGTGTGTGTGCGTGTGTGTGTGTGTGGTATTGTTAATTTATTATTGCATCAAATATAATGTTGTGTTTGGGGTTTTTGTATCTGTTCAGGTTTTACTCTGTTGCTTTTATAATTTTTGTATGTATAAAGGTTTTCTAATATGTCAATTTTTTCACGTTTTGCTAGCGATTTAATGAGTTTTAACATCGTTAAAATCTGGAAATGGGTGTGTTTTGTTGACTGCGTGTAATGCTAGGTTGATTTTATATATCATTGGTTTGAGAAAACCTTATTATCATACAGTATCTTATTATGTTTATATTTACTGCTTTTGTATGAAAAAACTGGAGTTTGTTTAAGGTGTGCATTACAATTTTTTTTTATAAATTTAGCTGTAGTTATTTTCTGACTGCTTGTAATCTAACTTCTGCCATACGATTTCTCAATTGCGAATTTATTAACTCTGGCAGTTTTGAAGGCAGTAATCCTCTCAATTGGCAAGGGACTTCTGTATCATCATCAGGTGCTAAATTTGTATTTCTACAGTTTGACATAAGTACAGCTGTTATTTGGAAATGCAACAAATGTATTATGTTTATTCAGTTTGTATTTGGATATATAATTTCTACTCCAATTGTTGTTTGCGTGTCTAGTTGGAAAACACAGATGTTGAAACACTTTTTAGTATGTTTGTCACAGGTACATAATTGTTTCTAGGAATTAAAATTAGTGTAATTTTACATGCAGAGCAACATAGGCTATAGTATGTAACTACAGCTTTGTGTATAACTTGTAACAGGTTTTGATACTAAACGTCAGTTTCTAATTTACACAGAGTTATAGTGGCAAAAGGTTTCATATATGCATACGAAACACACACATTTATAAAAAGCACAAATTTCCCTATCAATACGTGTGTTTTACAACCTTTAATGTATGTAATGATGTGTTAATGAAGAATGAGGTAAAAATGAACAAATTGAAGCCATAGGTAATTGTAATGTCATGAGAAAGAAGTAAATACAAATAGAAGTATTATGGGAGGTCAGACAGTTTCAGTTTTCGGAACTCATACTATAAGGGTCAAGGAAACAGAAGATTGATTCAAAGAAAAGAATAGAAAAGAGCAAAATGTATGTGATATATGGTAGGGGATTATGAATAAGGAAGAAGGAACAGAACGAACAAAGATGAAAGTATATAAAGTGATATTAAGGCCTGTCTTTAATATGGGTGTGGAACAAGATAGGTGCAATGGAAATGTAGAATTTCAGACAAGTCAAAAGAATCTTAAGGAAGGACGTGATTGGAAACAATTGGATACAGGGAGAGCTTAGTATAGAATCTGTAGAAAAATTTATTGAACAGAGGCGATTTGGATGGTGGGTAAACTTACAAAGTGTGAATAATCCAGATCTGGTTAAGAGGCTTTGGGGATGGGGAAGAAGAAGAGAGAACGATTGAAACAGATATGGCACTGCCTGCTGAGCAAACATGTTGTAGATAAGAAGAAAAAGTTTTAACTCAACCGCAAAAGCATCATGACAGATAAGCATTTATCTATCTTTTGCGGTGTGTCACAATAACTCTTGAATGCTTCAACAAATTTTTGTAGAACTCGGCATCCTTTTACCCCACTGAGCCCTATTGTTTTTGAGATTTATCTCCCCCACCCCATATAGGAGATCAAATGGCAAAATGTGAGGGTAGAAATTTTGAAAATATCTAAAAAATACATATGGGGCATTAAATTAAATTGACTTTTAACCCTCATTGGCATTTAGTGTCCAGATATAAAAATTTCAAAACTTTGTGATACTAGGGCCAAAATGTGTACAATAATTTTGAAAAAATGCAGAAATTCATGCTCGTCAACAAATTAAATGGAAATTTAAGCAGAATCTGAATATAGAGTTCAGTTTTGTAAATTTCAAAATTTTATTATACCAGGGCCGAATGAGATATCAACATTTTAAAAATTTTGGAAATCCATATTCGATATCAGGCTAAAAGGAATGTAACCCAACTCTGTAATGTGTGAAAACGTTTAATTTAGAGACACTACGGCCAAAATTGGAAGACAAATTTTTCAAAAAATTGTAAACATGTAAGTGGGATGTCAAATTATTAGGAATTTTATTCAAAATATGAACTCGGTTCCTTTACAGTTTGACAAATATGTATCTGTTGTCACCCTTTGAAAGTTTTGGACCACCTTCAAAATGTTTGTAAGCCATGTTTACAAGAAAAAAAATTACCCATTAGAATCAGTTATGTATATTTGTGGGAAGTACTAGATAGAGGTGTACAAATATCTATGGAAACATACATAAATTTAAAGGCTACAACCAAATTATTTATCATTTAGGGATTATGGCAAATTCATAAATTTATCTAAAAAAAATCTAATGTGTTTGTGGTGTTTAGTGTTTACTGTATTCATAACTAGCTGTTACCCACGGCTTCTCATGAGAATATTTGTTTTTTAATAAGTATTTTAATATAATTTTTATTGTCTGTCTATATGGCGTTCTGTCAGCTTGTATAACAATTTTGTACTCATTAGTCAAATTCTCTCCAAAGCTGTTTTCAACACTTGTACTAAATTATTATGTTGGTGCAACAGCCTTTGAAGATTTAAAAGTACCTGTTTATAAAGCCTTTGAAGATATTTATAAAGTACCTGTTAAATCAAAAACGCTAAATTCTTTATTTTAAGTGTTACTGTGTTAGAACCATTGTGTAACACATTAAACGTTGTTTTCCTCAACCATGGCTTTTATTTATTTCAGCAGTAAACTAAAAACCAAAAACCGTTGTCAACTAACCTCACAAATGAAAACAACACGTATTTCTGCTTTGCATTAAGTAGTAGGACAATTTACAATTAGGACACTTATTCTTTTCCACATTGTAATATATTGGTACAATTGCTTATTATATAAAACATGGAAAATATACTACAGGAATCGATAAATGTACAGTTCCGATCCGCTAAATAGCTTTTGTTTATTTACTTGTTACTATGGTAATTAATTCTGGTCTCCATGGTGTTGTTGACATCTTTAGTAGTAGTATTTAATATATTTAATTACTTATTCATTGCATTATCAGAAATACGTATAAACATAAATTTTATAATCGTTTAAGATAATTACAAAATATATAGACATATCTGTATACAAAATTACAAAATATATTGATAAAGTCGCATATTAAAAACATTAAAAACTGCAGGAACGGATAAAGGTACAGTTCCGATGCCGCTAAATATCATTTGTTTATTTACTTGTTACGTTGGTAATTAATTCTGGTCTCCATGGTGTTGTTGACATCTTTATACACTTCAACGAAAAGACATCATGTAACTTTATTAATTTTGGTATTATTAAATCTATTCAGATTAAAACTCCCACTTACCTTACGACTTTGATCTGGCCGGATCGCATAGTGTGGACTAACCCATTTCGTTCGACGAACTCTGACGATACATATAACGAAATAAGGTTTTGAAAGAATTTAAATCTCAATTTGTTGGAAGAGAAATTATTTTTCTTTTATTGATTAGCAATATTGAATTTATACGTTTTCCCTATATAGGTTTTACATGTGTCACATGTTGTGCGCCATTGCACCTTGCTTGTAACTGAACTTACTAACTATGGCTTACCTTATCTTTTCTAGTACACAAACATAAAAGGCAAACACAAATACACACAGAAAGCCGCCCAGCTTTGCCACACACTCTATCATACGGTAAATGATTAAACCCTGAACATTTTAAATTACAAATTCCAAACCCCAAAAGCCGGCCACGCGGTCACCGCACACGCGCATCTTCTCCCGAGAATTGGTGATTTTAAGTTATTCCAACATTATTCTTGATGATGTTTTTTCTAAACACGACCGCGGTCATATAAATTTATACTGTTTTACACTGTTATATTAGTTGTTACATTAATTACAAAAATTTGTTTCTGAGCCCTGGTTGTCGGGCAGCCTGCGCAGGCGGGAGTCGACAACGAACTCCTGGCGTCTCTCAGTTCCCCACTCCGGGAGCATTTTAGTCAAGACGACGGACATCAATGCCTTCCAGTTAGTCGTCCCAGTTTCGACTCATACTAGTCATGTAGTTGTTGGAGTGACGATAGCAGACGATTTCAACTAGGCACTGGCTAATGTCATAAAAGTGGGTGGGACTTAAAACAGTGCTTCCGGGCGATCTTGAAGAAAACGACAAATATTATTCTCTCTAGCCATCTTGGTTTTTTGTTAGAGCGTCCTTTGAGCGTGATTGAGCAGTTGCGTATGTGCGCTGCCACACACAGGTACAAAGTTCTCAGAATTTTGTGGAGGTGCAGATGCTCCGTCGCATTCCTCAACAACAACTGCGCCTTACTGCTTTGTTTCGAACTGTTTCTTAACACTGTTCTGTTGTATGGACAAATACGTTGCACAATACAATTATTTCGCAATGTTTTATAAAGCTCCCGACCGAAAACGAACTGAATAAAAATATATAAATGCCCCAAACGGTTAAAACAAAAACACCCAAAAATTGACCCGCTACAATACCCCCTCGATGAGAATTCTGCTGTTCATGACAGAAGAAATCTCATCGATAACCCCGAAGAGGACCGGAGAGGAACTGGTGCCAACAACCCCCTTGTTCTTAATCTCATGGGTACACGACCCCCCTGGCTCAGTGACCATGGACTCATCCGAACGAGATCACTGGACTTCTCCGTAAGAGATCCCCACACCGAGAAATCGATCAGACTCGCACCATAGCCCACCTTGCCTTCTAACATGCTACCCCCAAAAATCCTCAATCCCTGGCTAAAATTATTCCAGCTCCTCCGCCGATGTGGATCCCCTTTTTGCAAGCTGGGCTGCCTTTAGCAAATACTGGGCTCACACATACTAACATTACATGTTATCATAACACATAAAAAAAAATAAAATTTACTAACAATTTAAAAAATTCAACATTCAAAAAAAATAATCTTTTATCAAAAAATTCTCTTCCTCTTTTTTTCTAATTTTTGTTACAATTGACTTAACCTAGACATTTCCACTAATATAAACATTTCTATTCTAACATGGAGAATCACTTATAGTCTACCAATATAAAGCAATACAATAAAATAAACATGGTTAATACACACATAATAAAAGAATAATTATCTAACATATTCATTCGCTGGCAGGCGAAAAATCAAAATTTTTTTTTTTTTTTTTCAAAAAAAATTTAAAATTTTCAAAATTTTAAAATTCAAAAAAAAATATTCATTAAATATTTATTAAATTTATTTATTAACTAACATTTATTAAAATTATTCAAATATTGGTTTGAATTAATTAAACAAACAAATCACAATTAGCTTCCTACTATACACAAGCTTAGTAGGTGTATGAACTCATCAGCTGATCATAACTAGGTCAAGTACAAAACCCTTGACCTACATATGTTATGTATAATTTCTGAAAACACCTTGAACATTTTCAATATCCTACCTTGAAATACAAAACATAATAAACAAAATATCTAAAACCAACAAATTATTAATACAAATAATAAACAGATTGACATTTAAATTATTTAAAATAAACACTTCTTGACTTTACATTATTTTCACTTCTATCAAAATTCTGTCACTTGTTTAAAAAATAAACAATTGCATATTCTTTATCATGAATCTCTCTTTCTTTTCGACAATCTTACTTTAATATACTGTGGGTGATGTAAATTATTTATTCTCGTTTTTCTGTATGAGATTTCTATACATATATAAACTTTCTCCCTCTGACTCTAATATTCATCAACTCAATTATCATGACACCCATCTCTATCAAAAATATCTACTAATCAGGACATTCTAAACCCCAACTTACCATTTAACTCAAAACGCCGCCTTCTCTACATATATGAAAAAATACTCTCTTACCCTTTGTACATAGGATACGTGTTTCCTTCCCAAAACTCATTCCCTTATCTGGCGGCCCGGATTCTACCTAAGGCGGCCCCTCCTCACTAAAATCTATTCTAATCCCGTCCCAACCCTTGTTGCGGACTCCCCAAATACACTACCCCCTAATACAAAATTGCCATCCCCAAAAATCTCAATCTCATTTCATTACTACAAATACACAAAATAACCTCATTAACTATAAAAACAACCATATATCATTCAAAATCTACATAAAGTCTCCATTACCACTGTGTCAACATCTATATTTCACAAAATCCTGTTATATCACATCAACTCAAAAACAACATTACATTATATTCCTCTCTATCATTTCACATTTAACGTTTAATTCAACTTGGACAGGTCTGCATGTCCCATAAAACATTTATCACCCATAAATTATCTTTTATTAATCTGCATATTCTTTTTATCTTTACTTCAAAATATCTATAGCCCACTAAACATTAATTACTTGTAACATTTACAAACCAATATACCAGTGACATTATTGCTGATCAGCTGATATCCTAACATAATTAAAACACCATGGATACCTTTCAAAATTGAACAGTTACATGTAATACATTATCAACACTTACTTCTATTATGTTGATTGCCTGCCAGGCGTCTAATGATTGGCTTAGAAAAGAAATTACACACATAATGAAAATACATTTTGTCAACAACTATATCTACCACACAACAATAAAATGATTGCACAAATAGCAATAAACCTGGATTATTAGCATACATCAAACAGACAATTCTCTTTTAAATAATTTATATAAAAATTTATAAACATTATGATTTAAAATTTTTCATTAACTCTTTTTATTTATCATCATGATGAATTTATCCTGTGTTGTAATCAGATTTTCAAAAATTCTAAATTTATTATTAATACATATTTTTAATCATTATGTTCCACAAAATAAACCATTTAACATTTATTTACTTATTAATTATTATTAAATCAAAATCTCACCAAACAATTTAATTACCTTATAAAATTCAAACACATAATATTCAATCACACTATCTAAACATCTCCACTTATTTAATTCAATTTATTATTAAAATTAAATATTCATTTGATTATTAAAATAACATATCTCAATTATTATCAACATTCTACAACTCATTAACTATTGTCTTCATAATTATTTTGTTATTTAATTAGAGTGCAAAAATATTAATAATATTATTATTATTAATACAACATTTTCTAAAACATATACACATTACATTTCACAATACACACAAATGAATTCAATATTATTTACAAAATATACGTCAAAATTGTTCAAGTGTATCTCACTTCAGATGTCCAAATCAGCAAGGTCATTACCAGAATTTACAGTATCTAACAAGGTCTATACACTGATATTCTAGTTCAGCCACCATCGTCAAAAATTAATCTTGGTTTTATATAACACTGTTGCTTTTTATTTACAAACAAATGGTTACTTTGTGTGTCATAACCAGAACAACCAAATTCACTCATTTTACCAGAATACTCATTAAACCAGTCTACGTTAGGTATTTTTGTTAAGTCTCCGTCATTACATTCATTCACTATCGGTCTAATTATTTTTATCAAATCATTGTAATCATTATTATTCAAATATATTTCTAAGCCTTCTTTCCATTCATCATACTTTCTATTCAAATTATACAATTCTGTTACATACCATTCTCTATTTACCTCTCTCTCTTCATAACACCACATCACACTCTCACAATTATTCCGGACAGAGGGTACACAATTACTCCACAAAAATAAACACCTCAATTCATCTACCAATACGGGACTCTTGCCCTTCAACCACAACACTTGTGGACTCAATAAATCATCATAAACATCATCAATAATAAAGGGAAAATTTGCCCTCTGTCCCCACTCTACTACAACATTATTTTTTCTCTCTCTCTCTAACTCACTGACACACATTAACATCTCATAATCACTGCATTCTATACTTTCATTATTTATTTTTACCGTATCACTTTCTGATACCAATTTCTCAAACACATTATTATTCTCATTATTATTATCATCATTATTATTTATTAACTCATTGCCTAACACAACACTGTCATTACAGCTTTCGTTTGTATTATTCTTACTCTGTTCTACTTTATTCGAACTAATTTTTGTCATTTCATTGGCATTTCCAAGACATACACTCTTGTCTTGTATGTTATTTATCAACTCGTCAAATTTTATATTTATATTTTGCTGAAGCTGAATATTCTGTTGTTCACATTTTCTTCTCTGTTCATCTAACTTATTATTAAAGTCACTTTTCATTATATTTAAAATTTTATCATTATCATCAAAACGTTTATTTAATTCCTTCTCATTTATGTCAAAACGACTATTCATTATATTGAATTTAGTCTCAAAATTACTATTCATTCTCTCGAATTGACTGAGCATAATACTCATCATATTTGTTTCCTCTGATTGTTTACTTTTATTAATTGAAACGGGGGTCAATTGAATCCCCGAATCAGCATCTGTTTCATTTACTTGTGGTTGAGACGCAATCGGAGTGGAATGAACTATTACATTACTGCCGCCAGCTGTTTCTGTAACAGCACCCGTCTCCCCCCTCAACATACCACTTTCATCCAGCGATTGCGACTCAAGGCCACTTTCACTCCTAATTGAATTTATTATACTACTTTTTTCTGTCTTCTCGGACATTTTTACTTTATCTATTTTTTCTTACGTAACAACTGTCAATTAGTAATTTTATTTCAAAACTGATATTTTACCAAATCAATTTGCTTTCATAACCCTACTTCGCTATGCATCGTCAGATGTAGGCCGGTGTTAAAATAACCCCTCTTCAGTTATATTAAATCCTGGTCACGGCACCAATTGTAACTTATTAATTTTGGTATTATTAAATCTATTCAGATTAAAACTCCCACTTACCTTACGACTTTGATCTGGCCGGATCGCATAGTGTGGACTAACCCATTTCGTTCGACGAACTCTGACGATACATATAACGAAATAAGGTTTTGAAAGAATTTAAATCTCAATTTTTTGGAAGAGAAATTATTTTTCTTTTATTGATTAGCAATATTGAATTTATACGTTTTCCCTATATAGGTTTTACATGTGTCACATGTTGTGCGCCATTGCACCTTGCTTGTAACTGAACTTACTAACTATGGCTTACCTTATCTTTTCTAGTACACAAACATAAAAGGCAAACACAAATACACACAGAAAGCCGCCCAGCTTTGCCACACACTCTATCATACGGTAAATGATTAAACCCTGAACATTTTAAATTACAAATTCCAAACCCCAAAAGCCGGCCACGCGGTCACCGCACACGCGCATCTTCTCCCGAGAATTGGTGATTTTAAGTTATTCCAACATTATTCTTGATGATGTTTTTTCTAAACACGACCGCGGTCATATAAATTTATACTGTTTTACACTGTTATATTAGTTGTTACATTAATTACAAAAATTTGTTTCTGAGCCCTGGTTGTCGGGCAGCCTGCGCAGGCGGGAGTCGACAACGAACTCCTGGCGTCTCTCAGTTCCCCACTCCGGGAGCATTTTAGTCAAGACGACGGACATCAATGCCTTCCAGTTAGTCGTCCCAGTTTCGACTCATACTAGTCATGTAGTTGTTGGAGTGACGATAGCAGACGATTTCAACTAGGCACTGGCTAATGTCATAAAAGTGGATGGGACTTAAAACAGTGCTTCCGGGGGATCTTGAAGAAAACGACAAATATTATTCTCTCTAGCCATCTTGGTTTTTTGTTAGAGCGTCCTTTGAGCGTGATTGAGCAGTTGCGTATGTGCGCTGCCACACACAGGTACAAAGTTCTCAGAATTTTGTGGAGGTGCAGATGCTCCGCCGCATTCCTCAACAACAACTGCGCCTTACTGCTTTGTTTCGAACTGTTTCTTAACACTGTTCTGTTGTATGGACAAATACGTTGCACAATACAATTATTTCGCAATGTTTTATAAAGCTCCCGACCGAAAACGAACTGAATAAAAATATATAAATGCCCCAAACGGTTAAAACAAAAACACCCAAAAATTGACCCGCTACAATCATTAAAAGGGCTTAAATCCTGCGAACGGGGCAAAACATCAAATTCAAAGTTAGATAGTGTTTTTCTCCTGGTGTCAAAGGTTACATGTTCAAAATTTGGTGGCAATCGGTGTAACGGTGTGGGTTTGTATTCAGTACACATAAATCCTCAGACTTTGAGTTATATATATTGTAACGCAACAGAAATGCTGGCATCCATGTTACATAAAAATTATATTAACAAAATAATAAACAAGTCAATATCTAACCCCATGATAAAACAAAAGTCTAATAATTACATTTATAATCATAGATAAAGATAAATAAGGATGCAAGGTAGAAATAACGAGAATAAACAAACCTGTAAGTTAGATAATAGTTAATGATCTATGTTCAGTGAAAAGTAAATCAAAGTGATACTGACGAGAAGTGTAAGAAGTAGAATAGTACAGAAATTGTCAAAGTAAATGACCATGAAAGTAAACAAAAATGAAACAGTAATTTACCTTATAGCAATAGCAAGTAAGGATTTTGAGTTAAATAATATTATTTTGTGACAACGAATGTTATGATAAAGTTTATGTTATGTTATACCAATTACTTGTTGAGTTAATGAAAGGTAATGAAACAAGATGTATTATTCAATTACTGTTGTAGAATGATGTGTGAAGCAGCTAGTTAGCGTTAATAGATTTGAATTTTCTTATATATGATCCATAGGTCAAGATAAAATTGTCATTAGATATGGAAAAAATAATTGCTTATGTAAATGTTAATAGTTAAGATGTGATTATATGTATGTATTTATGTAAAAGGGCTATAGATGTTTACCAGTTATAAACACAGGTAGGTCCGTTTACAATAAAAGGGCTAACAGCCAAAAACACTATATAACCACTCATAACATAAAGGTTAGGTACATAAATTAATAATAATTAATGAATACGGTTTGAAGAGCTAGGAAAAAACATTAAATTAGTAATGATATATAATAAACCATGTCAATTTATACAAATTATGATAATGCCACAATGCCATGATATCGATTGATAACGTTTAATATCGAAAAGGTAGTAAATATAAAAGAAACAGGCTCATATCAAAAAACCAGCAGAATATGTGTAGAAAATAATAAACCAACTATCGGTAAAGTTATATTCCGATATGATAGCAAATTAATAAGGAATAGACAAAAAATATATGAAATAAACACTATATACAAAACATGTAGAAGGAAGAAAAATTCTGGGTTGCTATGGACTACAGGAAATGAAGAAGTTGGTGATTTTCAATTATTGCTTTTTATGATCTGAAGGTGATGAGATTAAAAATCTAGTAAATATCTCATATAATCGGAATATTCTAAAATATTTGACACAATTATAATAAACAAAATACTAAAGATAATATTCTTGAATCTTGCCAGTACAGTTTAACCAAACAAGACTATAGTATGGAATCACAATAGAAAATAAATAACTGGGTTCTACAAAGAAGGACTTGAATTGTCCCATATCCGAAAGGGATTGATGATATATTAAACCAAATAGAAAGAGTTAACTGTATCACAACTAATAATATACACTACACGAGAACTTATAACCTTTCAAATACACGGAACATCACTAATTGCTTCAACCGAGAGAAGAACGTATTTGGATCCAGGAATTGCAGAAGGAGCATCAATCGGGCTGCAAATCAATCCAGAGAGCTGTATTTCCGAGGTGGACAGGACAAGAATTCCATTTTATTAAACCGAAGAAAGAATATCGTACGGCGTAATCATCCAGGACAGCAAAATTATCAAACAACCGCCTACCAGATTCGCTTCATTATAGTCTGGTAAATTATTATTGTATAAATCATATTAACTACACAACACTTCAAATCTGTAAATCTTGCATTCTTATCTATGTATTTTTAATCTTCCCCACAGTTACAAGAACCTTCACACCCTGAATTAAGTTAATTACAAATTAAAACATATTATATAACAGAATCTAAATAAAGTATCGGACTGATTAATAATCGATTCACGCAATCTATAGCCCATGTGTATGTCAGTTAGAACATATCTTATTCAATGTTAAAGAAGTAAATAAATAAACAACCTTTGTATAGTTGCAAAATCTTGTCATTTGGAGTATGATTTAATGAATTGGGAATAAAAAGTAACTGACTAAGTATAGAATAATTGGTTAACATAAACAGTGAAATAACCTCTAAGTTTCGTTGCTCAGGTACTACAGCGCTTATAGCGGAATTCTCCGACACCAAAGAGAGAGCGTAAAAATACAAAATTATACATAATTCTCTTCAAGGTATAATAGGGTTGAACGAAATTACAGAATAACACATTAATTATTTAAGTTTCGAGTACACTAACACTGATATTTTTGAGAGAGATAAGTTAATATTAGTTAATCAAATAATTATATCCCTCAACTCCAAATATCTCAGATATTTAAATAATTAAGTAAATTAAAACGACCTAAGAGAGTAAAGACAGTGGAACATACCCGTTCATAGCAACGAATAGGCTTACATTGTGTGGAAATAACGAGACGCTCGTACTCGTCACGATACAAATTGATGAATCCAACAGTGGGACTTGAACCGTACGTACTCGTTTACTTACAATATATATATATTATAACAGCACCAAATATTAACTATTTGGGGTTATATGTTTACCGCATACTGAAAGCATATTTAAATAAAATGTAACAGTCAAAACTCCATTTGAATGTAGGGCATTGAAAATAATGCTTTGTAAAGCAACGCACACGTGGTCATTATGTAATCAGTTCGCTGTACAAGGAAGCGACCACACCCAAACTGTTAATTATTAATATCTCGGAAACTAATAAATAAAGGCGAAATCCAACATAGCCAAAATGTTTACCGAAATATTAATAATGACGTGTGCAAATTTTACGCAATATAATTAACAAATGAAAGAGTTAATTAAATATAATTGAATAACTTCTGTAAAAATAGAGTTACAGTAATTGAGATTTTAGTATGTTATAAAGATAATAATTTCTGACAGATTGTATATTTTAGATTTCACACAACTTGGTTTGCAACCAAGTTATTGCAAAATTAAATAAGCACAGGATATCCGGAGCGACAAATTGGTTCCGCTGTTAGTAATATTAGAAATAATAGCAATTCTCCGTCTGTGGGAACCTAACTTCATTCTCACGGACCAAGGGAATTCAAAATTTATGTAGTAGGGAGAGTGTGTCAGCCAATGAAATCACTTGACGCGAGCCCCTGCCAGCGAGGTGTTTTCACGCTGAAAGATCACTCTTCTGCCAGTACTCACGAAGTTAAGACGTAATTCTTCGATCGTCTAGTAACCAAAGTGGTGAAGATCAACAAGAAGACTCTACGTGGTCAACACACACGCAATTACGAACACACTAAGTACAGATCATCTGTATAGCTCGTAATTGTTGCGTAAAGGCGAGATACTCTTCAGTACATCAACCAAGCTTATTGTGTACTACCAGTTAGTCATAAGCACGCAAGAGATCCACCAGACTCCAAGACCAGACTTCAAGAATACAGCAGAGAGGCCGTCTATATCATTGGTGAACAGCTGACGAGCAGAGCGACCACCCGAACGAAGCACACACACACACGCTGACGTGCAACGTGCGAATCGACGAGGGACAGGAAGCAGTTCCAGCGGACAGTAGCAGACGTTAAAATATTCACAAACAGCAAGGAAGCAGAGTGTTGCCGAATTTTGAACTCCACGACCGAATCCAGCAGTTCTAAGCAGATTACTTTCTCTAACCAAGGACTCGAATCGACGAGGGACAAATCGGGACGACATCCTCTTCAGTAACAGGAAAGCAAAATCCACTTATTTATTTTTCAGATCAAATTTTCTATTTTTCAATTAAAACATTGTAACTCAAATAATTCAGGTGCCGAACAAAAAGCAAAGACTCTAGTAATTAAAAAGTAAATTCATTGTGATAATCTGTATAGCAGTTTAAGTCATTAGTAAGTTATAGTTAAGAAATAGAAGTAGTATAAAAGCGCTATACAAATCTTAACTGACAATCTAATCTTAGATCATACTGCAGTATATCAGAAGTAGAATCACTAGAAATGAAATAACGTGAACTAGACTGTCACGTCTAATTTATTTTAATTAATTATTCTAATTAATTTCAGAGTTTTATATTTTGTTTCATGAACATTTAAATTCAATTTAATTAAAGAGATTTAATTAGATCAAATCAATTAATAAAGTAAAATTTAAATTGCAATTAACTCGCCAAAGAACGAGTTCAGTTTCTTTCAACTATTGACCAATCGAAAAACATTGATTCATTGTTTAGACTGTAAGAAATTCATAATATAATAACCATTCTATTCTTGTGTGTTGTTGGTGTAATAAACAACGTTTTATTACCCCATATAACAGTGTTTTATTGTTGTACGATAAAACCTACCAGTCTCACAAAACTCTCCCCCTTTAAAGTAACCTATTTTGTGTGTTGTTGTAATAAATTTGAGATTACTAGCTTGCGAACTTCAAATCCAAAATCCACACGCCCTAGTCGGAAGAATCTGCAAGATCAGACAGCAGGTAGGTACTCACACACAACACGACACTACAATAACGCATAGAAGTAGAGTTAAAATATATATATATATATATATATATATATTATAACCAACAATTATAGGGTGTTCTTGGATTTCGTTGTCCATGACGTGTCCGTTACTTAACTAAATATCACTATAATATTGACGACTCGGAACACAAAGTTTTTTATAAGTAAAAACGTAAAGTTTTACCTTACAGCCTAAACCGGCTTTCACCTATAGAAGGCTTCATCAGAGGCTGTCGTTAGTAGCGCTGCTCGTCTTGTTGTTGGCGATGAGAAAGTGTTTCGAAAGATTGAAGCTGTGTGTGTGTGGTGAGATGTGTTCGAATAATGCGTGCGATTTGAATTATAAGTAAAAATGTAAAGTTTTACCTTACAGCCTAAACCGGCTTTCACCTATAGAAGGCTTTCACGAACAGACACAATTCAAATCGCACGCATTATTCGAACACATCTCACCACACACACACAGCTTCAATCTTTCGAAACACTTTCTCGTCGCCAACAACAAGACGAGCAGCGCTACTAACGACAGCCTCTGATGAAGCCTTCTATAGGTGAAAGCCGGTTTAGGCTGTAAGGTAAAACTTTACGTTTTTACTTATAAAAAACTTTGTGTTCCGAGTCGTCAATATTATAGTGATATTTAATTATAGGGTGTGTTTTACAATTAACTTGAAATAAAATAAATGTGTGGTTATTCGTGTTTAAAATATTAAAAGTCTCGTTAAAACAAAGTTCAATTATGTGTGAAATATTCTTTTGAGATAAATCAATGTTTGGAATAGTTGTTCCTAATCGAAGGTTACTAATGTAGCAAAGTAATTTAAAATGAAACATTCAAAGTTACTCACAGTGTTTACAATGGTTTAATTATACTTGTTTAAAAAGAATTCCCTTATATTAAATAAATAAAATAGTGAGGTTGATTATAATTAAATGCTAAATTAGCTTAAGTTGAAACGTAAAGTACAGCAGTTGGTTGCTTGATAATGGTTATCGTCTGGTTGAAACTGGCAGTGAAACTTCTTCTCCCGATTGCAGGTAGTCTGAGTGTGTCAAGTCTCGTAATGTCTGGACAATATCATAAACAAAAATATACTTTTACGTACCTGGTCGTGTTTACTAGAAGTTCACTAAACTGTCAACTCAGTTTACAAACACCAACTCACTTTGGTTGCAAGGTTAGATTACCTTGTTTATTAATTAGTGGGCGCCACACGGATTTATTCAGGGAAAATCCCGTGTAACACCCACACATAGAATTACTGAATGATTAGAAAATTTAAAATAATTGAGTATCACCTTTTGGCAATGTTATTCCAAAATGTTAAACACAACAGAAGGTTGTTTACGTTTTTTTAAAAGAAAATATTTAATTATCCTATAGAAATAAATCAAATCAGGTGATGCTGTTAGTAATGGGTTTTATTTATACCCTCATAGAGAATTCAAAAACAAATATAAAGCAAACATACAAAGTTGTACAATTAAAAGTCAGTTATTATATGCCTTATGCGGCTTGCTCAGAACATGAATTATAAATCTGGCTAAGTCCAGATGTTATTTATTTTTAACATTAAAATTATAAAAATCTCAGTAGTACAAAGTTGTACAATTAAAAGTCAGTTATTATATGCCTTATGTGGCTTGCTCAGAACATGAATTATAAATCTGGCTAAGTCCAGATGTTATTTATTTTTAACATTAAAATTATAAAAATCTCAGTAGTACAAAGTTGTACAATTAAAAGTCAGTTATTATATGCCTTATATGGCTTGCTCAGAACATGAATTATAAATCTGGCTAAGTCCAGATGTTATTTATTTTTTACATTAACAATTATGAAAATCTCAGTAGTACAAAGTTGTACAATTAAAAGTCAGTTATTATATGCCTTATACGGCTTGCTCAGAACCTGAATTATAAATCTGGCTAAGTCCAGATGTTATTTATTTTTAACATTAAAATTATAAAAATCTCAGTAGTGAATTCTTTGAGACACGAAAGAAAACAATTATGCCTACACAATATCCAATAATCTTTTTGATATAAAATTGATCAACAAAGTTTTTAGGTTACTTTCGTAAAGTAAACAAAATAAAAATGATCTGTTGAAAGATCGCGCGTTTCATCAACGCTTGCTTTTTTAGTGACAATATTTATCATGTGAGAACCCTTACAACTAACATATAGCTTAATTCATAATAACAAATTCATATAATAAATTGAGACGTGGTGTAATCTTAAAATGTTTTTGTGTTTTGCGTCAGTACAGACTAGTGTTGAAAAAAGTACAGGTTATGGCGCTCAGATAAAAATTAGTAATGATTGCACTGTTACCTTCTGAGTTTTAATTATTTAATTAAAACTTATTAATCACTTCAGTAATTGGATTATAATGATTACTGGGTTTTGGCACTAAACTCGCACAAGAACAGAATAATGCGATCCTCTTCTGGTTAAAATGGATCGTGAATGATAACAATTAATTATTCCTGTTCATTATTTCCCGCACGAAATTAAATGATACTGCACTTAATCACTGTTGTTTGCTGTAGATTAACTTGAAGTAGTCGTTTCTTGGTGTTGAACTATTTGTTTCAATGTAATATGTAGATGACGCTAAGAGTTATTAAAAATGTAGAGATGGCGGGCACACGTCTGTGCTATATGCTGGTCAGTAAGAGTCTGCCTCAAAATTCGCTGTTCCGTTCTTATATACCCCCTTCTTTGATCGGTCTTAGGTAAAAATGTTAATTACTAACTAATTTTCTGATTGGCTCTGGCAGGTGTGTCGGTATGACGTATCATTTTTTGGCAGTTGATAACGGTTTTTTCCAACCGTCAAATGCAGAGGTGACAGCTAGCTGTCATTGTTGTTATTATTCATAAACAGTTTTCTGATGCACATTTTTAGAATGATGCTAACATCTCTCCCGCACTAAATACAGTTGCGATTGGGTTGATATCATTATCAAATTAAAGATCGTTTTTTCTTCTTTAATTTGATATCACTCGATATCGAATTACTTTCACTTTGACCGACATTGTTATAAAACCAATGTTCGGGTACATCACTTTCACTGTCGTCTGCTTTTTATGAGTCGCCGATTTTACACTTTTGGTTAATATTGTTTGTGTTCACATATCACTTTATTATTCAAATGTTTATGTGGGAACACCATTAATTCTGTACTGACATCTTTATTGAACATTATGTGTACACCCAAACTCTATACATTGTAATGAATGATCCTACTTACTATGACATTTCGTTTTATGCTAACTCGTTCTAATCTACTGTTTAACAATTAAAATTATGATTAAACCTATTGTTTTAATAATGTTTTTTGTTATGTCAGGGCATAACCATTGTTCGGTGTATTTTAATTTACACTTATGTTAATTCTCCATAGTCAATTTACTGACTAATGTTTGGTCTAAGCGTTGTTAAGACATATCGCCTATATTGGAATTTTGCCTTAATAACACTTATTGGTTCTCAATTCGGTAATTTTTGGAGGTCTCTTATTTGTATAAGATTCTCTCTTATAAATAGTTCTCTTTTCTCACAAGTATATTTGATGCTGAAATACATCTTTGTTCTCACTATGTAGCCATTGTTAATTTTAGTTTTGGCATTCATAATTTACTGGTCATTGTCAAATCTATTATCAGCAAAATGCTAATTCTGCTTTCACAGTATTTAACTGCTTATTAATTCATTTTTTATTTACATATAACATTCGGTTTACATCAACTACTGACTGGATTGACAGCTGAATGTAAATTTACTCTGTCCATCAGTTCGTCTCAGTCTTAGTCTAGTTGTAGTGTCAAACAGCCCTTTGTGTTACTGTTTCATGTGGCACTTCTGCTTCATTCTTCTTTCTTGGTTTCTCCTTTCTTGGTTATTTTTACTATTATATTCCTATTTACATGGTTGTTTTGTCCTTATAAAATCTGATAACATACGCTTAGGTTAGGTAACATCTTGTGATGTTACAATATATATATATATATATATAATATAGATAGATAATAAAAATGTAATAATGATTGTGTACTGACAATTGTTATTTAAAAAAAAAAGTAACATAGATATAGTTTTTTCCTTTTTACTTTCTAAGGTACAGCAAAACTCCACTAACTGTAACAACACAGTTACAGTGTTACCTCATACAAGAGGTAACACTCTTGTACCTTTTGTACAACCAGTTTGGTTGTATGGTTACCTCATACAAGAAACATCATATACATGGGAAGAACTTTATTAACAGCTTTAAAAAAAATGAAACTTATTAATTTGGTTTTAGCTAATTATAAAAACATTTAATTGATAACAGCGTTCTGTAAATTCAGGGAGCTTACTAATATAATTAGGTTGAATGATTGCAAATGTATTGATGTAGGTGTTAACTTTCAAGTGTGATGATACTAGGATTTATTGTGTTCTGTTTGTTTGTATGGTGTTGAGATAACAGTTTTGATGAGACTGTAACATAACGACGATGAATTTTGTTTGGTCAAATTATAAGGGCAGTTATTTTATGGTCAGATTGTAATTTTTAGTTTTTTGGAAAGTTTTCCTTTAACTAAATATAAGTATATCACTACCGACTCGGAACACGAATTGTAACTCGGTTTACTATCGAGTCGGTTTTGATATATTTAGTTAATCAGTGGACACGTCATGGAGAACAAAATTCATCGTCCAAGAATTTTTCTTTCAAGTTTTTTAAAGCTATTTGCCTGATGGTAGGATAACATAGGATTTAATAAAAATGAAAATAGAAATGTATACAAATATTCACAACCACACATGATAGTTATCAATATTCTGAAGATAGTAATGCAGATCATTTTCTCTCTCTGTTGGAATTTTGCTTGGGCATGATGGCTGACAAATAGGTGTGTAGTTGTCAACTCCATGCTGTGTTGGCGAACAGTATTAGTGTAACTGAAGACCAAAATTCTTATACCTGCGTCCAATGATCAGTGATGTGAGCTGAAAAGTTGCCGGCATTTATTACAACCTGTATGGACACAACCTTAAAATGCAGATATATAGATTTTTATTTATTTATGTTTACCTCTTTACTAAAGACACTTTAGTAAAGACAATTCTCAGAAATGATTGAATTTTCATATTAAATTATGATTTTAGTCAAAAACATAATAATAAAAACTAAATCTTCGTTTATATGAAGAAACACAGCATACAGTCTGTATTTTCAACCTATAAACATTTCAGAAATATGTGTCTGCTATCGCCGATAAAAAAAATAACATAAACTGGAGGTATTAGGAGAAAATTGTATTTGAAAAGGAAATCATTAACAGAAATTTGCAAGTCTTTCATACAGTGTCTTGTCGGTTGTTGTTCTTGTGTAGTGTTTTAAAAATTTTGTTGATTATTTGTTGTGATTCATTTTAAGTGATCAATTCTGAATCATGTCGTGTGATTCAGTGTGTCATGTTGTGTCATGATGACAAAATACACAATTCAGTTATTTTTGTCAGACCAGTATAGAACACAATACTGACATGCACTGACTAGTGAACAAAAGACTTTTAATTGTCTGCCTCTAAACATGTATGTCTCAATAACAGACACATAATGATATCATTGTGCACAATGCTATTTTTGATTTAAACCAATTTACTGAATAATAAGATGTTACTATAAAAGTAACTTGGTTTTTCAATCTCAGTAGAGGATGGTTGGAATAGTATTTTTGCTTTGTTAAACTGTAAAAATATAATTACTACTTTCGGTATTCCATTTCCTTAGTCTATCTGTGGGATCAAACTGTTTGACAGTTTGTTTTGTGTTAAACATTCGATTGTTTGTGTATTGTTTTATTTCGGGTTTGTTTTTATAGTATTCAAGTATTGATTCTGTAGTTGATGACTGGAATGGTGTATTTGTTAATTATTGTGATTTTACAAGGCTTTGTGTGTTAACAATTAGATTGTTTTTGGGATTTGGTGATTTTTTGCATTAAAAAAAATGTTCAAATTGTGTTTCTTTGTATATTATAATGTTTAAAGTTGCTATTTTGATATTCTATGTAATGCACGCAAATGAAATTCTGATCGTGTATTGTTAGATGTACATGTGTCCCGACAGTCTGCACTGTTTGTCGAGTTGGTTGGTATGGAAATAGCCATTCTCTATTGTTTTGATCTCTGTTGGATCAGCTTCTTTTGTCTGATCCCAGTGAGTTTGTGGATCTTCTGGCCCCCTGTTGTCATGTTTAACATTCTCTATAACTTTTATCATTAACTTTGCGCTTGTCCTTCAACAGCTTGAGACAAAATGTGACAAAAATTTTGTCGTGTACCAAAAGTATAACGGTATGTATGTTTTTATCCAGTTCATAGCCGTCTCTTCATATTGAGTTTTAATCGAGAATGGATGTACTGGCATGCATGCCATGTTTCTGTGTCAGTGTGCCTGGCATAGGGGCTTTCTGTAGTTCCTGATTTCAAATACATCTCTTTCAGGTTCTCTATTTTTTTGGGTCCAGGTCTTTGATATATATAATAAAAATGAGAATTTAAAAGACATATATGGTGGAAGTATACGAGGTGTGTCAAAAAAGACCGAACTTTCACAATACCATGGCGGTATACGTAAAGAGCTTGTTTCGACAAGTGGAACTGACTAGCGGCAACTTTCGGAAACATCATGCAATATGCTGCTTCTTTCTACCATTTTTGTGATTTTCTCTACAGCAGCTGAAATTAATACATGTTCTAACCTCTTTGCGAATTTTTCCCATAGCGAAAATGAAAGAGCTTGAAGAACAATGTGTTTTGCATACAATTTTGCTGAAAACTCGGTAAAACTTTTACAGAAATGTTCGAAATGTTTCAGCAAACATATGGGGATGAGTGTATGAGCCGGACACAGTGCTACGAATGGTGTATTCATTTCAAAGCGGGGAGAACATCGACTGATGAAAATCCTAGACATAGTTGGCCTTCAACGTCAATAAGTGATGATAAAATGGATGAAATTATGTTACAACACAAAAAGCCGCCCCAATACCAGAGAAAAAACTATGATGAATTAACTGTATTCAACTAATGAAAATAAAATGACTATGACGAGACAAATGACTATGACCCAACCCAAGTGATTGACCCAATAAAAGAAAAGAAAATGAGAAGGTATATGAAAAAAGACACAAACAAATAATAAAGAAAATAAAATGAGAAGGTATAAACTCAAATAATGATAAAAAGGCACAAACAAATAATAAATGTAAATGACAAGTATTAAAATCAAATAAAATAATCTCAATAAAGTACACTAACCAGAGTAATAGATATTATATGTTATGAATAACTCTCTGATGATAAGTAAATCAGAACATGAAATTTGTTAACATACTAACTAACAATTGTGAATAAAACAATAAAAAACCCAGAAGTGAGGGATAGGTAGGAAGTGAAAGTGATTAAGTGAGTAAAAGAAATCAATATTAGGGAATAACCACTAGTAACACTAAAGTACAGTAAAAAAGTGCAAAGTGCCAGTGTAACCCAAAATAAATAGAAAACACAACATATAGGTAAAGACACCAAAACCAGTGATTAACACTATAGTTTAAGGGTGAAAAATACCAAAAAATAAGAATACCAGAATATTGTTATTATAGTTAGTAGTAATAGTAGATTAGGAATACAGTGGTATTCAGAATAAAAATCCCATAATGATTAAGAATGTTATTGTTACAATGGTTAAGTGGAAAAAAATATATAGTAAATGTTAAAAGAATAATAAACTAAATAATATGAGTGCAAAATAAATAAAACATCGTATGTTAATAAAAATGTTCAAAGGGATGATTAGCAAGATAAAATAAATTAAATGGTGTTATAATGTTATTCACCAAGATAGTTATTTGTTCAATGAAGTTTATAAGAAGGAATATGGCTGAAAAAAGTAAACAGACCATAAACCTAATTTTTGTGTTATGTTTTATAAGTAATATTAAATGATAAACAAGTTATAAGAAATGGCAATAGATATGAGTAAGGAGATACAATTTTACAAACATAATAATAATCTTTAGAGTAAAGACAGAAAAAGAAATAAGAGAATAACAGACAAGCAATGATTTTTGGTAAAGTAACAAGAACATACAATTATTGTAAAACAGCCCAAATTAATTCCAAATGTAAACAAGTCATAAGTGACACCAAGCAAAACATGTGTAAATGAAAAATAATCTTTAATTTGTGTAAAATAAGAAGATATAGCCAATTACTACTTAGGCCTATAAAATGCCTAACTGTATTAATCCAAAATAAACAAATTATAAGAAATTAACAATTGTATTAGAAAATCCAGGGCAAGTAACTAATTAAGTACAATTAGTGAACCATATTAAGATGTCAGAGTTAGATTAAAAACATAAAATAAGAAAGAAATGTAATAACGTAATATTAACATTATTGTCAAAACTTTAATACATGAACAAACCCAGCTTTGTGGGATGTCAAAATGATCTTTGAAAGAAAATATAAACAGTTGTGATAATGTCTAATACATAGATAAGAAGACAGAAGAATAATAGCGATCAGAAGATATTTATTCATTTTGAATTAAAATTCAAATATTATAACAATAGACATAAATATGATCAGCCAATGAGAGTACTGACAGTTGCCATAACAACGGAACGTTATTTAATATAATTCCGTTATAAAGAATTAGTTCATTATTGACGGTCAAGACATACAGAAGCCAAACCATATTCGACTCAATTTTAAATTAAAATAATCAAAAATAAGTCAAAATTTAATAAAATGAGGATGCAAGAAGTCTGATGAAGAATTAGTCAAATCAACAGAGACAATAGACCAGATTTTCGTATTCTAAATTCATTATTTAATCCACATTATTCGAAAAAGAAGCCAGACGTAATCCAAATTATAAATGATGGAAGATTGATGATCGTATGGATCCAACCTAACTCAGAACTGAGTGACTCTTCACCCGAATTCAACAGATTTGTTAAGTATATCTGAAATACCCGAATTTATGGAATAAATTCTAATTAACTTTTCTCACAACACAAATAACTCTCACTATGAACTGATAACTAAATTTCTTTCAAGGATTAATTGAGAATAAAAACTAAACTTGTATGTAAACAGAAAATAACCTGGGTACAAATTACGAATTCTTAACACACACTTTTTAACACTTAAAAAACGAATTGTAATTAACTCTAATAGTATATAAGTACCATTGATGTAAGGTAGTGTACTTTATTATCATCTTATTAATATTTTTTCGTAATCTAAAGAACTCCACGATTGAACGAACTGTAGAAAATAAACATTGCCGACAGCCATGTCGATTTAGAATCGTTTCAATCATCTTAGCCAACCTGAGAAAATGGTCTATTTATTGCCGGAGCAACTTTATTTAATAACAGTATATAATTTTGTATTTAAATGAATAACTATTAACTATTTCACGTTAATAAACTAGTCCTGAATAGTAATAACCACCCTTTATTTCATTATAAATTGCATTATAAAGTTTGTGTACTTTAGCGATGAGCGAAATTGTCTGCCAGTGTTAGACGTCGGCAGCACGACGAACTATTAGCGAGATTCATATGCCCGCCAATTGCGAGGGTAATTTGAATTAGTCAACACCGTCTAGAACGACCGCTCAATTTCACATTTTTAATTGTTTTCATAAACAATTTGGCACCACCCGGGAATTAAATTTACTCATTAAAGGACAGGTAAGGGTTACACTCACGAAATATTGGTACTGGTATCTTAGTACGTAGGCTTTCACGGCTGGTGTCATTATGATTAACTAAAACTTCGGGGCTGAAAGGCCGTGGTCGAGTGCTTGATCTACTGTAGTTAAACGTTTCTGCTACACCACCGGTGGCCATCTTCAGTAGCAAAAAATGTGTTCGAATAGATGACATGCCGAACACGTCTCCCAATGAACTGGGAACAAGCAACAAATTCCGATCTGATGAGCTGAGAAGCTTGAAAGTGCGAATCGGAATAATTTTTCAATAGTGGTATGCAACAGTGATAATTGTGTTTACTTTTCTTAAGAGTCATACAGATATTGTCAGATACCTCATCTTTGTTATCTAATGGATTTTCATTTTATTTTTTTATTTAAATAGAACAATTGGTTTATTATGATAAAACAGAAATTCAAGAAAGAACAAAATGTAAAAAGAAATAAAAGGAGAAATAAAACAAATAGAAAAGATAATTGTAGTGAAAAAAATTTTGTATGTTGTATTGGAAGTGTAAACAGTTGTGAGTTGTATAGATTGTAAGTCTTCGAGTGACTGTAACTGGTAATAATAATAATAGTAATAATAGGAGTATAAGAAAGACAGGTTTTCATGTATTGAGTTGGCTTTAATTTTTGCTAAGCTGTATGAAAAAAAACATTGAGCATCGGTAATTGGTGGGTAATAATGAGGTTCTTAATATTCAGTGGATGTACCATTACACAGGTGTGCCAAGTACAAGTGTATAATGCGAATATGTGCGCACACAGCACACACAACACGCACGCGCACACACACTTTGTAAGACAAAGGTGACATTTGTGATTAGCAACTATGTGACAGAGCCTTGTGTTATGGATAGTAAAAATGACATTAAATGTTAGTTATTAGGAATAATCAATGTCGGCATTCAGGGTCGCAACTAGGGGGAAGCAAGAGGGACACATGCCCTGGGCGCTGTGCTATGAGGGCACAAAAATGACAAAATACTATTTGCGTACTGAACATTTTTTCATCTTGGTGCGTATGACAATCCCAACAGCTAGTAATAAATAATTTAATATGAATGTGACATATTCTTTATAATGTGGAATCTACTGTCAGAGACATTACATGACATAAATCATGAAATAAACTGGAAGAAATGGAAAGTTAAAACACTATACCTTAGCAGTTGATTACACTTTGAAAAACACATTTGTAGCAGTACTCTTGAGACTAATTTACAAACACAGATTTAAAGAAGCATATCCAACTTGACAACAACCTTGAGGGTATTTTTAACTTCAGGGGAAAGAAATCTTAGTAAGTAGAAAATTACCAAATATTACTTAAGAAGCGGCTTAATGCAAAGTCTGTTTTAAATTTGCATATTAATTCAGTTGATCACAAGAGATCATTATCCTATTTGCTTTAATAATGTCATCAAAATTTTCACCACACTTTTTGGGCCCTGACGTCGAAATATTTTGAAATTTTCAAAAGTCAACACTATATTCTGATTGTGGTTTAAATTTCGTTCAATTTGATATCCCATGTGGGCTTTTGCCATTTTAAAAATAATTTTGACTCCTACATTTTTGCCTACCTACAATTCTTGGAGGATCAGTCTAAAAAACAATAGGGTTCTGTAGGGTAAAGCCCCCTTTCTCTGTTCCTTTTTCCACAGTTGAGCGGAATTTTCATAAAAATTCAGTTCTCAGAATTGATTTTTTGCTGAGTTGTGCACTTTTGTGTATTGCAATAAATGACGGCTTAATGGATGAAGACAGTTTTAGTGAAGATGGAAAATGAGTTTTGTAATAGGTGAAGATGTTATGTGATTTCTCTTTTATATAGGTTATGCATTTTATGTCAAATTGTATTTTATCTGTATATTGTTAATATAAAATACATTGCTCGCACTAAAGGTAGTCTGGTAAAGTGTCTGTTGCAAACTTGATTTTTATTTAAATGTTACGTAGCACATTTATCCACTTAATTTATCAATTCTAAAATTCTCTGTCATTTGACTATAACAGTTTGAGTATAATTAATACCGTATTTGCAATGTGTGTGTGTGTGAGTGGAGGAGGGGGACATACACACTTGAGAGTGTGATGTACAATCTCATGTAAGACTGCATACGTAAGGTATACTATTTAAAAGTAAGCCAGTGTGTCATTGATTTGTTTCAGATACACTAGAAAGCGATAAGGTTTGTTCTATATATGGGAAGGTAGGGGATCTGTCAATTGGCAAAGATGATCATTCGGGACTCATTATCACGGGAAGTGAACACTTCAATTTGTCAGGAAAACACAAGTTTAATTGTAAATTTGAAGTTAAAGCCAATTTTAAGGCAGGCCTGTTTGCGGTTATTCAGAAGATGAACTTCAGGAGAGATGCAGATAGTGGCGAGTGTATAGACTATATTCAGGTATAGTAGTAAATTTATGAAATAACTTATGAAAAGATAAAATTACATGGATGTGTTTTGCATTTTTTTTGTCCAAAAAATAATTTTTGTTGCACCTAGCTGTCTTCAGTAAACCTGCAGCTTGACTTTTTAAAAACATATTGAAGCTAAATACAAACTAAGAGCTCACTTATGGTACTTTTTTCTGCTTGATCTAGAAGCACTTATGGCAGTGGCATATATAGAATTTGGCTTTGAGGGCGTCTGGTCGAGTCGGCTTCATATAGAAGAAAAACAAGTTAAGACTAACCAACATTACTATGTTTAAAGTGGTTGAAAACTGTGTGATAACATCGTGAAATCAATCACATTAAAGTAAATGGTAAAAACAATAAAAATACACGTTATTGAAACATTGTTTAGAAGATACTTATTGATTGAATTGATTTTCCTAAATTTCGTATTTCAAATGGATAGGAAAGTGCTGTGTAATAAACCTGTCTGTATATTTAGAAAAGAAGTTAAGTGCACATTAGCATATACAGCTGAAAAAAATACCCTAAAAATTAAGAGATTAACTAAATTCATAAACTTTTTTCAGCCCTCTGGGGGGGGGGGATCCAATCCTTTTAATCCCTCCATAAATACACCTTTGTATGTTGGACGTAGACAGCATGTGAACCATTCTCTGTATTCTATTAAATACTAACTCAAATAGTTCGTTTACTTGAATCTTCAAACTAGTTGTGATTGTCCAAGATCAGTGTATATAGTTGTGAAGGCCCCTATAATCATGCTATCTTTATTCATGGTTTTTGGGTGAAGTTTTTAATTACTTTGTTAACTGATCTGCAAAACTTTCTGTGGATGTTGATGTTTCAAGGTCATCGGGTGCTCAGAACAATTTTTTTAATGAAATATTTGAATTCTTTGCAAATTAGTGTTGTATATGATACAGTGCACAAAACCCCATTACAGTAACAAAAAACGGCATTCTTGTTCTTCCCAATGGCCTGTGAGTCAGAGCTATACTGAATCATTATCACGATGGCATTCCTGTCAGAATTGTCACCATTCCAACTCAACAGCCTCTTTGTCAATGGTGGTCATAAGTTACTTCACCGCGAACAGAGACTATATTTCTTCATGCTCAAGAAAAACTATATTTTTCTTTTTTTTTTTGAGTCAAAGTATCTAAGAGGTTACCAGCATTTTGTCTTATACAAAAGCTATTCTTATCTTAAGTGTTGTGACATAATCTCTTTGACTTTTTCTGAACTTCACACTTTCACATTAGCTAACCGCCAAAAACTAATAACTAATTTTTTTGACTTGGTTTTTTATTTTTATTCATATCAACTTATTTTTTTTGTAGCATTTATAAAATTATACAAATTCTAGTTTGTACATATATCTACTCTTCACATATCACATGTCTGGAAGTAAAACAATTTATCTGCACTCTTGATAGCGTTGCAGATGAGGATTGACAGTCCATGCCTGTACAATACACTAAAAATTTGAAACATTTGGATGTGGGTTACAATTCCTTTTAGTCTGACACCCAACTGGATTTACACAATTTTTTCAAATTTGATATTTTTTTTGGGGTCCCTGCGGTTCCAAAATTTTGAAATTTCCAAAACTTAACACTACATACAGATGTTAGTTAAAATATCTAACAATTAATAATTGAATGCACTTTCACTTGTGAAAAAACTTACTTTTTGTTATATCCTCATACGCACGTTTCGGAGTAGTTTGCTCCTTCATCAGTGAGGTATAAATGCAGAAAGGGTCAAGGCGTTGGTAATCTGTAACGGTGTTTTGGGGATTGGTTGTGTGTGGGGGTGTGTGTAGATGGAAGGGGGTTGGCGCGAGATTCTGAATTGTGTCCGTTGTGTATTATTGTGTCGAGTAGTGTGTTGGATTTAAATTGTAATTGTTCATTGAGTATGTTGTTTGGTTGTGTTTGTATATTTCGTATTGTTCTGCGGTATTGAGTTTGCGAATTTTGGGCGTGTAGTGTAAAATTTCAAGATTGTTTTTTATGTTGGTGTAACTGTGGTTTTCTGTTTAGATGTGTGTGGCAAATGTGGATTGTAAGTTGTTATTGGATAAAGCTTTTGTGTGTTCAGAAAATCTGGAGTAAAAAGATCTTCGTGTGTGGCCTATATAGAATTTATTACAATCGTTGGAGTTTAATTTATATACGCCTGTTTTGTTGTATATGTCTATATCTTTGTTTCTGTCGTTAATGCGTCTCTTGATGGTATTGTTAGTTCTGTATGCTATTTTGTAATTGTGTTTTCTGAATGTGTTGGCAATTTTGTGTGTGTTAGAGTTGTAAACCCAAAAGTCGCAAACTCAAACACCGCAGAACAATACGAAATATACAAACACAACAAAACGCAACCAAACAACATACTCAATGAACAATTACAATTTAAATCCAACACACTATTCTACACAATAATACACAACAGACACAATTCAGAATCTCGCGCCAACCCCCTTCCATCTACACACACCCCCACACACAACCAATCCCCAAAAAACCGTTACAGATTACCAACACCTTGACGCTTTCTGCATTTATACCTCACTGATGAAGGAGCAAACTACTCCGAAACGTGCGTATGAGGATATAACAAAAAGTAAGTTTTTTCACAAGTGAAAGTGCATTAAATTATTAATTGTTAAAGTGCTGTGAAAGAAGTGATGATCATTCAAAATAATATTCAAAATAATAAAATATCTAGCACAATGACTAGCACAAATAGACAGGTGCTAGTGATTTTTATAGTGATGGTAATCAATTGAATCAAATACTTAAAGTTAAGTCAACAGATTTTGTTCCTAACTTTGTAGGGTATCTTGAATAGCTTGAATGGAGACTACTGTATACAAAAATAATCTCAGTTGTGAATGTCTGCAGATTTTGGTTCATCTAGGTTTTTTTTGGAAATATCAAATGTTCCACTTGTTAGTTCCAGTCAAGCCACTGAGAAGGTCTTATTATAGAATGGCTAAACAATTGATGTCAGCAGAAAGTAAAACCGGTGTTAAGCCTCCAGAAACAGTGTAATTCTTTATTAAAAAGCAATGTTAAAAATAAGAGAGTAATAAAGTTATTACAAATAGCATTGACTGTTGTAATTAAGTAAGAACATGATTAATATTGGTTTTGTCTTTCTTTTTTTTTATCACTTAGGTGTTGCTTTTAATTAAAAAATTTTCTAGTTTGTTAAACTTACATGTAGATTCAGGAAATGTTGTTGTGACAGTATTCACCTCACCTGAAAAACACAACCATTATCAGAATCTTATTATGAATACTAAACACAGTTTTTAACAGAGTACAAGGTCATTTTGGTAATTGAGTGTTAGTTGTAATTATGGTGGAATAAGCTGTGTGTGTGCACATGCACACACATGCACACGCGTGTGTTTAATACAGCATTGTGTAGAAGGAAAGTATTATGTAAGCAACCATTGAATGCGAATGTATACATTTCAGTAACTATTCACTGCTGTCACTTGGCGGTGGTATGTATCTATAGGCTTACTTAATTCAGAAATCACATGACATAGTGGATAAGGTAGAGAAGTACATTACAAACATGGGTTCCCTGTGTGGATTTAGGCTGGTGGTGTACTGGTGTCAATTTGGCTGCTGACGGGACAAATGCACAAGTGTCTGCTATTCCTGTTTGTGAACTTTCCTGAAATTTGAACTTATTAGGTATACACAATCTACTCTCTGACTGTACCAGTGGGTCCCTGGTGAATGAATCGACTGCTTGATACTCACATCAATGACTCAGCACCACTTTTACAGCTTTTGATCTGAGAGTGACTTCCGTCCACCCAGGTCATTCACACACAGTTCCGCATAACCCAGGCAGCATCAGATGGTTTTGCTCCCGTGTCTCATTATCCAACACTGTTCACTAGTTCTGGGCACAGTCCTGAACACTGGTCATACCCAGCAGATGATAGTATGTTTCAGCAAATACTGCCATGCACGATACATGAGAGACATTGACAGACTCCATGTCTCATATGAGTCACTATTCAACAGAAATAAACAAAATGGGCTGCAGATTTGTGTATAACGGTGTAAAAGTGTACGGGGTCACTACCGTTCATACACCCTTTCGTATGAGAACCACTTTGTGTAATTAGCCAACAAGAGTTTAATTTAAGAGTGGCTATTAAATGGTATATTTATGAGGCTGTATATGAAATGATGATGAATAGCACATAATATAGGTAGGAAGTACCGAAGATGGCATATAATTGTGAAGATTGCTATAAGAAGGTCGTAATAATCACCTTCGCAAGAAAAATAGATGAATCGGTCAGTGACCTGGACAGAAATAGTAGGGAACTACTCACACAAAATGAATGGCCAAGTGCTAAACAACACTTTAGTGACACAAGTGCTAACACGTCTTGCAGGCAAGTGAACATTACGAAAACACATTAGATTATTTAAAACTTTGGTGCCAAAATTATTATAAAAATTGCTGAATTGTGTAAACTATGAGATTGTTGTGTTATCTTTATGTAGTAATCAGTGCTGACAGTTTTAATGACGCCAAGTGTTACTGCATTTCCTGGTGATAAGAAAGCATTGTGTATTTTCATAGGCTTACTGCATTTACTATTATCATACATTTGTTATTTTGTATTACTGTGTTATTAACGGTGTAAAAGATTGGTGGAGGAAGCACATGGAATGGGCTGCAATCGAACCAAAACAAATGCAAGGTGTTTAGAAAAAGGAGCCTGTAGAGCTGGCATAAAGTTATGTAGATACACGTCTCTGGAAAATGGAATTTGGAGAAGAGGTGGAGTTTGTGTGCCTGAGATTAATAACAAAATGCGAATATGAAGATGAGTTATTGTTGCCTGATGCCTGATTTAATAAAACAGGCTGATGTGTAGAGCATTTTAGTAGAATATATTGTTATATGGAACTTCCATATTTTTATTATTTATAAATTTAACCATTAGGCACTGTGCATACTACCCAACAAACCAGTTGCACGATTGTTGGGAGAGGTTGAGAGACACTGTGGCTGTTTCATACTTAGCACTCGCTGCCAACAAAACGTTTGCTTAACAATTATACAACTTTGGTAGGAACGCTGTAGCAAGGATTTCTATAATATCACAATTGTGTCCATTAATATTAAGATTAAGAAAGAAAAAAAGTGAAAAGAGCATTGGGTTCATCCCATTTCTATGTGAGACTTAGAAGGAAAGTTTAATGCCCATTCAATTTTTTTTTAGTTATTACAGGATGAATATGGACCATTTTGATCAGTTGACTCACCAGAACTGTATATTTTGTATCAGATTATAAGTTACGTAGACTCGAATATATCAGTTAAAGAAAAAATAGTGATAACTTTGATGTGAAGGAGTAAGAGAAAATAATTTACAAAATATGCTTTTTCTCATTGTTTTCTGTTTTTTACTAACATTGAAAGCATTTCCTTGTTTTTGACAAACAATTTTTATTTGAAATATAACTAACGTTGGGGTATATGTTATATTGAACACTACGTGTATTACAATCATTGATCAAATATAAAAGAGACATATTGAGAAACATTTTATTATATTAATATGTGTGAAAAAAATACAGAACTATTTTCTACATAGTTTTTCCTATTATCTACAGTTTTCCCATCACACTGCCTTTCTTAATTCCTTCTTCATAAAAATTTTTTGGACATGTTGTAACCAATTGAGGATGAAGTCTTTAGCACCTTTTGGCAATTGGAAATTTTTTCCTACCCAAGTTTTTTTTTTTTGTGGGGTCCAAAGAATTGAAAATCACATGATGATAAATCTGGACTATGGAGGGATGATTATTCAAAGCTGTCAATTTTTAAAATTTGGATCCCCTTACATTTTTGCCTAGGGGTCCCTATATTTTTTGGAGTATCAATTTCAAAATCAAGAGGGTTCTGTGGGATAAGGGTGTGGATACACATGCCAAGTTTTATGAAAGTCCAATGAAGTTCTTCCAATTGTGGTTGCATAGCAGCAGTTGGGGTTGGCCATTCTCGTGAAGAAGCAAGACACTGTGGATCAGAATCTTTTGCTTTTTGAACCGATAGCTGTCTCTAACCTTCCCAGGAATTCAGCGTAGTACATAGCTTTCATTGTTCTTTGTTCAGGTAAAAATTCAGTATACACAACATCTTCAGCATTTCAAAAGACAGCCATGAGAACCTTGCTAGCAGACGAATTTGTTTTCTGCTCCACTGTAGTTGTTTCATTTCGTCCATGCTACTCCACACTTGACCTCTTGGTTTCAGGAGTGTAGCTGTGTACCCACTTTTAATCACACATGAGAATGTGCATCAAAAATGATCCTCCCTCTGCCGTAAAGCGATCTAGAAACTTCTGAGAAATTTCTGCTTACAGCCTTGTGAGATTGGCATTCAGAATTTTTGCCACCCATCTTGCAGAGAACTTTAACTTTTTTTAATGGTTGTCTGTACACTTCCATAACTTACTGAAGTTACTGCACTAATTTTGTGAACAATTATTTGTTAATTGTCATGAATAAGCTCTTGAACTTGCAAAATGGTCTGCAGCGTGATACTGCTTCTGGGACAACGTAAACGAGTGAGGTTAGAAACTTCTTTCTGACCTTTACAGACAAATTTGAAAAAATTGTATCATTGTCAAATTGTGCATGCATTTTGTGCAAAATGTCAGTGGGTTTAAAAACTTTCCATACTGAAACCTTTTAATTATACTCTGCGCAACGGACACATGCATCTTTGTTCACTCATTGTGACAATGATTAAACAAATAACTTAAGAAAAAGGCGCATAGTGCTGCACACGTTTAGGCACTACTACTCACTGCTTACTGTTGCCAACATTAACGAGCATGTTAAAGTATTTTGTGCCAATTTTAGAAGTCTTGTTTGTATTTGATTGGCACTTGTAAATACAACAGGAAATCACCTTACTGTACAGAAGTAAAAATATACAGTTAGCGTGAAGGTGCCTTGTTCTTATTATATTTAATTCTTCCAAAAGTAAATATTAAATATTAATATTAAATCTTTAGTTACTATTGAAACCAGTCAGTCTCCATATTCCTTTAAAGATTTCGGGTAAAAAGTCTGGCGCTTTCTATTTTGTCTATCATCAGTAGTATCATTGTAGAACTCATTCATAATTTCAACCACACATATTCAACATTTAGCACAAATAATTAGTAATACATGTGATGAGAACTGTGATGTGAAAGAGAATGGATGAATGGTGTCTGTCAGAAAAGGTGTTTTTAAAAATTTACAGGCATTACACAAATGCAATGCACAGAGAAGGGCATTGAAAATGCTTCAATAAATCTAAAAAATATATATATTTATGTTCATTCACCAATCAATGAATTCATTCTTCATTTACCAATGTACAGATTATAAGTTAAATGTAGTTGCATTCATAAGCGAAGTTTTATATGTGTACTACGTTGTTGACAACAAAGAAGTAGTTTCTAAGGAAACTCACCGGTTCCCATTTTCGATAACGCACCAGCGATCGGCCGCAAATGTGCGACACATCCTTATAAACATTTTCAATGTTAAAACCTCTGTCAGAAAAGTGGGTAGTGTTTGTATTTTATTACATTGTCTGTAGCACCAGTTGGTGTCAGTTTGTTGGGCAGAATTTATTGGCTGTAGGGATTGTGTGCAGCAACTTGGTAACTGTTGCCAGTTAGTTTGGGGTAGTATGTGTTCCCATTTAAAACAGTGGTTCTTGGGCGGAGAGTAACTGTTGTGCAATGTTGTGTGCCCTATGCCTTACTTTTATTCTATATATTATTGCTATATGGAACTTCATTATTGCTATTCTAGTGCAGTGGTTCCCAATTTTTCCAGACCTGCGTACCATTTTGGTCTTCCGCATTCATTTAGAGTACCACCGGCGCTTAAAGAAAGGTTATTACGGTTTCCTCAATAAAAAACTTGATACAACATGAATATACCTTATTATTCCTAGTTATGTATAATTATTTAAATCTAATACATATAATCTAACTGTGCAAACAAATGCGAATAAAGAAAACAAAATAAGAGCAGACATCTAATGAAATATTATGCAAAGTGTTTAGGTTGTGTTTTTATAAGGGTAATAATTTTAAATGATGTCCGATGAAAATTCGTTGTTGTTTTGAACATAAATTTTTATTTATTTATTTTTTTAAGTAAGTACTTTTTTGCCTAGTAGGTCTTCTTGGATTCCTCCGTGTACCACTAGTGGGAATCATTGTTGTGTATTAGTGCCAGTTTAGATTTCATCAGTATTGTTATTGTAATATAATTTTACAGTATGAAACTGCATTATGTCATTCTAGTGTAATATTACTGCACAGAATTCAACAATTATCATTACTGTTATTCTAGCATGTAATTGGAGAGCGTACTAAAGAATTCTAAGACAGTTATTAATGAAAACTAAAGAAAAGCGATTTTGCTGGTATTTCTTATTATAAACATTCATTGAGATGTGTGTAATTTATTATTTTTGTTTTGTTTACAGTTTCGTCATTCTAAAAGAAATGTAATAACTGACATTCTGTCTCTCAACGTAGACTTAAGTATAAAAAGGAAAGATGGTTGGGGATCAAAACATTGTGGAACAATTAATGCTGTGCAAGAAGGCGGCGACGTTAGAGACACTGTGGATAGTAATAATCAGTCAGGGCTTGCTCCCAATGCATTTTTAGATGAGGAAGGACGAATAGAAGTGCAAATTGTGATTGCGTCCGTAAAACCAGACCCAGACGACCCACTGTACTTGGTACTGGCTTTTACTTCTTACAAAAGTGAGTACATTATTGTATCTTGTTACACGTTAATTCTGTTTCAAACCTTTCAAATAAAATCCAGTCCCTACAATCTGTATTCCTCAGTGGTCCGTAACAATTTTTTTGTCATTAGTCGGAAACAGTTTTTTGAAGAAAAAAAATAGTGTAGATATGAACAATTTTTGTGGTGAAAAAAGAGAAAATTAGAGTTAAGTTTTAACGATGACTTTAATGCTTTGATGCTGATGGCCATCAATTGACATCCTTTGAAAACATCCAAGAATGCTGACGGATATCACTTGGCATCCTGCAGTTTCACTGTGTGTGTGATTACATATTTGGAGATGTTGTAAATCAAAACATGTTCTTATAGTTGTTAAATCACCACTAGAGTGTACTGGCATGTACTTTCATAACAAGATCTGACAAAAAGTCAGTGGATGTTATGTGTAAAATTACATTGTGCTTACAACCATGTTACAATTATTTAACTTAAAAAAAACATGTAAAGTTATAAAACTCTTATAGTAGGAACATTATGTAACAATATTTTTAGTGTGTTTATAACGAATAATAACATTGTCAGATTTAGTAAATACATGTGATTTGGTTAATTTCTTTACTTTTTCCAAAAATTGATATTTTTGAAAAATAATTACAGGCAATATAGACGCCTAAATTACGTACTGTACATAACATTTTGAACAGGACATTTAAATCTTCATTAAGATGTAGTAACATGTATTTCTACTATATCCAGTAGAAGCTACAGCATTTTATCTTAATGCAAAAAATGGCCCAGCCTGGGCAAAGGCGGCTGTTTTAAGGTTCCAGCATCAAAGAAGTGTTAAAAACTGTTTAATAAAAGTTTTTATGATAAGAGAATCCCCTTTTATTTCAGTTTAATACTTTACACTTATTTATTACTTCACTTTTACTTTGTTTCAGTTTAAATAAAATCACGCTGTAGTAGATTATGCACATACTAATGTGAGTTATTAATCCTTTTTCACTAATTATAATTATAACACTACCGACTCGGAACACAACATTTTTGTTGGTAAATATGTAAAGTTTTTACCTTATAGCCTGAACCAGTTTTCGCTTATTATAAGCTTCATCAGAGGCTGCCACTGGGAGCGCTGTCCGTCTTGTACTTGGCGACGGCGCCGTCTCTTTTGAAAGATCGATGTTGTGTGTGTGTGGGGTGTGATATGTTCAAATAATATGTGTGATTTGAATTGTGTCTGTTCGTTTAGAATGTTGTTTTTATGTGTTTGTATATTTCTAATTGTTCAAGAGTGTCTAGTTTTCGGCCTTTTGTGTGTACGTGTACAATATCCATGTTGTTGTCGATGTTTGTGTATTTTGGTTTGCTTCAATGATTCGGTTTGCAAAGGTGGATTCGGTAGTGGAGTGTAGTACCTTTGTGTGTTCAATGTATCTCTGTTTGAAGCAGCGTCCTGTCTGGCGTATGTAGAATATGTTGCAATCTGAGCAATTTAGTTTGTAAACACCAGGTAGATTAAATTTGTTTTGTGTGTGTGTTTTGATAGTGTGTGTTCTGTTTTGTTTGTAGTTTTGCATGCGATTCAGTATCCTGCTTTTTTAAATTTGTGGGATATTTTTTCAGTGTGGTTATTGATGTATGTTAGTGTTATGAATTTGTTGTTTTCTGTCTTTGTTTTGTTTTTTGTTTTGTGTAGGAGTTTATTGACTATTGTTCTGTTGTATCCGTTGTAGTCTGATAGATATTTTATCATGTTTAGTTTGTCTTTGTAGTCTTTTTCATCTAGTGGGATGTTGTTTCTCACTACTCTGAGAAACCAGGAATTGTAGTGTACTTAATGTTTTCAATTATTACAGGCATTTTACTGTATGCAAATGTCAGATATCAGGCAGCACCTTTGTTATTATGATGCTTCTTTGACTCCATAGATGAAAGTCATCTTCTGGTAAAGAACAGTAAACGTAAAAAAATAACACTACAAAAATACTCTGTTAAAAGTGAGTTTTTATTTGTATCAAAGCCTTGTCAACAGTGTACATTCAAATGTTATATCTGAAAATGAAAAGAGAACCAAAAGAGAACTTCTGCTGTTTAGGATGTGGTAAAACAGCAGAAGAATTGCCAGATCATTTCTGTTGGTAGACATGTTTCATAGTATTTGTTTATTCCTGTCGGTGGTTCATTCCTATTATCATTATTACTATATGGAACTTCATTTTTATTGTTATTTCAACATACTAAAGTTGTGAAAACACATTTAATGTAATATAAACAAAGGGTTTCGAATTGGAATGCCCATCTTTTATTAGTATCATACAGATGTTTGTTTTTGTTTTTAGATATGGTATGAACTGATTAGTTTACATGGTGCGATTTTTATATGAACCAGTTTGTTTTCAGGAGAACATTTTTTGTAGTTTTTTATGTGTAACTATGCATTCACGTATGTATGTGAAAAAAGTCATTGTGATTTTTTACTTCCATGTTCCATAAGGAAATATAGAAAAAAGTATATAAAAGTACACTAAAAACTCGTTTATCCGAATTTGATCGGACCGCGCCAGTTTTGGATAATCGAAATTTCGGATAAACCGAAACTTCTATTTAAATAATAATATGTATGTAAGTACAGCAACTTTATTTAATAATAATATCACTATAATATTGACGACTCGGAACACAAAGTTTTTTATAAGTAAAAACGTAAAGTTTTACCTTACAGCCTAAACCGGCTTTCACCTATAGAAGGCTTCATCAGAGGCTGTCGTTAGTAGCGCTGCTTGTCGTGTTGTTGGCGACGAGAAAGTGTTTCGAAAGATTGAAGCTGTGTGTGTGTGGTGAGATGTGTTCGAATAATGCGTGCGATTTGAATTGTGTCTGTTCGTTTAGGATGTCGTTTTTATTTGTTTTTGTGTGTTTGTATATTTCTAATTGTTCTAGAGTGTCTAGTTTTCGGCCTTTTGTGTGTACGTGTAGTATGTTCATGTTATTGTCGATGTTTTTATATGTGTGGTTTGCTTCAATGAGGTGGTTTGCGAAGGTAGATTCTGTAGTGGTGTGGAGTGCTTTTGTGTGTTCAATGTATCTCTGTTTGAAGCTACGTCCTGTCTGGCCTATGTAGAATTTACTGCAATTTGAACAATTTAGTTTATATACACCGGGTAGATCGAATTTGTTTTGTGCTTTGGGCATGCGTTTTGATAGTGTGTGTTCTGTTTTGTTAGTAGTTTTGTAAGCGATTCTGTATCCTGCTTTTTTGAATTTGTGGGCAATTTTTTCTGTTTGTTTGTTGATGTATGTTAGTGTTATGAATTTGTTGTTTTCTGTCTTTGTCTGTTGTTTGTTTTGTGTAGGAGTTTACTGACTATTGTTCTGTCATAACCGTTAGATTCTGCTAGATATTTTATCGTGTTTAGTTCGTCTTTGTAGTCTATTTCATCTAAGGGGATGTTGTTAAGTCTATGTATCATGGTTCTAAAAGCAGCTAGTTTGTGTTGTATTGGGTGATTGGAGGTGTTGTGTATTAGTGTGTCAGTTGTAGTTGGTTTTCTGTATATACTGAATTTGTGCCTGTGTTCTAGTTTTGTGATGGAGAGGTCTAAGAAGTTTATGGTATTGTTGTGTTCGTATTCGGCAGTGAAGGTTATGTTTTTATGTATTTTGTTTATGTGCGTTAGTAACTGTTCACATTGTCTTTTGTTTCCCCTGTATAGTATTAGAATGTCATCAACGTATCTGTGCCAATATAGTATTTTATGTGAGTGTCTGTCATTGTTTGTAAGTATTTTTGTTTTTTCTAAGTGTTGGAGGAAGACTTCTGCTAGAATGCTGGATATGGGGGAGCCCATGGGTAGGCCATCGTTCTGTGTGTAGTATTTATTGTTATAAGTAAAGTAGTTTTGTTTTGTGATAATGTTCAGAGTTTCTGTTATTTCATTGATAAGTTCGTCTGGTGTGTTGTTCTGTTTGAGTTTGTTTTGTAGGATGGTGATTGTTTCAGAGATGGGGATGTTTGTGTACAGGTTTTTAATGTCAAAGGAGGCTAATGCGGCGTTATGGGGGATGTGTATGTCTTTTATTTTTGTTACTAGGTCAGTGTTGTTTTTTACTGCAATGTTGTTGTCTATTTGTGTGTGTTGTCTAATAATTTTGTCTAGATATTTTGCCAGTTTGTGTGCAGGGGCATTACGGTAGTTGATAATGGGGCGGATCGGAATGTCTTCTTTATGGATTTTGGGAAGCGCTTGTTCTAGAACAGAACAACATCACAGAACTAAAACACGACCCCACCGACAGATACCAAAACTCAGTAAAACAAATAGTCAACAAAGCCAAACACATTATGACACATAAACAAAAGCCCTACATGAAACAAATCCGACCATCAGCACCTACACTCCAAGCGCTTCCCAAAATCCATAAAGAAGACATTCCGATCCGCCCCATTATCAACTACCGTAATGCCCCTGCACACAAACTGGCAAAATATCTAGACAAAATTATTAGACAACACACACAAATAGACAACAACATTGCAGTAAAAAACAACACTGACCTAGTAACAAAAATAAAAGACATACACATCCCCCATAACGCCGCATTAGCCTCCTTTGACATTAAAAACCTGTACACAAACATCCCCATCTCTGAAACAATCACCATCCTACAAAACAAACTCAAACAGAACAACACACCAGACGAACTTATCAATGAAATAACAGAAACTCTGAACATTATCACAAAACAAAACTACTTTACTTATAACAATAAATACTACACACAGAACGATGGCCTACCCATGGGCTCCCCCATATCCAGCATTCTAGCAGAAGTCTTCCTCCAACACTTAGAAAAAACAAAAATACTTACAAACAATGACAGACACTCACATAAAATACTATATTGGCACAGATACGTTGATGACATTCTAATACTATACAGGGGAAACAAAAGACAATGTGAACAGTTACTAACGCACATAAACAAAATACATAAAAACATAACCTTCACTGCCGAATACGAACACAACAATACCATAAACTTCTTAGACCTCTCCATCACAAAACTAGAACACAGGCACAAATTCAGTATATACAGAAAACCAACTACAACTGACACACTAATACACAACACCTCCAATCACCCAATACAACACAAACTAGCTGCTTTTAGAACCATGATACATAGACTTAACAACATCCCCTTAGATGAAATAGACTACAAAGACGAACTAAACACGATAAAATATCTAGCAGAATCTAACGGTTATGACAGAACAATAGTCAGTAAACTCCTACACAAAACAAACAACAGACAAAGACAGAAAACAACAAATTCATAACACTAACATACATCAACAAACAAACAGAAAAAATTGCCCACAAATTCAAAAAAGCAGGATACAGAATCGCTTACAAAACTACTAACAAAACAGAACACACACTATCAAAACGCATGCCCAAAGCACAAAACAAATTCGATCTACCCGGTGTATATAAACTAAATTGTTCAAATTGCAGTAAATTCTACATAGGCCAGACAGGACGTAGCTTCAAACAGAGATACATTGAACACACAAAAGCACTCCACACCACTACAGAATCTACCTTCGCAAACCACCTCATTGAAGCAAACCACACATATAAAAACATCGACAATAACATGAACATACTACACGTACACACAAAAGGCCGAAAACTAGACACTCTAGAACAATTAGAAATATACAAACACACAAAAACAAATAAAAACGACATCCTAAACGAACAGACACAATTCAAATCGCACGCATTATTCGAACACATCTCACCACACACACACAGCTTCAATCTTTCGAAACACTTTCTCGTCGCCAACAACAAGACGAGCAGCGCTACTAACGACAGCCTCTGATGAAGCCTTCTATAGGTGAAAGCCGGTTTAGGCTGTAAGGTAAAACTTTACGTTTTTACTTATAAAAAACTTTGTGTTCCGAGTCGTCAATATTATAGTGATATTTAGTTAAGTAACGGACACGTCATGGACAACGAAATCCAAGAATTTAATAATAATAATTTAAAAGTTACTTACAGTGAATATGACACAATACACTATAAAATGGTACCGCACTGTAAATTATAGTTTCTACATTACTGGAACAGTACTATTGCTTGTTCGTACAGTGATCAATCATAGTTTTTTGCGTAAGCTTTGAAACTCGTTTGCTGACTGCCCGATCTCAAAGTCGTTTCATTGTTAGAAGTTCTGCAGGGGAAGTTTCAATGGTCACATTTATGTTTATATTACTTTATGTGTACAATATATGAACATAATACTTTATGTTTGAAAATCGGAACAAATTGATAATTCGGAGTACCCCTTATCCCAGTTAGTTCTGATTATTGACTTTCTACTTTATATCATGTGGAATCGCTTGTCTACGCTATTAAATATATATTATAGGGACAGGAAAATGCTTTTGTGTATTTTTAAAATTTACTAAAATTGTTTTGGATAAACTGGATTTTCAGATAAACACGATTTGGATAAACGAGTTTTTAGTGTATTGCAGATATATAAATTTAAATTTATTATAATGTTTTAAAGTTACTCTAATTAACTGAATTTTATAATTATATAAATCTGAGTATTCTGCAAAAACAATAGTTTCTCGATTATTAAAATACAGTTTCAGCTGAAAGTGTTGTTAGGAAAACCTTTTGCAGATTGTCCATTGTTTTGGATTATGGACCATGTCCCCCTCCATTACAGGTCTTAGTATAAAAATAAATTTCTGCTTACCCACTATTTTGAAAGAATAGTAGCCCAATTTTGGAATCTTGATATTATTATGAATGTAGAGAAACAAATTATATATGTTTATAGATATTTCCATTGTATGTGTTTAACTTGTGTTTACCCTGCAGATTGCTTTTCTGGAGACTTGGGTGCTTATAAGCAGTGCGGTCAGAACAAGTGCATATGGAAAGAATACTTCAATGATGGCATTGTAAACTGTCCGTTTCCCAACTGCGTAGATGAAGGAGGCTGTGCTATTTTTTACGATGAAGCAGGTGAGAAGAACTGTTCTGTTTATTTTTCTTTTTACTTCCATGTTCCATAAGGAAATGGAAGTATGGTCATGGCAAAAAAAATTGTTTTGAGATAACGGCTGAATCTGATTGTACTACACTCAGAACATGAAGAAAAGTCATTTTTCGAAAAGTGTGATTGTGTGTGTGTGTGTGTGTGTGTGTAGAATTTTTTCTATGGCAAACGATAACAGCCGCAAATTCAAACAGAATCAAATAATTTTGTGCATACATCCCTGAATTGTAGAGGACTCAAGGCCTATTGTTTTTGGTGAAGATCGGTTAAGGGAAAGGAGTAGTTTACCTGGAACAATTTATGTTTTAACTAGAGTAAAGTACTTAATTTTGATAAATAAAGTATCCTGAAAAGAAGATCATAATAATCCACTGTAGAAACGTAGATGAAACATCTATAAATGTAGAAGCTAGTTGAAGGGGGTGGGGGTAATTTTCTATAAATGAAAATGACAGTTGAAGGGGGAGGGGATAATTTTTATTTATATGTCATGTGTGCTACATTATCGGCAACAAAGAATTAGTTTGTTGTTAAAATACCTTCCCAGGCTGTTTGGCGTGGTCCAATGTTTTCTACAAAACCAGACGTTTCGGCAGTGCTATTGACTGCTGTCATCAGTGAAAATCGAGTGCGCTGACGTGAGGGTATACGTTAGTGACCAGAAGAAAGAAGTAGTTTCTATGGAAATATTTCATTTCGAAAATGATTTTAAATATAAATCTCAGAACATGGAAGTCGTGTATGGTTCTCCATACCGATATCTTAAATTTGCTAGAATAATTCAAAGACAGTGGTGCATGCCCTGTATTAACTCGGCAGTAGTTTTCGCTATATTAATGAGATAAGCAAGACATCAGTGGCCAATGTGATAAGAGTTTGGCTCATAGGTTTTCCACTTCCTAAGAGGAGAGTATCTTGATCACTGCATCAGTATAACTGTAAATGTACCCATTTTAACAATTTCGACCCGATACATGTAAAATTTACGGGCGCAAGATTTTGCTCAAAAACCCGATGCCCAGAAATTTTATGTTTGTCACTTCACACATATTTAACAACATTCGTATGAAACATTTATGGGGTTCGGTTGTTTGTTCTTGTAGACTGGACTTTGTAGTTGTCAACTCAATACACAAATAGCACCACAAATCAAGTTTTCTGCTCTATGATTCTTTGACTATTTTGAAACTTACCATGTCAGTTTGTGTTACCCTGACTGTTTCATTTTGTACCATACAAAAGCATATTATTGCAAATAGACTGCTTTATACTATATTCTGTGTCTTAATATTGTAAGAAAAGTAATTTTTGTACAGTAGTTATAAATAGAAAACCATTTATTATATGAAATACCTTGTAAAATGTTTTTTATTTTTCAAAAACATACTTCTGATCTAGATACTAAAAATTAATAAATAGTGTATCATTTTATGAAAATAGAAGGTCTAATCTTTAATTTGACATGTAATTTATGTTGTTTTTATCAAATCTTATTTAAAAAAAGAAAAGTGGAAAACAGCCAGGGTGCTGGGACATTTTTTTAATGAACAAGAATGTGATGTGTTATGTGTTTCTGGTTAGTTTTATAACCCAGCAATACAGTCCATGTGTAGTTAGCACAGTGGGGCTGCCCTTGCAGTGCCAAGCATCACATGCATGAGTATTGAAATCTGGATGAATGACCACACAGTGACCTCTGCATCTATTAGGATAGACAGAGGGGGCGATTATTTTATATGTAAATTTCAATTTCATATTCAGTTACTTGTAATTTATAAGTTAAAATTTTAATTAAAACCCATAAAATGAAGTATTAAATGACTTTCCAGGTCAAAGTCACGTACAAAATTCCACTCGGATCTGAAGTTCTGTTTCACACCCACGAAAATCTGTCTTTGTAGTATGCTATATAAAATGTCCCATTATAAAATTTTTAGTAATTTTTGTGGGTGAAAACTCAATATTTTTTTAATTTTTCACAAAATTGTACTGATTATACTGAATTTATACTATTGATGTGATTAGTGAAGTACAGTATATGAAGTTCTAGTATATCTGGAAAATTATTTTGCTAAACATTATGCCACTGACTTGTTATAATATTATTTTATACATAACCACCAAAATCAGTAAAATTCCACCTTGTTAAGGTAATGAAGAAGGCCTTTTCGAAATTATTTAAATTTCATCATCATGGAATAAGAAAATCTAATTTCATCATAATTTAATTTTCATCATAAATAAGAAAATCATGGAAAATATTATAAAAGAAAATTTAGTTAAAATTGATATAGGGGAAAAAATGTGCAAAACTTATATCGCACAATACAAGAGCTCCACAACTTAATGGTTTACCTAAAATTCATAAAGTAGATATACCAATAAGACCATTAATAAATTTCAAGACTGCACCGGCATACATAATAGCAAAAACAATAGATAAAATACTCAGAGAGAAAATAATACTGGAAAATAGGTACAATGTAAAGAATGGATATACAGTTATAGAAAACCTAAAGAAAATACACACTACAGAAGAAACAAAATTAATATCATTTGATATATCAAATATGTATAATAACATACCAGTAAATGAAACACTGGAAATAATAAGGAAAAAATTAAAAAACAATAATGAAAACAACAGTTTCATAAATAACTTAATCATTATAATAAGAATAAGACACAAAAATGAAAACAATTTTGAGAGATAAAAAACTACTGGTTCTGGCTGCTCAAGTGTACGAGGTGCATCATGCCATCGATTGAGGATGAATTGGACGCACGTACCAAGAAGTAAGAAGTAAGTAAGTAATTATAATAAGAAACATATGTAACCAGAACTATTTTACTTTCAATAACAAATATTATACACAGACCAAGGGATTGGCAATGGGTTCGCCCATATCATCAATTATGTCAGAAATTTATATACAGGATTTGGAAAATAAAATTATTTTAGGTATCATAAATATTCATAGTGTGTTATTATGGAACAGATATGTAGATGATATATTGGTCATATATAATCCTAGCATAAAAAATGAACATTTAATAATACTAAATAAATTGAATACATACAATGATAATGTGAAGTTTACATTTGAAGAAGAAGTAAATAGGAAAATCAATTTTTTGGACATTGATATTCAAATTGAAAAAGATAACGAAATACAGTACAACCCGTCACATCCGGACCTGTGATATCCGGATCCTCCCATATCCGGACGTATCTCCAAACTAATTTTTCAGTTTTGGTTGCGAAATGGTTAGGGATGGAAAAGTGAAAGTTGCAGCTGGAATGTTGTTTGCGCGCCTAGTCTATTCCGAGCGGGACTGTGGCCTTGACTCGGTCAATGGCTCTTTCCCGGAAACCCATTCCTTTATTCTCAACCTCGGCTGCCGTCTGCCTGCCACTTGCTACCCGCAGTCTGTGTTTGCGTTTTAAAGTGACAGTTTGTTTTGCAAGTGAGTTTCTAAACTGTATGTCAGAAGTGATTGCCGTTGTTATCGTTATTGTTAACCGTTGTTACTGTATTTTATCGTTGTTATTGTTTATTGTTGTTATTCTTTATCATTGTTTTTTTTGCTAAAATGGCGGAGAAAAAGAAGAAAACTGTTGTGACAATGGATGAAAAGTTTCGTGCTCTGAAGAGGTTGGATGCTGGTGAAACAGCTAAGAAGATTGCTGCTGACATGGGAGTAGGAACGAGAAACTGTGAGTGACTGGAAAAAAACGAGGAGTGAGATTGAGAAGTGGTGCTCATCGCAAGCTTCAACAAGTGGGGTAAAAAAACTGAAAATGATGAAGAAAGCCACTAACAACCAAGTTAATGAGGCTTTATATCTTTGGTTTACCCAAAGAAGAGAGCAAGGAATGCCTATCTCAGGTCCTTTGCTAAAAGAAAAAGCTTTGCACTTCAATAAAGAAATCGGAGCCGATGGACAGTTTAAAGCAAGTGAGGGATGGTTAGAAAGTTGGAAAAATCGTTATGGTGTGCGGAAACTGCAGATCAGCGGTGAAAAACTTTCTGCTAACCAAGATGATGTTGACAACTTCAAAACGTTTTTACACAGCTTTGTAGATGAACATGGGATTTCAGAAGAACAGCTCTACAATTGTGACGAGACTGGGCTCAACTATAAAATGCTGCCGACCTACACTTTGGCTTCAAAACAAGAAGATAGTGCACCAGGGTATAAAAAGAAAAAGGAGAGAGTGACCATTTTAGCTTGTAGCAATGCTACAGGAGTTCACAAACTTCCACTGGGATTTATTGGAAAATCCAAAAAGCCGAGGGCTTTCAAGAACTTTAAAGATTTGTCTTCCCTGCTAGTTTGCTACAGAAACCAACGCAGCACATGGATGATCTGTGAAATATTTAGTGATTGGTTTCACAAGCAGTTTGTGCCACAAGTTGAAAAACATTTAGCGAAAAATAATTTCCCAAGAAAAGCAGTGCTCCTACTAGACAATGCACCCTCACACCCAAGTGAAGATGAACTGAAAAATGGTGACATAAAATGTGTTTTTACCCCCAAATGTGACATCCCTTTGTCAACCTATGGACCAAGGTGTGCTTGAATCACTGAAACGTACCTATCGCCGTAAGTTACTGACTGTGTTGATTGCTGGAATGGATGAGGGTGAAAGTGTTACGGAATCCTTAAAAAAGGTGGACATGTTAGATGTGGTGATGTGGGTATCCCAAGCATGGGATGAAATAAAACCGTTTACACTGGTTAGGTCATGGAGGAAGCTGTTAGATCACGAAGCAACTGAAAAATCGACTGGGGAGAAACCAGAAGAAATCAATGAAACTGTTTGCAATGAAGAAGAGAGTCAGATTGCAGAGCTTGTAAAAAACCTGCCTGGATGTGAAGAAATCAATGACGATGAAGTCAAGAAGTGGTTAAGTGAAGATGAAGTCAACAAAATTACAGACAGTGACATTATAGAAATGGTGTGCAATAGCGATGAGAAAATCTCTGAACCCGAAGAGGATGACAACAATCCTATAATGAGTCACTTTGAGGCATTCAAGACCATCGAATCTCTGATCAGTTATGTTCAACATCAAGATGAAACAAGTGAAACTGAAGTGATGCTTTTAAGAAAGTTGAGAGACATGGCTTCCAAAAAACGTGTGCAGTGTGTGAAGCAGCCGAAAATCACAAACTTTTTCAAAAACTGATGTAGGCGTACTGTAAGTAAAACTTTTTAACCAATTTTACTTTTTGTATTTTAAAGAGTACAGTGTACAAATACAAATGTTAAACCAATAGAAACGTCTAAAAAAAACATTCAACAACAAACGCGTTCATTATTTCTGGCCCTCTAGCTATTTATAAATGACCTTGTGATATCCGGATTTTTCCATATCCGGATCGGCCGGTCGCCATATTAGTCCGATATGACAGGTTGTACTGTAACTACTAATGTATACAGAAAAGAAACAAATAATAATACAACAATACACAAGGCTTCATCACATCCTTGGATACACAAGGTTAATACATATAACAATATGATTAATAGATCATACAAATACATAAATAACGAAGAGAAATTATATCAGGAACTGAACATCATGAAAGAAATAGCAATAGAAAATGGATATGACAGTAAATTTATAAACAAATTAAATAAAAAATATAAAGAAAAAACAACATTAAACAACAGAACAACATTAGGCAGTATAAATACATGCAGAAAAGAAGAAAATGTAACATACCTAACTTATAAATACACATATCGCGATCTCCAAAGCATTATAAAAAATACAAAATTGGATAAACATAAATATAAATATGCATACAAACCAAATAAAAGTATATACAATATAATAAAAAATAAAAAGAATGTGATATATACAAATTAAGTGGAATATACAGAATAAGGTGTAATGACTGTGACTACATATACATCGGAAGAACATATAGAAATTTCAAGCAGAGGTTTATAGAACACTTCAAAGCTTTTACTAATAAAAAAACGGGAATCTCCAACATAGCAGATCACCTTATTAATATGAATCATAGCATAACAAATATAACCAACAATATGGAAATAGTGGAAGTAAACAATAATAAAAACGACATTATACAGTTGGAAAAATTATATACAGGGTGTCCCGGGAGGAGAGGGAAATAATTTGAGAAATGGTTCTATAGTGTAAAAGAAGAAGAAAAGTTCATATAAACATATGTCCGGAAACGCTTTGTAAGCGAGTTACGGCTAGTGAAAGATTTCGCCCGGGTTTCGGTTCCCCCGGGTAAATGAAGACTTTCTGAAATTCTGGGAAGGGGCGAATTCTGTTGTTTCTTATGGTTTTTGACCTGAAAAATCGAATAAAACAGGTCGCAGAACTGTATCTCCCATAAGTTTCATGATATCCGATGTAAAACAGAAAAATCTTTGCCTAAAAACAGATTTTGGAAAATTGGAAACAATTGGAATTTTTTGTTGATTTTTATTGACTTTATTTACACCATTTTTCTCAGAATTAAATTCTTTACAAGTTTTGTTTTTAACTTTTATGCATTTATTAGTCATTTAACAAAGTTATTGTACTTCTAACCTAAAAACACGTTTTTTTAGGTTAGAAGTACAACAACTTTGTTAAATGACTAATAAATGCATAAAAGTTAAAAACAAAACTTGTAAAGAATTTAATTCTGAGAAAAATGGTGTAAATAAAGTCAATAAAAATCAACAATTAATTCTAATTGTTTCCAATTTTCCAAAATTTGTTTTTAGGCACAGATTTTTCTGTTTTACGTCGGATATCATGAAACCTATGGGAGATACAGTTCTGCGACCTGTTTTATTCGATTTTTCAGGTCAAAAACCATAAGAAACAACAGAATTTGCCCCTTCCCAGAATTTCAGAAAGTCTTCATTTACCCGGGGGAACCGAAACCCGGGCAAAATCTTTCGCTAGCCGTAACTCGCTTACAAAGCGTTTCCGGACATATGTTTATATGAACTTTTTTCTTCTTTTACACTATAGAACCATTTCTCAAATTATTCTCCTCTCCTCCCGGGACACCCTGTATATACATACCTTCATAAAAAAATGACAAATTGATGAATCAACAAACAATATTTGAGAATGATCAATTATTTCAATACATGACTAGCTTAGTTTCACCCAGTAATGATGGTAGTGGAAAATTCAATATGGATTACAGAAAGATGTAATGGAGGACACAGATAACAACAACAGATACATACATATAAAGGATGACATTGCAGCAAGAACATTAACACAGAAGAGGAAAGTGTAGTAATAGTATATGAACTGATGATGAAATTTAAATAATTTTGAAAAGGCCTTCTTCAGTACCTTAACAAGGTGAAATTTTACTGATTTTTGTGGTTATGTATAAAATAATATATCTGGAAAATTCCGACTACAATATGCCTTCCCTGGGTGTGCTGGATATCAGAGCTTTTATTATACAATAGTAGTGTTTCATTATCTTATATATTCAAATATATATATTACAAATTGAGTTTTACGAGGTCTATTCAGAAAGTAACCTCCGTTGCCGCGTTGTGAGAGAAGTAGTGTGGGAAGGGGAATGATTCCTGTGCCGACTTGTATAATAGCTCAGTATGCATCCAGCTGTGTAGTGGGAGGGCCGTGCTGCCATTCTTTCACCTGTTATAGCCTTTCAAAATGAGCGCTGCAATAGAAAATCTCACCAAATAAGAAGTGCATGCTGTGATAAGATTTCAGATGACAAAAACCTTTCAGCAGCAGACATTCATTTTGAATTGTGTACTGTATACAGCCAAAACGTTATGAGTGAAGGTGTTGTGCGTCAGTGGGTTCGTTTGTTTAAAAATTGAAGAACAAACATTCACGATGAAGAAAGGAGTGGCAGACCATCGTAGTCAGTGATGATCTCGTTCAGAAAATTGATGAAAAAGTCTGTGAAAACCGGCAGTTCACAGTCTCTGAACTTTCTGAACAATTCGTGCAAATTTCTCGGATTGTGTTGTATGAGGTAGTCACAGAAAAATTAGCCTACCGGAAGTTCTGTGCTCGGTGGGCACCGAAAGTGCTTTCCAAGAACCACAACACAAAACACAATGAATGAGGTCTACCTTAGACTTTCTTCATGGTACGATGCGGAAGAAGAAACGTTTCTCAACAAAATTGTGACTGGTGATGAGACTCGGGTGTCGTACGTAAACACTGAGACAAAACAACATCAATGGTGTGGCGTCATACCGCCTCACCAAACAAACCAAAGAAAACGCAGCAAACTTTGTCTGCCAGGAAAGTTATAGCGACCGTTTTTTGGGAGCTTGTGGAGCGTTTTTTTCCATGCTTGTGGAGTTCATGGAACGTGGAGCGACCATCAGTTCTGCAGTCTATTGTGAGACTTTAAAAAAATTAAGAAGAGCCATCCAGAACAAACGTCAAAGTCTGCTGACTTCTGGTATTGTGTTTTTGCACGACAACACTTGCCCTCACACTGCTTGGTAGACACAAGATCTGTTGCGTCAGTTCAAAAGGGACGTTTTAGATCATCCGCCATACAGTCCAGATTTGGCTCCCAGTGATTTTCACCTGTTTATGAAGATGAAGAAGCGGCTTGGGTACCAGTGGTTTGATAATGACGAAGTACTTCATGATGCTATGACAGGCTGGGTGAGATCCCAGGTGGGAGAATTTTATGAAGAGGAGATTTCCAAACTGGTCAAACGCTATGATAAATGCTTATATTTAAATGGCGATTATGTAGAAAATAGTGAAAAATTGTAGTTTTAAGATGTATATAATAAAATTTATGTATCTATATCCGTGTTTTATTTATAGTCAAACAGAGTTTACTTTCCGATAGCCCTCGTACTACAAGCAAAAAACATATTAAAATTGTTAAACCTTCTTTATGTATCAACTTGTGTGTGTGTGTGTGTGTGTGTGTGTGTGTGTGTGTTAAATAATTGAAAAATAAAGTTTGTTTCTTATGTAAGGAAAAATCTTACTCAGCTTCTCATGCGTGTTTTACACTTTAGTATCTACAACATTAGTGACTGAATGAATGTGTATTAATAAATTAAATTATCAGTTTGAATTTTAATTTAATATTATTTCGAATGTTATTTGTTATTCAGCTGTTTTGGTAATGATACTGAGAACATGTTTTTAATTGTTAGAATTATGGTACTTTCCCAATAACCGTACCTGCACTAATTTTTGATTGTCAGTTATGGATATGTAGTGTATGATTATACATGTATCAATATGTAGTGTATAATCGTTTTAAAATCCTGGGTGTTGTGTATGTCTGGTCTCGTGGCCGTCCACCAATTATCATGGGTGTCTCGGAACATCTCATCTATCATCCCTCGCACCGTAGTCCATCGAGTTTCTCTATTTTTCTCGATCATCTCTTCGACTCTCTTCAGAAACTCCATCGGATTGCACAGGTAGCTACAAAAGTTGATCAGCTCCCGATTCTCGCTGGTGATTATATGCATGTTATTGCAAGGTTTATCTCGCAAGGCGTCTAATTCTTCTTGCATCTGCCTCTCCCGTTGGTTGATTCTGTTAATCTTTTCTTTATTTGTCCATTTACCTGGTTTAGGTTATTGTGCACTTCCTGCTTGGTTCTTGTGCATTCTGCGGTCGTGACTTGTTGAAGTTCATCAATCCTATTTTTACCTTCGTCTTCGACGTCGTTTATCTTGCTTATTAGTTCCTCACGGACTTGTATCACTGTTTTATTTCCTCCCGATATTCTACCAACTGTTGTCTTACTTCTTCATTCTTCTCACTGTCTTCCTTCAATTGTCATTGGAGTGTTTCATAGTTATTGTCAATTTTATTATTCTATTTTTCATTGGCTTCTCTCATTTGTTTCTTTAGTTCTTCGTGATTCTTCTCATTATCCTCCTTCATTTCCTCTTTATTCCTGTCCAATTTTTCATTTATTTTTCCTCCTGTTTCTTAAAATTGTCATTAATTTCTTCCTTGTTTTTGTTTAATTGTTCCACCATAATCCTCATCATTTACTGGAAATGTGTGTCCATTGATTGGGTTGGGTTTCTTTGGTTGATCGCCGACTATTACTTCTACTTCAGGTGCTGGTATATTTGGGTTCTCTGGTTGGTCCCCTTGGGCATTCTCTTCGATCATTTCCATTTCCTCAACCGATGTTGCCTCCTTGTATTCCATGTCGGTGTCCTCTGTCCTCTTCTTTGATCTGCCTCTTGTGATCATCTTGCTATCATTTTCCGTAACCGCCGCTAGCCTTCAACTCTAGCCACACTAGTTGGTCGCCAATTTGTAAAGAATCAAATCTGTACGTGTATTAAAGCCACACTTTGTGGTCGTCAATTTGTAACAACAAGACTCTGTATACTCTGAAAGTCTTGGTTGTTTTTGTTTATTTGTAATAATAAAAGTGTTATGTTTCGTTAATTTCACAGTTGCGTCATAATTTCGTAACGGAATTCTTGCGTCGTATTTGACCTCGCCAATACCTGTTTACCTGTTTTAATTCTTAATTGTGATTTTCCCATTTCTAGGCACCAAATTGTTTGTCCAAAACAATTAAAAAGTTGTATAATTCCTTCGTTTAGCGTAACCGTATTTCTCTCTGGTTGTAGTAGGAGAAATTCAAATCTGCTTTCCCGTGAAGTCTTACCAACCTGTATTTCTGGTAGAAAGAGTTTTTACGGTTTTTAACCTAGGTTAATGAAGTAAACACATAAAGATTAATAAGTGAAATAATGAACAGATATTAAAATAAGTATTGGTTTATTAATGGTCAGATTTGCTGTTAATAATTACGATAACATGAAATTATAAAAATATATTACTTTTTTTGCTTGTTAGCTCCGGCTATAAATAATTTACCACTCAGCGGTTGGCTATATTCGACTTGGGTCATTTTTTGACACACTAAGATGTCTCCTCTATTTTTTTCAGACATGTGGTCATTCAAAAAGTTCTTTTGATTACGGCAAAAAGGTTTACAAAATGATTTTTGAAAGTACAATCCTTGACATCAAGTTAATTAAATATTATAATCTTTCTTTACAACAGTTTACTTATGGTTTTAAAACAGTAGTGAGTTCACTTTACAACATAGGTTAAGTTCGAAATTGTGCATAAATCGTGTTTCTTATTTCTCCAAGTGTTAATAATGAATTTGAACAATCTTTTAATACTAATTATTGAATATTTTAATAATTATTCAGTGTTTATAAAGTTTGAACCAAGTTTTGATATTGTGCATAAATTCTTTAAGTGTTGTGAAAAGTCTTGTGGGTGTGGTTAAGTAATTTAGTATTATACTTTACAAGTATTTTCAGCAGTTCTGGTGTTCAAGTCATCCTTCTCTTATATTGGTTTTATTTCTTGTAATTCTGATTTAATTTGGATTAATTTTGCTGAAAGGTTCTGTCAATCTTGTCTCTTCATTGTTATTAAGTATTTTCTTTCATCTGTTTGGTTTATTTTTACTAATTTTTATGGATCGACAATTTTATCATCTACCCTCTTCTGATGCTAAAAATGGACTCTTATTTCGTTTGTAACGGTTTTTATATAATAATGTTTTGTTGTCATGGTAACCAGACTACTCTCTATTGGCTGAAAACATTTTGTACTCATTGTTATAAAGCTTGAGTTTTTGTTCAAAATGACTAAAAATATTCTAACTAAGATATTTTCCTTGTCTTATTACCAATCTGATTATTATTATTATTATTATTATTATTATTATTATTGAATAGCTTTTCTGATGTAGTTTATTTAGACATCAAACATGATTATGTTTTGTTATCTCTGGCCTATTTTAACATTTGGCTATCATTATTCTTTTTACTTAATTTTGTTATTATGTTGTTTTGTTCATTTATTTTGAATTTGTATTGTTCCTTGGTTTGTTATTTTATGTTTACTTATCTTTTTCTCTCACTGTTTAGTGTTATTTGTGGATATTTTACAATTTTGGTTCACAGTTTGAGGCCTACCCTGACCTATCCTTATTACAATGTTTTTATTTTAATTTTACTCTTATTACTAGTTTTTTATCGTTTTGTTTTGGGTAGTTTACATTAATTATTGTTTTACATTCCTTATTATATAGCTATTACAGCTTCTCTGATATTTTACTGCTTTTTATAACTAATTTTATAACTTTAACATGATTTGTTCCTTATGCTTTTATCATCATTAATACAACTTATTCTTAATACTATTTCAACAATTATAACATTTGAACAATTCTACTATCACTGTCATCTTCTCTGCATCTCCTTATAATATCATTACAATAACTTTAAACATTCAACATATTACTTTAGCACTTAAACATTCATTTCTCTTTTTTGATCTACCCTTCCTTTATACCATATCATTGGTGTAAAGTTTGGCTTAGTTCTTTCAATTATTACTTTAACTAAAAACAATATTATTTTGACTAACATTAATTGGTTTCTTTTTATTGACTAACAATCTAATTTAATGGTATTAGTTCTTTTTCACCACTAAACTATCTAATCATTTACTTCTTTGAGTGTTTTTATATATATTTTTTGTGGTTTATAATTTTAATTATCCACTTTCCTTATGCGCTCTCACTTCTAGATGAGTTCTTGCTTATAATTATTTATGTTTGTCTATCTTTGGGTTACACTGGCACTTTGTAAATTTTCACAGTACTATTTAGTGTTTACAGTGGTTATTCTATATGATTTAATTTCTTTACCTTAATTCACTTTGGTGTAATCACCCTTATTATAATGTTAACAGGTAATTCGCTTCCTACTTCTATCATGCACTCTTGGTTCATTGTAGTTTGATTAGTATTATATTATTTATTAGATTTCACTTTTGTTCTTTGTATCATGGTTTGTGTTTTATTGTTTGTTCATTCCTTTATCATTCTATATTTACTTAATTACTATTACAATATTTTCTTTGGGTTTGTACTTTCCATGATTAATGGTACATTTAATAATAGTTTCTTAATTCATGTGTTCATTTCATTTCTTTTGTCATTGGGCCAATCACTTGGGTTGGGTCATTGTCATTTGTCTCGTATACGTTATAGTCTTTTTATTTTTCTTTATTTAAAATTGTTAATTTTTATTTATTTTCATGCTTTTTACTTTATATTTCTTCTCTGGTATTGGGGCTGCTTTTGGTATCATAACAATATATATATATATTGTAAAGCATCATCAAATAATCCCGTATTTATCTTTACCTTGCTGTTGAAATTGTCAATTTGTAATAAAAAGTGACTTGTGATATGTTTTTTCTGTTTGTGAACAGTCACCTGCTGTAAGCGTTTAATTTGTACTAAATATTATTGAGAAATATAATATGTTCTTATCTCTAATATATTATGTAATAATTAAATCTGTTCGGAAAGAGTAGAGTACAATATTACTGAGTATATTGGATGATTATCTTGTTACTATTCAGGCCTAGTCTGTACACAACATTAAGAGAGGAGAGTAAGATCTGTAAATAGTTTTTCTCTTCTCTCGTAATTCAACAGCTGTACGCAAGCTAGCGCTGTGGTTTATTGTCAGCCGGTTATTATAGGTTAAGTTGTTCTAAGCCTTGTATTCCTTTCGTTTCTCTCTCTATACTCTATAAATTACTCAAAACACACTAAATCATCAACAAATAATAATAATTCATCAATTTCAGAAAAGATTCTTTATTTTTATGTTTTTTAAAACAGATGTTATTTCTTGGCACAGGTACAACACATCGATCACACTGGAATGAATCGATTAGTTACCGAATTCGGATTTTAGATGTTTAATTTTAATTATATTGTTATTTTTTCTTAATCTCAGGGTTCGAAAGGTTCTTGTGACTATTAGGAAGGTCAGAGAATGCAAAATAAAATTACAAGGTATTACAATTTAATTATAAAATCTTATTAATTAATATTTTAAACATAAGTAGAGTTTTACCGTCCGTTGACACAGTTACTTGTGATGGCCATGCACTGATGAATTCGTGCCTTGTGATGGTCGATCGACTAAGATACAGATGTATAAATCATCGCCAGTCTTCACTCCAGTTTCGAAATAAAGTTTAGTGTTTTGGTCCCTGGGTGAAGCAGAAATTCCAATTCTTAATCTTCGCTAATGTTAAAGTTCTTGTGGTTACGGGTTCCAATAGATTTTGTGTAGGAATAGTTTTCTCTACCGAGTCGTAAAAAGTGAGGTTGTAATAAAACTTTATTTGTGTTTAATTAATCGGTTACATTTAATTTGATGTGTATTAAAATATCGGGCGCCATGTTGCATACTGCACAACAAATACAAAACTTACCTTGAAAGGCCAGATTTCGGTTTACACGAACCAGGTTGTGGAATATATTACCTGAAATAATTACACTCAAAATAAAACGTACCATTGACTTTTTATTTTTTAAGATGACTCTACACATTGAAAATTGACTCTACACATTGAAAATATGACTCTACATGTTACGCCATGTGGCGTTTATCAAATATTAAACCCTTACAGCACTTTATCTCTCCAAAATAAATACTTTGTTAATGATTAATGCATAGTAAACTTAATAAACATAATAAACAACTTAAAAAGTTGATAAAATTATTGGCACAACCCAGCACTTATTAATATTGTATTAGTATCCACTCTCTCACTCTCTCCCATTCATACTCTGGTACATTTTTTTAAAAAATGAGCTCATGTTATTAAATTTGGATAATTTTGAATATTTGATTTTTTTATATTGAATATTTGATTGGTTTTACAGCCAATTGTACTTAGCTGTCACTCACTGTACTTTTGAGTTACGGACATCGAAAACGTCTCATCGTTGATCACACACTCTCGTTTTCGTAGCGTCCCATCTTGGATTAAACACTTCCGATGTTTTAACTCAAAAATGTTAATATATGACTGTTATTAATAAACTTTTGGTGGTGTTAAATTTAAATAATCACACTTCGTGAATTCGCCGGCCGTGTGACTTGGCCGGCTGGCCCACTTCACGGTCGAGATGAAAATGTTTCATCACTGAGCATTGCAGAGGTGGGGCAAAACTACGTCACTGGTTCTTTTGTTTGAACGGCCAAGCCCCGTTTGTTTACCAAAAGTATGCATTCTTTTGGCTGACGTAATCATGGGCTAGGCTTGTTTACCCGTTATTATGACGAACTGTTTTTTGCTAGTTTTGTGGTTTTACTCTGACCTCGACACAAATCCTGTCCGCTCAATATTAAGTTATTGAAAATTCTCACTAAAACTTCACCAATCTTTTATATGATATTTGAAAATAAAATACAATAATTATGTAGTAGAACCATTTTTTCCCAAAATTATTATGGTACCAGAATTGTACTGTCACAAGGTTTAAGTACAATTTTAATTTTCGTTCGTCTTTTATAACACTTGTTTACTTTAATTTCTTCAGGTCTTTAGTTGTCTTCATTTATTTATTATTTAAATTTCATTATTAATCATTTTACTGAAATTAATTGGTAAATTTCTTCCTTAGATTTTTCGTTAATTTTATTGATAGGCTGAACTATACTCTCTTATAGATGACCATCGAAAGTCAGCGAACTTTCCTTTTTGTTAGTTATTAGTTATTAATTTACTAGGCGATTTATTCTTTATATTTTTTCTGGTTTTTATCGGTTCATCAAACTGAACTGTACTCGTTCATAGATAACAATTCAATGTAATAAACAAAAAATCTTGCATTTTGTCGTCCTTGACAACCAGTCTTTGTTCTGTTATTGGATAATATTTGAAATCCTAGAGCCATAATTAAAAAATGTTCTTGCACTTACTTAACAAAATACACCCTTATTAAAGTTACATTATACTATATTAAACTTTCACATATTCTTTGTTATTAAATTATATACATTTTGCTATCTTTTCCTCTTAATCTTCTTAGTCTAACAAGTACTATCTTCTCATTACAAAGTACTAATTTTGGGCCTATTTGTTCTATTACATATTTTATGATTTTATTGTAATTGAAGTTACTTATCTGCTATTAATAACTATTACTGCTTTCTCCTAATTCATTATATTACATTTAGTGTTTGTACAATTTTTGTTACCTAACTTTTCTGACCTGACCTCCTGTACAATGTGTCACTGGCTTATGGCCAATCATTCCATTTTTATTTCATTTTGATTTTAATTTATTATTACTTAGTTTAGTATAGAACCCTTCATTTGTTTATAACATAGTTACAATAAACCCTTTGGCATCTTATCAACAATTATTGCCTTCCTGGCCAAGTTTACAATTATAATCTAGCAATACCTCCACTTAATGTGAGTACTAAAATATTTACTCTTTATGAAGTTTAACACAAATTCTGTGGTGACATATTCATTAACATAAATCAAATTACCATCAATTATTTGATATCCTCTTAAAGCAATTGCTTCACACCTCCTACATACAAAATACAACATAAATACCATGATAACAAAACAACATGATAACGTGATAAATTAAATTAACATCAATTAATTAGTCTACTCTCAATGTAATCATTTTCGATCATTGACTAAACTGTCTATATTATTTTCCACATTACTTGACACTGCATTTATCACTCACACTTTTCACTGACCACTTCATAGTTTGTATTTATAAACATTTATTTTTTACTCTATTACCTTGTACTCTTATTTGGTGTTATTTATTTATTTATTTAATAAGGGTTTACTTTTCTGACCTTTATTACAACGGACAATTAGCGTTTTTTTTATTTGATAATTATAAATTTTTATGTAACGTAGGGGACCTTAGTGTCGTTATGTTACATATACTCCCCCTCCAGAATAAGTTTATTTTAGCTGAATGTGGTCTGGGTAAAATAAACTTATAGTTTTCATGTCTTGGAATATTTTCTTCTTATTCGTAGTATTTTTTTATTTCAGCTTGGTTATAAGTACCCCTTACCTTGTTACTAATTGGGTCAGTCACCACATATGTATTGTTTTGGTTATCTTTACTTAGTAAAAAAGGCCCAACATATAATAACAATAATTTTTTAGCTATCCCTTCAGAACCGCTTGGTTGTTGCCTGTTTCTTATTAAAATTTTTCACCTACTGTGTACTTAATGATATTTTTTCCTGTTGTATTCTGTTTTTTCCTTCTACGTTCCATCTTGTGGAGTAACCTGTTATATACATGGGTAAGGTTGAGTTCTTCTGGTCCTTCAGGGAATTGTATCATATTAGTAACTTCTCGAGGTGGCAGTTTTGAAAACATCATTTGATATGGTGTAACACCAGTAGTTTCGTGATATGCAATATTTAAAAAGGTTTCTGTTTTACTTATGAATTCACCCCATTTTTTATGGTTGTCATAGCAATAAGTACGGAGGACTCGCCCCACCTCTCTAAGTACCCTTTCAGCAGGATTACTGCTAGGATGGTAAATAGAAGTTTTGTATGTTTTGATTCCTCGATTTGCCATTTCTAATTTCTATTTTCGACCTTTAAACTGGGTTCCATGATCTGTTATTATGGATTATGGAGTTCCTACATCAATTATGTACTTTTCTGTGATCACCTTAACGATAACGTTGGTGGATGCTTTACTTATAGGGTACAGTTTAGTGTATCATGTGAAATGGTCTAGTATTATTACAATATATTTATATCGGCGCCTACCTCCACTGCGTGGGAAAGGCCCGCAAATGTCAAGAAACGTTTTTTCTAATTTCCTCTCCAAGGTTATTGTTATTAAAGTCCCTCCTTTCGCTCGTTGTTCACTTTTACCTTCTGGCATATCACATACTTTTTTACTATTTCTCTTACCTTTTTGTTTAAACCCTTAATATACACATGCTCCTCCAGTGCCTTTACTACTTTAATATGTCCATACATTTGATGCTAATTATTTATTATTGATGACTCCATTATTTTGGAAATATACAATTTCCACCTATTATTCATGACAGGGGATTTTATGAAAACTAAACCGTTATATATTTGATAATATTGTACAATTATGGTATCGTCATTGGCGAGGCGCTCTCGGATGGTAGATAATCTCTGATCTGTTGACTGCTCTTCCTGAATTTTGCTTAATACTTCTACTAGTTCTTCTCTGGCTGTTACCACATGATATACTCTTCCAACATCCTCCCTTTCAATCTCAAAAGTACTACTCTCTAGGTTCACTCTAGATAGGGCGTCGGCTACTGTGTTTTGCTTACCCGGCACATATTCCCATGCTATATTATATTCTTGGAGAGCCAAAATCCATCGAGTTAGTCTCCCATGGCTTAACTTACACCTTTGTATGAAAGATATGGACTTATGGTCGGACCGTACTGTTAAGGGATAACCCAATATGTATGTGCGAAATTTACCGCATGCGAATACTACACTCAATAATTCTTTCTCTGTGACACTGTAATTTCGTAGAAACATTGATTTAACACCCTGCTGGCAAAGCTTATTACTTTGTGATTTCCTTCCGTCTTCCTGGTATAGTTCGGCACCCAGACTCACATCACTTGCATCACAATTTATAAAAAATTCCTTATTAAAATCAGGATGATGCAGAATGATGTTCTGTAAAAATTTTTTCTTTAATTAAACTGAATGTCTTATCATCTCTCTCATTCCATTTCCATTTATGTTTAGATGATAGTAAGTGTGTGAACCTTGTTGTTAATTGGGAATAATTCTTTTGGAATTTGCGGTAGTAGTTACACACTCCTAGAAATGATTGCAACTGACAAATGTTTCTTGGTCTGGGGAAGTTTTGAATGCCTTCCACTTTTTCAGGGGATGTGGATATCCCATTTTCAGAGAGTATGAAACCGAGGAATTGTAACTGATTAGTTATTAATTTTGATTTATTCAATTTAAGAGTAATGTTGCTTCTTTCTAATTTGCTTAATATCATTTCCACACGTTGACAATGTTCTTCCCGTGTGGTTGAAGTTACCAATATGTCATCTACATACACCGTTGTGAAGTCCAACACTTCCCTACCCAGGACCTGGTCCATGCATTTAATGAAAACCGCCACAGAGTTTACCAATCCAAAAGGAAGATGTTTAAAATGGTAATTTCTACCCTCAAATATAAATGCAACATATTTTTGACTGTTGGGATGCAACTCCACTTGCCAGTATCCACAAACGGCATCCCAAATGCTCATATACTTACAATCCTTAAATTTCTTCATTAATTCCTCAGTTTCCCCTGGTGAAGTCCTATCATTAATTATATTTTTGTTAATCTCTCGGGCATCTAAACATAGGCGTACCGTACCGTCCTTTTTCTTTATGGCTACTATTGGGCTGGTGTATGGAGATGAGCTATACTCAATTATATCCTGTCTATCATACTCTGTATTTCCCTTCTCACTGCTGGTTTTAGGGATTGGGGTATAGGATATGATTTCCTATTAAAATTAATGGGTTGTTCGAATGACAATTCACAAATGAAATCCTTAGCCTTTCCAGGCAAATCTGAAAATACTTTTTTATATTTGTTGTAGATTTTTACTAATTGATTTTTTTGTTCTGGTGTCACTTCGCTCGTACTGGTAGCTTTAAACGAATAAATTTCTTGTAATTTTTCTTTCCATTCATTATCCTTAACACTGGCTAATTCCTCAAAGGGTGTTTTATAATCCGTTCCGTCATCATGTATTAGTGTAAAAGAATGTCGGTGGTGAGTGGCACTTTTCCGATCCACTATTTCACTTGACCATCCCCATTTTCATGGTACAGGGTTATTTTCCCCTGCCCATATCAATAATAGCTGAGTGGCACCGCAGCGTATCACACCCTAGCATCGCTTTAAATGGTAATCCTTGCACTACCATAAACACCATAGGAATAGTTTTACCTCTGCTGGATACTTCCATCATTACTTGTTGCCGTATCGTTTTGTTTGGCCTGCCAGTAGCACCTATTATTACCATGTTATTGACTGGTAACGTTGGTATGTTTTTCTTATACACTTCTTTTATTCTTTTAATGAAGAAATTTGTGTTAGTGGTTGAAATCACAATCAGAATGATCACTGTTGCACACCACTAATTAAAAATTATTCAGATTAGCGCTTTCATGCTTCACAGCCCATCGTCAGATCGAAATAGACAGGAAATATGTACAAACAAACCCTTCACCCCTCTCCCCCACCCTGCTCACACACAACAAGCTATAAATTAATGACCCTTCCTCACCCCCTAAACCCTGCCCCACCATCTGTACAGTTACATATTTTTCTAGCAAATTCCTTGTGTTTCAGTGGTGTGTGTGTGTGTGTGTGTGTGTGTGCATCCTTTTAAACTACCCTCTTCCTCTCCGCACATGTGGGTCAGTCACACACCCTTATTTTAAAACAACCAATTAGTACTATGCAATATAATTCTTAATCTTATCTATCTGTCCTCTCTCCTTTACTTCTTAATCATGTTATAAAATATTTCTTCATTATCAAATTTAATTTTAATATTAATTAAATTGTCTAACCCTTTTTCTCTTTCTTTCAATATTTCTAACTCCTCTCTAAGCTTCCTTTCAACTGTGTTATTTACTACTTTTACAATTTCGTATTCTTCCAAAGGATTAACAAACTTATGGTTGTCTTCTATGAAATGTCTTGCATATAACGAATTGGTTGTTCTATTACCTTCTCCACGTTTGTGGTCAGACAACCTGCATACGAATTTCCATCCTGTCTCACCTAGGTACACTTTGTTGCAGTCTTTACATTTTAATTTATAAATTCCGCTTTTCTGTAATACTGGAATTTTTTCTATATTCTTATTCCTTATCTTATCAAATACCGTTTCACATTTTTTAATAGCTATATCTACTCCATATTTATTAAAACATTTTATAATTTTTCTAGTATGTGAACCTATGTATGTCAATGACCCTGCATAATTCTTTTGTTCTGGTTCTATTTTAGCTTTTTGTATGTTAACCCTTTTCATAACTTTATCCACTATGTTGGTGTTATAATTATTATTCCTTACAATTCCCTTTATCGTTTTTAACTCCCTATCTTTTGATTCGGTCTCTTTTAAACACTTCTGAGCTCTGTAACAAAATGAATTGATTGCCGCCATTTTATATCTATATGGGTGGTAAGACTCTCTTGGTATAATTATATCAGAATACGACTCTTTCCTAAATATCCCAAACTGTAGTTTCTCATTATCTTTAATTTCTATGTTTAAATCTAAGTAATTTATTTTCTTACCTCCTATCTCTTCTTTAAATTGTAAGTTTTTATCCTTATTATTTACCTCATTTATAAACTCATGCACTTCTTCTATGCTTCCTTCCCAAATTACTAATACATCATCAACGTATCTAGACCATAATTTTATATTGTCTTTATACTTGGTGGAAGTTATTAATTGCTTTTCAAAATCATTCATGTATATTTCAGCAAGAATAGGGGATAATGAAGACCCCATAGGTAAACCTTTTTTCTGTATATAAAACTTGTTATTAAACCTAAAATAGTTCTGATTTACACATTCTTTAATTACTTTCATCAACTGCTTTTTATACCTGTATTCTCCCATATTATTATCGTTTATTAACTTAATAACTTTATTTACTGTGATATTGGTAAACATGTCCTTAACATCCAGTGATATCAATTTTGTATTTACATTAATCCTAATATTTTCTAATTTTTCTATCAATTTTACATTATTCTCTATGTTGTATTTTGTCCCAAATTCATATTTCTCTTTCAGTACTCTGCTAACTTCCTTTGATAATTTATAAATAGGTGCATTAATAAAAGAAACAAACGGTCTAATTGGTTTTCCTTCTTTATGTATCTTAACCTGACTTTTAAAAGTTGGTGCTGTTGGATTACTTTCCAATAAATACTTTTTCTTATTTTCTTCTATAAATGTTATCTGTTTCATCCTTTGTTTTATCCTTGACTGGTACTTACTTGTATAATCATACTTTATTTCCTCGTATGGTCCTTCCCTTATAAATTCTTCCGTTTTCTTTATGTATTCGTCCTTTCTCAGTAGTACCATTGTATTTCCTTTGTCCGCCTTCGTAACTATAATATCATTCTTCTTTATTTTATTCTTTAGTTTAGTTACAGTTGATTTGATTTTTTGTTCATTTTTTGAATTATACAAACTTTTCTTAAATATTTTATCTACTACATTCCCTACTTCCCACCTTATTCTTTTTTTATCATTTTCATTTCCTAGTTTTTGTATTATGCTTTCGCATTCAATAATCGTTTTTTCTTGATTTAATTCTGGTGGCGGTGCGTATTTTAAGCCTTTTGCTAACATTTCTTTTTCTTCTGTATTGAAATTTACCTCTGTAAGGTTTATTACTCTTTTTTCATAGTTATTCTTAGAGAGGTGTTCCTTTTTTACTTCGTTCTTTCTTATTAATTTATTTAACTTATCTACCATTTTTTTATTTTTCTTTTCCAATTTCTTTTCTACGTACCCCAAGCCAAAATTATATAATATTTCTTCTAACTCTACATACGAGTATATTCTTAACAATTCTATGTGTCTGTCATATAATTCCCTATTATATCTATTGATTAAGCCGTAGAGTGACCTTATTTCCAGTTTTATCCACAACTTCTCGCTTTGTTCTTTTACTTTTTTGGCTACACTGTTCTTATTTTTAATTTTAACTTGAGCGTACTTTGGGATGACATTATTATCCAGACATTGTTTATTAAACCATATTTTACTTAAAACCCTCTTCAATTTAACTTTTAACTTAAGATATTTAAAAACTTTACTTACCTTATTGTTGTTGTTTATTACCTCATTGTTGATGTCCATTACCTGTAGTCGATTGCACATCTTAACAGACGTTTAATGAAGAAATTTGTGTTAGTGGTTGAAATCATAATCAGAATGATCACTGTTGCACACCACTAATTAAAAATTATTCCGATTAGCGCTTTCAAGCTTCACAGCCCATCGTCAGATCGAAATAGGCAGGAAATATGTACAAACAAACCCTTCACCCCTCTCCCCCACCCTGCTCACACACAACAAGCTTCAATACAGGAGAAAAAGAAATGTTAGCAAAAGGCTTAAAATACGCACCGCCACCAGAATTAAATCAAGAAAAAACGATTATTGAATGCGAAAGCATAATACAAAAACTAGGAAATGAAAATGATAAAAAAAGAATAAGGTGGGAAGTAGGGAATGTAGTAGATAAAATATTTAAGAAAAGTTTGTATAATTCAAAAAATGAACAAAAAATCAAATCAACTGTAACTAAACTAAAGAATAAAATAAAGAAGAATGATATTATAGTTACGAAGGCGGACAAAGGAAATACAATGGTACTACTGAGAAAGGACGAATACATAAAGAAAACGGAAGAATTTATAAGGGAAGGACCATACGAGGAAATAAAGTATGATTATACAAGTAAGTACCAGTCAAGGATAAAACAAAGGATGAAACAGATAACATTTATAGAAGAAAATAAGAAAAAGTATTTATTGGAAAGTAATCCAACAGCACCAACTTTTAAAAGTCAGGTTAAGATACATAAAGAAGGAAAACCAATTAGACCGTTTGTTTCTTTTATTAATGCACCTATTTATAAATTATCAAAGGAAGTTAGCAGAGTACTGAAAGAGAAATATGAATTTGGGACAAAATACAACATAGAGAATAATGTAAAATTGATAGAAAAATTAGAAAATATTAGGATTAATGTAAATACAAAATTGATATCACTGGATGTTAAGGACATGTTTACCAATATCACAGTAAATAAAGTTATTAAGTTAATAAACGATAATAATATGGGAGAATACAGGTATAAAAAGCAGTTGATGAAAGTAATTAAAGAATGTGTACATCAGAACTATTTTAGGTTTAATAACAAGTTTTATATACAGAAAAAAGGTTTACCTATGGGGTCTTCATTATCCCCTATTCTTGCTGAAATATACATGAATGATTTTGAAAAGCAATTAATAACTTCCACTAAGTATAAAGACAATATAAAATTATGGTCTAGATACGTTGATGATGATTAGTAATTTGGGAAGGAAGCATAGAAGAAGTGCATGAGTTTATAAATGAGGTAAATAATAAGGATAAAAACTTACAATTTAAAGAAGAGATAGGAGGTAAGAAAATAAATTACTTAGATTTAAACATAGAAATTAAAGATAATGAGAAACTACAGTTTGGGATATTTAGGAAAGAGTCGTATTCTGATATAATTATACCAAGAGAGTCTTACCACCCATATAGATATAAAATGGCGGCAATCAATTCATTTTGTTACAGAGCTCAGAAGTGTTTAAAAGAGACCGAATCAAAAGATAGGGAGTTAAAAACGATAAAGGGAATTGTAAGGAATAATAATTATAACACCAACATAGTGGATAAAGTTATGAAAAGGGTTAACATACAAAAAGCTAAAATAGAACCAGAACAAAAGAATTATGCAGGGTCATTGACATACATAGGTTCACATACTAGAAAAATTATAAAATGTTTTAATAAATATGGAGTAGATATAGCTATTAAAAAATGTGAAACGGTATTTGATAAGATAAGGAATAAGAATATAGAAAAAATTCCAGTATTACAGAAAAGCGGAATTTATAAATTAAAATGTAAAGACTGCAACAAAGTGTACCTAGGTGAGACAGGACGGAAATTCGTATGCAGGTTGTCTGACCACAAACGTGGAGAAGGTAATAGAACAACCAATTCGTTATATGCAAGACATTTCATAGAAGACAACCATAAGTTTGTTAATCCTTTGGAAGAATACGAAATTGTAAAAGTAGTAAATAACACAGTTGAAAGGAAGCTTAGAGAGGATTAGAAATATTGAAAGAAAGAGAAAAAGGGTTAGACAATTTAATTAATATTAAAATTAAATTTGATAATGAAGAAATATTTTATAACATGATTAAGAAGTAAAGGAGAGAGGACAGATAGATAAGATTAAGAATTATATTGCATAGTACTAATTGGTTGTTTTAAAATAAGGGTGTGTGACTGACCCACATGTGCGGAGAGGAAGAGGGTAGTTTAAAAGGATGCACACACACACACACACACACACACACACACCACTGAAACACAAAGAATTTGCTAGAAAAATATGTAACTGTACAGATGGTGGGGCAGGGTTTAGGGGGTGAGGAAGGGTCATTAATTTATAGCTTGTTGTGTGTGAGCAGGGTGGGGGAGAGGGGTGAAGGGTTTGTTTGTACATATTTCCTGTCTATTTCGATCTGACGATGGGCTGTGAAGCTTGAAAGCGCTAATCGGAATAATTTTTAATTAGTGGTGTGCAACAGTGATCATTCTGATTGTTCTTTTATTCTGTTATATTCTACTTTGTCTAAAAGTGACACGTTCGCTCCGGTGTCAATCACCATCTGGGTCATAACTCCTTGCAACTCCGCCGTTATATATATATTATTTGATTGTCATTTTTATTTTCTGATGGTAACCCTTCTTCAGTTAGATCCTCTCGTATATTTTTCAAATAATTGTTTTTTGTAATGATTATAATTTCGTTATTGTCTTTTTTTGTTTGTGTATACCCTTTCAATCCCAGCATTGAGGGGCTACTTGACATTTCCACTGCTGAATTTAGTTTTCCACCCTATCCTGCGGACGATCATCTCTAGCAGTGTTTCCTGGGTTGCCATCATCTGGTCTAAATTCTCTACTATTTTCTTGGTTCCTAGGCAGGTCATCCTCTCGACTTCTATTACCGTGTTGATTTCGTCTGTCATTGTTCCCTCGGTGACTATTCCAATAATCTCTTCCATTGTCAAAATTCCTTCGGCCTGTGCTGTACCGGTTATTATTATGGTTATTATAATGGTTATTGTTTTGATAATTATTATTGCGGTAGTTGTTATTCATATAATTGTTATTAATATTTCAGTTATAATTACTATGGTTATACCTATTCACTCCCTGACGCGGTTCTCTATTTTGCTCTTCTCTCCTATTGTTTGAATAGTCATTTTGTCTTCGAGACCTCTGATAATAGTCTTCCATTTCATAGCTGGCTAAAAATGTTTCCATTGCTCCTACTGTCTTTACTTGCCCACTGCGTCTAGCACGAACTATTTCTTCTTCGAAATGGTATGACAATTTGTTCACCAAACATTCCTGTGGTATTCGGGGTTCTAAATGACGCGCCAGACACACTTTTCCCAAAAAGTAGGTAGTTGGGGACTGTTCTTGATTAATGTTGAACCTTCCGTTGGTGATATTGTCTCTAATCATATTCTGTACGGAGTCCGACCAATATTTTGACCTAAAAAACTTTCTTAAATTCTTCATAATTATTTGTTTCATTTCAAACAGCAGACCACCAATTACCATTTATGTTTTTGAAACAGTCATCTAACAAATTCTTAATTATATTCCATCGGGTCACTTTAATTCTACAGAACCATTCATCTATCCTATCTAAAAATTCAATGGGGTTTCCTCTATAAATTTTAAAATTAATGTTTTCCTTTTGATCAGGGGCTATGTGGTATGCCAGGTACATTGGTCTATTTTGTAAATTTTCAATTGACTCCTTTATATTAATTAACTCCTGATTTTGTATATTTTCAACGCTCCCTTTATTATGATCCACTTGAGTTTTTATTTGTATTATTTCATTGTTAACTAGTTCTATTCTTCCGGCTATGTTAATTTGTACTTCGTCTAATTTTCCTTGGGTTTCTAGTCGTACCTCTTTTACTCTAGTATCGTTATTGTTTTCTATTTGGTTTATTCTGGCCTCTACTTCCACTCCGAGTTGTATGATGGTTTCATCCGTCTTTTCTAGACCTACCTTGGTTTCAGCTATTTGCTGTCTTACTTCCTCTTCGTAATCATCCACCCTTTTGCTAAGTGTTTCATTGACATTTGCAATCCTTTCGTTTATGACTTCTCTCAATGCTTGGTTTTGTTCATTTATAATTTGCCGTAAATCCTTATTACTGTTTTCAATTTTTTCGTCTCTTTGTTTGTTGTTTTCCTGAATCTGCCTTAAGCTCTCATCGTTCCTGTCAAACCTTTCGTTAATTTGGTTTAAGCTTTCATTTATTTGTCGGTTATTCTCATTAGTTTCCTCTTTATTCTTATCAAATTTCTCGTTCATTAGTTTGATTAAGTTCTCACTGAAAATTTCGTTTTGTTTCTGTGAGTTTTCTTTTATACTGTCTATTTTATTTTCTAGCTTTTCGGAGTTTTCTTCAAATTTTTTATTTAATTCTTCCTTCTGTTTCTTGGAATCTTCTTTAATACTGTCTATTTTCTCATTAGTTTGTTTATTTTGTTCCTTCATGCTACTCATTAATTCCATTAAGTTTTCCCAGTTTACTCCTCCTCTGGTTTCCTCTTTATCGCTCGCCTGTTGTTCCATTTCGGTGTCTGTAACTATCTCTGCTTCTTCTTCCCGTCTATCTTCTTCCGTTTCTTGGTCCTTCGCCATCCTTTTAGAAACCCCTCTTGTATGCATTCCTGTGCCTCTAATAGTCGCCTGCTCAAGTTAAGTAATAGCGATCGAGTCGATGTTTTACCTAACTCAAGCCCTACAAGTTGAGCGCCAATTTGTAAAGCATCATCAAATACTCCCGTATTTATCTGTACCTTGCTGTTGAAATTGTCAATTTGTAATAAAAAGTGACTTGTGATATGTTTTTTTCTGTTTGTGAACAGTCACCTGCTGTAAGCGTTAATTTGTACTAAATATTATTGAGAAATATAATATGTTCTTATCTCTAATATATTATGTAATAATTAAATCTGTTCGGAAAGAGTAGAGTACAATATTAGTGAGTATATTGGATGATCATCTTGTTACTATTCAGGCCTAATCTGTACACAACATTAAGAGAGGAGAGTAAGATCCGTAAATAGTTTTTCTCTTCTCTCGTAATTCAACAGCTGTACGCAAGCTAGCGCTGTGGTTTATTGTCAGCCGGTTATTATAGGTTAAGTTGTTCTAAGCCTTGTATTCCTCTCGTTTCTCTCTCTCTATACTCTATAAATTACTCAAAACACACTAAATCATCAACAAATAATAATAATTCATCAATTTCAGAAAAGATTCTTTATTTTTATGTTTTTTAAAACAGATGTTATTTCTTGGCACAGGTACAACACATCGATCACACTGGAATGAATCGATTAGTTACCGAATTCGGATTTTAGATGTTTAATTTTAATTATATTGTTATTTTTTCTTAATCTCAGGGTTCGAAAGGTTCTTGTGACTATTAGGAAGGGCAGAGAATGCAAAATAAAATTACAAGGTATTACAATTTAATTATAAAATCTTATTAATTAATATTTTAAACGTAAGTAGAGTTTTACCGTCCGTTGACACAGTTACTTGTGATGGCCATGCACTGATGAATTCGTGCCTTGTGATGGTCGATCGACTAAGATGCAGATGTATAAATCATTGCCAGTCTTCACTCCAGTTTCGAAATAAAGTTTAGTGTTTTGGTCCCTGGGTGAAGCAGAAATTCCAATTCTTAATCTTCGCTAATGTTAAAGCTCTTGTGGTTACAGGTTCCAATGGATTTTGTGTAGGAATAGTTTTCTCTACCGAGTCGTAAAAAGTAAGGTTCAAGTACACTTTTAATTTTCTTTCGTCTTTTATAACACTTGTTTACTTTAATTTCTTCAGGTCATTAGTTGTCTTCATTTATTTATTATTTAAATTTCATTATTAATCATTTTACTGGAATTAATTGGTAAATTTCTTCCTTTAGATTTTTCGTTAATTTTATTGATAGGCTGAACTATACTCTCTTATAGATGACCATCGAAAGTCGGCGAACTTTCCTTTTTGTTAGTTATTAGTTATTAATTTACTAGGCGATTTATTCTTTATATTTTTTCTGGTTTTTATCGGTTCATCAAACTGAACTGTACTCGTTCAGAGATAACAATTCAATGTAATAAACAAAAAATCTTGCATTTTGTCGTCCTTGACAACCAGTCTTTGTTCTGTTATTGGATAATGTTTTAAACCCTAGAGCCATAATTAAAACATGTTCTTGCACTTACTTAATAAAATACTCCCTTATTAAAGTTACATTATACTATATTAAACTTTCACATATTCTTTGTTATTAAATTATATACATTTTGCTATCTTTTCCTCTTAATCTTCTTAGTCTAACAAGTACTATCTTCTCATTACAAAATACTAATTTTGGGCCTATTTGTTCTATTACATATTTTATGATTTTATTGTAATTGAAGTTACTTATCTGCTATTAATAACTATTACTGCTTTCTCCTAATTCATTATATTACATTTAGTGTTTGTACAATTTTTGTTACCTAACTTTTCTGACCTGACCTCCTGTACAATGTGTCACTGGCTTATGGCCAATCATTCCATTTTTATTTCATTTTGATTTTAATTTATTATTACTTAGTTTAGTATAGAACCCTTCATTTGTTTATAACATAGTTACAATAAACCCTTTGGCATCTTATCAACAATTATTGCCTTCCTGGCCAAGTTTACAATTATAATCTAGCAATACCTCCACTTAATGTGAGTACTAAAATATTTACTCTTTATGAAGTTTAACACAAATTCTGTGGTGACATATTCATTAACATAAATCAAATTACCATCAATTATTTGATATCCTCTTAAAGCAATTGCTTCACACCTCCTACATACAAAATACAACATAAATACCATGATAACAAAACAACATGATAACGTGATAAATTAAATTAACATCAATTAATTAGTCTACTCTCAATGTAATCATTTTCGATCATTGACTAAACTGTCTATATTATTTTCCACATTACTTGACACTGTATTTATCACTCACACTTTTCACTGACCACTTCATAGTTTGTATTTATAAACATTTATTTTTTACTCTATTACCTTGTACTCTTATTGGTGTTATTTATTTATTTATTTAATAAGGGTTTACTTTTCTGACCTTTATTACAACGGACAATTAGCGTTTTTTTTATTTGATAATTATAAATTTTTATGTAACGTAGGGGACCTTAGTTTCATTACGTTACAATATATATATATTAGTAATTTAAAATTTATGTTTATATTACCTCAAGATGTTTGTTTTTCCTATTCGGAACATGTTTCGAGAGCTCCCGTAATCTCATCTTCAGCCTTCACGATCTTGCGTCTGGTGAAGTATTTGTGTGTTGGCAGGATACTATTAAGGTTTCTTGTTGGTCTCTGGTCTTTTAAAGTTGTATTATTGTGTGTGATTGTGGTATATGTATTTGTATTTTGTGTATTTTCGATGTTGAGTGCTTTGAATATTGTGTCATGTTTTGTATTGATTTGTATTTGTTCAGGTATAAGTTTGTTTTGTGTTTTATGTTTGTATATTTGTAAATTTTCCCAAATGTTCATTATGGTGCCTTTGTGTGGTATATGTTTTATTAGTGTCATATTGGTTATGTCTGGGAATTCATGTCCTGTGTTTATTGCGTGTGTGGCTAAATTGGATTTGTATATTTCTGGTTTTTTGTATGCATTTAGGTGTTCAAAATAATGTTTTTTCAGCTGTTTTTTTGTTTGTCCTATTGTGACGATTTAAATTGTGACATTTACAGAATAAAAAAAAATTTAATTAATTAAGGTTGCGTACAATTAACCATTTAAATCTCACAATAATAATAATAAAAACATGTAGGTACTAAGTGTGAATGGAAGAAGTAATTAATAAGGGCAAAGTATCCATAAAGAAAAGGCATATTGTAAATAATTATTATGTTCGTATTTAACCCTTTGCTTGCTATCAAGCGCCTACCTGTTGATACCGGACTCGACCTGTTTTCCGAGTCTACTGTAATTAAAAATAATAGAGTAAACTAATGTTAATAATTAAAGTATCTGTAGACACAGATAGTAACTAAAACAATTAATTTAAATGATGTATTTTTATCTAGCGATAGTTTGTATAAATAAAAAGTTTATTTAAAGAGAAAACAGGAACTATATATGCTCGCGGAATAAACACCCCACTCTCTCTCGTCATGTACGAGGGTAGCGGATGAAAAATCGCTCTCTTGCGATGACGACGCCCAGCTGTGCAGACGCACGAGCAAAATGCTCTGTTCAAAAGTTATACAATTTGTTGTTAGTGTGGATTAATTAATTATTATTTTGTATTTTACTAACCGTTACAAAAAGTGTAACATGTAACGTTAACAAAAAGAAAATTCCAAAAACTTTGTAACAAGAAGAAAGATGTAACTACAAACGACGAGTGTTAATAAAGAAAAAACGATGACTGCAATCTTCACCGATGGACGAATCTTTTCAAACTCTGACCTGTGGTCATGGACCATCTAAATGAGAACTCTAGTATACCCTACCGATGATGCAGTTCGAGACATCTGAGAATCAACGCGTATCTGTGTAGAAGTCTCTACCTATCCTGCAGATGTATTAAGCCATGAACAACAGAGACCAGACCAAGACGAGGATGACGTTTTAGGACTCCCAAGAAGGAACCACATGGAGGCGATTACTACATCCAAAAAATAGAGGTGACTCGATAGCACGTCTATCGAGGAATAATGATAATATTTTTGTAACACAATACTCTATTTAAGAGACTTACAGAGACGATTGATTTTATAAGAATATAAAAACTTAAATTTGAGAATTTAATTGTAACTATTCAATATCATTCAATTGTAACAATTTAGATATTAACGTAACATAGTGTTATTAATACCATTCTTCTAATGGAAGATATATGAAGCAAAAAGGTAAAAGTCTTGCAAGATAAAATTTTGAATTAAATATAATTAAAAGATTAGAGACTAAATACCAATGGTTACCCGGATCCGGGGGTATAGCTAGATAAATTTGTTCTGATCCCATATTCTAAATAAAGCATTTCACTTAATTTTACTAATTTAATTAATAACGTCATGGGATCTGTTCTTTGGAGTAAATGTTATATTTCAAATGTTTAATAAAGCAAGTCTTCTTGTTACACACATATACTGAGTATATAAATCAACAGTTTCACCTTCCCTGATTCCTTGTATGTCTTACTGTGTGTTGTTCTGATTTAAATTTCAGCTTGTCTCGAATAAGGCAGCCTGAAATAATTGGCAGAACCAATTATTTTGGGTTCCCTCCATTATAACTCTAAAGAAGAGGTTATACTATGTAACATTTATTGCAATCTTGGCATTCAATTTTGTATATACCGTTAGTTGTTGTATTATCTTTGTTGTGTGGGCTATTTAGTTTTTGTAATTTATTTTTATTCGTTTTGTATGTTTTATAACGAACTGTAGCAGAAAGTGATTGAATCTATATATATATATATATATATTGATATAAAACGATTATGATTTTTTATTTACTTATATGAGACTCCCGTGTATCAACGTTAAGCCCTACGTTGAATGCGGCAACTTGTAATAAAAACAATTTTCAAGATCAATAAGATTTATTTTAGGTTTCAGGGTTTAATCAAGCTCCACGTTGGTATGCGCCAATTTGAAATAAAACGTTCTATGGTGTGTTTAATTATATTCAAGGATGTTTGAAAGCCCCACTGTTGGTTTGTGACAATTTGTAACCAATAGTTTTTTGTGTTACTTGTTTTTAATCAATCTGTTATTTATAAATGTTATTTGTGTAGTCTTATAGGTGACCTTCTGCAACTCAAATTTAATAGGCAAATATATTTGTGATTATGTTATTTAACTTTTAATTGTACTATAATACAGGTTTATCTAATTATTCAATAGTTACGCAATATGAACGATATACGTCAAGTATTGACTGAATGTATTAAGAATTCTTGTCAACCCTAGTCCCTCTGTATTATGTAATTCAATTCAAATTTGGTACAGAAAACACGCTAGTTCGGCAATCTCCCGTTCCACCAGCTGTTGACAATTAGCGCTGTTAATTGTAATAGGCTTGCGTCTAGGTTAACCGTTCACTGGATTTTATTCACCCTTTTACCTGTAAATTACTACACCCACAACATATAATACCTGTTCTGCAATAACATAAAACATTATCATATACAAGAAAGATTCTTTATTGATTTTGTACTTTATTTCAAACTAACAGTTCTCTTCAAGATGATAGTATCATTATGTCGATTATACAATGGTAGATCGAGCGTCAATTGACCAAGTTCCTTTTGATTTATACAAATTAAATATAATACTAAATATCTCTTATCCCAGGGTTTGTGTTATTCTTTTAACCATTAGTAAGGCCAGGTAATGCAAAATTAAGGTTACTTAAGTATTACAGAATGTTATTAACTCTAAATATATTGAAATTAAAAATAAGTTGGTTTTACCGGATTGGCGAATCTCAAAATGGCATTGGATGTATGTAAACAGTTGAAGATGACCTGCTTAGATTACGTTCATCCAGGAAAAAGTATTCCGATCCTTAATAAAATTGACAGTGTGATGTACTGGAAAGCCCAGGAACTCTTCTGACCTCTGTTCTTCTCTTACGATCCTGGTGGTTGTCAGTCCCGGTGGAATGGAAACGTATTATAGCTTCTTCTTGAAGGTGAAGGTTAATTCTGCAGAAACGAGGTCTTCGTATATCTTCTCTATAATTCCGTTAGTTTCGGCCTTTGCTTCCCTCAATTAGTCTTCTGATTACATGGGAGATCGGTTTAATACCGAATCCAGCAGAATTATCCTGGTGAGTGAAGTAAGGAATTCTCGACTCTTTTAGAGGTATTTGGTTATAATTTGGAAGTCTAATTGGATTTATTATTCATCAGTGGTGTTATAGAATTAGTTTTCAATTTTGATTTATCAATTTAGCTTCATATTTTTTTAAATTGTGTCATATATTTTTTAAAAGTGTCTCCTCATCTGAACTCAATAGCATATAACAATCGAAACGAATGAATGAAAATCAACAAACTCTTGTACATTTTAGTTGCCCTAACAACCACTATTTTCTGTCATTGGATGAAATTTGATATCCTAGAGCCAGAATTATAAAATATTACTACTCTTTTTTAATAAAATACTCCATGCTTGGAATTATACCAAATTACCTAAAACTCTCACCTAACCTTCCTTATTAAACAGTATATGTTTTACTATAGTTTCATTGGACTGGACTTCTTAAAAAGGTATTAATTTCCTTTTACAAATATTAAATTTAGGCCTATAGGTTTTCTTACAACTGTTATAAAATTGTTTGGTTTTTAACTTAATTTTCTTTACCTGACCTACTGTACAAATAGTTACTGGTTCATGGTTATTTACATTAATTTTAATTTCCTGGTTTTACTTTATTATTTTAATTAATTCGTCCTGGAACCTTTTATTATTTTACAACATAATTATCAGAACTACTTGTCAACCTTTAAACACTTATTGCCATACTGGCCAAGTTTACAAACATTAATTCAAAACAACTTCATTAATCAATTTTAGTCAATACATACAACATAGTATAATGCCTAACACAGGTAATTATACTTAATTGTCTAAAGACAATTTTAACATAAATAAAAACATTACCACTGATTAAGTATTCCTATAAAACAACAGTTCCCTCTTACTATACTCAAAACATAAAATAAATATTCTGTGAACACTACCATGCCATAGTATAAAAACAAGTACAATTTATTACATTAACCATTAATTGGTATAGTATTTTATACTTAACGTTATTTATTACATCTCTTAACTTGAGGTACATCTCAGATGTACTAATTACTGAGTAACCTTAATATCGGGGTATGGTCCTTGACCATAGTTAATTCATTTGTTTATGTAACGTTGGGGACCTCAATTCTGTTACGTTACAATATATATATATATATATATATATATATATATATATATATATATATATATATATAGTATGCTTTGAAAATGTTCCGGGATTATGGAACTAAACGGTAATATAAACATCACATACACGGATGTTCCCAAAAACCTGCTACAACACGCGCGCGCGTGCGTGTGTGTGTGGTATTGTTGTTGGCCTGCCTGACTTCCAAGATTTTTCAATTCGGCCCTCAAGTGAATAAATTTAGAGACCCCTGATATAGACAAAACATGGAAAATGTGTGGATACTGTTATGGGAAAGTACTGAATTATGATTAATGATTTAAATTATCTTGTAGAGTTATTACTTGTATTTTCTTTTTAAAGTGTGTGTGTGTGTGTGTGTGTGTGTGTGTGTGTGTGTGTGTGTGTGTGTGTGTGTGTGTGTGTGTGTGTGTGAGAGAGAGAGAGAGAGAGAGAGAGAGAGAGAGAGAGAGAGAGAGAGAGAGAGAGAGAGAGAGAGAGAGAGAGAGAGAGAGAGAGAGAGAGAGAGAGACTGCAAGGAAATTACAAATTACAATTAGTTAATTATATTTGTGCAAAATATTAAAATCCAAGCATGAAACTTGGAAAATTGTTTTATTTTTCTTTTATGAGTAAACCATGACACACCACCCAAATACACAAATTGTTTTCTTTGAATTTTAGATGATAGAGCCATGACGGGGCTAAGAACTAAAGTTACAGTGGCCGCTCTTGCGAGTATCTTCTGTTCATTTTTCTTTTTCCTAAGTTGTGTTTGGATTTGCTGGTACTTTGAGGTACTGTGCTGGAGTGTGGGAAACATGCGAAGACGAGCGAATCCCGTTGAGATGAGCCCCATGCGCGGTTCTTCTCTCTCGCCTTCAGCACCACCGCCTCCATCGTCTCATGATAAAGATCTTCCACCGTCGTATGAAACACTGTTTCCAGATAGGTAATGGTACAGTAGTATGTACGGTGTCTGTTGCCAGACAGTGTTTCTGAAGGATTTTTTTTTTAATTTTTTAATTTAGAAGTGTGAAGGACTAAATGTAAATTCTGTTGTATTTTTGTATTGTTTATTGTATTTATGTATTGTACATTTTTATAAAGCACGGGAAAAAATGGTGTTTGTGATGCCCATAATATGTATAAATTGCACATTGTAGATGTTAGGTGAAAAGTTATGAATAATTTTTAGCTCTCCACAGTGAGTGCATGCTTTCTTTTGTGGTTATTGCTTTTATAAGTTAATTAAGATATAGTCAGATAACCGAATTAATGGTTTGTTTTGTAGATAGTAATTTTTTTGTGTACAAAAGAAGCATCAGTGAGGGATGTAAAGTATTATGTCAGTTTTGAATCTAATTATGTTGATTATGTCAATTTAATGGAAGTTTTACCATCATAATCTTTTTAAAAGTATGCAATACAGTCAAAAGTCAAAAAAAGTCAAACCTCCGCTCAACAGTCCCTGAAAGGACCAAGGCATACCGCGCGGCTGTTGTGTGCAATGTAATGGTTACATGGCTAGTACAACAGCCACCAGCCACTAGTTGCGGTATTCACAGCCAGGAGGCGGCGCTGGTATCTCAGCGCCTACTCAGTTCGGCCTCACGACGCTGAGTGCATGCCATATGGAGCCTCCGCCGTAAATGCAATACAGTGGAACCTCGAAAATTCAGATCAGTTGGGACCGGGACCCCATCTAGATTTTCAGTTTGTCTGGATTTTTGAAATATACTTTGAATTGCTAGAATTTTATGTCGGAAAACATTATAATCCCTATTTTATTCTCTTTTAATGAATGGGGTATTGAAATTAAGTGCTTCAAAAGTAAAAGACAACAGTTTTAAATTCCACAATGAACTCCTGCGTGCGTATACAATAGTGCTGTTTTAGTGATTTAATAAAATAATCAAATGGAGGTTAATTTGCTGCAGCCAATTGGCAGGTTCCAATTTTTTTGTTCTGATTTTCTGATTTTTTATCACATTCCAATTCTCTGCAAGTGGAGTGGGCCACAACACGCCGTCCATTGACTCATCCTTTGTTTACGTGTCAAAACAAACGCTAGGTCAACTCACCCACATTCCTTCCTTTTGCCATCTCTCCCAACATCTGCTCTGCTTCTGCAAGAACTCTACCACACTCAGTCCGGACTCAGTAAAAAAATTATATTCATTTTTTTTGTTGGATCTGGCTTTTGGAGGTCCCGGATTTTTGAGGTTCCGAACTTTCATGGCGCCACCGTATTTATATTTCACACACACACACACACACACACACACACACACACACACACACACACACACACACACACACACACACACACACACACACAGATCAGCCAAACATTTCGCAAGTATTCTGTTTATCTGATTAAGCATACATTATCATTTCAGTTAACAATGAATGTGTTTGATTATGCCTAATAAGGATATGGACAAAATGTTTGACTAATTTAATATTTTTGACTTTAATACATTTGACTTTAAATTTATAACAAAGAATATAACAAAGAAACTGAAAACTTGTTTATTTTATTAATTTTTTTTGTATTTTATTTTGTAGAGATACACAGTTTTGGTGTTAAAGACTATAAAATACATGGATTTTAAAGTAAAGAGAAAGATAGGATAAAACAAAAACAAAACAAAAAAGAATCAAGAAAACTGTAACAGTGTCTTGCAGTGGTACTATTTTTTACAAGAGTCTGTTTAAAACAATGCAATAATGTGCAATGAATAATAAAAATTCAATGAATGAGTGTTATTCACAATAGAAATATTATATTAACCAAAATAATTATGCATTTGTTATGTGTTTTGTCGCATTTATATAATGTCTTTATTACGCATGTAGAAGAAACTATAGTTTTGTTGTATAGTGTATTTTTATTGTGAGAGTTATGATAAGAGTCTATTTTTATTATGTGTTTATTTCAGTAAAGATTAATTACTGAGACACAACTGTAATATAAACTTATAGATTGTTTGTAAAACTAAAGAGTATATAATAGTAAAATGTGTTAAAATATACTTTAATTCTGAACATATTATGCACTTTATTAAAGACGTGAATTTGTTTACACGTTAAAAGACATTTTACTTGTCTACAGACTTTTCATTTTTATACTTCTGATTTTGTTGAATAAGTAGTGGTGTATCTAAGACATGATTAAGGAAGTGGTCGATTGAAGGCCCCACAAGTCTAAATGCAGACCAAACCCAGTAATCCAAAACAAAATGTCTTTAACTGTTTCAAATTAGCAGTTTTTTTGAATTGCCATTATACACGTGTCACTGCTATACTTCACAAATTATATGCCGTGCTATTAAATAGTCATGACAAATGCTCATATAAATAATAAAAACTGGAATTCTGTTATTGTAGTCTATAGTATACTCTGTTGTATACAGTATTGTGTATCAATGTATAAGTAATATACTGTACTATTCAGTGGCACAGTAAATAGTACAGTACCAGATACAGACAGAAATGGCAAAAATTAAGACAAAAACAGTGCTAATAAAAATGTTGTCATATTATTATTATTATTATGTTCCGACTGGTTTGTACCCTCCCCACATATATCTATGGTGCGTGTGTTATGGATATATTATGCATTACGGATTATTTTTATCTTGTCATATAAAATGAATTAAATAATGAGGCTAATGAGTTAATTGAGTACAAGTATTTTTAATTGTGATATACTATAGCGATCTTGTGGGTATGGAATCACTTTGTATAAACATTGCTAGTTGTCTACTGGTTGAGGGATGGTTCAAATTTTTATCTTAGTTTTTGAGGTTATGTTGTCTTAGCGTGAGGAAGTAGGTAGCCTTTGAATGTTTATTCAGCCCACATCGTGTCCAACTTGTTTTTGATTTTATAGTGAACTAATTTATTTTACAACTTAAGGAAATGTCTATTTTAAACTTTTTTTTGCTCATTATTTAAAACTTAAAACTCAGTACCTATAACTATGATTACTCAGCATTACATTAATTCCAGTTATATTTCCTTGTTGTTTACTCATGAATGGGTGGACAGCTCAAAAGACACCTAGATTTGACAGATTGTTTGTCTACCAAAATAAGAAAAAAAGACAACAGAATTTTGATTACTCATGAAATGTATGTATGTATTAAACACATGCTAATTAAAGTATATTATTAATATAAAAATGTGTATTAAGAAAGTACATAATTGAACGTTCAGTTAACGTGTGCTTATTTTATTAAAAAAAGTGATTGAAAATGCATACAGATAAACTTTCAAAAAATGAACTTCTGAGTAATGCAGTGGATTTTTTTTGTATTACCGTATTTTCTCGCATAATTAACGCACTTTTTTGACAAAAAATACCGGCGAAAATTTCGGGTGCGTAAATTATTCAAGGATTTCAGATATACCCAAATTTCTTTTGAAATTTATTGACATTTAAAAGATACATTAAATATATTATACACAAAATCAGTTCAACTCATTGAAGTTATCGTCATTTGGCGTAAAATTACGGTTGAGTTTTCTTCTGAACAATCAAATAGAGTACATTAGGCAAGTTGGACACAGTTTCAGGTACAGACACCGGAAAATATTCTTCCCGTCACGAGCTGATAGTACGACCTGAAGGAAAATAAATGAATTAACGAAAGTACTAACGACGTAAGTAATAATGACATACCTGCTAAAAAGGAAGAAAAATAATCTTACCTTTTATAGGCTACCGAGTTGGTCGTCGCCACTGGAACTGCAGGAAGAATTGGTGCTGCTATCACTGCTCACATCTCTCCATAAGAAGTCATCTTCAGTCCCGTCTAACGCATTCGAGATTCCCGTCTTTTTGAAGCTGTTTTCAATCACCTTCGAAGAAATCATGTCCCAAGCGCGCAATATCCACTCACAAAGGAGTTCCACAGATGGTTTCCGAATTTTGCCTGTTGGAGTAAGTTCGTGCACATTTTCCGCCATCCAGCACTGATAGAGTTTTCGCACATTGTCCTTGAATGGTTTATTTATTGAAACGTCCAAGGGTTGAAGTACTGATGTCAGTCCACCAGGAATCACAGCCAAATCGGTTTTCATGGTTTCCAATAATTTTTTAGTGTTTTCCGTCAGATGGCCACGAAAACTGTCCAACATGAGAAGAGCCGGGCACCGAAGGAGAGACCCCGCTCTATTTCCCCAAACCGTTCGTATCCAGTCTTCTACGAGTGATGTGTCTATCCACCCTTTTTCTTGTACACGAACGTGGATCCCACGTGGAAATTTTACTTTCGGTATTATTTTTCGCTTCAGGACAATGTACGGTGCAAGCTTTCTGCCATCGGCTGTTACAGCAAGCATTACCGTACACCGTTGTTTTTCACTTCCAGTAGTGCGCACAATAACACTCGATGTTCCTTTCGTATCGATTGTTCGACTTTGTGGCATATCGAAACTGATGGGCGTCTGATCTGCGTTTCCTATCTGGGAAAGCAAATATTTCTTCGCTTTCCGTTTCCTAATCACGAAGCGATGAAAATCAATGACTTTTTGGTCGAAATCATTCGGCATTCTTTGACATAAGGATGTTCTTCTTCGAAGAGAGAGTCCATTTCTCTTCATAAATTTAATCACCCAGCCTCGGCTAACCTTAAAATTCGAGACACTGATCCCATGTGCTGCAGCTATTTCTTGTCCTTTAAAATACAGCATTTTGTAAGAAACGGCATATCCATCATTGCATAACGAAATCACATATTTCAGAAGATACTCCTCTACTTGCGGAAACTTGCCACTTTTTGGACCGCGAAATGCTTTACGAGACTTGTTGGTCTCTTGAAGGGCAATTTTCTGTTTTCGCCAGTACCGCACGTTACATTCGGACACAGAATATTTGCGGCCTGCTGCCCTATTCCCGTGTGTTTTGGCGTAACCGATCACCGCAAGTTTATATGACGCAGTATTACTCGAATACTTGCTCATTGTGGATTAATGAACGACTTTGAGATCACAAAACATCCTTGTACCCAAAACACTCGTAAAATGAGTTTCTACCAGACCGGAATAGATCGTCACTAATCACGTCTTCGCTGATTCACTCACCGGACTGAAATACCGCAGTGAGTAATAACAGGAAGTTGCACGAGGGTTTGAAATGCGAGGTTGCGCAGTAGGAAAGCTACTACTTGACATCTTTATTTCGAAACGCACCCCTGATGAAATCATCGAGAAAGTGGGTGCGTCAAATACGCAAATATTTCTTTTTTCCCACTTTGAACCCCCCAGAAATGGGATGCGTAAAGTATGCGGGGGCGTTAATTATGCGAGAAAATACGGTATATGAAATTTCTGAAAAATTCCAAGTAAATTCATCACCACATATTGACATTCAAACTTCTCAACAACTAAAGTAGATAGCATTTTCAGTTTTTACAGTAATACAATAAAATTAATCACTTTTGATTCCTGCTCAGTTGTACAGTAGGCTGTTTGAGAGTTTCCAGTACATATCTGCTCAAAAAAATGTGAAGTTTGATTTCGTGTGTGGCTATAAAATGTGAAGATTCTATTGTCTTCCTTTTATACAATAGTTATTTTGTTTTGGAAAATATGTCTATTCTGGATAACAGTATTAAGTGTTTTGCGTTAGATAAGTTATGTGTAAAACTAAATTCTGTAATAATTTTAGCTAGTTAACAATCACTTAAGAAAATATAGCAAGTGTTCGAGGCTCTTCTACATAACTTAACTTATTTAGTGTTCGAGGTACGTCTGGTTAACCTACTTGAAGTAAAATAATTTAGTGCTCACATACAAAAATAAAAAATACATTTAGTCTTTTCTTTATTTTTGTGTGACAGGAAAAGAAACAAAGTTTAATAATGTGTGTTATAATATAGTTATAACTTAAATTGACATAATTTGGAAGGACTTTTTGTTTCCTAGTAATTTGTGCTTCTCACTTAATTATGAAATTTTCAGCAGAATATTTAGTTTCATTTTTCAACAATTGTATTCTTTATAGACTAAACAGATTCTGTACACATGATACAGTTTAGTAGATACAATTTTTATATTTTATACAATACTAAGAAAACAGCTGGGAGAATCTCAAATAGTATAACCTTATTGTTAAAGAGACAGTTATATGTTGGCTTCCAAAATTTTATTGTAAAAATGTAATTATACAGTATTTTTTATACTTAAGATAGTTGTAAGGTAGTTTTGAGAACTGTTTTTATATGTGTACATGAGTGATTTTGCATGTGTGAGTTTCATTTTGAGATGAAAGAGATGCAGTTTTGTTCTTTTAATTTATATTGGTGTGTGATAATTTGTTAATAGTGTTTTATCCGGTGGAATCAGTATTTTTAAACTGTCTTTAGAAAACCAATGCACCTTTCTGCCATACATTTTAGCTTTATGGTGGTATGAAGGCAGTTATTAATTATAATGTTGCTAGCACAGTATTGTATAATTTAGAGCATATTTAACTCTACAGTGTTTGCTTTTCAGATCTTATAATTTAGTTTTGTTTATTGATAATCATACTCTGCACAGGCATCTGGTAAGGTGTGGTCTGGTTTTTTGTTCATAAACTGAATTTTTTGATGCTAAAAGAAAAATTCACACTGAATTTTTTTGGTGCCAAAGCAGAGCGGATTTTGTGTGTTTATATATACTTGGTAAACAGATTTTTTTACTAAGTATACTTTTTAGGTTGTTTTTAACCCTTTGGGGACCAGCATTATTTACTCTGGTATGTGTGAAAAGACACAGCCCAGTTTTGCCATTTTTGTAGTGGCTATGATTTTTCTTCATTCTTTTCCATGTATGATACTTGAGTATTTTTTGTTTATGGCACAAGTTGGTGATACAGAATATAGTATAACGTAATATATTAATTACTTTCTATATAAAAATATTAAAAAATGGTAATGTGATTTTTGGGTGATAAAAATTTAATTCAACTTATTTGTGTTCTTGCAAAAAAAAAATCACTGGCATAATTAACCAAACTGCCATAGTTAATTCACTTATATATTGGTCTAACTGTGTGGAAAAAATTAATATTCTGTAACAGAAGCAAAAATAATAACATTAAATATGTTAATTTATATGTATATTTTTAAGTTATTTTTGTAAGTTATAAATTGTATAATTAATTTTATGTAATTTCAAAAAATCGATGAACTCTCCAATTATTCTATAATATGCTTGAATCATCCATTTGAAAAACTTTTACATAACATCACTTCACCAACTTTCAAACTAAATGTTTCAGTAAGATCCATTACAAGACACTAATATAATTACTATTAGTTACTTTATTACGAATTACTATTATAATACATTAAAAATTCCAAACTATAACCTAAAATGTTGACAGAGTCAGTAGCACAAAAAATAAACTCACACAACACAGATTTTGGAAATACATACACAAATATTTTAACATAAAACTTTCTAAAACTATACTAAATAATTGTGGAAATATGATTATTCACTAGTAGCACTTATAAAGTCAAAAAACCAATAATAAGAACAAAGTGAACATTACTAACCTGAACACTGATAGCAAAAAAAAAAAACACACAAAGAACACTGCCATTTCAGTATCACGTCAGTGCTAAAAAAAATACCACTACCTGATGGTTGGATTGTAAACTACAGATGTTTGTTTTATATCTGACACGTTAGCAGACCTTATAACCGATTCCTATAAAAACAGTGGCAGTTTTAAATGACATAATATATATTGGTCGTCAGTCCTCAAAGTGTTAAAGGGTTCATATTTTTAAATAACTTATATTATTTATTTTTCTTGTGTATGTCTATCTTGAACTGCTGTTGATCAGCTTGCTAGCATTCAGATTGATTTAGTGTACTGTTTAGAAAAAGTATTCTTTATCTATGGTTAATTTTATAGTTGACTTAGGTTCATTACACATTTTATATTCTAAATTATGTTAATGTGTTAATCAATGTTCTAAAGTGCCACAGCCCTGTATGGACTTTGGCGTCTTCCACTATTTACCTCCACTCACCTCTTCTTCTTACTAGGCATCTCCAGTTCCTGATTCCTGTCCTTCCCAAATCCACGTCCATCTCTTACACCCATCGCCTTCTCACTCGTCCTATCTGCTTCACTCCTCCCACTTTACTGTACACCAATCTTGTTGGTTGGCTGTCGTCACATGTCCTAACCAGCCATCCTTAAAAACTTAAGGATTAATCAGTCGTATTATATCTTCTCGTCAGAGTTTAGCATCTACCTCACGATTGTTCCTCATTGTCCAGATTTCTTCTTCTTTTACAAGGCCATGCATTTTCATTATTATTTTTTGTTCACAAACTTTTAAAGTGAAGATACCTGTTATTGTAAGGGTTTAAGCTACTGATCCATGTGGTATTACTGCCCTGTTCATATTTCCATAGAGCTTATTATTATTTGGCTGGGAGATTGTTTTGGAATTGAAGAGATTTTTCTTTGCATGGTATGCTTGGATTCAAACAGTTAGACTCTTGTTTAATTTCTTCCCATAAAAGTTTATATTATTCAGATTTGTTCCTGGAAATGTAAAACATTCTACCCTTCCAATATCTAGTCTCTGATTTACAATTTTAAACAGCTCTTCTGGGTTCTGATTCACTCATTTTTATATATGTAGTTTTTTGTTTATACTTCTGGTGATTATAGAACGTCACGTGTAATTCTCCTGGTGATCACAATGTCACCTGTAAGTACCTGAAACAAAAGTAAATAAATTGTATAAACATAGTGTGTAAAAATGTTAATGGGTGTTTTAGTTAGAGTATTCCCAATGAAGATGATAGGTTTCCCCATGCTGGTTGTTTTCACTCTCAGCCAAAGGGTGTTCATGCAAAACAGTACAGTGCTTCATATTTTTAAATGTAAACGATGATACATTTTGTGTTAAAATTTTAATGACTGATATTGGCCATCACAGATTTAATTTTTAAAAAGCAGCATTTTCTCTATACCAGAAATTGGTAGCAATCTTAAGCAAATAATTCTGAGATGTGAAACTAGTGTATGAATTACTTAAACAGTAAATCTATCACATCTTTAAATGGCAGAAACTACAAAACACAATCCAGTTGCAAGTAAACATGCATAGTACACTCATTGAAAAAAATTGCATTGTCTGGTATGTCTGCTTTTCAATGAAAATATTCTGTACCTTTAGGCCTGCTTGTAAACTGGATCCTGCAAAGCAAGTCTAACATAATTACATGTAGTTTTTACTAGCTGATGGAACTGTTTTTCATGTGGCACTATAACTAGACGATAGCTTAATGTTTATATAATTTATATATATATATATATCTTTTAGAATTGTTTCCATATGATGGGTACCATTTCTGATGTAGGCGAAATACTAAATTGTAAAAATCAAATTGGTGATGCTAATATTTGTTTAAAACATTTTTTAAAATCCCTATCTGATCCATCCAAATAACTGATCCCCTGGAAACTGATCCATATCCCTGATCTGAAATGGAACATCTAGGAACACACTTCTAGAATGTTGCTATGCAATGTAGAATAATTCTTTGCAAATTAAATGTTAGCTAGTGAAGATTTAAGCAAGCTCACAAAACTGAATATGTTTTTTTATCGTCTCAAAGAATATTTAGTGCAATATTCTACAAACATTTCAAGTGACCTTCTTTTCGTACTGTTGTACCTTTATATGAAACCAATAAAATAAGACTGAGTCAGAATTTGTATGATATATGTGGTACTTGTAAATGTTCTTCTTTTGAAAATTTGTATATCTTATATATTTCCAAACTTTTATTATTATTATTAACTTAAAAACTGTGAAATAATGTTTATGTATTTTTATATAAATATATTTTGTGGAGTTGAACATGTTAATAGAATTTGTATTTACTTTTGTATTGTACAGCTGAATAAATTTTATTTACAAAACTTCTAGGCGGGTTTATTTCATTATCCATTTATTTCTTTAATGTGAAACCTACACAAGACTGAAAGTGATCCCAAGAACAACACCAAGAAGAAGAACAAATATCTCCATCCAAGGTCTCAACTGATATTCTGTTAGATGTTAGCACCAACAATGAAAAAACATTCAAGTTCATTATCATTCTTTATCATTGCTAATGTTCTTTATCATTCTTGTTCTGCCATGGGACTGCACCAGGTTGAAAGCATTTTGAATGTTTCTAGCTTTTCTCTGTTAATATTATTTTAACAGCTATTATTCACCGAGCTATTAGGCTGTGGTCTATTGCTGCTGCATAAAACAGACGTTACAGCCCCACCAATGGAGGCCCACTGGTGAAGAGCATACCAGTTGCTTTTCTCGAGTCATAACACTGAAGATGGCCTCCATTGGTGGGGCCGTAACGTCTGTTTTATGTGGCAGCAATAGACCACAGCCTAATAGCTCGGTGAATAGTCAAAATAATATTAACAGAGTTGACGCTGGCTGTGAAAGCTTGAGGTGCCAGTTTCTAGCTTTTGTTTGTACATCTATTGAACTTTCTAGCAAACCTAAAAACATTTGGCTTGTAGCCTATTCTAATCTGAAACAAGGTTAGTGGGTTATTACTATGTTTTATACCAATAATCAAATTGAATAGTGTAGCAAAATTGAAAGTTAAGGGCATGGAAATGCGCGAAACGCTTACGGTCAGAGGGGAAAGGCGATGTGGAGGGAGTCACTGTGAGATGTGAGAAGAGAATTGTTGTTATCAGCGACGTTGCAGCCAAGCTATGAATATTATTTCTAATGGTAACAAAAAGTCGCGACTGTTAAAGTTTGTTTGTAAATGTGTCACCATGAATTTCTATAAAATTTATGCGTGTGTGTGTGTGTGTGCTCTCAAATTTTCCGTAAAAATAAAATGAAATATAATACTGAAATGAAAGAAATTTCATAGATATTGAACATTGCATGTTATAATTTCAACTTTTCGCTTTATTTATAGTAAAACATTGTTTGCAAGCTGGTAAAACACAAATTATCTCAATTCTCATTCATCTGTTTCTTTTACCGGTTGTAACACTTTTAGCGTTAAAAGATATTCTTTTCCTAAAATTTTGTATTGAAATTATTTGCTTTTTACTTCTTGAAACTCTTGTTGTCCAGGATTAAAAAGATTCTTGCAATTAAATTAATACGAAGAACATGTTCCTTTATGTAATGATAAACTGGAGAGATAATGGAGTGTAATTAAGGAGTGGAAGTGTACAGTTTGCAAATTCCATTGCAATAAGATCAGTCAGGGAGGCTGTATTTTTTACGTCTCAGCAGTCCACATTGACAGAACCAAGATATGTTTATAAATCATTCTGATATGTAACAGCAACAAATTCTGATACGTGTACTGTTCCAATTGTATTTATTGATTGATTTATTTCACTTTTGTTTGTAAACGTAGATAAATACAATTACAATATTATTATTATTATGATTATTATTGTTATTTTTATTTGATTTACGTCGGAAACAATAAATGTATAATTCTTTTTTTAAGCCAGCTGTGTGACTGTACACACACACACACACACAGATAGAGACTAAAACAAATGCAAGACAGATAGTATGTCACACAGTAACTAACAATGTACTGGTTACTAAAACATCACACGCAAGTTGGCAATACCTTCACTTGCATACCAGCTGATTCTCCTTTACCATCCCGCCACCCCCATTTCAAAGTGGACTCATCCATCCATAAATTGGTTTCTCCGTATATGCCCTTAACTTTCAATTTGACTGTATACAACTACATGTTACAATTTTCTTTGCATTGTCTGTTTCAGTTATCTTGCAGCAGGAAGTAACCATTATGTAGCAGCCGTAATACCAAAAACAGATTTTATGCCTCTTCAAGCACAAGGCAGTCAGTAGTTGTACACTCTTTGAGTGATAATTCCTTTGTTTAAAAAGGTTTCATTTAGATAAACGTCAAGAACAGTAAATGGCAACCTGGACGTACTCCCTTAAAATGCTGATGGTTTTGGTACCTGATCTGAAAGTTTTCTAAAAACCAGTACACAGGAGAAGAAGTAAACGTGCATCCATTATTCAATTGTCCATAACCATCTGTATCAATGAAAATAATATTACTTAAAAACTGTAATACCTTGCGGCACTATGGAATAAAATTGTCTGTACCAATAATGTAAGATAGATTCTTTTGTTTCCTGACAGTTCATGCAACAAAGTATCTGTATAAAACCACGAGAAAGAACTGCCATGTAATATAATAAAAGACTCATTTCTTTCTGGATCAACAGTTTGTTATTTGAAAATTGTGGGTCATGGCATGAAATTACAGGTGCCTATTGACAAAAACCTAAAAAGTAATTTTATTTAATTAGGCCTTTCTTTGAATTTTAATTAAACCCTTCTTCCATTTTACGATCTTTGAAGTATAACATATATTACAATAGTTTCTGTTATTAAAAATTATTAATAATAAATTTTTACACCCACTGAGGAAGAGGCACATCACCTCGAAACGTCTGTGGAAGTGATAAAGAAAAGTAAGTTCATGTTGTGAAAGTTTATATATATAATAATATATTAATAAATTATTATTTTGTATTTTAGGTAAACTGTAATGAGGAAATCTGAAGAACTCATACAGAAAGAAACTCAAAAGTATGTAATGAGACTATAAGCATAAAATAGTGGTACCAGATGGCCATTCTTTGATTGTGAAAGGTATATCTTGATTCTGCTAGGAACTTAGGTTGTCGGCATCCAAGGCTATCAACAGTCCTACTAATGTGGAAGTGATGATTGAACCTGTTCTACTAGATGAGAGTGAATTTAAATGAGTTCCTGAAATGCAATTTTGTCATCAAACCTGTCAACTAAAGACTCACAAAATAACAATCCATTCACTCAGTTAGTGTTAATGGAAAAGTCAGGTAGATACAACTGACAATGACCAAAGCCATTAAAAAGAGAATCAGATATTATACATCAACCACTTGGTCTGGAAATAAGAAAGAATTGTATTTATACATTATTTTTCTGAAGATGACAGTATATAAAAACTTCAAAACACTGCAAATAAAATAATAAAAAATATATTCTTATTTATAAAATAAAAAATTAATTTATTAGTAAACTTTTTAGTAATTGTAAGATTTTTCAAGACTATCATGGTCCCAGAATTTAGCTGCAAGGTTGCCTTTTATGGTTTCTAGAATGAATGTAGTTATAAAAGTTTCAATTTATATTCTATTCATTTATCTTGATAGTGTCTCATCATTTGATTTTGAAAAATTTCACTGTCACATCTGTTTTTTGTTGTAATCTTAAATCAGCAGTCTTGTATTGTACTATTTCAAGCAGTAATTTGAGTCGCTCTGTGCCTTCTGTGTCACTCTTGATATAAGAATTAAGAACTTTTCACTTCAAATTTTATTCAGTCATAGTCAAGTAGTGGCAGTTGATTTTGAAAAAGACCTGCCATGAGAAATGTGACCAGCAACCATTGTCTGATTGAATCAGAAAGTTCGGGAGCCATTGTAAGTCTAGCGTAAGACAGGTGAGTGACTGTTCATGCAAATTAGCCATAGTTCTACCTATGAAACCATCCACATTAGATTGGACTTAAATAAAGTTTATTCAATATATGTATAAAACAACCTTGCGACCTATAGGAAATGGTACATGAGTGGACTGTTGATCAGATAAATACTTTTTTTTTAAGATTATTAACAAACTTATACAACAATGATTTAAGAGTTGAAAAGCAAGGAGACTGGGTTCAAAATTTATGTTAAGTTCTTTCTTTTCACTGAAGTACTTGTTAAATTTGTAGTTATTATTGCATTCTGCAAACTGCATTGGAGTCTGTGAAGCGAACATGATGAGTAAAAAATACAACAGTCATAAGTAAATTAAATTGGTAATGAAGTAGCAAGCTTTCCATCCTCTCCTCAATAAAAATGCCAGTGGTAGACAGGTGTATAACTATAATGAGGAAGTAATCTCCTAAATATGAAATAAATTTCCTGATATATTGATCTGCTTTCTTTATTGCTTTAAAAAATTCTTTGTTGATCTGCTAGGTTTCTTTTAGAAATGAATAATTCTTTTGGTTATGTGAATAAAGTTGTAACAGTCATGGGTACTGAAATTTATTAGAATATTAAGAAAGCAACCATGGTTGATGTTTTTGGTAGATAAAATCTTTCAGAATTTTGTACATGAAGTTAACGTCCACATGATCTAGTGACAAACATTCTTGTCTTCTGAGCAGGGAACTGCAAACATGAATGGTATGGAAAGTCTGTATGTTGTTGACTCTGGAATGTGAGACTAAACAAATTCCACTGTAGTATATCCTGGCAAAGATTGTTAGAATGAGAGCTGGGGACGAACAAAACCTTTCTCCCATCAACAGTCTGTGACAAGCCAAGACCCACCACAGTCATACTAAAGTTGTCTACTACAGATATATTTTTTGTGAAACAAAATTGGAAATAATTGATAATTGAAATCATTTAAAAGATTCTGGATAAAACGTGTCAAGTATTGTAATATCACTTAACATTAGTCAGTGGTTGTGTGGAAGTACTAATTCTCATAGCAGATGTTTTTTAAATGATGTGATGTCAAATATTAAATTAAATTATAACACTATTGAGAGGGCAAAATGTGCATTGTAGTGTCCATGAACTTAAGAATTATATCATAATATTGTCTACAAGTGTGAAGCATGAAAACAAATCTTAAGTGCTAACATTTTGACCTATCAGCAATATAAGCATCTTGTCTGTGTTCTCTTTTGCCCCTCCTCTCATATGCTCTCTCTCTCATGATGTCTGTCTCTTTATTTTCCTCTCTGCCATTTTTCATTCCACTTTCATACTTAAATAAACATACGTACACAGCAGAATGTTAATTATATATTAACTATACACTACCAAGGAAAGGTCAGTCCTTTTGAAAATCACTTTGTTCTTAAAAATCAAAATCCATTTATAATAATAGTTTATTGCAAATCATCAAAATTTGTAATAAAGTGTATACAGTATTTTGGTCACTGACGGGAGTGGTCTATTTAAATCCTTATAGTTTTTTATTATACCTGTACAATATAAAACAAAACTCAATAAATTACAATATAAATTTGAAACAATAGACTTAGTGAAGTGCCATTAATGTTTTACCTCGGCATCCAGCCACTCCCATTGAATTGATATGAAACGTTTTGCACTGTCTGAAGGACACGAAATACGAAAACGTCTTATCACCTGAAAAATTGTGCTTGCTTAAGTAAACAGTTATAAAAACATTGTAATCAGTTTGTATAAAAACATTGTAATCAGTTTTATTGTAACTTCAAAAATATAATTTCCATTGCCATGAAAACTTTACCTAAGGTGTTTCTGTGATCGCTGATTACAAATATGTCATGAACTGTTAGACATTCAAGAAGCGAGATTCAAATATAATTGTTTGTACGTTTAATAGGAATAAACAGTAAATTAAGAATGAAAAAGTTCAAAATGACCAAGCATAGAACTACTCGTTTATAAGTTATGAAAACTGCTTAATATGCTTGTGTAAGTAGTCAATCATATTTCCAATTAACAATATAATTCTTCTTCTTCTCCATGTTAAGAGGTATAGGCTTACAACCTGTTCCGACTTCACTAAAGCCATCTCTTCCTTGGTCTACCTATATCATGTCTTCCCTGAGGTCTGTATCGTATTACTTGTTTAGGTAGCCTCATATCTGGGGGTCAAAGGCTGGTAAAGGATACCGAAGGGATGTTTTTTTGCCAAAGGGAAATGGACCAATAAATTTCTGTCAATGCCCACTGTTCCTGACAAAAGTCGGAACTTGAGAAATCAAGTCAGCTCTGCCAGCAAAGCCTACTTCCACATCCTCGAAGGCGAAAGCTGCGTGGCCCGTGGAAAGCATGGCGTACAATGGATGTGCGTTACATAACTGTCAGAAGAGGCTGAAAGGCAAGTTTCCAGGACCTTAAATAGAGGTTGGTAACCTCTACTAAGGAAACTAAAACATTCTCAAAATCTTCACAAAAAGCTGGACGGATCCTAATGGAAATGACAATATAATTGTGAACACAAAGAATTTTAATTAAATTTTAAGAAACTTTGTAAAACAACTTGTTACAAAATAAAATACTTCTTTATTATTTAATTAGCATCTACAGGAGTATTATCATACTCAATTTCATTTATGTACAAAAGGTTGAGTATTTAGGATACAATTACCATCGTACATTGAACAAACAGTGGTTTACCGGTAATTACATAATCCACTTTTCCTGCATCCACATGCAGTGCTATATCCTGTTTTACAAGTACACAAATATTATTTTTAGAAAGAAAGTTTCAGAAGATGGTAGTTGATTCATTCCAACTAATGTTAGAAAATTGTGATCTTGTTTCTATACCTGTTCTCTTGGTAACAAATAATTTCAAATCCACAGTTGCACCTCTAAAATCCAAATTCTCTGGAAGTGCCGCAAGGCTGCTTAAAGTGTAAGCACTAATGAAGCGATCTGTACACAACTATTTTTAGCTGTAATTTTAATATCTGGGTACTGTGTGTAATCCTAGTGGATATTTACTCCAGCTTCTAAAATTTTTTCATATCGTGGCTTTTTTTTTGCAAAAGCATTTCACATATCATCTAAGTTATGAGTTATATCAATTTTTAAAGTGGCCTTTAAAGGTAAATATCCAGTGAGGACTAAGATAGTTATAAACACCACTTTAGAACAAGTGAGCCGTTTTAAATATCTTGGCTGTGCAGTAAGATATGAATCTGAATATGATATAAAAGAGAAGATAAATAAATTTAGAAATATTTGTGGTATGATTCATAGAAATCTTAAGACATAAAACAAGACACAGCACAATGATTAAATTTTATAAGACAATTGCAATACACACATTGGCATATGCGAGTGAGGCGTGGGTCATGACAAAAAAGGAATGAGGATATCAGAGCAGAACTCGAAGTAGAGGACATAAATGAAATTATTTCAATTTACAGAAGAGAATGGTGGGATCATCTGCAAAGGATGACAGGATTGATTGCTGAAAGCGGCACTGAACTGTGAAGCCATTGGTAGAAGGGACGTGGATCGACCGAGGATGAGATGGGTGCCAGAACAGGTTTATATAACCTAATCCTTGGAAGAGAAGAAAATTATTTTTTTTTAACTTTTTAAAAATATGTTCTTACATTAAAAAAAAAAAATGCTACCATGGTGTTGCATCCAATAAAAGCATGGAAAATCAGGGATATGTTCTTTACATTTTGGATAAAATTACATTTACAAGATTTTTCCCCATGATAGCTTTAGAAAATAACTACCTGTGCTGTGTAGTGTTAAAGGTGTTAATAAAACTAAGACATAGATGTAATGAGTTAGATTTTATGCTTATTGTCATCATCATCATTATCCTCAAGGTTTAAACCAAGAATGGTTTGTTTCGGTCTAAAATGGGCAAATATTAGCCTACAGCTGGTCACTCCAGCAGTTCCTCGGACGTCCCACACCTCTCTGTCCCCTCGGCTTATAGTTCCATAGTTGTTTGGGGATGCGGCAGTCATCCATTCGGCAAAGATGTTCCCACCAATTCAGCCAATACTGGGCGATCCTGTCGAGTATACTCATAACACTTAGTTCCTGCCGTATATCTGTGTTTCTTCTATGATCATGGAGAGTATACCCTGCCATGTGCCTGAGAAATCTCATATCAGCCGCTTTTATGCGACTGGCCTGGCCTTTCGTTAAAGTCCAATTCTCAGACCCATAAATAAGTGTGGGAAGAGCCATCACCTCGTAGATGCTTATTGCTGTTTTAGTAATTAATCTGACAGTCTCCAATTCATATAGTAAAGACAAAATTTTGTTTTCAGAGAACTCTTCTCTCAACATATTTAATAATCTTGTTTTGTTTTTGTTATTTTCAAGAAATCTTTATCGTCAAATCTTGAGATTTGTGTATTCATTAATCATTTGGAATAATTGACCCAGTATAATATAAATAACATAGAATTTATTATTATAAATAATGTAGTTCTATTATAATTATTATACGAGCTATTAAAATTATTATAAAAATTATGAAACTCGTACCTCATTCGTTTAGCAGCAATAATAGTTTTAACTATTAATATAACTTGAAAATATGTCTTACTTGACACAATAGATCCCTCAGATTAAGTCTTTTTCAAGTATGAAATACTCCTTTTTCAAGTTCTATCATACTTGTCCCTTGTTCCTCTACTGGATGTCCTTCTGTCCCGGTGGGTGGATCGGCAGGGTGTAGGAGTGTGTGGGAACCCTGCAAAACGTAAACAATTACAGTTAGTGTATTTCAAATGTTTTTATAGTAAATATTTATGTTTTTCTGTAGGAGTTTAGACCACCATTTTAAATCTGCCGTCTTTAATTTCTAAGTTTTTAATCCCACGTTTGTAATCAGCAATCCCAGAAACCCCTTAGGTAAAATTAGATGACATTGGAAATAATACTTCTGAAGTTATTAACTTTGTTGCTTACCATGTATTAATTATTGTTAACTCAAGCAGTTACAATATTACAAGGATTAAATCTTTTCATATTTACTTAAGACAGTGTGTTTACTTTTTCTTATCAATGTCGTTAAGACAGTTCAACAGGTTTCATATTCATTAATTGCTGGAGGCTTGGTTCCAAGGTTTTGCTCTGTTTAAGTCTATTGACATTCCACTGACTGACAAAATTAAAAAGAAACATAATTATATACAAAATTGTACAGTACAATAGTTACACTAATCTTATTGCATGAAACTGAAACCTGGACTATCACATATAAATGCAATAGCAAAATAGTGAACTCAGGGATGTCATAATTTTAAGTAGAATTAGAATAAGAAGGAAGATATTTGGTAATAATTAAACATGGCTAAACAGAAAGCCTTCACAGAAAGAATGGTAGAAACCACATTACCAAAGACAGTGTTACAGCATAGGTACAGAGACATGTGGGCTAGTAGCAAATACGGGGTAACCCTAAAAAGCCTTCCTAGATTGAGGTGCCAGTGTGAGCAGGATGTAGAAGGATGTCGGTTACATGAATAGTGTAACACGTACAAATAAAACAAGAGGTTGTTGGGTTCGTTTAAAACCTTTATGCTCTTCAACGTTTCGCTCCGTTGTGGGTAGTGTCGATTGGTCACAAGCCACTGTTCGACTATTTTAAGCCCCACTGTTGCGAGTGCCAATTTGTAACAAGACCTGTTAACTGTAGTTACAAATAATATAAAAGAAAAAATTTTATTTAAAAAAAATTTTGTAAAAAAAAATTTTATGTTTGTTTGTTGTGTATATAATTTAGAATTAATCCTGGGTTTATGTTTTATTCAGATTTTTAAAATTCTGTAAGGTATTTTTGGTTTAATTTGCACTTCTGGTAGAGCTTAACAAAATCTGGAGTAAATCAGATTATCTCCTTTCAGCAATCGATTAATGATTTTCCGTGCTGCTCCAGTATCTCACCTTTCGTTAATCTTTTTCGTCTTCCAGGAAGTCTCGTGGTTAATTAAACACTTAAAGTAAAATGTGAAATAATTTTATAATTCACACAGTTGAAATAAATTTATTTATTGACAATTATTAATAATAATCGATTTTAAATCGATTTAGAGCAATTGTTTGACTCTGTCACAGGGATAGATCGATATGTGAATACAGGTTAAAAATTTATATAATTATTAAAAAAGAAAGGTTCTTTCAACGATTATTTTATACATAGTCAGTGAAGGGCAGGACTAGAAAGTATAACATTTACAAGAAATAATCTTAAATAATTAATATTTAACAATTGTGAATAATATATATAATGTTTAATATATTTGAATTTTCAAACCAATGCTGCAGGCTATTAGATCAGTCAAAGGTTGTAGTGCATCACGGGACCATCATGGCGGCTAGCTGAATTGATGAGGTTATACGTAATATTGTCACAGGAAAATCTCACAATAAATTCACCTTTATAATTGTTTTAAAGATCTCCGAAATTGTGTATACTGTCTAGTATGTTGTTTGAGGTATTCTGGATGAGTGTTCAGTGTCCACTGGTGTTAATTGTTTTCTATGAGAGGTGTTCACTTTGTCTGTTCGTGACGAAGAATTGTTAATTTGTTGTAGAGTGAATTATTAATATTATGTAGTTTCAATGTTTTAAATCACTTGTATTATGTGGTGTATTGTTCGTTTTCACTGTTGTCGTGGAGTATTTCATTAGTTTTAACTCGAAAAGTGTTAATTTGTGTAACTCCCATTTTCCACTGATTTTAGGCTTAACCTTTGTACTCCATTATACGGTTTTAAGAACGTGATTCCGCATCGACTGTTCCGTTTGAATGTTAATAAAGAACTAACTTACTTCCTCCACTTTAGTAAATATCTTGCCAAGTTAATATTGGAAAAGTATTGTTAAAATAATTTTCACTTCCGATGTACATAATTTCAAAGTACATTATATATGGAATAATTTTAGTTTATTGTTCGCTTTCATGAACTATTAACCATATAATTGGTTTATTTATCTCATTCTGTTTAATTTGATATGTCGTAGTCCATATTTGTTGAGATTTTTGTTAAAATTACCAAATTTCTGTCTTTTTGGAAATCTAGGCCCAAAAAAAACTGTTTCCGTCCTTCCACACTTTTACTGCCATTTTAAGTGTTATTAATATAATTATAATAAATTTCAAATGGTCACAAATCCTTTCCTTTCCTTAATTACTTATAAATTTAACATTTGAACTGTCTTTTAATGATAATTTCTGAATTTACCATTCCTCTTTAAAAATAGTTATTTTATACATTTCAAAAATTTTCAATAATTTAAGATATTTTTCTATATTACTCTTTTAAATCATAGGTTCATTTACAGTAGTTGTTAATTGATCTACCTTACCTAAATCTTGTCAGTTTACATGGTTCATTGGTGAATTAACTGGTTTATTTTAATTTTTATGAATTCATTATTTGGCCTAGAGTTTAGTATTTTACATGTATGGTTTTTTTCAAATAAATTTAATTCTACTCCTCCTCTGACTCTTAATAGTTAACATGACATAAAAGAAAATTGTTTACATAACTATTGTTATGTGTAGCATCTAATTCATGCTACTGTTACAAAAATAATAATTAACATTAATCAGCATTCTATAAAGTTGGACATGTTTGCTGAAACTGTTTTGAACATACATTTAACTCCTTTGTAAATTAATACAGCATCCATACTGAAACATTTTAATTGGATGTATGCTGTGATATAACTAATACAACTTACTCTAAACATATAAACCTTATTCTATTAGAACTCTTTTAAAAATATGGAGTTCATGGCTTTGAACAATATCAGCCATTTAAACTTCTTAATTCTATTAAAACTTAAACTATTACCAGTCCTTTCTGATTTTACTACTATTATCTAACATCCCCTTATACAGTAAACATTTCCACCCATACTTTAGTTGTTATTGTCATTCCTACGAATGTCTTGAGATAACACAGTGACCTTATTTAATGAAATATTGGAATTTTTTCCATTTTAATATGTCATTATTTGTTAATTATAAAATATAAAAGTTATTTTATAGCATATTGTTTAAGTTATAGATACACTACAACTTGAAGTTTATTACATTTCAAAACACTTACACTAGTACACTTTCACTGTTGGTTCTGACTTATATTTGAGTTTTATTATTCTCAGACCAGACCTTTAGTCATAATGGACTGTGAAGATTTGTTTATTTTTTATCATATAATAACTTTAGTTGGTGCACTTCTTATCATACTACACAACACTTTTGTTTATAAATAATTACAATTTCATAAGGTTTTGGGATGTTATACTTTCTTTAATGGTATCAATTGGTTTGGGGTTAATAATAGGTTTTTATGGTGGCTCTTCCATCCTATTTCTTCCTTTCTTCTCGTCTTCCTTCTTGTGTTCATTCTTGGATAAACCAAGGTACTTAGTGTTATCTTGTCTGATGGTTGGTTCGGAGTATCTTCTTTATTATCTGATACTGACTTTACTCTTCTTTCTTGGTTTCAGGGTATCTTGTTTATTACCTGATATTAAACCTTACTCTTCTTTCTTCTTGTGTTTGGGGTATTTTGTTTATCACCTACTCATAATCTTATTCTTTTTTCTTGATTTTGAGGTATCTTGTTTATTTCCTGCTCCTATTCTCCTGGGTAATCTCCTGATTTTTTAATATGAGTTTTCTTTAATTTATTTACTTTGACCTTTTAATTGTATTTTTATTATTTAATTATTGTTTTTCTTTTATAGTGGTGTTTTCCTTTGAAGTGTAATTGAATTTCATTTGACATTCTTTGAGTATATGTAATTTAATTATCTTTTATGATCTTAAATGAATTAATTATTGGTGGAATATCTGTCATGCTACAATATACATGATAAAAACCACACATGCTCATGATGAATCTATAAGAAATGAGTAAGTGCTGCTATTAAATAAATACTTTACGGTGTTGCCTTACACCATATGGGATGGAATCCCAAAGGCTAGGAGAAGTAACTCTGATAGGAAATCATAGGCAGGTCATGCTGTAAAAGATGCGAAATTAACTGATCTTGAGGACAGAAACCCTGAAATCAAGTAACCTGGGCCTCCAGATTGGAGTTGGCATGGAGTCTTATCCATAGGAAAAATAAATTCTTTTCAAACTTTGAAGGAGACAGCTGGACACTATAGGAAAATGAGCTGATTACCATCAAAAGGATTTGAAACTGGAATATTGCAATGTTTTAACCCATTATGATACCATGCACATGCTTAGGTGTTATTCATCATTGCCAACCGTATATTGCTGCAATTCAAGAAATTCACTGGGATGGCCAAAGAAATTTTGGAAAAAAGAAATCACATGGTACAAGTCTACTACAGTTGCAGTGAATGGTATAATTTACTTGGGATGGGCTTCATTAGAGTAACATATTCCAATCACTGGGTATCAATTTTAAAGAAAAAAAATAATGTCCTCAAGGCGCCAATGTCATAGCAACTGTATGGGACCACATGGATTGGTCAACCAAGGCTTTACTGGATAAACAACATGAGGGAGGATGCTGAGAGTCATATCAGAGTTGGAACTAGAGAGCAGCAGCACAGGATTGGCCAAAGTGGTTAGGCCTCATTGATGAGTTATAGTGTTACAACTATTGGAAATTGCTGATAAGAGGGAGAGACAACTGGAAATGGTGAAACATTAAAATTCATTGCAAAACAAAATCATAAGAACTTAAGGAAAAATAAAGCAGTCAGCATTATTATTACAATCTAATAATGTTTTTAATGCAGGCTGATTATTATTACTGTGAAGTACAATTAATGATGTGCATAAAAGTAATGAAGTTTGACATAATAAAATTAAAATTAATGTATTGTAAAATAATCAAATTAATGATAAAATAAAGTTTTGATTACAATAAAATTAATGATGTAGTGTAAAGGTATAATCTCACTTGTTTTTACTCTAGTCTACATGCAATTCTTAGTCATGATCATCTTACAACTAGTAAAGTAACTATGTGTGTAGGTTAGAATTTACTATCATTTGCTAAATGATACACTGTAACAAGATTATAGTTGCTTTGGTGACAAGATCGGATACTGTATGTCAGTTGTATTATTGCAAACTGGCGGATATTATATTGTCAGTTTCTGTTGTATTGTAAAAATTTCCAGTGTCAGATTTTAAAAATTATATCATGTTTTGAATTAATTGGACGAAAATTGATTTGAGACTTGTTCCATTAATAATGGTTTTTGTGTAATGAAATTGTACAATTAATAAGGTGCAATAAAATTATTTATACATTTTATAATAATAAATAAATTGTATAAATTAGCTTTATTAATTTTATTTGTTTATTAACTGACATAGGTGTAGAAATGAAGTAAATAGACTACCTAAGTAATTTTTTTTAAAGTAAAGTAGGGGAAAAGAGATGCAGGCTGACCACACCACCACACAAATATGATGGTTAAAAATGGAGAAAGGAATAGTCTTGCTGTCTAATTTTAGAATGGAGGGAATGAAGAAGAGCTAGGGAGGGTTACTTATTGTTGCAGTTTCATGTAATAATAGTTAGTTCATAAAGTACCTAAAAATCCTGATTGTCTAATTATCCAAAATAATGGGGGCAGAACGATTTTGGATAACTGACAATTTTGATCTTTTCCATTTAGTGGCAGTATCAGTAAGGAATTACCTGACGTAGCAGTCTCCAGCCACTCAATATACACATCACACACATTTCTCCCTACACATGTAACAATCACCAGGGACAGTTTTTTCTTTTCATTTTGATTTACGTACATTTTTTTATTATAATTTTTATTTTTTACCTATCATTATACATTTTATATATATAATATATAAAATATATAATATATAATATATTATATAATATATTTTATATATATTGTAACGTAACGGTTTACGGGGTGTTAATGACCATTTATTTTGTTTTAAATTTCAATAACTTTTAGTTTAGTTTATTATTTTTATTGATTTATTTAATTCAATTCAATCTAACATTGAATCCAATGTAAATAAATCCGATGAATGCACTGGAAGTTAGTTAGCGAAGTGTTTTAGACTTCGGTTAATTTATTTTAAGTTGTTGTTCTTCCGTCGACTAGGCGAAATGGTGACGTAGATTCCTCGCTGAAAGCATAAATATTTTGTAAGAATGATCACTTACTTGTGTTGAGTCTTGCCGATCTTGCACGGTTGATGTAGCAATCTAATCTGTAGATTGACTTACCGTATTCAAATTCGCCGCTGCGTGTCGGGCTATCCAATAAGAGTCGTTCACCTATTCTGAAATCTAGTCTATTGAAATGAACTAACTGACTCTGTTTGCTTGTATAAAATAATAATTTATTCTGTTTAACACTCCTTTTTAATGATCTAAAGTATCATTAATTATTTTAATTCAAGTTTAAATAACATTAGTTGTTTGTTTTATAAAATTTGTCTCAGGGTGGTAAAACTGATTTACAATATCAGTGTATGGTTAGAATGTTTTTTGGTTAAAATAAGTTAATTCATATTATAACATTGCCAAACCCAGATCATATTTGATATCAATAAATATGTAAAAAATGCTAAGAAATAATATATTTTGATAAATAAATAATAATGAGAACGAAAATAGTAAATATAATTAAGAGTGAAGGAGGAAGAATAGTAAACCAAAGGTGATTATTAAATAAGAAATACAAACTAGACTGACAGACAAATGACATTGACCCAACCACAGAGATTGGCCAGATATTAACCAAAATAAAGTGAAACAAAAGGTGATAAAACACAGACAAATAATGTAGAAGAGGGAAGGGGGAGATGATACCATCAAATATCATAAAGGAAACGAAACCGGTGAATAACCAATATAAAAAAGAAATGTTAATATTATCTATGTGACAGATATAACTCATAATTAATAAAAACCCATTAAATAAAAATACACTAACCCACGAATTAGTAGTATATGTAAGTAAGAAATCTAGAAAAAGACATGAACTCATTAGATACAAATAAAATTTGTAAAGATAGTGAGAAATATAATGAAAAATAATTAAGTGACAAAGAGAAATAATAATAGGGTTTACCCACCAATAAACGTGTAAAATAAAAAGTGATAACAGTGAAAGTGATGTGTGAAAAAGGATATTGTAAACAATAGTATGGTTAAAAAGATAGTGATAGATAAGTAAACACTCAATAAATCAATGATGGACCAATGAAAGATTTAAGAGTGGGATTGTAAAAAATTATATAATTAAGGGTAATTAGAGATAGTGTTTAGAGTAGAAATAGATAAAGAATACAATATTATTCAGGGGAGAAAGCCCAGGTAAAATAAACTGTTTGTGTTAACATGGAATGTAGAAAAGGAGTAGTAAAGATTTAAGTAATTAAATATATAAGTGGTAAATACCCTATGTTATGAGGGAAATTAAGTTAAATAAGTTTACAAGAAGTAATGATGTTTATTACTCAGAGTAGTAGCAAAGAATGAAATTAATGTTAAAACCAACAGTTACTAATAACTTGTAAAGAATTGTTTATTTCAATGTTATGAAGAGGATATGGCTGGAGGGAACTTACAGTCCATAGGCCTAAGTGTTATATTTTAAGTATTAAGACATAGAAAATAATCTTGACATATGATCAGAACAAAAACAAACTCACGACACAACAACCACTAAACAAATCAATTATAACAACAGAACAAAAACTTTGTAATGAAATGAAATATAATTAGAATAATTTAAATAAAAATAATCAATGGCTACTAAGGCCTAAGAAATGTATAACGGTCAATGACAAATAATTGCAAACTGTATAAAAACAACCAGGAGATTAAGAAATTCAAGGCAAGTAAATAGCCTAGAATAATTTGTAAATCAGTTTAAAGGAAAATATTAGAGTAAGAACTTAGTTTAAAGGAGAAATGTAAATACCAAATATTAACAGATTTGTACAAACATTGATATTTCATAAAACCATACATTATGTGATACCAAATTAATCTTTGAAAGGAAATAATAACAGTGGTGATAATATTTAATATGTAGGGAAGAGGACTGAAGAATTTAATCAATAAGAAGATATGCAGCTATTTTGAATAAAAATTCAAAATTTGATAACAATAGACTACTTCAGAATTAACCAATCGGGATTAATTGGTTACTATGACAACAGTCATTTGGTTGCTAAATACCGTTAGATTTCTTTACTCGTTACATGACGCTTTCGTTGAATAGACGCTAGTTTTGGAATGATCAAAATTGTTATTTAAAACGTCAAAATCTCAAAAGAAATTACTAGCCAGTGAACCCCAAGAAAGAAGACGATGGCTGGAACCATATAACTAATATCGAGGCCGAATTAAAGAAAAAAGAAAATAATATCCTGCCGATTAACTTGGAAAAGATGCCCGAAGTCCCGAACCAAAGCAAATTAAAGATTATTGCAGCCTAACTCCTTAATAACAGATCGAATGAGCTCGTCCTGTCTACTGAAGTGATAAGTACCTATTAAATTACCCAAATTTCTGAGTAAACTCACGTTAATTATTTCTCACTAAAGGTCGAGATCTCACTAAACTGAACATAATTACTTTCAAAGATTAAAAAGAAAACTAAGTCACTGAAAATTTATAAACTGACAAAGATAACCTGTTGTTAATTACCAATAGCTTGTAAACACTTTTACTACACTACACTAAACAAATTATACCTACACAATATATTATTTAAGTTTAACTGATGTAAGGGTGTGTATTTTTATTGTTTTAAACATTAGTAATCCTTTTAACGTAATCTCAAGAACCTGTGACAAACGAACAATAATAATTTTGTGTATAATTTCCAACAGACGCCATTACTGAAAGTCTGTTAATCAGTTCAGATATCGATTTGTCAAACCCTGTAGAGTTGTCTCATATATAACCGGAGCATTTGTATTAAAAAGGGAAATATAATTTGTATTAAATGAATAACTAATCATTAATAAAAAATAAATAAGTATTGAGTGTAACCACGGTGTTATAATTTAATTAGGAGGTGGATAATAATTTATGTACATTTTAGCAGACAAGTAGTGTTGACGACTAGCGACCGCACAGCCAACGCAACGAACTACTGGCCGCTACAGACGGCCGAGGCAGGCGGAAACATTTGAATTATTCAAACCGCCTGAGCGGCGCTGGCCATACACATTGAAAATTTATTTTAATTGTTTTAATAAAACAATTTGGCGCCACCGGGATTTTCACACCCCTAGTGAACAACAGGTAAGAACATCGAGACCTGGTTATTCGTACGTTCGCAACGGACAAAATCTGCGGAAGTTGCATGCATTTGAACGACGGATAGAGAAGACACGTTACACCCATTACACACAAATTGTACATTATTCACATTTTACAGAGTAAAACGGTAGCCGTACACACGACTCCTATACAAATTGGCGACCAACCGGTGGAGCTAGAAGAGAGAGAAATACGAAATTCTAGCGGCGATTGCAAAAGGTTACAATATGCACACCAGAAGATTGTCGAAAAAGTTGGCAAAGGAGAAATAGATGGAAGAAAATAGAGGGGAAGAAGAGGAAGGAGCACCGATTGAAGAAGTGGAGACAGCAATAACCACAACAGAACCAAGTCAAGACGAAGAAATGGAACTACAGGCGGGTGACAAGGGAGAAAGTAGAGGAGACCCGAATATACTAAAATTAATGGAAATGATGAATAATATGAACAATAAATTCGACAAGAATGAGGAGAGCTTGAAGGAGATGAACAATAAATTCGACGGAATGAAGAAAGAAACCAGTGACAATTTGAAACAGATCAATGAGAAAATAGTGAGTACCAATGAAAGTACTAAGGAAGAATTGAGGAAAACAGTTAACCAAAACAATGAAACATTACAACAACGATTGATGGAAGAAATTCAACTAAGAAACGAAGAATTGAAGGAACAGATGAAGGAGGACCACGAGAAAAATAAAGAAGAAATGAAGCTGCAGGTGGCACACCAATTGATGGAGTACCGAGAAGGAACTAAACAGCAGATCACTGAAACAAATGAAAAATTAGAGGAGACGTTGGAGAAACTGGAGAAAACCAACAAAACTGTTTCAGAAGTCCGTGAAGAGGTAATCAATAAAATAAACAACCTCGAAGGAGAAACCAAAAGGAGAATTGAGGAATGTCACGAAGAAACAGCCAAAAGATGTGCACAGATGGATCAGGACATACACCTAGTCCGGGAAGGAAAACCAGAAAGAGATGGCAAACGTACGGACAGACCTGGGAGAAAGAATGGAAGGAGTGTACAGCAGTTTAAATAAAGTCGACAGCAAAGTGGACAAAAATAAACAAAGAATTGAAGAGATACATAGACGAGAAGAATTATTACAGGAAGAAGTGGACGCCTGGCGGGACCGGTCATGTAACCATAACCAAATATTTAACAATGACAATAGAGATACAATAAATTTCCGCAACTATAAGCGCAATCCGATGGAGTTTTTGAAAAGGGTGGAAGAATTGATAATAAAGAACCGCGAAACACGATGGACAGCTGTGAGGGGAATGTTAGATGACATGTTTAAGGAGACATATGACAACTGGTGGACCGCCACACGACCAGACATCCAGAGCATCCAAGAATTTAAAACCCAATTCAAAGCAAAATACTGGTCAGAGTCAACCCAGAACATGGTCCGTAACAATTTAAGTAACGGAAGGTATGAAAACCAAAACGGACAAACCTTAACCTCATACTTTCTAGGAAAAATCTGCATGGCCAGGAATTTGGAACCACGCATTCCGGAAGAGTGTTTAGTAATACAATTATCGTACCACTATGACGATGCGATCCAGAAAGCCCGTATGTATAGTCAAGTCAAGACAATTCAGGACATGGCTAGTTTATTAGAGAGCCATGAACACGAGTGGCAATACTATAAGAACAGATTCACGAGTTTCCGAAATAGTAGACCAAATGAAGGGCCATCCACACCAAACCAACAGGGTGACAATAAACCACCACCGAACAACACCAATAACTATCAAGGAAATCAACGTGGGAATAATGCGCCCAGGGACTATCACCCAAACAATAACAATAATGGTAATTTCAGAAACGATTACAGAGGGAATCAACAACGGAATGGTCCCAACAATTATTACCGTCCAGGAAACGGTAACAACAACTACAACAATCCAGGATACCGGCCACAGGTAAATTACATAAGGGGACGAAGACAAAGGAGTCCAAGAAGAAACCATCACTCACCTAACTATCGGCGAACGCACTATGACCAGGTACCTGGTACAAGAAGTCGCCCATTCGAAGAAGATCACAGGAACAGTGTGGATGACCGGAACAATCGACATGAGCCGAACGCTAACCAAAACGGTAATAACAATGAGAATTCTGGTGGTGCATTACGACATAATCAAGCGAGTAGCGATGGAGAACCTTGAGTATATCGGATAAACCATATTATAGCAGAGGACCAGGATGAAGAACCCTACCCAGACAGATGGAATGCATAAAAAAAACACTGGAATATGGGACTGAACTACTGATTACCAACCAAGTTAACCAACGGAGAAGAAATAATATTAAGGTAACTAAAATAATAGATAATCATCGAAGGGGAAAACATAGACAAATATTATGACGATCAACAAGGACTGAAAAAACCTAAAGTGAAAAACCAACAGAAATACTTTAAATAAAGGAAAATAACGTGACAAACGAACAAGTTTGCCAATATCATAAAGAAAAAGATCTCTAAAGAATTTCAAAATTCAAAAAATTTGTAAGTACAACTTACACTAATCATTAGAGAAACCATTATGATGAATAAAAAATTTTTCAAAAATCAAAAAAGGATATGTAAGAAAAGCTTACACAAATATCTCGATAATATTTTAGAACAATTAAAAATGGAGACATAAAAGTTACAAGGCATCCATATAAAGTAAGAGCAACCAACTTACTACAATATTTAAATAAAAAATAATAATAGAGGAGTGAAGTCACAAAACATTCCTACAAAATAAAGAGTACGTTACCATATTCTTTAGCAAAAAATAAGGCATAAAAGGCAAAACATACTATAAAGGAATAAGCTACAAAAAAATTCTTAACTAGTAAGAAGCAATAACTTACTATGATATTTAAAAAATTATGAAAAAAAAAATATCAATCAAAATGATCAACTTCCACAACTATTTAGAAAGAGGGGAAGTAAAATTATCCAAACCAATGATCACAAAATGAAATAAATAAAATAAACATTCTAAGAGTTATAATGTGAAATGAGATGAAACAAAGAGTAATTAAAAATGTTAATTGTATCAATAAAAAACAATGCTTCAAGTATTATCAAGTAGTATCTATAAAGAAAGATGAAAAAATATATGACTCGAACTGAGCAATAATGAAAGATAAAAGTAAAAGATTCCCAACAAATATTATGATTATTATTATTATTATTTTGAGTCACGAGATGACTGTATTTAAGAATTATTAATTGAGATTGTCTGTTGAATGAATCCAGCAATCATTTTACTGAGCAGGGATGATGTTCCCCTGATCTCAGGATAAGAGTAGTTTTGAACGACGGAGTTAGATAAGCCAATAGAGCCCATCCGAATCGATTGCAACTACAAGGTAGAGATAGTTAGGGAAATTAAGATTTATAGGGAATAAGTTATAATAAAAAATCAATAAGCCAGTTCACAATATGAGAAAATAATGAAGAAAAGACTAAGAAGAATGGAATTAAAGATACAGAATTAATCATAAAAAATGAATGAGAAGCAGGAGAATTTGAAAAAAAATGATACGATACAATTGATAATTTCATCAAACTTAGAATCACGTTTTATAAAATGATCAATTTTGGTGGAAGGGCATTATATAACATTGCCAAACCCAGATCATATTTGATATCAATAAGTATGTAAAAAATGCTAAGAAATAATATATTTTTATAAATAAATAATAAAGAGAACGAAAATAGTAAATATAATTAAGAGTGAAGGAGGAAGAATAGTAAACCAAAGGTGATTATTAAATAAGAAATACAAACTAGACTGACAGACAAATGACATTGACCCAACCCCAGAGATTGGCCAGATATTAACCAAAATAAAGCGAAACAAGATGGAAGGGAAGGAGAAGAAAAATGAATTTAAATAATGGAACAAACCAACTACAAAGAAAATGAAATGAACCAAGGTGATAAAACACAGACAAATAATGTAGAAGAGGGAAGGGGGAGATGATACCATCAAATATCATAAAGGAAACGAAACCAATATAAAAAAGAAATGTTAATATTATCTATGTGACAAATATAACTCATAATTAATAAAAACCCATTAAATAAAAATACACTAACCCATGAATTAGTAGTATATGTAAGTAAGAAATCTAGAAAAAGACATGAACTCATTAGATACAAATAAAATTTGTAAAGATAGTGAGAAATATAATGAAAAATAATTAAGAGACAAAGAGAAATAATAATAGGGTTTACCCACCAATAAACGTGTAAAATAAAAAGTGATAACAGTGAAAGTGATGTGTGAAAAAGGATATTGTAAACAATAGTATGGTTAAAAAGATAGTGATAGATAAGTAAACACTCAATAAATCAATGATGGACCAATGAAAGATTTAAGAGTGGGATTGTAAAAAATTATATAATTAAGGGTAATTAGAGATAGTGTTTAGAGTAGAAATAGATAAAGAATACAATATTATTCAGGGGAGAAAGCCCAGGTAAAATAAACTGTTTGTGTTAACATGGAATGTAGAAAAGGAGTAGTAAAGATTTAAGTAATTAAATATATAAGTGGTAAATACCCTATGTTATGAGGGAAATTAAGTTAAATAAGTTTACAAGAAGTAATGATGTTTATTACTCAGAGTAGTAGCAAAGAATGAAATTAATGTTAAAACCAACAGTTACTAATAACTTGTAAAGAATTGTTTATTTCAATGTTATGAAGAGGATATGGCTGGAGGGAACTTACAGTCCATAGGCCTAAGTGTTATATTTTAAGTATTAAGACATAGAAAATAATCTTGACATATGATCAGAACAAAAACAAACTCACGACACAACAACCACTAAACAAATCAATTATAACAACAGAACAAAAACTTTGTAATGTAATAAAATATAATTAGAATAATTTAAATAAAATAATCAATGGCTACTAAGGCCTAAGAAATGTATAACGGTCAATGACAAATAATTGCAAACTGTATAAAAACAACCAGGAGATTAAGAAATTCAAGGCAAGTAAATAGCCTAGAATAATTTGTAAATCAGTTTAAAGGAAAATATTAGAGTAAGAACTTAGTTTAAAGGAGAAATGTAAATACCAAATATTAACAGATTTGTACAAACATTGATATTTCATAAAACCATACATTATGTGATACCAAATTAATCTTTGAAAGGAAATAATAACAGTGGTGATAATATTTAATATGTAGGGAAGAGGACTGAAGAATTTAATCAATAAGAAGATATGCAGCTATTTTGAATAAAAATTCAAAATTTGATAACAATAGACTACTTCAGAATTAACCAATCGGGATTAATTGGTTACTATGACAACAGTCATTTGGTTGCTAAATACTGTTAGATTTCTTTACTCGTTACATGACGCTTTCGTTGAATAGACGCTAGTTTTGGAATGATCAAAATTGTTATTTAAAACGTCAAAATCTCAAAAGAAATTACTAGCCAGTGAACCCCAAGAAAGAAGACGATGGCTGGAACCATATAACTAATATCGAGGCCGAATTAAAGAAAAAAGAAAATATCCTGCCGATTAACTTGGAAAAGATGCCCGAAGTCCCGAACCAAAGCAAATTAAAGATTATTGCAGCCTAACTCCTTAATAACAGATCGAATGAGCTCGTCCTGTCTACTGAAGTGATAAGTACCTATTAAATTACCCAAATTTCCGAGTAAACTCACGTTAATTATTTCTCACTAAAGGTCGAGATCTCACTAAACTGAACATAATTACTTTCAAAGATTAAAAAGAAAACTAAGTCACTGAAAATTTATAAACTGACAAAGATAACCTGTTGTTAATTACCAATAGCTTGTAAACACTTTTACTACACTACACTAAACAAATTATACCTACACAATATATTATTTAAGTTTAACTGATGTAAGGGTGTGTATTTTTATTGTTTTAAACATTAGTAATCCTTTTATCCTTAGTAATCTCAAGAACCTGTGACAAACGAACAATAATAATTTTGTGTATAATTTCCAACAGACACCATTACTGAAAGTCTGTTAATCAGTTCAGATATCGATTTGTCAAACCCTGTAGAGTTGTCTCATATATAACCGGAGCATTTGTATTAAAAAGGGAAATATAATTTTTTATTAAATGAATAACTAATCATTAATAAAAAATAAATAAGTATTGAGTGTAACCACGGTGTTATAATTTAATTAGGAGGTGGATAATAATTTATGTACATTTTAGCAGACAAGTAGTGTTGACGACTAGCGACCGCACAGCCAACGCAACGAACTACTGGCCGCTACAGACGGCCGAGGCAGGCGGAAACATTTGAATTATTCAAACCGCCTGAGCGGCGCTGGCCATACACATTGAAAATTTATGTTAATTGTTTTAATAAAACAATTTGGCGCCACCGGGATTTTCACACCCCTAGTGAACAACAGGTAAGAACATCGAGACCTGGTTATTCGTATGTTCGCAACGGACAAAATCTGCGGAGTTGCATGCACTTGAACGACGGATAGAGAAGACACGTTACACCCATTACACACAAATTGTACATTATTCACATTTTACAGAGTAAAACGGTAGCCGTACACACGACTCCTATACAATATGTGGGTTCTTTTAGCTTGCAGAATACCAAATTATTTACTAGAACTCTTATTCTACCATTATTAGGCAGTGTGAAGACAATTACAATTCAATCGTCTCTTAATAATTAACATTCAAAATTATAACCATGCCTGCTTTGGACATTTTAGGTTAACAAAATTATTAGTCAATCGACAATAAATGATTTAAAGAACGTTTGTTAACGTTAAAATTACTCTTGATAAAACACTTAAAGTGTGAACAATAAAATAATATTTTGAAACAGTGTTGTCAAATGGAACATCTGAATCATCATTTGACTCTATAAAAAGGTACCGGTAATAGTATAGTTGTTGTAGGTATTTATATAGCTTGACAACCTTAGTTTCTTATTCATAATAGACATAAAGATTTAAATAGTAGTAGTAGTAGACTCTTCCTAAATTACAAAACATAAATAGCATTGGAATTTTTCATTAACTTTCGTTAACTGATTCATACAGTTGACAATTCTCAATCGTTTATGAATGCTTGTTGGTTTGATCTATGTTTAATAAACAACAACTTTAATCAGGTGTGGTTACATCACACTCAGTATTTATACATAATAAATGATTGATTGTTTGCAAAATTCTTAAAAATAGAATATTCAAATTAAATTGAGGATTGTCATTAGTCCTGTTGATTGAATAATATTAATAATGCACCTTAATCTACATACTTTATTTACACACATTATTGGAATGTGGTTCGATTATATCGTCTTTCAAATTCTTAAATTAATATTGAAAAAATCACTGTACTCCCTTTTTATAAATTAAATCCCGGAATTGCTATGGATTATACACTTAGCAATCCTTATTACGCACTGTTACACTTAAAACACCTTCAATACTAGTGTAGTTATGTTGGCACAAATTGAGGTTATGTTGCTTTTTTTACAACGGTGATGCGCATAAATTATGTGAACAGCTGTTTCTTAGCAGTGTCGAGTAGCCGTCTGCCTTCCTCTGAAGTTGATGATAACGCGAAAAAGCATCTCTCTCTGCCGTTCCGTCTTGTGATCGTTGTAAATTTGGCTAATTTCTTGGATCTGATTGGTTGACGATCTTTAATTTGATGCACATACCCCCTCCGCACAATATTTTAATTGTTGTTATTAGCGTGGGGTAGCTGGGTTTGAGATTATAAACATTTGCTCGATTTGACACAAATATCTTATAATTGTAATAACTTTCTTATTATGGCATAGATTTAAAATGTAAGCTTATCACTGTATTGGTAACATTTGGCTCTTTATTTTGAGTCCACTCATGGTGTGCTTCTGTTCATTATTAAGGGAGTTAATGTTTGAGATTATCACATTACACTATTCACTATTAATTGTATTTATTCTTAAACTAAAACTATTTAATGGCAATCATACCTCCTTGTGGGCATGCTTTCCAAGTCCTCCCACACTTCTCACTTATTTGTTACTTATATCTAATGACAAAATATAGTGCTTATGCTATCTATCATTGACTTAGCCTATGAGTCTATCAATTGTATTTACAAATTATTTATAATAAAAGGTATCTGGGTAACTTATGTATTACCCCAGTTGTAAACTAAGTTGTTACAACTACTGTTAGTCTTTGTTTGTCTGGAATGTATTGTTATTCCTTGGTATTTTTGTTATTAATATGACCTCTATATGGCACTATGAGGTGTACATTTATTTTAACTCTTATTTGGTATTCTATTGCATTTTCAGACTAGTATTTATGTGGTTTTATCTATGTTTCACTTAGTGAATCTCATTTTGGCTTGTTTTGTTTGCCTTCTTTACTTAAATTCATATATAAAGATTGCTCTTGGTATCTTATATTGGTATTGGTAGAAAGCTTATTACTTCTACTTGATTTAAGGTACAAAATATTTTAGTTTAGATATGTTTTACCTACTTTAAATATGAAGTTAGGTGGAAAATACCTGTATTTAGGTTATGTGGTTATATTATTTGTAGCAACAATGGGTATATTAAGTTGATACAAATTTACATCTTTTAACCTTGTTTTTTCAAGTCTAATGTTATTAATGACAACTGGTAATTCATTATTTATTTCCTTTTCTTATCTTACATGATTTTTTGATAATTTGACTAACAATTATTATACAGTAATCCCTCGTCAACCGCGGGTTCTCCAACCGCGGAATTCATTTATACGCGGTTTTATAAATGCGCAGTAGTTTCCAACCGCGGGGCTGGAATTCGCTTATACGCGGTTTGTAGTAGCATCCGCTAGGCAGCACTTCGTGCACAGATATCCCTTCAAATCGGATTGAAGTCGGTCAGTCGCGCGTTGCTCTTCTGCCGTGACGTATTGCATGTTCTTTAGTTTTTAGTGTGCGTTGTTCTTATTATCTAGTGTTAATTTACTCTTTTATAAACTATCCTTTCGTCATAATGTGTTCCAAACGTTCGGAAAACATAATTGGGGGTGATAAGCTAGCCAAAAGGGCTAGGAATGTACTACCGCTGGAGAAAAAGCTCGATGTTTTGAACAGGTTAGGGCGCGGTGAGAGTGCTGCGTCTGTGGCCAGGTTAATGGCTGTCAACGAGTCAACTATAAAATTCAAACGGGGTTTGAAGGATTTATTATCTCCATACAAGCAGCTTCAGAAGGAGTTTCAAAATAAAATGAAGCAGACTTCTCTTTTATGCTATTTTAAATCATCTGGTGGCAAGTCAACTGACGTCTCTCACCCTTCCACAAGTGCCGATTCCCATGCCTCGATTTAAAATTGTTTTGATTAAAATTTTGCGTTTAAATTGTTTGTGTGTTAAAAATTGTGTTTATTTTAAAATTTTAAGTTGAAAATTGTAGTAAGCTATAAAACTGGACTTACTTAGCACTAAAAACTGGCCGCTATTTTTTCCTTGTCTTAGCGGCTTTTTCGTTATAATGTAATACAGTATGTATTTTAAAAATTTTTATAATTTAAATAACTGTCAGCTATTTGAAATCATTGGACTGGTTTTATACATTCGAACAATGTAGTGTATACTGTATAATAAAGAGTTGTACAGTATTTTATATTTCTGGCTTTGTTTCAGATTCCCCTAACCTTACTTTTCCCATATAAAGTTAACTTCACCAACCGCGGATTCACTAACCGCGATGTTTTGTAGGAACCTAACCCCCGCGGTTGGCGAGGGAATACTGTAATTATGAGAGAATTATAATTCTTCCTTAAATTACATTGATGCTGTGCATAACATGCCATTATGCCTTTATTTACAGCTTCTTTTATATTAACATTATTGTTACCTTCACTCTTTGTCTAATATAGGATGTCCTACTCATTTACAATATTATTAGTTGTATGTGGGTCATCTAAGTTAGTCTGTTATTGTCTATATTTTCAATCTGTAAGTTCTTCAGTTATTGTATATACGGGTAAGATGTTAATCTATAGTTGACTGGCTCTTGGAATCTATATCTTATGCCATGGTTATTAGGTGTCTTTCTCGTAGTATGTTTCTTCCTTGTTTTCATTGTTTCCTTACTGACCGAAACTATTGGGTTATTGGTTCCTGTGGTACAATCATTGTTTGCTGTATCTTCTTTCTTCTTATAATGTTATCTTATAGGGTCCTGTGTATAGCAATAACAATTTCTTTGCTATCCCTTCTATCGTACTCGGCAGTTCTCTATTTTTTATTAACACTTGGTCTCCTACTTCGTACTCTATGGGCTTGACATGATGTTCCTGATACTTCCTTCTCCTGTTCTCTGTTCGTTCTAGTACCTTATTGTAAAACTTCACTTCGTCAAACTTATATTCTTCACCTTGAGGAAAATTGATAATTTCTGCTATCTCCCTTGGTGGAGGTTTTCCAAACATTGCTGTGTATGGAGTGGTATCAATTGCTTGGTGGTGTGATAGGTTTATATAATCTTCTGCATTTGGCAGGTATTCTGACCATTTTCTCTGCTGGTTGTGACAGTAGGTTCGGAGTATTCTTCCTACTTCCCTTAACACTCTCTCAGCCGGGTTGCTGCTTGGGTGATACACAGACGTTTTGTATGATTGATACCATGGTTCAACAGCGTTTCCTTTCATTTTTTCCCTCTAAACTGTGTCCTGTGGTCGCTGATTATTGACTTTGGTCTTCCTATTTCGGGTAGATAGTGTTGTAAAATTATTCCCAATATTTTTTGTGTAGTTGCACGGTTGATTGCGTACAATTTGGTAAACTTGGTGTAGTGATCAAATATTATGAGCAGGAATTTATATTGGTGTCTACCTCCGCTTCGTGGAAATGGATCACATATGTCTATGAGGACTTTTTCTAGTTTCGATGATGACGTGATTGGTATCATCATCCCTTCCTTTCTGTCATTGTTGTGTGTAACAAGTTGGCAGATGTGACAATTTCTTATACCGTTCCTCACTCGTCTGTTCATATCTTTTATGTATGTGTGTTCTTCGAGTGCTTTGACAACTTTCACTGCTCCCATGTGTCCGTATCGTATGTGATAGTCGAGAATCAATTCTTTCTCTATGGATCTAGGTATCACTATTTTCCAGGTGTTGTAGCCGAATTTAGTCCTTATGAAGAGTATGTCTTGATGTACACAATAGAAAGAAGTAATGTGTTCATCTTGTTCCGTTAGTCGTTGTAGGATGTGAATTGTTTTGCCGTCTCGTTTTTGGTGTTGGCCAATCTTCTGCATTACGTTATCTATGTCAGACATGCTCTTAACGATGTTATATAACTTGATTACTGTCTCTTTCTCTCCTTCGAACTTCTGATCCTCTATGTTAATCCGGGATAGTGTGTCTGCTGCAATATTCTTTTTTCCTGGGATGTATTCCCAACTTATATTATATTCTTGCAGTAATAGACTCCATCTCGTTAGTCTGCCATGATTTAGTTTACAATTCTTCAAGAAAGAAATCGTCTTGTGGTCCGTTCGAACTGTTATAGGGTATCCTAAATTATATGTTGCTGAGTAACTCTTTTTCTGTTACATTGTAATTGCGATGGCAACTATTAAGTATTCGGCTAGCGAAGCTGATCACTAAATGATTCTCTTCATCGTCCTCCTGATATAGTACGGACCCTAGGCTGACGTCGCTAGCATCGCAATTCATGTAGAAAGGTTTTGTAAAATCAGGATGATGTAACATGATGGTATTAAGAAATTTAGCTTTTATTAATTGCAGTGTCGTGTCTTGGCCTGGCCCCCAGGTCCATTTGTTCTTTGACGATAACTGGTTTGCAAATCGTGACGTCAGTTCGGAATAATTCTCCTTAAAGTTTCGGCATAGCTAGTAGAAGGGGAAGTGTGCTCACTCCCGCTTGTAAAGCATTGCGACAATGGGACGGCTGAAGGCACGCTGTAGAGAGTGCGCCACAGTCAACTCAGATCCAGATGTGTAGTTGCTAGGCTGTGCACGTGCGTGTATGCTGGCTATTTTCGTAAAAGATAAGTGCAAAATAAAGTCGTATACGTGTGAGTGTGTAAGCCGAAGTGTGTGATATATTCGTAAGATCATTATCAATAAAAATGCCGGCCTGTTTCGTGCCGGGATGTCGCTCTGGATATAGAACAGATAAAGGTAAACATTTCTTTACACCTCCTAAAGATGAGAAGCTGTTTTCAGCGTGGGCTAGGGCGATACCAAGGAAAGATATCCCACTTACATGTAAATCTGCCGTTTGTGAATGCCATTTTGCTGATGGTCTTTTAATTAAAGCAGATTCCTTTGTTATTGATGGGAAACATGTGGAAATTCCGAGAATTAGATGGACCTTGAAGCCAGGTGCTGTTCCACATATTTTTCCTAGCTTGCCTTCTTATTTAAGTAAAAAATTAAAGGTTTGGAAATCTCCTGTGAAACGGGAATCACGCAAGGAGTCCGCAGCTAGTGGCAACAGCGCTAAATGCAATATTTTAGAAGTAATCGACCCTAATCATAATCTTCCCTCTACATCTAAATTAACCAATTCTAGTGTGCTCATGATCCACCAGTTATTGAAAATTTGAAGAAAAGAATAAGAAACTTAAACAGGAAGTTAAAAAGAACACAAAATAAATTAGCAGTTTACAAAGCTAAAATAAATTTGCTTGAAAGAAAGACGCGCCAAATCAATTTGACTGAAGCAGAGGATCGCTTAAGTTGTCTAAGTAAGAAACAAAAACTTATGGTTGACACGATGCTGAAGAAATGTAACGCTCGTTCCAAAGGCATGCGATATTCAGATGAATTTATATTGGACAGTTTGCTGTTAAAAATAAAATCGCGTAGAGGTTACAGACATTGTCTGAAGCATGAATTACTACCTTTGCCTTCAGAATCTCACCTGAGAAAACTGTGTAAAGGTTTTAAGAGTAATTGTGGTGTGAACGGAAACCCCATAAATGCGATTAAGGAAGCTTACGCAAATGAGAAAGATGAAAATAAACGGTTAGGAATTCTCATTTTCGATGAAGTAAAATTAAGGGAGGACATTAGATTCAATTCGTCCACTTTGAAAATTGATGGTTTTGTTGATTTAGGTGATGAGACTCCGGACAGCAATAAGAATATTCTAGCAAATCATGCCCTTGTGTTTATGTTCGTTCCTTTGCTGTGTAATTGGATCCAGCCCGTGGCAATTTATGCAAGTAAAAATGCCACTCCTGGGGACATACTTTCAAAAATACTAATTCAAGTTATTATTCAATTAGAACAATCTGGGGTGAAAGTCATAGCATTCACGTGTGATGGTAGCCAGTCTAATAAAAGGGTCTGGATGATTCTAGGGATCTCAGGAAAGGAGGGGAAAACAAAGTGCTTTATTGAAAATCCAGTTGACCACAAAAGGAAAATATGGGCGTTCTCCGATAGTGTTCATATTTTTTTAAATGCATTCGCAATAATTTCTACTACAAATTAAATTTGATATATAAAAGCACAGAAGTGAATTATGAATGTTATCGAAAGTTATTTAAAATTGACACATCATGTGAATTCGCCGGTCTTCGAAGCTGCCCGAAGTTGACATCCTCCCACATAGACCCTAACTAATTTGAAAGAATGAACGCGAGGTTGGCTTTTCAGCTATTCAGCAACAGTGTAGCAAATGCAATTAGATTTTTCAGAGAAATGAAGCCTAATGAGTTTCGTGACAGTGAGAATACTGAATGTTTAACCAGAGATCTCAATAACCTTGTGGATGTCCTGAACTCTACGTTGCCCGTAAAAGGACTGTACAAAGATTCTCCCTCACACAAACTTCTATTAGAATTTTTAGAAAATATAAAAACTCGGAAGAACACATTTGCGTCCTCAAGAACTATGGAATCATTGAGAGTAACCCTGACAAGTACTCTTGAAATATCGCAATTTTTGTGGGCTAGAGGATTTACCTATGTTTTAACTGCTAAATTTAATCAAGATCCCTTAGAGCGTCATTTCGGAATTTTGAGATCTCTAAGTTGTGATGATCATCCTTCGACCGTCGACTTTTTACATTTACATATGTTGCAATCCATATATGTTCCAACGAAACTTGTTCTAAATTCGTCAGCAAACAGCGAACCCAAAGTAGAAGCACCCCTTACTTCGTTTGTAAATCAGATGCGCGCAATGGCTAGAGAAAGTGCACAGAGGAGCAAAGAAATTAAGGACAGTGTAGAGATGAAAATCAAAGATAAAATTGTTGTGACTGACTGGGAAAATGAAATCACCCTCCCATATCAAGCAGACCTCATTAAACAGAATTTAGTGTTCTATCTGGCAGGCTACATAGTGAAAAAAAGTGACAAGTATATTAATTGTCCACAGTGTATTCGTACACTGTCTAGTGAACAAGTTCCTGACCCTTCGGTAGCAATGTTTACTTCCTTGAAAGATTATGGTTATGATAAAGATGTCAGGTATTTAACATACCCCTCCCGTTGCGTACTCCAGTTGCTTTTACAAGCAGAGGCAGTCATCTCAGAGAAACTTCGCTCGGAACATAATTTATGGGGCGACATATTTTTCAACTGTTTGGATAGCATTGATTCTATCTTCGTCGGCTCTTCAGATTAGGATGCAGTGGTGACCACAGAAGTGAACTTGCGGGAAAGTTAATTTTCCACTACCTCAAGTGTTGTTTTTTCTTCCGCACCAAGGAACTGAGGGAAGGAGCTCCTATCATCCAAGAAAGCCAAGTCTTCGCGGAAGTTGTCCAAGGTTTCCGACAGCTGATGCAATCACGGTGAGTTCAGGGTAATTTTATATGGTTTGACACACAGATATTAGAAATGTAAGCAGTTTTTATCTTGATGTGTGTTGGCTTATCGTACCGCGACATATCCGGTTACCTCACAGATAGTTAACTGGTTATTAGATTCCTTAAATAATAATACGTCGATATGTGTGATAACTGTGTCTCTTAAGTTTATTTCTCACAGTGATTTCCGTACAGATATTATTTGGCGTCTGCATTAAACGTAATCATAACAACAAATTGTCTCGCCCTGTCTTGCTTGTTGGATCTGTAACGACACGAGTGCGATCTGCTGGCTGGGCCAGGTAACAGCGAGAGTGAGCTGACTTCCTTGTTTTATAGGCTATGGTTTCGGTAATAATTGAAAATTCCTAAGAACGATTGCAGTTATCTCTTGTTCTTCGTTGTGAGGAATTTCTGGATCGCTTCGATCTTATCCTTAGCTGGTGTAATTCCATGTTCGGATAGGTTGAAACCTAGGAACTGCACTTCATCTGCAATGAATTTAGATTTTTCCAGTTTCAATGTGATATTGTTTACAGACAGTTTCTGCAACACATGCTTTATTCTCTGGCAATGCTCTTCCCAGTTTTCTGATGTTATAAGTAAATCATCCACGTAAATGGTTGTGAATTGAAGTGCTTCTTGTCCCAACACTTTGTCCATACACTTCACGAACACTGCTATGGAATTGACCAGTCCGAAGGGTAGCCTTTTGAAGTGGTAGTTGCGACCCTTGAATATGAATGCCATGTATTGGCGGCTGTTCGGGTGTAATTCCACCTGCCAATACCCGCAAACTGTATCCCAAGTACTTATAAATCGGGTACCATGAAATTTTTTAAGAATTTTTTCTATCTCCCCCGGGGATGTACGGTCTTATTTATCTCTCGTGCGTCCAAACAGATTCGCACCTTCCCGTTCTTTTTTAGAACTGCTAGAATTGGGCTGGTATATGGAGACTGACTGGGTTCGATTATGTCTTCTCTCAACAAATGGTTTATTTCATCTCGTACTGCTTCTTTCAGAGAATAGGCGATGGGGTAAGATTTTCGGTTGAAGTTCACCGGTTCCTTAAATCTTATTTTGCATTGGTAATTTTTTACTTTGCCAGGCGTGTCGGAGAATACATGTCGGTAATCGTAGATGCCTATCAATGTCTCTACTTGTGTGTCGGTGATTTGGGCATTCGTCTTTTCTTGTTTAAAAGTACGTATTTCTTGGAGCTTCTCTCTCCACAATAGGTCGTCATCATTTTCATAAAATACACTGTCACTCGGCGTATGCCATCTATGGTTTTTTACTTCTCTGATATTGTAAATGGCTCGGTCCGAAGAGGCACTTTCGCGCTTCGAGTCTATACAATTCGAGTCTAGAGTTACTTTGGCTCTGCTCATATCTATTATTGCTGAATATTTTCTTAGCATATCACAGCCAATTAACATGGTGAAGGGTAGTCCATGTGCTACCAGAAATTCCATAGTTATGGTCTTGCCGTTACTGTTTAATTCTAACACGACTTGTCTGCGGACGGTCTTGTTCTGACGCCCTGTTGCTCCGATCAATACTATATTATTTATAGGTAGTGTAGGTATTAGTTTGTTACTCTTTTCCTGAATTTTACTCAGCTCTATATTGTCGATTAATGATACATTTGCACCGGTGTCTATCATCACTTTGACGTACACTCCATTAATTTCGATGATTATGTAGGCAATTTCGGTGTTGTGTTCCGTTTTGTGGCTATCCTCTTCTAACAATTCCTCTCGTATGTTCTTCAGAAAGTTCGTTTTAATAATTGTAATGGTATTTGTTGTTATGTGGTTATTTACCAATTGATTGTACCCAATAGTTCGGTTCAGTGAAGGTCCATCCTGTGTTCTCACTGCCGCTTTTAGTTTAAAGATGGTTCGGCATCTACCTGCCGTTGGTCTTGCGAACTCCTTCGTTCGTTTTCTTGGGGTCTACTCCCGGGTTGAGGGCGATCCTCTTCATAACTGGGCCGTCGATAGTCCTCTTGACTGCGACTCCTCCTGGTGTCGTTTCTGGGGTTACGCCTATCATCGTAGCTATGACTCCTTTGTGGGCTACTGTATGTGTCTGAATGTCTCATGTATGGACGTCTTCCCCCTCCATAGTTTCCGGCATGCACATAGTTGACTCTGCGATACGGTCGATTTTGTTGACTGTAATTATTGTTCGGGTTCTGATTATGATTATTGTTATAACCTTGGTTATTCGCCCTGTTCGGCGGATAGGTTGGGCCATTCGCCCGGTTATTGAAGTTATTGGTGCCGCTTGGTCGGTTATTATTGTTGTTTATATTGTTGTTGTTGTTATTGTTTGGGTTTGGCCGAAAAAACTGTCCTCTGTTGTCATTGTTGTCGTTACGGTTATTAAAGTTAGGGCGGTAATTCCCACGACTATTATTATTATTAGCCTGGTTTACTGGGTCATTATACCGGTCGTTCCCTTGACGACTTCTACGGTAGTATCTCTCATGTTGGTAACCTTCAAGTAACGCCGCCATCGCTTGTATCGTCTTTACCTGTCCGCTAAGTCTGGCCCTTGCGATAAGGAATGCCCTTCATAATGGAATGCTAATTTGGTTACAAGGCTTTCTTCGGGGATTCGCGGTTCCAAATTTCTCGCTAGACAAACCTTTCCGAGAAAGTAGGCCGTCAGGGTTGATCCTCTGCTTCCTTCGTACCTACCGTAGCATATATTGTCCCATACGATATTCTGGGTACTTTCAGACCAATACTTTGATTTGAACAATTCCTTGAACTCGGAATAACTCTGAATATCGTGCCATGTTGCCATCCACCAATTGTCATTCACTTCTTTGAAGTATTCGTCAATTTGTCCTCTTATGATCAGCCATCTGGTCTCCCGGTTCCTGCTCAAGGTCTCATCTACTCGGGCAAGAAATTCCATAGGGTTTTGTTTATACGCCCTAAAATTCATCGCTTCCTGATTGTCGGCGTGTTGGAATTGTGGCACTACAGCTGGTCGGTTCCCGATGTTTTCAATTTCTTCCTGCATTCTTGGGATTTCTCGTCGTTGTATATCTTCGATCCGCTCATAATTATTGTTGACTCATGTTTGTATCGTGTTCACGGTCGTCTCGATACCTGTGCACCGCTCTTCAGTGATCTGTTGCATTGTCGCGATCTGGACTTGATTGGCTTCCTCCAAGTTGTTCACTCGAACATTAATATCCTCTTTGGTTTGTTGCAGTCCGTTACTGGTCTGCTTCCATTTCTCATTTATCTCGGATATTTCTTTTTTAACGTCTGTCATTTCCTCCTCGATTTTTTTGTTCAAAGCTTCCATGTTCCATTAGCTATCTTATTTCAGCTCATCTATTTTTTTATTTAACGAGTCATTATTTTTCTGACTATCTGCTTTTAATTCCTCCTTCAATGATTCCAAATTCTTTTGGTTATCTGCTTTTAATTCCTCCTTCAGGTTTTTATTGTTGTCGTCCATTTTCTTGTTTAACGGTTCATCCATCTTCTTGAGAAATTCCATGAGGCTATTCATGTTTGCGCTCTCCGTGGTTCGTTCCTCTCGTTGTGTTGGTTTGGTGGGCTCCATGGGAGGTAATATCGTTTTGACGTCTTCCACCAGCCTCGCCTCCTTTTCGTCCATGTTTATTTTTGGTTCCGCGTCCGCTGCGCGTTTCTTGGATGTCGATCTCTTCTGGTACATGTTCTATTCTTCTGGTACTGCAGCTGCTTGCTCGAAATTAGGCAAAAATTAGTTTATTGTGTTCTATTTATTATTAATTGGGACCTAATTTAAGCCTCTTACGTTGTGCGCCAATTTGTAACGTAACGGTTTACGGGGTGTTAATGACCGTTTATTTTGTTTTAAATTTCAATAACTTTTAGTTTAGTTTATTATTTTTATTGATTTATTTAATTCAATTCAATCTAACATTGAATCCAATGTAAATAAATCCGATGAATGCACTGGAAGTTCAGTTAGCGAAGTGTTTTAGACTTCGGTTAATTTATTTTAAGTTGTTGTTCTTCCGTCGACTAGGCAAAATGTTGACGTAGATTCCTCGCTGCAAGCATAAATATTTTGTAAGAATGATCACTTACTTGTGGTGAGTCTTGCCGATCTTGCAGGGTCGATGTAGCAATCTAATCTGTAGATTGACTTACCATATTCAAATTTGCCGCTGCGTGTCGGGCTATCCAATAAGAGTCGTTCACCTATTCTGAAATCTAGTCTATTGAAATGAACTAACTGACTCCGTTTGCTCGTATAAAATAATAATTAATTCTGTTTAACACTCCTTTTTAATGATCTAAAGTATCATTAATTATTTTAATTCAAGTTTAAATAACATTAGTTGTTTGTTTTATAAAATTTGTCTCAGGGTGGTAAAACTGATTTACAATATCAGTGTACGGTTAGAATGCTTTTTGGTTAAAATAAGTTAATTCATATGTGGGTTCTTTTAGCTTGCAGAATACCAAATTATTTACTAGAACTCTTATTCTACCGTTATTAGGCATTTAGAAGACAATTACAATTCAATCATCTCTTAATAATTAACATTCAAAATTATAACCATGCCTGCTTTGGACAATTTAGGTTAACAAAATTATTAGTCAATCGACAATAAATGATTTAAAGAACGTTTGTTAACGTTAAAATAACTCTTGATAAAACACTTAAAATGTGAACAATAAAATAATATTTTGAAACAGTGTTGTCGAATGGAACATCTGAATCATCATTTAACTCTATAAAAAGGTAATAGTATAGTTGTTGTAAGTATTTATATAGCTTGACAACCTTAGTTTCTTATTCATAATAGACATAAACATTTAAATAGTAGTAGTAGTAGACTAAACTACAGTGTAGTAGACTAAATTACAAAACATAAATAGCATTGGAATTTTTCATTAACTTTCGTTAATTGTTTCATACAGTTGACAATTCTCAATCGTTTATGAATGCTTGTTGGTTTGATCCATGTTTAATAAACAACAACTTTAATCAGGTGTGGTTACATCACACTCAGTATTTATACATAATAAATGATTGATTGTTTGCAAAATTCTTAAAAATAGAATATTCAAATTAAATTGAGGATTGTCATTAGTCCTGTTGATTGAATAATATTAATAATGCACCTTAATCTACATACTTTATTTACACACATTATTGGAATGTGGTTCGATTATATCGTCTTTCAAATTCTTAAATTAATATTGAAAAAATCACTGTACTCCCTTTTTATAAATTAAATCCCGGAATTGCTATGGATTATACACTTAGCAATCCTTATTACGCACTGTTACACTTAAAACACCTTCAATACTAGTGTAGTTATGTTGGCACAAATTGAGGTTATGTTGCTTTGTTTACAACGGTGACGCGCACAAATTGTGTGAACAGCTGTTTCTTAGCGGTGTCGAGTAGCCGTCTGCCTTCCTCTGAAATTGATGATAAAGTCTCTCAAAAAAGCATCTCTCTCTGCCGTTCCGTCTTGTGATCGTTGTAAATTTGGCTAATTTCTTGGATCTGATTGATTGACGATCTTTAATTTGACGCACATACCCCCTCCACGCAATATTTTAATTGTTGTTATTAGAGTTGGGTAGCTGGGTTTGAGATTATAAACATTTGCTCGATTTGACACAAATATCTTATAATTGTAATAACTTTCTTATTATGGCATAGATTTAAAATGTAAGCTTATCACTGTATTGGTAACACTTGGCTCTTTATTTTGAGTCCACTCATGGTATGCTTCTGTTCATTATTAAGGGAGTTAATGTTTGAGATTATCACATTACACTATTCACTATTAATTGTATTTATTCTTAAACTAAAACTATTTAATGGCAATCATACCTCCTTGTGGGCATGCTTTCCAAGTCCTCCCACACTTCTCACTTATTTGTTACTTATATCTAATGACAAAATATAGTGCTTATGCTATCATTGACTTAGCCTATGAGTCTATCAATTGTATTTACAAATTATTTATGATAAAAGGTATCTGGGTAACTTCTGTATTACCCCAGTTGTAAACATTAAATTGTTACAACTACTGTTAGTCTTTGTTTGTCTGGAATGTATTGTTATTTTAAAGTCATGGTATTGGTATCCGCGTCACAATTATTATAATTAAACTATAAAGTTTTACCTTAATCCGTCTATGTGATCGCTTAACTTTTCTTCTTTTCTTCTAACACGTTTCGGATTGTTAATCCATCATCAGAGGTTAAAATAATTCGTCGGTTAAGACTTCGTTAAACATTAAAAGTTGCGTAAAAGACATTTAAAAATTACACTAAAAGAACATTTAAAAATATAGTCCACAAACACAGCGACGTAGCGGAGTGGACTATATTTTTAAATGTTCTTTTAGTGTAATTTTTAAATGTCTTTTACGCAACTTTTAATGTTTAACGGAGTCTTAACCGACGAATTATTTTAACCTCTGATGATGGATTAACAATCCGAAACGCGTTAGAAGAAAAGTTAAGCGATCACATAGACGGATTAAGGTAAAACTTTATAGTTTAATTAGTATTGTTATTTATTGGTATTTTTGTTATTAATATGACCTCTATATGGCACTATGAGGTGGACATTTATTTTAACTCCTATTTGGGATTCTGTTGTCTTTTCAGACTAGTATTTAGTTTGGATAGTTTACTAGTAGTAGTATATTGATAGTTAGTCTTGTGTTTTTTAACACACTAGTCTGTTCCTTAGCGTATAGCATTGGATAATAGTAATTACACCTGGTGTCACATGATAGGTGTGCTTAATTATTCTAATTATACATTATTTCCTTGCTTATAATACTCTTATGCTATTATGATAGTGGTATTATATCTTACTTATGACATAGGTATTCGTCTGTTATTTCTATTTAGCATTACAATGTGGTTTTATCTATGTTTCACTTAGTGAATCTCATTTTGGCTGGTTTTGTTCACCTTCTTTACTTAAATTCTTATATAAAGATTGCTCTTGGTATCTTATATTGGTATTGGTAGAAAGCTTATTACTTCTACTTGATTTAAGGTACAAAATATTTTAGTTTAGATATGTTTTAAAATTAAATTAAATTAAAAATTAAACCTCCGCTCAACAGTCGGTTAAGGACCAAGGCGTACTGCACGGTTTTTGTGTTAGTGTGACGGTGTATGGCTAGTACTACGCGCCACCAGCCGCTAGTTGCGGTATTCACAGCCAGGAGGCGGCGCTATTATCTCAGCGCCTACTCAGTTTGCCTCACGACGCTGAGTGCACACCATACGGAATCTGCCGGGAATTAAGCCCGGGACCACGAGCGCATCAATCGCCCGCATTAGCCACTAGACCACCTGGAGGCTCTTAGATATGTTTTACCTACTATTAAATATGAAGTTAGGTGGAAAATACCTGTATTTAGGTTATGTGGTTATATTATTTGTAGCAACAATGGGTGTATTAAGTTGATACAAATTTACATCTTTTAACCTTGTTTTTTCACGTCTAATGTTATTAATGACAACTGGTAATTCATTATTTATGTCCTTTTCTTATCTTACATGATTTTTTGATTATTTGACTAACAATTATTATAATTATGAGAGAATTATAATTCTTCCTTACATTACATTGATGCTGTGCATAACATGCCATTATGCCTTTATTTGCCTTTATTTACAGCTTCTTTTATATTAACATTATTGTTACCTTCACTCTTTGTCTAATATAGGATGGCCTACTCATTTACAATATTATTAATTGTATGTGGGTCACCTAAGTTAGTCTGTTATTGTCTATATTTTCAATCTGTAAGTTCTTCAGTTATTGTATATACGGGTAAGATGTTAATCTATAGTTGACTGGCTCTTGGAATCTATATCTTATGCCATGGTTATTAGGTGTATTTCTTGTAGTATGTTTCTTCCTTGTTTTCATTGTTTCCTTACTGACCGAAACTATTGGGTTATTGGTTCCTGTGGTACAATCATTGTTTGCTGTATCTTCTTTCTTCTTAATGTTATTACATTTGTTATTTACCATTACTTCTATTAACTCTTGTGTTGTGAGTTTATTCTTCTTGATGAGTGGCTCATGTAGTTTCATTCTTGGCATTTTGGATTAAAAACTTGGTGTGTCTTGTTGACTCAGTTATTATGACATGTGTTAATATTCTGGTTACTTAAATATTGGGTTCATATGTCTTGTTACATATTGTCCCCCCTCAAAAATAGATCATTTGGATTAATTCCTTTATGGGATTTGAGAAATTATCTGTTACATTGTTTCTTATTTATTTGAGCTTGCGTCTTCTACATCTTGTTTCTTTCATTTCATATTTTAATACATTGCTATCTTTGATCTGATCTACTATCTTCTTGCTTGGTGGTTTATTCCCTGTAGTATTTAGTTCCCTATCATTTCCCTAACGTGGTAGTTGGTACAGGTCAGAGGGGCACTTTTGGCTTCCATGCTCTGCTGTCCATCCTACATCTTCTGAGACCAGAGGGATGTACCGTCTGCTCAGGTAAATTGTTGTTGGAGCTCATCTCTACAAACATAAAAACTTAAAGTAGTCGTTGTGTGACTAATAAAAAATATTCAGGGGTTACTCACACAATTGCTGCTCAGATTTGATAATATCTTCATTCTTTTTTTCACTTTATTTTATTCTCTTTTCTCTATTTGAAACAATATTGTTGATAGATTTTTATTTGTATCTATTTTCTCTTTTATTGATCTTCCTTTTACTATTTTCTGCTTAGTAACTGTATTAGTTGTAATAATAATAGTTGATTTCATATTTCATGTCTGGTCTTAATTATTATGCCTTCAAGTTTTGGTAACTACTTGTTCTTCATTATTTGAGTATTTTTCCTCATAACATTGGTGTTGGTTCTGAATAGTATCCCTTCAGTGGTTGAAATTATTGTTAAATTATCTGTGTCTGGTATTAAGTTTAATAATCATTTTGTTTGTCTCATCTTTATTGATTTGTTAATTTTATAATTTTTCTTCTTTATCCTTCCCCTTTATTGTAGCCTTCTCTTATATAATACTCTCTTTGGTGGTTTTCTCCTCTACTCCTTCAAATGTTAGATTGTTAACATTTATTCTGTATTATATTTTCTTATTTTGGTTGAAATCATTATTAGAGTATCTGCGTCTTGTATTAAGTTTAATAATCTTTTTTTTTCATCTTTATTGAATTGTTATATTATCATTTTTTTTTGTCTTGATCAATTCCATTCCTTATTATAGCCTTCTCTTATACGAGGGGGTACCCAAAAATAACCGGAATTTTTTTTTAAAGCTATGTATTTAATTTTTTTTACAAAACAACCTTATCACCTTCAAAGTACTCTCCATTACACTTAATACATTTGTCCAATCTGCGATCCCATTTCTGGAAACATTTTTCAAACTCGTCTGTTGTGATGGCCGACAGCTCCTGCCTCGTTTTTTTCTTTACCGCTTCCACGTCGTTGTCCTTTCATGTCCCTCTTCATTCGTGGAAGCAAGAAGAAATTGCACGGAGCGAGGTTGGGTGAGTAAGGGGCGTGGGGCAAGGGAGTCATGTTGTTTTTTGCTAAAAACTGGCGCACTGAAATGGCTGTGTGAGCAGGTGCATTGTCATGCTGGAAAAACCAGTCCCTCGTCTGCCACAAATCGGGCCTTTTTTGTCGCACATTGTTACGCAATCTTTTTAAAACTTCCAAATAGAAAGCCTGATTAACAGTCTGACCTGGTGGGACGAATTCAGAATGCACTACCCCTCTCACATCGAAAAAACAAATGAGCATCGTCTTGATTTTTGATTTCACGTGACAAGCTTATTTTGGGCGAGGTGACAATGAAGTTTTCCACTGGCTTGACTGTTGTTTAGTTTCGGGGTCATAACCATAGCACCATGACTCGTCACCAGTAATGACCTTGGAGAAAAAATCTGGGTCGGTTCGGAGCTGGTCTTTCAATGCACGGCATGTTTCAACTCGATTCTCTTTTTGCTGTTCAGTCAGGACCCGAGGCACAAATTTTGCAGTGACCCTTCTCATCCCCAAATCTTCTGACAAAATTCGCTGAACTGAGCTCCAAGTTATTCCAGATAACTTACTAATCTCTTCAATGGTCCGTCGTCGGTCTTCAAGCACGATTGCTTGAACTTTTTTAACATTTTCGTCAATTCTGGAAGTTGACGGACGTCCAGAACGAGGTTTGTCATCAATTGACATTTCACTTTCATTGAAACGAGAAAACCATTGGTACACTTGAGTTTTCCCATAGCACTATCCTTGTAAGCTGTTTTCAACATCACAACAGTTTCTGCGGCGTTTTTCCCAAGCAGGAAACAAAATTTCACAGCAGCGTGCTGTTCACTTAAATCCACCATGACAAAAAACGAGGAGCAAGCGAAACTGCGTTTACAAAACAAATTACTGTGACCGGACATAACCTTCTCAGGCGACAACATTGACGGACTGAACTCGGAACGAGTTGCGCTACACTTACCTAGCGGGAGAAATACGTACTACGTAAGCTCCGCCAGTCGCAGCGCTATTCCGGTTATTTTTGGGTACCCCCTCGTATATTAATCGCTTTGGTGTTCTCCTCTACTCCTTCAAATGTTAGATTTTTAACATTTATTCTGGATGATATTTCTTCATGGAAGATTGGTTGTATGTTCCCTTCTTTCTCTGGGTTTGGGTTTCCATGAGTTCATAGGTATTATTACCATTCTTCTTCGTGATAGTATAGGGTCCTGTGTATAGCAATAACAATTTCTTTGCTATCCCCTCTATCGTACTCGGCAGTTCTCTATTTTTTAGTAACACTTGGTCTCCTACTTCGTACTCTATGGGCTTGGGTTGATGTTCCTGATACTTCCTTCTCCTGTTCTCTGTTCGTTCTAGTACCTTATTGTAAAACTTCACTTCATCAAACTTATATTCTTCACCTTGAGGAAAATTGATAATTTCTGCTATCTCCCTTGGTGGAGGTTTTCCAAACATTGCTGTGTATGGAGTGGTATCAATTGCTTGGTGGCGTGATAGGTTTATATACTCTTCTGCATTTGATAGGTATTCTGACCATCTTCTCTGCTGGTTGTGACAGTAAGTTCGGAGTATTCTTCCTACTTCCCTTAACACTCTCTCAGCCGGGTTGCTGCTTGGGTGATACACAGACGTTTTGTATGATTTGATACCATGGTTCAACAGCGTTTCCTTCCATCTTTTCCCTCTAAACTGTGTCCCATGGTCGCTGATTATTGACTTTGGTCTTCCTATTTCGGGTAGATAGTGTAAAATTATTCCCAATATTTTTTGTGTTGTTGCACGGTTGATTGCGTACAATTTGGTAAACTTGGTGTAGCGATAAAATATTATGACCAGGAATTTATATTGGTGTCTACCTCCGCTTCGTGGAAATGGACCACATATGTCTATGAAGACTTTTTCTAGTTTGGATGATGACGTGATTGGTATCATCATCCCTTCCTTTCTGTCATTGTTGTGTTTAACAAGTTGGCAGATGTGACATTTCTTATACCGTTCCTCACTCATCTGTTCATATCTTTTATGTATGTGTGTTCTTCGAGTGCTTTGACAACTTTCACTGCTCCCATGTGTCCGTATCGTATGTGATAGTCGAGAATCAATTCTTTCTCTATGGATCTAGGTATCACTATTTTCCAGGTGTTGTAGCCAAATTTAGTTCTTATGAAGAGTATGTCTTGATGTACGCAATAGAAAGAAGTAATGTGTTCATCTTGTTCCGTTAGTCGTTGTAGGATGTGAATTGTTTTGCCGTCTAGTTTTTGGTGTTGGCCAATCTTCTGCATTACGTTATCTATGTCAGACCTGCTCTTAACGATGTTATGTAACTTGATTACTGTCTCATTCTCTCCTTTGAATTTCTGATCCTCTATGTTAACCCGGGATAGTGTGTCTGCTGCAATATTCTTTTTCCTGGGATGTATTCCATGATTTAGTTTACAATTCTTCAAGAAAGAAATCGACTTGTGGTCCGTTCGAACCGTTATAGGGTATCCTAAAATATATGTTCGATAGTTGTTGCAGACAAATATGATGCTCAGTAACTCTTTTTCTGTTACATTGTAATTGCGCTGGCAACTATTAAGTATTCGGCTAGCGAAGCTGATCACTAAATGATTCTCTTCATCGTCCTCCTGATATAGTACGGACCCTAGGCTGACGTCGATAGCGTCGCAATTCATGTCGAAAGGTTCTGTAAAATCAGGATGATATAACATGATGGTATTAAGAAATTTAGCTTTTATTAATTGCAGTGTCGTGTCTTGGCCTAGCCCCCAGGTCCATTTGTTCTTTGACGATAACTGGTTTGCAAATTGTGACATCAGTTCGGAATAATTCTCCTTAAAGTTTCGGTAATAATTGCAAATTCCTAAGAACGATTGCAGTTGTCTCTTGTTCTTCGGTGTGGGGATTTTCTGGATTGCTTCGATCTTGTCCTTAGCTGGTGTAATTCCATGTTCGGATAGGTTGAAACCTAGGAACTGCACTTCATCCGCAATGAATTTAGATTTTTCCAGTTTCAATGTGATATTGTTTTCAGACAGTTTCTGCAACACATGCTTTATTCTCTGGCAATGCTCTTCCCAGTTTTCTGATGTTATAAGTAAATCATCCACGTAAATGGTTGTGAATTGAAGTGCTTCTTGTCCCAACACTTTGTCCATACACTACACGAACACTGCTACAGAATTGACCAGTCCGAAGGGTAGCCTTTTGAAGTGGTAGTTGCGACCCTCGAATATGAATGCCATGTATTGGAGGCTGTTCGGGTGTAATTCCACCTGCCAATACCCGCAGACTGTATCCCAAGTACTTATAAATCGGGTACCATGAAATTTTTTAAGAATTTTTTCTATCTCCCCCGGGGATGTACGGTCGTTGATGATGGTCTTATTTATCTCTCGTGTGTCCAAACAGATTCGCACCTTCCCATTCTTTTTTAGAACTGCTAGAATTGGGCTGGTATATGGAGACTGACTGTGTTCGATTATGTCTTCTCTCAACAAATGGTTTATTTCATCTTGTACTGCTTCTTTCAGAGAATAGGCGATGGGGTAAGATTTTCAGTTGAAGTTCACCGGTTCCTTAAATCTTATTTTGCATTGGTAATTTTTTACTTTGCCAGGCGTGTCGGAGAATACATGTCGGTAATCGTTGTAGATGCCTATCAATGTCTCTACTTGTGTGTCGGTGATTTGGGCATTCGTCTTTTCTTGTTTAAAAGTACGTATTTCTTGGAGCTTCTCTCTCCACAATAGGTCGTCATCATTTTCATAAAATACACTGTCACTCGGCATATGCCATCTATGGTTTTTTACTTCTCTGATATTTAAATGGCTCAGTCCGAAGGGGCACTTTCGCGCTTCGCCGTCCAGTTTATACAATTCGAGTCTAGAGTTACTTTGGCTCTGCTCATATCTATTATTGCTGAATATTTTCTTAGCATATCACAGCCGATTAACATGGTGAAGGGTAGTCCATGTGCTACCAGAAATTCCATACGTTTATTGAAGAAATTTGTGTTAGTGGTTGAAATCACAATCAGAATGATCAATATTGCACACCACTATATAAAAATTATTCCGATTAGCGCTTTCAAGCTTCACAGCTCATTGTCGGATCAGGAATAGAGCTATTCCTGATCCGACGATGAGCTGTGAAGCTTGAAAGCGCTAATCGGAATAATTTTTATATAGTGGTGTGCAATATTGATCATTCTGATAGAAATTCCATAGTTATGGTATTGCCGTTACTGTTTAATTCTAACATGACTTGTCTGCGGACGGTCTTGTTCTGACGCCCTGTTGCTCCGATCAATACTACATTATTTACAGGTAGTGTAGGTATTAGTTTGTTACTCTTTTCCTGAATTTTACTCAGCTCTATATTGTCGATTAATGATACATTCGCACCGGTGTCTATCATCACTTTGACGTACACTCCATTAATTTCGGTGATTATGTAGGCAATTTCGGTGTTGTTGTGTTCCGTTTTGTGGCTATCCTCTTCTAACAATTCCTCTCATATGTTCTTCAGAAAGTTCGTTTTAATAATTGTAATGGTATTTGTTGTTATGTGGTTATTTACCAATTGATTGTACTCAATAGTTCGGCTCAGTGAAGGTCCATCCTGTGTTCTCAGTGCCGCTTTTAGTTTAAAGATGGTTCGGCTTCTACCTGCCGTTGGTCTTGCGAACTCCTTCGTTCGTTTTCTTGGGGTCTACTCCCAGGTTGAGGGCGATCCTCTTCATAACTGGGCTGTCGATAGTCCTCTTGACTGTGACTCCCCCTGGTGTCGTTTCTGGGGTTACGCCTATCATCATAGCTATGACTCCTTTGTGGGCTCCTGTATGTGTTTGAATGTCTCATGTACGGATGTCTTCCCCCTCCATAGTTTCCAGCATGCACATAGTTGACTCTGCGATATGGTCGATTTTGTTGACTGTAATTATTGTTCGGGTTCTGATTATGATTATTGTTATAACCTTGGTTATTCGCCCTGTTCGGCGGATAGGTTGGGCCATTTGCCCGGTTATTGAAGTTATTGGTGCCACTTGGTCGGTTGTTATTGTTTGGGTTTGGCCGAAAAAACTGTCCTCTGTTGTCATTGTTATCGTTACGGTTATTGAAGTTAGGGCGGTAATTCCCACGACTATTATTATTATTAGCCTGGTACTGGGTCATTATACCGGTCGTTCCCTTGACGACTTCTACGGTAGTATCCCTCATGTTGGTAACCTTCAAGTAACGCCGCCATCGCTTGTATCGTCTTTACCTGTCCGCTAAGTCTGGCCCTTGCGATAAGGAATGCCCTTCATAATGGAATGCTAATTTGGTTACAAGGCTTTCTTCGGGGATTCGCGGTTCCAAATTTCTCGCTAGACAAACCTTTACGAGAAAGTAGGCCGTCAGGGTCGATCCTCTGCTTGCTTCGTACCTACCATAGCATATATTGTCCCATACGATATTCTGGGTACTTTCAGACTAATACTTTGATTTGAACAATTCCTTGAACTCGGCATAACTCTGAATATCGTGCCGTGATGCCGTCCACTAATTGTCATCCACTTCTTTGAAATATTCGTCAATTTGTCCTCTTATGATCGGTCATCTGGTCTCCCGGTTCCTGCTCAAGGTCTCATCTACTCGGGAAAGAAATTCCATAGGGTTTCGTTTATACGCCCTAAAATTCATCGCTTCCCGATTGTCAGCGTGTTGGAATTGCGGCACTACTGCTGGTCGGTTCCCGATGTTTTCAATTTCTTCGCGTATTCTTGGGATTTCTCGTCGTTGTATATCTTCGATCCGCTCATAATTATTGTTGACTCGTGTTTGTATCGTGTTCACGGTCGTCTAGATACCTGTGCACCGCTTTTCAGTGTTCTGTTGCATTGTCGCGATCTGGACATGATTGGCTTCCTCTTAGTTGTTCACTCGAACATTAATATCCTCTTTGGTTTGTTGCAGTTCGTTACTGGTCTGCTTCCATTTCTCATTTATCTCGGATATTTCTTTTTTAACTTCTGTCATTTCCTCCTCGATTTTTTCGTTCAAAGCTTCCATGTACCATTGGCTATCTTGTTTCAGCTCATCTATTTTTTTATTTAACGAGTCATTATTTTTCTGACTATCTGCTTTTAATTCCTCCTTCAATGATTCCAATTTTTTTTTATTATCTGCTTTTAATTCCTCCTTCAGGTTTTTATTGTTGTCGTCCATTTTCTTGTTTAACGATTCGTCCATCTTCTTGAGAAATTCCATGAGGCTATTCATGTTTGCGCTCTCCGTGGTTTGTTCCTCTCGTTGTGTTGGTTTGGTGGGCTCCATGGGAGGTAATATCGTTTTGACGTCTTCCTCCGGCGTCGCCCCCTTTTCGTCCATGTTTATTTTTGGTTCCGCGTCCACTGCACATTTCTTGGATGTCGATCTCTTCTGGTACGTGTTCTATTCTTCTGGTACTGCAGCTCCTTGCTCGAAATTAGGTAAAACTGAGTTTATTGTGTTTTATTTATTATTAGTTGTGACCTAATTTAAGCCTCTTACGTTGTGTGCCAATTTGTAACGTAACGGTTTACGGGGTGTTAATGACCGTTTATTTTGTTTTAAATTTCAATAACTTTTAGTTTAGTTTATTATTTTTATTGATTTATTTAATTCAATTCAATCTAACATTGAATCCAATGTAAATAAATCCGATGAATGCACTGGAAGTTAGTTAGTGAAGTGTTTTAGACTTCGGTTAATTTATTTTAAGTTGTTGTTCTTCCGTCGACTAGGCGAAATGGTGATGTAGATTCCTCGCTGAAAGCATAAATATTTTGTAAGAATGATCACTTACTTGTGGTGAGTCTTGCCGATCTTGCAGGGTCAATGTAGCAATCTAATCTGTAGATTGACTAACTGTATTCAAATTCGCCGCTGAGTGTCGGGCTATCCAATAAGAGTCGTTCACCTATTCTGAAATCTAGTCTATTGAAATGAACTAACTGACTCCGTTTGCTCGTATAAAATAATAATTTATTCTGTTTAACACTCCTTTTTAATGATCTAAAGTATCATTAATTATTTTAATTCAAGTTTAAATAACATTAGGTGTTTTTTTATAAAATTTGTCTCAGGGTGGTAAAACTGATTTACAATATCAGTGTATGGTTAGAATGCTTTTTGGTTAAAATAAGTTAATTCATATGTGGGTTCTTTTAGCTTGCAGAATACCAAATTATTTACTAGAACTCTTATTCTACCGTTATTAGGCAGATTGAAGACGATTACAATTCAATCATCTCTTAATAATTAACATTCAAAATTATAACCATGCCTGCTTTGGACATTTTAGGTTAACAAAATTATTAGTCAATCGACAATAAATGATTTAAAGAACGTTTGTTAACGTTAAAATAACTCTTGATAAAACATTTAAAATGTGAACAATAAAATAATATTTTGAAACAGTGTTGTCGAATGGAACATTTGAATCATCATTTAACTCTATAAAAAAGTAATAGTATAGTTGTAAGTATTTAGTGACAACCTTAGTTTCTTATTCATAATAGACATAAACATTTAAATAGTAGTAGTAGTAGACTCTTCCTAAATTACAAAACATAAATAGCATTGGAATTTTTCATTAACTTTCATTAATAGTTTCATACAGTTGACAATTCTCAATCGTTTATGAATGCTTGTTGGTTTGATCCATGTTTAATAAACAACAACTTTAATCAGGTGTGGTTACATCACACTCAGTATTTATACATAATAAATGATTGATTGTTTGCAAAATTCTTAAAAATAGAATATTCAAATTAAATTGAGGATTGTCATTAGTCCTGTTGATTGAATAATATTAATAATGCACCTTAATCTACATACTTTATTTATACACATTATTGGAATGTGGTTCGATTATATCGTCTTTCAAATTCTTAAATTAATATTGAAAAAATCACTGTACTCCCTTTTTATAAATTAAATCCCGGAATTGCTATGGATTATACACTTAGCAATCCTTATTATGCACTGTTACACTTAAAACACCTTCAGTACTAGTGTAGTTATGTTGGCACAAATTGAGGTTATGTTGCTTTGTTTACAACGGTGATGCGCACAAATTATGTGAACAGCTGTTTCTTAGCGGTGTCGAGTAGCCATCTGCCTTCCTCTGAATTTGATGTTAAAGTCTCTCGAAAAAGCATCTCTCTCTCCCGTTCCGTCTTGTGATCATTGTAAATTTGGCTAATTTCTTGGATCTGATTGGTTGACGATCTTTAATTTGATGCACATACCCCCTCCACGCAATATTTTAATTGTTGTTATTAGCGTGGGGTAGCTGGGTTTGAGATTATAAACATTTGCTCGATTTGACACAAATATCTTATAATTGTAATAACTTTCTTACTATGGCATAGATTTAAAATCTAAGCTTATCACTGTATTGGTAACACTTGGCTCTTTATTTTGAGTCCACTCATGGTGTGCTTCTGTTCATTATTAAGGGAGTTAATGTTTGAGATTATCACATTACACTATTCACTATTAATTGTATTTATTCTTAAACTAAAACTATTTAATGGCAATCATACCTCCTTGTGGGCATGCCTTCCAAGTCCTCCCACACTTCTCACTTATTTGTTACTTATATCTAATGACAAAATATAGTGCTTATGCTATCATTGACTTAGCCTATGAGTCTATCAATTGTATTTACAAATTATTTATAATAAAAGGTATCTGGTTAACTTCTGTATTACCCCAGTTGTAAACATTAAGTTGTTACAACTACTGTTAGTCTTTGTTTGTCTGGAATGTATTGTTATTCCTTGGTATTTTTGTTATTAATATGACCTCTATATGGCACTATGAGGTGTACATTTATTTTAACTCTTATTTGGTATTCTATTGTCTTTTCAGACTAGTATTTAGTTTGGATAGTTTACTAGTAGTAGTATATTGATAGTTGGTCTTGTGTTTTTTAACACACTAGTCTGTTCCTTAGCGTATAGCATTGGATAATAGTAATTACACCTGGTGTCACATGACAGGTGTGCTTAATTATTCTTATTATACATTATTTCCTTGCTTATAATACTCTTATGTTATTATGATAGTGGTATTATATCTTACTTATGACATAGGTATTCGTCTGTTATTTCTATTTAGCATTACAATGTGGTTTTATCTATGTTTCACTTAGTGAATCTCATTTTGGCTTGTTTTGTTCACCTTCTTTACTTAAATTCTTATATAAAGATTGCTCTTGGTATCTTATATTGGTATTGGTAGAAAGCTTATTACTTCTACTTGATTTAAGGTACAAAATATTTTAGTTTAGATATGTTTTACCTACTATTAAATATGAAGTTAGGTGGAAAATACCTGTATTTAGGTTATGTGGTTATATTATTTGTAGCAACAATGGGTGTGTATTAAGTTCATACAAATTTACAACTTTTAACCTTGTTTTTTCACGTCTAATGTTATTAATGACAACTGGTAATTCATTATTTATTTCCTTTTCTTATCTTACATGATTTTTTGATTATTTGACTAACAATTATTATAATTATGAGAGAATTATAATTCTTCCTTATATTACATTGACGCTGTGCATAACATGCTATTATGCCTTTATTTACAGCTTCTTTTATATTAACATTATTGTTACCTTCACTCTTTGTCTAATATAGGATGTCCTACTCATTTACAATATTATTAGTTGTATGTGGGTCACCTAAGTTAGTCTGTTATTATCTATATTTTCAATCTGTAAGTTCTTCAGTTATTGTATATACGGGTAAGATGTTAATCTATAGTTGACTGGCTCTTGGAATCTATATCTTATGCCATGGTTATTAGGTGTCTTTCTCATAGTATGTTTCTTCCTTGTTTTCATTGTTTCCTTACTGACCGAAACTATTGGGTTATTGGTTCCTGTGGTACAATCATTGTTTGCTGTATCTTCTTTCTTCTTATAATGTTATTACATTTGTTATTTACCATTACTTCTATTAACTCTTGTGTTGTGAGTTTATTCTTCTTGATGAGTTGTTCATGTAGTTTCATTCTTGGCATTTTGGATTAAACACTTGGTGTGTCTTGTTGACTCAATTATTATGACGTGTGTTAATATTCTGGTTACTTAAATATTGGGTTCATATGTCTTGTTACAATATATATATGTGTATATATATATATATAGTATTTAAAATTTGTAATTATATTACCTCAAAATGTTCTTTTCCTTATTTGGAACATATATATAATAGGGTTGCTACAGCTAGTGCCGTCTCCCTTCCTTCAACCTGGCTTTCCAATTCTCCTGATGTTCCCATTGTCCTTCCTACGTTACACAGATTCATCCACTTCGTCCCTCCAAGATCGTCTCGGTCTTTCCCTTTTTCTCCTTCCTAATGGACTCCGTTCCGTCACTTTGTTGATCCACCTAATTTGGGCTCTCCGGACATGACCGTACCACACCAATCTTTTTTCTTCGATGTAGTCAATTACACTTCTTTCCGTTTCCACTCTTCTTTTGATCTCCTCATTTGTTATTCGGTTTGCTCTCGTTATTCCACAGCACCTCCTCCAATATTCCAACTCCATTGCAAGAATCTTTCTTTCATTCTTTTTGTTAATAACCCATACCTCCGCTGCATAATTATACATTTTAATTACTATTTATTTCCCTTTATTTTTATATTTACGTTTTATTTACAATTAATTTCTTACATCACTAACAACTACAAATTAATTAGAATTACAACTATAATTATAACTAAAAATTGAACTAACTATACTTTTCATAATTTATTATAGCGACAAATAACAAAATATAAATTAATTGGGAGGCATAAATCCAGCAATGTTACCAATATTTTTTCAAATTTATCAATGCTTCAATACCTTTGCCACCACATAAATTCAGCCAGTTAAGAATCCAATATCAGTCACAAAGTACCCCATTGCCTTTTTTTCCTTGTTTTGCTTTTAGCCCACAACATGCTTTCTACATTTTGCGCGTGGACTTGGGTCACTGATTTGGCAGATTGTATCGAGTGGTTCATTGTGAGATGTTGGTAATTTTGTTGTAAATTTTGATATCCCCTCCACTCATCAGACAAAACAGCTGTGTCTTGGTCAACATACTGTATACAATTTCATATGGTGGCTATTAGTACGAATTCTCAGATTGTGTAAAATACTTTTCTCTTGTAGAAATTGTATGGCTGAATCTTTGTCTGGAATCCGTGCTGTTAACTGTAAGAAATTCATGATACTTAGGAAGTTGGTGATACTAACTACACTACTGCTATGATACTACTACGCTTGTGACTAAGGGATATAGAGTGTAGTATGTTACCCCTTCCACTATACACAGTGTGCTGTCACCATGGAATGATTATGCATTGTTACTAGCAATGGTATGTTGAATAATTCCTTACTGCATGCTGGCACTAAACAGAAAAGATCTGAAAATTTTGGTAACCCAGGTGTACTTAGTCTAAGCTAAGTAAGTACTAAGTGATAAGCAGTAAATTTGTTAAAATAACATTTTTTAAATCTAGAAAACTGTGTAATATGACTAAAATAAAGAAAATCGGGCGTTTTATGGCACTCATTCCAGAAGTTACAACTTTATTGTTGAGTGCTGAGGGAACTGATTCAACCTGTAAAAGGTTGCTCATATTATAACATTGCCAAACCCTGATCACATTTGATATAAAAAAGTATGTAAAAAATGCCAAGAAACAATATATTTTGATAGATAAATGATAACGAGAATGAAAGTAGTAAATATAATCAATAGTGAAGGAGGAAGAATACAACCAAAGGTGGTCACAAAACAAGAAAATACGAACTAGACTGACAGACAACTGACATTGACCCAACCCCAGAGATTGGCCAGATATTAACCAAAGTAAAGCGAGACAAGAAGACAGTGAAGAAAAAAGAAGAAAATAAAAAATTACATGGCCATAACAATTAACTCACAAGATTGTTTTAAAAGAGCATAATTTTTTATTATTGTTAATAATTTGTTTAAATTTTTATTAGTGGTGACTTGTAAATGACAGTATCTCAGCAATTGTTATACATAAAAAACCATGTGTAGATATGATTGTATGTATATCCTTATCTATAGGTGATGTGTCAGCTGTTATGTTTAAAATTACACTCATACAGACAGGGAATAGAAATGTGTGCGTGGTTCAATCAGAGAACAAATTGTATAGTCTACTATATACTTTGGAACTTTTACTAAGATTATGTCAGCAGTATGTATGTTATCTCAACATTATGTGTTTGAAAGTATAAGGTTTTGGAGAGTTTATTTATTCGCTAATATTATTGCTGTTGCTACAGATGTAGTATGTTTCAATTAACACAATATATTTTAACATTATTAAACTGTTGTTATTATTACTAATTATGACATTTCAGACCAATTTTTATCACTTTAATGACAATATATACAAAGTTATGTTTTATTTGAAAGAGGTATTTACAATACCATGTTGTTTGCATATTATAAAATGATATGTGACAATCTGAAAGTACCAAAAAAGACATGAACTCATTAGATACAAAAACTTTGTAATAATAGTGAGATCGTGAGAAATATAAGGGTAATTAGAGATAGGTAGGGAGTGACAAAGTTGAACAGTGAAGTGATAAGTGTAATAAAATAAACAGCATATAATCTTAAGAAAAAAGAGTTAAACAAGTGTGACAAACCCAAAATATAAGCACATGTTAAATGAGCAACTAAGTTAAGTATATTAGACTGAAAGACACAAAATAATTGTGAATGCAAAAAACAGAAAAAATATTATCTCAGTATAAAAATCACCAGGATGATTACTGTTATAAAAGAGATGGTGTAGGTATAGCACTCACCAAATTTGTTCATTTGTTAATTTAAAGAAAGAAGTTATTGGCTTAATGTTTAAGGCAATAATTACCAGAAGAAATAGTTTTACAGTAATATGTTAGTATGTTTTAAGTAAGTAAGGAATTTATAAAGAAAATAATAGCAATACCTTTATAAGAAATAATAGGCAAAATATAGTAATTATGTGTAACGAAAGGGAACATGGCAGAATTATATTAAAACTTAGAAATAAGTAAATTATGTATTAGCATAGTATTATCCATTTTGGACTAAAACATTAATACATGGCTTAGACCAATCTTGTAAGATATCAAACTAATCTTTGAAAGAAAATACGAACATCTATGTAAAGATTACAACCATTGAAATTATCCCCAAGTAAATATAGCCATTATAAAATATTTATTCAAATTAAACAAAAAATTCAAGGTTTGATAACAATGGGTTTATTTTGAGATCGACCAGGTAGAATAATTACGTTACCATGGAAACTGTGGAATAACAAGCCAAAAATACCGTTAGATTTTTTACTGAATGTATGACGCTTTAATGAGATAGACGCTAATTTTCGAGTGACCAAAATTGTCCATTAAAACATAGCAAATATCAGGAAAAGTTATTATTAAGTGTATACCAAGACATAAAATAAAGACTGGAGCCAGATTATTGAAGTTGAGGCCAAATTAACGAAAAAAGAAAATAAATTACTACCAGTTAAACTGAAAAAGATGCCTGATGTCCTGAACCCAGCAAATTAAAGAAGATTATATTATAACCCATGAATAACAGATCGTAGGAATTCGCCATAACTACGGAAGTGATAAGTACCTCTTAAATTACCCGAAATATATAAATAAACTCACGTTATTTATCTCACTAAAGGTCGAAATCTCACTGAACTGAAATTCATTACTTTCAAAGATTAAAAAGAAATTTAAGTCACTGACAATTTATAAACTAACCAATATAAACTGTTGTTAATGATCCATAACTTGTAAACACTTTTACTACACTGCGCTAAACAAAATATACCTACACAATATGTTAGTTAAGTTTACTTGATGTAAAGGTGTGTATTTTTATTGTTTTTAAAACATTTGTAATCCTTTGAACGTAACCTCAAGATCCTATGACAAACGACATTAATTTGTATACAATTTTTAACAGACGCAATCATTAAACGTCTGGTATCAATTCAAATATCGATTGTCAAACCCTGTAATTGTCTCATATAATTAACCGGAGCATTTGTATTAGAATAATTTGTATTAAATGAATAATAATCACTAATAAAAAATGTGTAAGTATTGAGTGTAACCACGGTGTTATAATTTCATTAGGAGGTGCACAATATTTTATGTACATTTTAGCAGATGACTGACGATTTACACAGCCCACGCATCGAACGGCTGTGTGCTACAGTGGGCCTAGCTAGCGGAAATATTTGAATTATTCAAACCGCTTGAGCGGCGCTGGTCATACGCCCTTGAATTTTCTTTTAATTGTTTTGAGAAAACAATTTGGCGCCACCGGGACTTTCTCACCCCTAGTGAACATCAAGACCTGGTTATTCGTACGTTCGCCACGAACGAAATCTACAGAAGTTGCACGCATTCGAACTACGGATCGAGAAGACACGTACACTCATTACACACAAATTGTACATTATTTACATTTTGCAGAGTAAAACGGTAGCCGTTCACAAGTCGTCATAATACAAAGTGGCTTCCATCGCGGGGCTTAAACGAGGCGGACGTCCTCGAAAATAACACAAATTGGCGCGCCAACTAGTGGAGCTAGAATAATAAAGAAATTATACAATTAAACCCTATAAATTCTAGCGGCGATTACGAAAGATTACAAAATGCACACCAGAGGAGTGTCGAAAAAATTGGCCAAGGAGAAGGAGATGGAAGAAAACAGAGGGGAAGAAGAGGAAGGAACACCGATTGAAGAAGTAGAGACAGTAATAACCACAACAGAACCAAGCCAAGACGAAGAAATGGAAACACAGGCTGGAGATAGGGGGGAAGCTACAGGAGGAATGGATTTACAAAAATTGTGGGAATTGATTAACCAAAATTTTAAGAAACAGGAGGAGAAATTCGACGGAATGAAGAAAGAAACAAACGAAAATTTTAAAAAACAGGAGGACAATTTTCAGAAACAGAAGGAAGAATTGAGACAAACCATTAACAAGAATAATGAAATATTACAACAACGATTGATGGAGGAAATTCAGCAAAGAAATGAAGATTTGAAGGAAGAATTGAAGGGACAGCTGAAGATGGACCACGAGAAAAATAAAGAAGAAATGAAGTTGCAGATGGCACACCAATTAATGGAGTACCGAGAAGAAGCAAAACAGCAGGTTACGGAAATCAATGACAAATTAGAGGAAACGTTGGAGAAGCTAGAGAAGACCAACGAAAATGTTTCTGGAGTCCGCAAGGAAGTACTCGATAAAATGAACCGTCTCGAAGGAGAAAATAAGAGAAGAATTGAGGAAGGTCATGAAGAAACAGTCAGAAGATGTACCCAGTTAGAGCAGGACATACACCAAGTCCGGGAGGAAAACCAGAAAGAGGTAGCAGCTGTACGAACAGACATGGGAGAACGAATGGAAGGAGTTTACAGTAACTTAAATAAAGTAGATAGCAAAGTAGACAAAAATCAACAGAGGATTGACGAAATGCGCAGAATAGAAGAGTCATTACGGGAAGAAGTGGATGCCTGGCGTGACCGACCATGTAATAATAATCATGTCATGAACACAGATAACAGAGATACCATCAATTTCCGTAATTATAAAAGAAACCCTATTGAATTCTTGAAGAGGGTAGAAGAGTTAATCATCAAGAATCGAGAGACTCGATGGACTACAATAAGAGGGATGTTGGACGAAATGTTCAAGGAGACATACGACAACTGGTGGACTGCCACTCGACCAGACATCCAAAACCTTCAAGACTTTAAGACTCAGTTCAAGGCTAAATACTGGTCTGAGTCAACTCAGAATATGGTCCGCAATAACCTGAGCAATGGAAGGTATGAAAACCAGAATGGACAATCCCTTACCTCCTACTTCTTGGGAAAAATCTGCATGGCCAGGAATTTGGAGCCACGTATACCTGAAGAGTGTCTGGTAATACAATTATCTTACCACTACGACGACGCCATCCAAAAGGCACGGATGTACAGCCAGGTAAAGACCATCCAAGATATGGCTAGCTTACTGGAAAGCCATGAACATGAGTGGCAGTACAGGAAAAATAGAGGGTACAGTTTCAGAAATAATAGAACCAATGAGGGACAATTGTCACAGAACCAACAGGGAGATAATAAACCACCGATAAATAACCCTAACAATTACCAAGGGAACACACGGGGCAATAACGTGCCCAGAAATTTTAACAGAAGTGGAAACCATAATAATAACAACTTCAGGAACAACCACAGGGGTAATTTCCCGTCGAATGGTTACAACAACAATTATCGCCCTGGAAACAACAGTAATCAGAACAATAATCCAGGATACCGGCCACAGGTAAATTACATAAGGGGGCAAAGACAAAGGAGCCCAAGAAGAAACTATCCCTCATCTAACTATCGGCGAACGTACTATAACCAGGTACCCGATACGAGAAGTTACCCATTCGAAGAAGATCACAGGCACAGCGTGGATAACCGGAATAATCAACAGGAGCCGAACGCTAACCAACCATCAAACACTACTGATGTTGGGGGCAATGAGGTCAACCCTCATTTAAACGCTTAAGGCCAGTGAAAACTGCGGACAGCCCATCACTGGACCAATCTCTGGGTGAATATAAGACAACACATGACAAGAAGATCACAATAATATGTACTAATTATTTGAAAAACATAAGGGACGATTTGATCAAAGAAAATGATAACATGATGCCCATTAGAAACAATGAAATAGTGTATGTGAGTGCCCAAATAAATGGAATTCTATCAACCATAATGATCGATACAGGGTCTAATGTCTCCCTGATCGACCAAATAGAATTAAATAGACTACAGCAGGGAAATAGTGTACCCATATCAACCCTGCCCATAAACAATATAACTATCATTGGTGCTACCGGCCGACAAAACAAAACCGTCCGGAAACAAGTATCCTTGGAACTTAATAGCAAAGGTATAATAGTAACTATGCCATTTCTTGTTGCCAGCGGCCTACCTTTCTCATTACTTGTTGGATGTGATGTACTCAGACAACACTCTGCCATAATTAACCTGCGGCAGGGAGAAGTATCACTAACCACAGAACAAGGAATATGGTCAGCCGATATAGTGAATGGTGGCAACTTACCATTGATAACAAACCACTATAACATGATCCAAAGCAATTATTGCCGACAATCACCTGAAAGAATATTGACAGATTGGAAGAATGAAGAATTATGGTCAAGCAAGCTGGATGAGATCAGAAACTTCCAACGAGAAGAACAAGATCCACAGATTAGTGTGCAACAGTCAGAGGAACTTATAAGTATATACAACAAATATAAACACATTTTTTCTGACGCTCCAGGCAAAGTAAAGAATTATCAATGCCGAATACGATTTAAAGAACCCGTTGACTTCAAGAGAAAATCTTACCCCATTGCTTACTCACAAAGAAATGCAGTGAGGGCAGAAATCAATCAAATGATGGAAGACGATATCATTGAATGAAGTCAATCACCGTATACAAGTCCAATAGTGGCGATACCAAAAAAGGACGGAAAGGTGAGAATCTGCCTCGACGCCAGAGAAATTAATAAAATGATAGTGAACGATAGAACATCACCGGGTGAAATAGAAGAAATCCTTAAGAAGTTCCACGGTATAAAATACATTAGCTCTTGGGATACGGTATGTGGCTACTGGCAGGTGGAGCTACATCCGAACAGTAGACAATACTTAGCATTCCTGTTCGAGGGGAGGAACTATCAGTTCAAAAGACTGCCATTTGGACTGATAAATTCGGTCGCAGTATTTGTTAAATGTATGGACCAAATACTGGGACAAGATGTACTGAATTTTACCACCGTGTACGTAGATGATCTGTTAATAACATCATCAAATTGGCAAGAGCACTGTGCCAGAGTGGAAACCGTACTAAAAAGATTATCAGATAATCACGTAACCCTTAAGCTGGACAAGTCAAAGTTTATAGCCCGAAAAATACAATTTCTAGGATTCAATCTAGCAGAGGAAGGCATATCTCCTTCGTCAGAAAAAGTTGAGGCGATACAACGATTCCCCACGCCAAAAAACAAAAAACAACTTCAATCCTTCCTGGGAATTTGCAACTATTACCGCAAATTTCAAGATAATTATTCCAAACTAACAGTAAAATTCAAAAAACAATTATCAGTCAAGGACAAGTGGACTTGGGGGTCCGAACAAGAGGAAGTATTTAACCAAATAAAAGAAAAGTTCTTGAACACCGTGATATTACATCATCCAGACTTCAAAAAGCCATTCTTCATGAACTGTGATGCGAGTGATGTCAGTGTAGGTGCGGTATTATACCAAGAAGATGAGAAGGGACAGCATATGGTTATTAGTTTTGCAAGCAGAATATTAAATGGATGCGAACGAAATTATCACGTCACGGAGAAAGAACTACTTAGTGTCGTGTTCGCCTGCAACAAATTTAGGACTTATATTCTGGGATACAATATAACAGTGAGAAGTGACCATAGATCCATATCATTCCTTAAGCAGTGTAAACTCAGCCACGGGAGATTAACTCGATGGATATTGTTGCTACAGGAATATCACATAAACTGGGAGTACATCCCAGGGAAGCAAAACGTAGCTGCGGACATCTTATCCCGTATAAACGTCCAGCAACAAACTTTCGAGGGGGAGAAAGAACAATTAGTTAAGGTGTATAACATTATTAAAAACAGAGTAGATCTAGAAAAAATAACCCAAGAAATAAGAAGATGTCAAACGGTGGATCCAAAAATAATGAGTATCCGGGAGAGAATGTTAAAAGATGAAGAAACCATTCTACAATATTATAAAATACATGACAACTTGCTATTTATTAAAAACAATCCTGCAATCGGAGAATGGAAACTTGTAATACCATCTACAGTGGAGGAACAATTGATACTAGACTACCACATTAGATACGGCCATATGGGGGCTGTAAAAGTGATAAAAGCTTTACAGGAACAAGTTTACATTAAAAATATTTATCGAAAAGTAAACAAAATCATTCAAAAATGTGATATTTGCCAAAAGGTAAAATGCAATAATTCAAAAAAGGAAGGGATGATGATACCTATCACATCAAGTCAGAAATTAGAAAGGGTATTCCTTGATATATGTGGTCCGTTTCCTATCAGTGGAGGAAGACACAGATACAAATTTATAATCATTATGTTTGACCACTTCACCAAGTATACAAAGTTGTACTCCATTAACCGTGCAACAACAAAGAAAATAATTGAAATTATATTAACCAAATTTATACCAGAAGTGGGAAGACCGATGGCCGTTATAACAGATCATGGAACCCAATTTAAGGGAAATCTTTGGAAAAATAAGCTCTGTGAACATAATATTAAAACTTACAAAACATCCGTTTATCACCCAAGCAGCAACCCAGCTGAGAGGGTACTCAGAGAAGTGGGTCGTATACTGAGAACCTACTGCCACGATAAACAAAGAGAATGGCACAATTATGTGAAATCCACTGAAGAATTTATAAACTTAGCTTACCACGACTTTACGGAAGCTACCCCATACACAATGATGTTTGAGCGGCCACCGCCTAGAGAGATAACTGATATGATCCAATTCCCCACCAACACCGAATATCAATTCGAGAAAAAAAGATTCTATAACAGAATAGCCGAAAAGGTAGAGCAACAAAAGAATAAATACGCTAAGAACCAGAAAAAGACTATTAAGTACGAGGTAGGAGAAAGGGTACTGTTAAAAAACAGAGAATTACCCAGCTCCGTAGAAGGCATCACTAGAAAGTTACTATTATTATACGTGGGACCATACACTATAACAAAATACAAGGGCAATAACACTTACGAGATCACTCACCCCGTCACCAAGAAAATAAAGGGGGTATACAATCAAGCCTCAATTAAGAAATATTATGACAACCAACAATAACTGTAAAAAACAATTTAAAGTAAAAAACCAACAAAAATACTTTAAATAAAGAAAAAAAAATAAAGTGACAAACAAACAAGTCTGCCAATGTCATAAAGAAAAGATCTCTAAAGAATGTCAAAATTCCAAAACATTCGTAAGTACAGCTTACACTAAGCATTAGAGAAACCATTATGATGAATAAAAATTGTAAAAAATCAAAAAAGATATGTAAGAAAAGCTTACCCAAATATCTTAATAATATTTTAGAACAAGTAAAAATGGAGAGATAAAAGTCACAAGGCATTCAGATAAAGTAAGAGCAACCAACTTACTACAATATTTAAATAAAAATTAACAATAGAGGAGTGTAGTTACAAAACATTCCTCCAAAATAAGGTTAAATTACCATAATATTTAGCCAAAAAATGAGGCATAAAAAGCATAACATACTGTAAAGGAATAAGCTACAAAAAATTCCTAACTAGTAAGAAGCCATAACTTACTATGATATTAAAAAAAAAAAAAAAAAAAAAATCAAAATGATCAGCTTCCACAACTATTTAGAAAGAGGGGAAGTAAAATTACCCAAACCAATGATCACAAAACAATATAAATGAAATAAACGTTCTAAGAGTTATAATGTGAAAGGAGATGAAACAAAGAGTAATTAAAAATGAATAAAAATGTGAATTGTATCAATAAAAAACAATGCTTCAAATAGTATCTATAAAGAAAGATGAAACAATATATGACTCGAACTGAGCTATAATGAAGTATAAAAGTAAAAGATTCCCAACAAATATTATGATTATGATTATTATTATTATTATTTTGAGTCACGAGTTGACTATATTTAAGAATTATTAATTGAGATTGTCTGTTGAATGAACCAGCAATCATTTTACTGAGCAGGGATGATGTTCCCCTGATATCAGTATAAGAGTAGTTTTGATGAAAAATAAGATTTATAGGGAATAAGTTATAATAAAAAGTCAATAAGCCAGTTCGCAATATGAGAAGATAATGAAGAAAAGACTAAGAAGAATGGAATTAAAGGATACAGAATTAATTATAAAAAATGAATGAGAAGTAGAATTGAAAAAAAAAAAAAAAAAAAAAAATTGATACGATACAATTGATAATTTCATCAAACTCAAATTCACGTTTTATAAAATGATCAATTTTGGTGGAAGGGCATTATATAACATTGCCAAACCCTGATCACATTTGATATAAAAAAGTATGTAAAAAATGCCAAGAAACAATATATTTTGATAGATAAATGATAACGAGAATGAAAGTAGTAAATATAATCAATAGTGAAGGAGGAAGAATACAACCAAAGGTGGTCACAAAACAAGAAAATACGAACTAGACTGACAGACAACTGACATTGACCTAACCCCAGAGATTGGCCAGATATTAACCAAAGTAAAGCGAGACAAGAAGACAGTGAAGAAAAAAGAAGAAAATAAAAAATTACATGGCCATAACAATTAACTCACAAGATTGTTTTAAAAGAGCATAATTTTTTATTATTGTTAATAATTTATGTTTAAATTTTTATTAGTGGTGACTTGTAAATGACAGTATCTCAGCAATTGTTATACATAAAAAACCATGTGTAGATATGATTGTATGTATATCCTTATCTATAGGTGATGTGTCAGCTGTTATGTTTAAAATTACACTCATACAGACAGGGAATAGAAATGTGTGCGTGGTTCAATCAGAGAACAAATTGTATAGTCTACTATATACTTTGGAACTTTTACTAAGATTATGTCAGCAGTATGTATGTTATCTCAACATTATGTGTTTGAAAGTATAAGGTTTTGGAGAGTTTATTTATTCGCTAATATTATTGCTGTTGCTACAGATGTAGTATGTTTCAATTAACACAATATATTTTAACATTATTAAAATGTTGTTATTATTACTAATTATGACATTTCAGACCAATTTTTATCACTTTAATGACAATATATACAAAGTTATGTTTTATTTGAAAGAGGTATTTACAATACCATGTTGTTTGCATATTATAAAATGATATGTGACAATCTGAAAGTACCAAAAAAGACATGAACTCATTAGATACAAAAACTTTGTAATAATAGTGAGATCGTGAGAAATATAAGGGTAATTAGAGATAGGTAGGGAGTGACAAAGTTGAACAGTGAAGTGATAAGTGTAATAAAATAAACAGCATATAATCTTAAGAAAAAAGAGTTAAACAAGTGTGACAAACCCAAAATATAAGCACATGTTAAATGAGCAACTAAGTTAAGTATATTAGACTGAAAGACACAAAATAATTGTGAATGCAAAAAACAGAAAAAATATCTCAGTATAAAAATCACCAGGATGATTACTGTTATAAAAGAGATGGTGTAGGTATAGCACTCACCAAATTTGTTCATTTGTTAATTTAAAGAAAGAAGTTATTGGCTTAATGTTTAAGGCAATAATTACCAGAAGAAATAGTTTTACAGTAATATGTTAGTATGTTTTAAGTAAGTAAGGAATTTATAAAGAAAATAATAGCAATACCTTTATAAGAAATAATAGGCAAAATATAGTAATTATGTGTAACGAAAGGGAACATGGCAGAATTATATTAAAACTTAGAAATAAGTAAATTATGTATTAGCATAGTATTATCCATTTTGGACTAAAACATTAATACATGGCTTAGACCAATCTTGTAAGATATCAAACTAATCTTTGAAAGAAAATACGAACATCTATGTAAAGATTACAACCATTGAAATTATCCCCAAGTAAATATAGCCATTATAAAATATTTATTCAAATTAAACAAAAAATTCAAGGTTTGATAACAATGGGTTTATTTTGAGATCGACCAGGTAGAATAATTACGTTACCATGGAAACTGTGGAATAACAAGCCAAAAATACCGTTAGATTTTTTACTGAATGTATGACGCTTTAATGAGATAGACGCTAATTTTCGAGTGACCAAAATTGTCCATTAAAACATAGCAAATATCAGGAAAAGTTATTATTAAGTGTATACCAAGACATAAAATAAAGACTGGAGCCAGATTATTGAAGTTGAGGCCAAATTAACGAAAAAAGAAAATAAATTACTACCAGTTAAACTGAAAAAGATGCCTGATGTCCTGAACCCAGCAAATTAAAGAAGATTATATTATAACCCATGAATAACAGATCGTAGGAATTCGCCATAACTACGGAAGTGATAAGTACCTCTTAAATTACCCGAAATATATAAATAAACTCACGTTAATTATCTCACTAAAGGTCGAAATCTCACTGAACTGAAATTCATTACTTTCAAAGATTAAAAAGAAATTTAAGTTACTGACAATTTATAAACTAACCAATATAAACTGTTGTTAATGATCCATAACTTGTAAACACTTTTACTACACTGCGCTAAACAAAATATACCTACACAATATGTTAGTTAAGTTTACTTGATGTAAAGGTGTGTATTTTTATTGTTTTTAAAACATTTGTAATCCTTTGAACGTAACCTCAAGATCCTATGACAAACGACATTAATAATTTGTATACAATTTTTAACAGACGCAATCATTAAACGTCTGGTATCAATTCAAATATCGATTGTCAAACCCTGTAATTGTCTCATATAATTAACCGGAGCATTTGTATTAGAATAATTTGTATTAAATGAATAATAATCACTAATAAAAAATGTGTAAGTATTGAGTGTAACCACGGTGTTATAATTTCATTAGGAGGTGCACAATATTTTATGTACATTTTAGCAGATGACTGACGATTTACACAGCCCACGCATCGAACGGCTGTGTGCTACAGTGGGCCTAGCTAGCGGAAATATTTGAATTATTCAAACCGCTTGAGCGGCGCTGGTCATACGCCCTTGAATTTTCTTTTAATTGTTTTGAGAAAACAATTTGGCGCCACCGGGACTTTCTCACCCCTAGTGAACATCAAGACCTGGTTATTCGTACGTTCGCCACGAACGAAATCTACAGAAGTTGCACGCATTCGAACTACGGATCGAGAAGACACGTACACTCATTACACACAAATTGTACATTATTTACATTTTGCAGAGTAAAACGGTAGCCGTTCACAAGTCGTCATAATACAAAGTGGCTTCCATCGCGGGGCTTAAACGAGGCGGACGTCCTCGAAAATAACACAATATGTATTTGAAGTAAGAGGGATTTTGCTATAAAGAATTAAGATTCAAATAAGAGTGAACAGATCATTAAATCAGTCAAGGGAATAGTAGTGTTTATATGTATTTTGTATAAGGAATTGATATTTGCAATGACATTACAGGAATATAATTTTCAGTTGGTTTATTTTCAGTATATGTACATATACAAACAATGTGTAACAAATAATTTTTTCTAGTGTAACAATATGATTTATGCAATATTTAGTTGAACATTAGAATGTGACAATTATTATATATTTACGTTATAATTTATATTTATAATAATATATTATATTATAATTAATATTTTTAAAATTTATATGAAATTATAATTATATTTAAAATTCAAATTAATGTTTGAATTATAATATTAATGTATTCAGTATAATAATTCAGTTTTTTACAAATTATAAAATAGCTATATTACTAAGTCAAAGTTTGAACCATAAAAAACTTCCAACCAAATACAATAAAAAACCAGAATTGAATTCATGGATGAAGTTTAAAAAAAAAAACATACAGCGTCAACAAAGTTACAAAATTATACTCTTTCAACGTTTTAAATGTGTATCCAAACATTCTCATTGATGATACTATAAATATTATAATTAAAAATAGGTGTCGCTGATTTTAAACTGGTATTATGAATGAAACAATTGGAAAGTGTGTAAATATATTAGGCTAGTAATAAACTGAGTGCAAGAAAAGAATTTCAAAAATATTCAGCTCGATATTTGTACTGTATTCACAGTTCTTTCTTATCCAAGTCCTTTCAGCATGTGAGTACATTTTATTATCGTAAATAAAATATTTTTTACATTTATGTCATTTTTGTAATCATATTTACACTAATATACAATAATACTGACTCAGAACACTAAGTTTTTTATTGGTAAAAATGTAAAATTTTCACACCGTATAGCCAATGAAATTTTGCTTACAATATACAATAAAAACTTAGTATTCCAAGCACAAGGTGTATGGGAGTGAGCCATAATGAGTAATAATGATAGTAATATATATTTATGGATTTCGTTGTTCATGACATGTCCGTTATTATTAATTAATTATATATATTGTAACGGTACAGAATTGTATGATAGAAAGAGACAGTAGAGATTCAATTCAGATTTGAAAGCAGTCAGTATTTACCTGTGAGGTGCCCCTTATAACCAGCAACATACAGTGTTATTGTTGATGTCTGGAGACAGCCAAGCCAGATATGTTACGTAATAGCTCTCCAGCAACCTTTGTGTGTGAATCACAGTAAGCACACTTCTTCACCAGAGTTTGCATCAGACAGCAGTGGAAGCAGCATACAGTTCAATAAGTGAAACTTTATACAGTGGCCTCGGAAATTTCGGTAGGCCAAAGTGAATTGAGTAGCTGAGGTCTACCGAAACTGATAAATTTAATGTCTTCTAAACGTTAAACGAAGTTTTAAAGTTAAACTAAGTAGACAGTGTCAGTGACTACGGGAGTGTACGGGAATTACAAGTGATAGTGGACAAAGGAATGCACGTGCAGGTAAAACGTAAAAACAATCTAATCAAATTAAATGAAAAAACAGTAATAAAAGAGCTCGATACAAAGGGGGTAAAAGTTTTATATTTGAGGGGAGAAATCATGAATAAAAGTACTGGTTAATAGAAAATAATTAATTGATAAAACTTGTTTAAACAAATTCCTACTTTTTAGTTGTATTTAATAAAATAAAAATAAGATTTGTCTCAATATAAAACATGTGTTAGATTAAGTTATTACGCCATAACCATTTCCTATTCTGTGCTGAAAACCTCGCCTAACGTTGTTTGGGATTTTTTGAGTGTTAAGGGTAGTTAGATAGCGGGATTTTTATAAGGGCAAGAGTGTTTAAGTTTACATATTCATCTAAAAAATATGTTGGCGACCTGGGCAATAATAAGGTAAGTTTTGTAAAGGGGAATATGACGGTAAGTAAAATTCTGGCAGCAGTGAGCAGTAAGTATTATTATAATACTGGAATCTTCTGATGGTAATATTTAATAAATGGTAATCAATACCTTTACAATATATATATATTATGTAACATGACATAAGGTAGCAAGAATTCAATGGTATTTAATTATAAAATAAACAGCTGAAAATAAGAGTAAAAGGCAAAAAAACTTATGAACTTAAAGATCAATAACCCAGTAACCCAATAAATGACAAATGACTATTAACCTGACAGACTTGACACAATAGATCGGATAGGAACCAAAGAAACCAAGAGACAGTGAAGAAGAAGTTTAAGTACAATCAAGTCATCCCAAAAAAGTGAACAGAATATTGTAAATTTAGTAATGAATTGATGTCTGTAGCATATGAGATGTAGCTAGGACAATAAGATTAATGAAGGGTAATAGCATCACATGTATCTTGTTATTTAAAGAATGTACTTGTATAATATAATGTAGGGGGGTTAGAAGCTAATCATACCCCAAACTAATTGTAGTAGTAATGGCCAAAGGCTATAAACAATACTTTGAGCCCAAAACAAAAGCAATATTAGAATGATGACCAAAAGTGATCAGTGTGATTTGGAGGTAAATAGTTATACATGACCATAATCACACAGTGATTTAAAGTAATCAGACAACCCATGAATAAACAAGTGAATAAGCCCAAAAGTGTGTAAAACTAAATAAGTAGTGAAGTGATGGGTATAGAATAATGAAACAAAATGAGCAGGGTAGTAATTATAGTAACTTTCTAATGAAAGGAAAAGTGTAGTGAGAGTGTAGAACTAAATATTATATAAGCCAACTATGTTAAAACAGATAAACAATTTGTGATAAACTGTGCATTAGTAGGTAAGATTGAACTAATTGTAATATTGTTAATTTAGGTAATAAGATATCAAGATTATATATTAAGGTAAGAGTTAAGGTATCAGAATGTATAGCAAATTAAGAAGGACTAACACTGTATTTAAGTGAAGGGAATAGTAGATAGGACATATCATGCAAGGAACAGTTTGTCAATAGTATTATAAGAGTTTCTTTAAGTTTCTTTAAGGAAGTATTAAGAGTTTTGTTTGTGTTCAGAAAATAATAGCATAGAGTAAATTGTAGGGTAAGCAGATAACAGCAATTAAAAGTTATTTCAGGGTAGAACCTGAAAAGAAATGTTTTAGTTAAATATCACTATAATATTGACGACTCGGAACACAAAGTTTTGTATAAGTAAAAACGTAAAGTTTTACCTTACAGCCTAAACCGGCTTTCACCTATAGAAGGCTTCATCAGAGGCTGTCGTTAGTAGCGCTGCTCGTCTTGTTGTTGGCGACGAGAAAGTGTTTCGAAAGATTGAAGCTGTGTGTGTGTCATGAATGTGACTCACGATGAAGCTCACGGATTTCATCTAAGGGGATGATGAAATAGACTACAAAGACGAACTAAACACGATAAAATATCTAGCAGAATCTAACGGTTATGACAGAACAATAGTCAGTAAACTCCTACACAAAACACAAAACAAACAACAGACAAAGACAGAAAACAACAAATTCATAACACTAACATACATCAACAAACAAACAGAAAAAATTGCCCACAAATTCAAAAAAGCAGGATACAGAATCGCTTACAAAACTACTAACAAAACAGAACACACACTATCAAAACGCATGCCCAAAGCACAAAACAAATTCGATCTACCCGGTGTATATAAACTAAATTGTTCAAATTGCAGTAAATTCTACATAGGCCAGACAGGACGTAGCTTCAAACAGAGATACATTGAACACACAAAAGCACTCCACACCACTACAGAATCTACCTTCGCAAACCACCTCATTGAAGCAAACCACACATATAAAAACATCGACAATAACATGAACATACTACACGTACACACAAAAGGCCGAAAACTAGACACTCTAGAACAATTAGAAATATACAAACACACAAAAACAAATAAAAACGACATCCTAAACGAACAGACACAATTCAAATCGCACGCATTATTCGAACACATCTCACCACACACACACAGCTTCAATCTTTCGAAACACTTTCTCGTCGCCAACAACAAGACGAGCAGCGCTACTAACGACAGCCTCTGATGAAGCCTTCTATAGGTGAAAGCCGGTTTAGGCTGTAAGGTAAAACTTTACGTTTTTACTTATAAAAAACTTTGTGTTCCGAGTCGTCAATATTATAGTGATATTTAGTTAAGTAACGGACACGTCATGGACAACGAAATCCAAGAAATGTTTAATAGTAAGAATTAGAGTTAGGGATACTGATGTTTATTGTTTGTTTTGTTTGTAAATTGTGTTAGAGTTACCAGGAATGTTAGTAAGAAATGTCAGATGGAAGTAGAATGGAATTTAGGCTCTAGGCCAAACTGTTGAACATAAATTTATTAATTTGAGAACAAATAATAATCCAAGGGTAAGGCAGAACGTGCCAAATGATTAAACCATGTAAGTGGGTATTCATAGTACCAAGATATGCGATTAACAACTAATTTTGAATAAAATATATGTAAGATATAAAATTGGGAAAATAGTAAAAATGTAATTAGCTATCCAAAAGTAGGCATGAGGGGTATCAAAATGTTCATCATAAAAAATTAGGAAGAATGGTACTAATGTGATGACCATAGATATTAGAATAAAGTAGTAATCTTCAGTTGAAGATATTTTGGTAGAAATAGACGAAAAAAGACGATAAATCTTAACAATAACCTGAGTTAATAACCAATGAAAAATTAGCATAATTTATGAAGTAACCATAGCAACAAGAAAAATAACGCCAAAAAAACGTTAGATTTTCAGTAAGTCATTATTAACCAACGCCAGAGGGTGGACCGAGTAGCTCTCGTATTAAAATTAAATTATTATTCTTCAAGTAATTTCAAAACTATTTAAAACTAATGGAAGACAATTACAACAGTACAGGGAATCCTGAACGTAAATTTTTATTTATAAAAAATTAAATTAACAAACCGTAGTGATCCAAAGAAGACGAAGCGACGCCGTGACGAAGAAAGACGACCACGGACACTATATGAAGATCAGTGGAACCTCCTAAAAGAAGAAGACGACACCAACTGAAGAATTACGAGGCCTGAAGTAGCAAAGAAAAGTGCCGAGACGAGGGAAACAGACAACAGGAATTATCCATAGAAGAAGACGACAGCCCAGGAGTTATCTATCGAAGAAGACGACATCAGGATCTTCAGCAACAAGTAACTGATGAGTATAAACATTATCCCTTAAAGCGTATTCACAAATTTTGGTCTGAATTAAATAAAGCTATTTCAAAATCACTGATCACTATTCCGAGTCAAAATAAATGCTTATTTAAATTCACTATTTAACTATAACAAATTAACAATTATTAAGAAAGTAAATTATGATAAATAATTAACGAATCTTCTAATAACGAACTTCTGGCAAATGAGACATAACCCTAAATTGCTTCACAAGTTTTCATTGGTGATTACTTAGTCAAATGTAATGAGATATCGATTTATTTATGTAATTAGTTGTAAGGATTATTATAACTTTGTGTGTGTTAGCCGTAAGTATATATTTCTGTAGCCAAAAGGACTTTACACCCCTGAGAAAAACGATAATTTTTACTGTAAACTAACATTACTGACTGATTGTATACAACTGAGCTGAGCAAGTACCAACTACACAATTGTAATAGCCGGTGCAGAAAACGGATTTTGATGTATAATAAACCAAGATAAATATTGTAACGGTACATAGCCCAGTCCCAATAAAGTAAATCAGGAGAATAAAAGTCAGAAATGGGTAGAACTAAAGCTCGCTCAAAATTTAATTATATCACTCCACATAATAAACAATTCGAGTGGTATATAGTGCGAAGTGAGTTCTAGTGTACCCATTGAGGTGAAAAACCCAAGTGAAATTGATGTATTACTGAACTGTGCTGTATGTTTTGGGTAGGATAAAACTATGGAAGTAGTATGTAATAATACTAATTGATTTTTGTAATTTTATTTATTTACTGTAATTCATATTGTATGAACCACAATTTGTTATACCCAAGTTAATATTATATTGTTTCAAATAATTATGTTAGATGGTAAGAAAACCCAGGGTTTAATTTTAAAGGACATAAAAATTTTAACTACCAAAGATAATATAAAATTAAAATAATCCTAGGAAGGAAAGGACAACAGGAAGTAGTACCGGGTATGAACACTATTCGATACTAAATAAATAATATATAAATTTATTTAATGATAATAAAATGATAAAATATTTATATACAAGGTCATAAAAAAATTAACCAAAACATATTATGTGAATTAAATTAATAAATAAACCGGAATGGAAGGGAATTATTTTTCCATAAATAAAAATATAAATTTATAATAATCACAAACTGCCTACATAATAAAAATACTATGTGTTACTAAGAGTTATGGAAAATAACAAGTATTGTTAATAAGATAAAAAAATTTTGAACTGAACCAGAGAGTTGAAGAATCGATGCGACAAAAATTATAAAAAAATAACCTTTTTTGGACGTTGGAGGAGGCGAAATTCACGCAAGAGTAATAAACAAAGTGAATACTAACCAATTATACCTGAGGAATCCAAATTAAAAGATGTTATACATTAAAAACCAGTGGATGAAACCATTCTGAGGATCCAATATAATTCGGCCTACGTCTAATAGACAATCAGAAAAATACTCGAAAATGAAAAGGAAATAATAACGCAAGACGTACCTCATCACAGAATAAAACTTCAATCCAGTAAGGACAACACGGAGCGAGGTAATATAAACATTTTTCGTAATAAATACAGAAGAAAACTCGTTTTTTAATAGTGAAATAGAACGAAAAAATATTCATTTTTATCATATGTTGCTTTCAAAAGTAAACAAATACATGCTGCTCTCTTACGGCAATTCCGGAAACTATGTAACATTTGAAAAATAAACCAAAATTATTTATTAATTTTTTATATTTGTAAAGCGTAGCAATTAGCCATTTCTGACACTCTCATAACACAAAGAATTCACCCTGAACCCTGGGGAATTAATAAGAATTATGTAATAACTGATGTATTTTATTATAGCGTAATATTGGTTAAATAACAACATATATGTTTTGTTCTTTAGACAGATCTATGTTTACTCGGTAAAGTCGAGAAGATGTTTTCTTTTTAAAAAGATTAATTGTGATACCTATACTTGGGTGGCTGGAGACAAAAGTCAATAATCAATAAAGCAATATTATTGAAAATTAATATTGAATTATAACGTGTTATAATTTATTGTAGTGGGTAGTTAATGAAAATTTCAGCACAACATACAGAAAAAATCGTCACAACAGAGGGGCAATAATGATACTTACTCTCTCTTCTGCATAAGGCTGAACAAATTACCTCCTTGACCCCAAATCACACACTCTCGATTTCTTTTAGATTGAGTAAAACAAGATAAACAAAATCCTTTATTTATACCGTTTAAAACGTCAGTTAGTATAATTCAAAAGTGACGCATACTGCATGAGGCATACAATATAACTCTACTACACCTCACGATAAAAGCGGTACGTTACAGAATTGGCGTACAACTGTGGGACGGAATTAACGAAACCCGTAATTGCAAAAAATTCGTAAGTGGTGGACGCCTCTCAAAGCGGTACGTTACAAATTTGGCGCTCAACGTAAAAGGGCGGTAATTAGAAAAGAATTTTGATATTTAATAAAAATATATATCAAAAAATCTAATTATCGTTGGCAGTTATGAGAAAACAAGAAATGCCTAATACCCGAGGAAAATCGAAGAAGAGGGCAGAAGAAAAGGAGACTGAAGAAGGTGGACAGGAACAAGAAATAGAGTTAGTCACGGACAGTGAAATGGACCAACAGACAGGTGATATAGAAGAAACCGAAGTAGTTATGGATACGGAAAAGGAAATAGTGGAAGAGGATGCCCAAGGGGATCAACCAAATAAATTCAACCAAAAAGAAGATATAAGCATACAGGAGATGTTAAGAGTTATAATGGAAGGGAATAACAAGATCCAGGAAGACAATAAACAAACCAATGATAAAATAGACGAAAAATTTAAGAAACAGGAGGAAAAATTTGATAAAATAGAGGAAAATTTTAGAAAACAGGAGGAAACTTCAAAGCAAACCAATGAGGAAAATAAAGAGAATTTTAAGAAGCAGGAGGAACAAAATAGACAGACCAATGAGAAAATAGATAGCATTCAGGAAAGTTTAGTCAAACAACTAAATGAAAAAATAGAAACCATTCATGGAAATATCAAACAAACCATGAATGAACAATACAATGAACTGAAAGAAACTGTTGAAGGACAAAGAGAAGAGATGAATGCAAAATTTGAAGAGAATAATGAGAATTTAAAACAAATTGAGGGTAAGATGGAGAATTTCAACAAGGAATTAAGAGAAAGTCTAGAAGGTAAAATTGAACTGGTCAATAATACGTTAAGCCAAAGAGTAGATGAATATAAGGAAGAGGCAGAGAAGAAATTAGTAGAAACTAACCAAAGATTAGATACAACTGAAGAGAAGATGGAACTAATTAAAATTGGAGTTGAGGCAAGAATGGAAAAAGAAGAACAAGATAACCAAGCTCGTGTAATGGCCATACGACAAGAAAATAATGACCAGTTGGATAGCATTAAAAGCAGTCTAAACTGTAAATTTTCAGAGTTTCATAAAACTGTAGAGAATGTAAAAAATCAATGTGATAGCCAAGCAGAGAAATTAGATAGTTTGCAACAGATACAAACCAATTTTCAATATGATGTAGATAGAATAAGTGCTAGATCTGCATGCAGCAGTCATCATGTTTATCCAGACAATAAGGAAAGTGTAAACTTTCGGGATTATCGCAGAAACCCACTTGAATTTTTAGGGAGAGTAGATGAAATTTTGAACAGATCAAAGGAGAATAGATGGAATATGATAAAAGGTCTATTAGACGAATCGTTCATAAATATCAATGATAATTGGTGGACAGCAATTAGGAACGAGGTGTGTGATTATGAGGGTTTCAAAACTATGTTCAAACTTAAGTACTGGTCAGAATCAGTACAAAACATTATTAGGGACGATATCTGTCATGGTAGGTATGACCGTACAGCGGGACAAACACCTACTGCTTACTTTTTAGGGAAGGTGTGTATCGCCAAGTATCTAGACCCTAAGATACCTGAAGAGTGTCTAGTGACCAAAATGGCTTATCATTTTGAAGAAAAGATCATCAGTGCACGCTTGAGTGGACAAATCAAAACTATTGGAGGCATGGAAACGCTGCTAGAAAATTATGAACAGGAATCTTATTATAGGAGAAGTAGATGGAGGTCAGGGAATACCGAGGAGCGGAAGAATGAACCACCAAGAGAGAATCGGCCCAGAGTTAATTATGTACATGCTAATAACAATTATTACAGTAATAGTTACCAAGGAAGACGTCCGTATTTTAACCAGAGACAAAATTATGATCGAAGAGATGAGAGAAACAACTACAACAGACAACAATGGAATGATCATGACGAATATAGGAGGTCCAGAAGTGGAGATAGACATAGGGACATACCTTCGGGAGATCCACCAAATGACAATCAGGGAACTAATCAAGCCCAAGTAAATTATCTAATGGCTGATGAAAGGGATTCGAGGAGACCCGAAGAACAGCAACAAAGAAAAGTGGACAAACGAGTTGACCATGGGAAAAATCAAGGGTCTAATCCTGGTCCCAGTAATAAAGATGAGAGGCTATATACATACGATAATATTGAAATGTATGGTAGTGATCCGCAATGGGGCAATCCAATAGCGAATTTTATTGACAAGTTTAATCAACAGAATCCACGGGAAAAATATACGAGTGGATCAATCCGTGTTGTGAATGATACTGAAAATGGTTAAACTAATTTAAAGTGAAGAGAATAAAAACCCCAAAATTCAAAAAGTGTGTAAGTACAACTTACTTAAGATATTTTGCAACCATTAGAATTAATAAAAGTGTGTAAGAACATATTACTCAAGGTATTTCGAACAATAATTTAAAATAAAAAGACAAAACACCAAGAAAATGTAAGAACAGATTAAATAATATTTATAAAGAACTGATTTAAAATGGACTAATAGGAAAAATAATATTTTATGGTCACAAACTGAAGAATAAATAAATAAACAATTAATGGTAATGTGCTCAGATAAGAAGGTACAATAAGAAGAATAACGAATAATTTAATGACTCCAATGAAACTGAAGGAGGATGATAATTAATACAATAATTAGAATTTCTCGGAATTGAAGATTTTATAAGAAGAAATGATACGGAGAAATATGTCACAAGAAGTAAAGTCAGAAGAATTTTAACATAAGGCCTGTCAATGATGTTATATGCTATTAATTACTGATAAAAAAGAAGGAATCAAGGAGAAGAAGAAATATATAAATAAATACAAACAGCTACAGTATGAAGAATCCCAAAAGTGTTTGGTACTAGTCGCTAAATGACTACTGCTTATAATTTTTTTATTTTTATGTATTGACCGTAGAAATGTTCCGGCAATAATTTTTATGAGCAGGGATGATGTTCCCCTGGTCTCAGAAGGTGTAAGGATGGACAGCGGTGTATGGACCCAGAGTGGCCACCCGACTGGAACCACCGCACAAGATAGGGAAAAATGTTAGGGAAATTGAATATTTAAGGGATAATAATTATAAAATAGCTGTATAGATTGATATTAGATTCCAGAAGTATAAATGAAGAAAATAGAAGGAAGATAGCAGACCGAGGCTTAATTGATAAAGCGAATTTATAGAAGCAAATAGAAATGAGTGTTGAAACAATTTCAATATGATTAGTGTGACCAGTCCTTATCAAATAAAATGTGGAAGTACCACTAACCCCGAGAAATAATTGATGAATTTGCCTCCAAGAGAGAGAGAGTAAAGTAAGAAAACGACAATTACCACAAGTCTGAATTACCAGAGTTTATAATCAGTCAGCAATGAAACATTATTATGAAAACAAAGTCAAGACCATTAGGAGACTTGAACCAATTAACAATTTATTTCTATCAACGAGTTGAACTAAAATAAATTTGTTCTAGTGGGGGGGCTTTATGTAACGGTACATAACCCAGTCCCAAAAAAGTAAATCAGGAGAATAAAAGTCAGAAATGGGTAGAACTAAAGCTCGCTCAAAATTTAATTATATCACTCCACATAATAAACAATTCGAGTGGTATATAGTGCGAAGTGATTTCTAGTGTACCCATTGAGGTGAAAAACCAAAGTGAAATTGATGTATTACTGAACTGTGCTGTATGTTTTGGGTAGGATAAAACTATGGAAGTAGTATGTAATAATACTAATTGATTTTTGTAATTTTATTTATTTACTGTAATTCATATTGTATGAACCACAATTTGTTATACCCAAGTTAATATTATATTGTTTCAAATAATTATGTTAGATGGTAAGAAAACCCAGGGTTTAATTTTAAAGGACATAAAAATTTTAACTACCAAAGATAATATAAAATTAAAATAATCCTAGGAAGGAAAGGACAACAGGAAGTAGTACCGGGTATGAACACTATTCGATACTAAATAAATAATATATAAATTTATTTAATGATAATAAAATGATAAAATATTTATATACAAGGTCATAAAAAAATTAACCAAAACATATTATGTGAATTAAATTAATAAATAAACCGGAATGGAAGGGAATTATTTTTCCATAAATAAAAATATAAATTTATAATAATCACAAACTGCCTACATAATAAAAATACTATGTGTTACTAAGAGTTATGGAAAATAACAAGTATTGTTAATAAGATAAAAAAATTTTGAACTGAACCAGAGAGTTGAAGAATCGATGCGACAAAAATTATAAAAAAATAACCTTTTTTGGACGTTGGAGGAGGCGAAATTCACGCAAGAGTAATAAACAAAGTGAATACTAACCAATTATACCTGAGGAATCCAAATTAAAAGATGTTATACATTAAAAACCAGTGGATGAAACCATTCTGAGGATCCAATATAATTCGGCCTACGTCTAATAGACAATCAGAAAAATACTCAAAAATGAAAAGGAAATAATAACGCAAGACGTACCTCATCACAGAATAAAACTTCAATCCAGTAAGGACAACACGGAGCGAGGTAATATAAACATTTTTCGTAATAAATACAGAAGAAAACTCGTTTTTTAATAGTGAAATAGAACGAAAAAATATTCATTTTTATCATATGTTGCTTTCAAAAGTAAACAAATACATGCTGCTCTCTTACGGCAATTCCGGAAACTATGTAACATTTGAAAAATAAACCAAAATTATTTATTAATTTTTTATATTTGTAAAGCGTAGCAATTAGCCATTTCTGACACTCTCATAACACAAAGAATTCACCCTGAACCCTGGGGAATTAATAAGAATTATGTAATAACTGATGTATTTTATTATAGCGTAATATTGGTTAAATAACAACATATATGTTTTGTTCTTTAGACAGATCTATGTTTACTCGGTAAAGTCGAGAAGATGTTTTCTTTTTAAAAAGATTAATTGTGATACCTATACTTGGGTGGCTGGAGACAAAAGTCAATAATCAATAAAGCAATATTATTGAAAATTAATATTGAATTATAACGTGTTATAATTTATTGTAGTGGGTAGTTAATGAAAATTTCAGCACAACATACAGAAAAAATCGTCACAACAGAGGGGCAATAATGATACTTACTCTCTCTTCTGCATAAGGCTGAACAAATTACCTCCTTGACCCCAAATCACACACTCTCGATTTCTTTTAGATTGAGTAAAACAAGATAAACAAAATCCTTTATTTATACCGTTTAAAACGTCAGTTAGTATAATTCAAAAGTGACGCATACTGCATGAGGCATACAATATAACTCTACTACACCTCACGATAAAAGCGGTACGTTACAGAATTGGCGTACAACTGTGGGACGGAATTAACGAAACCCGTAATTGCAAAAAATTCGTAAGTGGTGGACGCCTCTCAAAGCGGTACGTTACAATATTCTAAAGGATTAATAAATGTTCTCAATCTGCAATGCTGTATGTTTGATTCAGTTAATTTAGAATTACGACTAATAATTATTGAAGTGAAGGCGTTAAAGCGAGACGCAAGCTGGGTAATATAGCAGAGAGCTGTACGCCAATCAGGTGGCGAGGCGGCAACGTTTGAATGCAGCAGAGCAGAATACGGTTTACCCGTACACGACTGAGAGCATACATTTTGACACGTTTAACACCAAACAAACATATTAAACTTTAATTAATTTTTTTTACAACCCACAAAAAGAAGCTTTACAATATATATATATATATAAAACTATAATATTTATGACTAAATTTACCTCAAGATATACTTTTTTCCTTTAGGAACATGTTTCGGGAGATCTTGTACTCCCATCTTCAGCCTTCGCCATCTTGTTTCTGGTGAAGTATTTGTGTGTTGGCTTCTGGATGTTATTGAGGTAGTTTGTTGGTCTTTGGTCCTTTAAAGTTGCATTATTGTGTGTGGTTGTGGTATCTGTTTTTGTATTTTGTGTATTTTCGATGTTGAGTGCTTTGAATATTGTGTCATGTTTTGTTTGATTTGTATTTGTTCTGGTATTAATTTGTTTTGTGTTTTATGTTTGTAAATCTGTAAATTTTCCCAAATGTTCAGTATGGTGCCTTTGTGTGGTATATGTTTTATTAGTGTTACATTGGTTATGTCTGGGAATTCATGTCCTGTGTTTATTGCATGTGTGGCTAAATTGGATTTATATATAATTGGTTTTTTGTATGCATTTAGGTGTTCAAAATAACGTTTTTTCAGCTGTTTTTTTGTTTGTCCTATATAACATTAATTGCAACATATACCACACAAAGGCACCATAATGAACATTTGGGAAAATTTACAGATTTACAAACATAAAACACAAAACAAATTAATACCAGAACAAATACAAATCAATACAAAACATGACACAATATTCAAAGCACTCAACATCGAAAATACACAAAATACAAAAACAGATACCACAACCACACACAATAATGCAACTTTAAAGGACCAAAGACCAACAAACTACCTCAATAACATCCAGAAGCCAACACACAAATACTTCACCAGAAACAAGATGGCGAAGGCTGAAGATGGGAGAACAAGATCTCCCGAAACATGTTCCTAAAGGAAAAAAGTATATCTTGAGATAAATTTAGTCATAAATATTATAGTATTATATACATCAAGAAACGGACTGTAGCAGAAAGTGATTGAAAATATATATATATATATATATATATATATATATTGTAACGCAACAGAAATGCGGTCCTCGACGTTACATAAATAGAAATGTTAGAAATATAATAGATAAAAAAATATTTAAACCCCATACTAATACAAAGGTCAAATAAATACCTTTATCATTGTGTAAAAATGAATAAGGATGCAAGGTAGTAATAGCAATATAAAATAAATATGTAATATAGACAATAGTAAGAAATCAATGTTCAGTAAAAGGTAAATAAATCAAAAATACTGATAAGACTTATAAGAAAGAAACCAATATCGAAAATGTTAAAGTAAATGACAGTGAAAATAGATAAAAATGAGTCAATAATATACATTAATAGTTAATCGAAAGTAATGATTCTGAATTGAACAATGCTATGTTGTCACCATAAATGTTATGTTAAAGTTTGTGTTAGCTTATAAAGCTTACTTGTTGATGTAATAGCAAGTAATGAAGCAATATGTATTATTTGTTTACTGTGGTAGAAAGGTGAAGAAAAGCAGTTAATTAGTATTAATTGATCTCAATTTTTCTTATATGTGATCAATAGATCAAGATAAAGTTGTTGTTAGTTATAATAAGAATAATTATTTGTGTACATGTACATAGTTAAGGTTTGATTATGTTTGTAAACTTATGTAAAAAGGCTATAGTTGTTAACCAGTTATAATCAAAGGTAGATCCATATATAATAAAAGGCCTAACAGCCAATAACACTATATAACAACTCAGAATATAAAGGTTAGGTAAAGAAGTTAATAATAATTAATGAGTATAGTTCAAGGAGTTAGAAAAAAACCTATGATAATTAATAATAAATAATAAACCAACTCAATATAAACAAATTATGATAATGCCATAGTGCAATGATATCGATTGATAACGTTTGATATCGAAAAAATAATAATTATGAAAAGAAACCTACTAAGATTGAAAAACCAGCTGAATATATGTAGAAATTAGTAAACAAGCTATAAATAAAGTTATATTCTGATATAATGGAAGTTTAATAAGGAATGGAAGAATAATATATGAAATTATCACTATATAACAAAACATTGAAAAAGAATAAAAATAAATTTGTTGCTAGGGACAACAAAAATTAATATAATTTGTTGATTTGTATTATTACAATTTATGATCTGAACGTGATGAGATTAAAACCCAGAGAAATGGTTAATAAAACTAACATATTCTAAATTATTTAAATACAATAACAAGTCACCATATATGAATAATTAATTGTCTTAATTAGGCCAGCAACATTTAACCAAATTGTATAATGGTATCATCTAACGATAATAAGTAATTGAATTCCACAAGGAATGACTTGGATCGTCCAATATCAGATCAAGAAATAATGACCATTTAATGAAATACTAATAACATATAAAGAAATAACTGTGTAAAGAGTTAATACTACAAACCAAACGGAAAATAATAACCATTCAACTACATTGGACATCTTCATACGATAGAAAGAAACGTATTTGGATCCAGAGTTTACCGAAGAACACAATCACAATTTTGGCCATCAATAAACCAAGGGAGCTGTATTTCTAATTTAACCAGGACCAAGAATTCCACTTTATTATCACTTGAAGACAAGAATAAAGAAAATCATCTCCTTTCTGATTGACACGAGGCATCAACTCACGAGGTTAAAAACAACCGCCTTCCAGAGTCGCTTCGTAATCCGTATGGTAATTTTCAATCGTATAATTAATATCAAACACAACAACACATTAACTTTGTAATATCTTGCATTCTTATCTACGTATTTTTAATCTTCCCCGCAGTTAAAAGAACCTTCACACCCTGAAATAAATTAATTATAAAAAAAAATTATATAACTGAATTTAAAATAAAATATTGGACCGAACAATAATCGATTAACGCAACGTATAGCCTTTCTTATATATCAAGTAAAACCAATCTTATTGAATGTTAACAAGTTGAATTAATAAAGAAACCTTGTATAATTTCAAGATCTTATTATTTGGGTATTATTTAATGAATTGGGAATAAGAATTAAACAGACTAAGTGTATAATAACTAGTCACCGTACATGGTGGGTTAACCTATAAATTTCGTTTGTTTCGGAACTGCAGCGCTTGTTGCGGAATTCTCCGACACCAAAGAGAAGAGAGTTAAACACGAAATTTCAATAATTCTCTGCAAGGCAGACTAGGGCTGAGCGGAATTTTAGAATAACACCCTACATATTTAAGTTACATTCACACTAACACTTGTATATTAAATAGAGAGATAAGATAATCATAATTAACGATATTCCTATATCCAGCAACCCCAGATATATAAGAAATTGAAAAATATTAAAATAATCAAAGAGAGGTACATACGAGAGAAATATTACAAATTGATGCAATCAACAGTGTGGCTTAAACCGTACACACAGGTCCTGTAACAAATTGGCGTCTAACAACGTGAGGCGTTAGAGAAACATAAATTCAGATAGATTATCAAAATAAATCAACACACACCAGCAGTTGATTTGTAACAAATTGGCGCTCAACTAGTATAGGGCTTAAGTTAAGTAACTATAATTATATTAATATTACTTAACCAGAGCAGGCAACTGTGGGAGAATAAAAATGCCTAATACCAGAGGTAGATCAAAGATGAGGACAGAAGACGCGGAGAAGGAAGAAGGTGAACAAGGACAGGAAATAGAAATAATAACAGATAGTGAAATGGAACAACAGACAGACGAAATAACGGAAACTGAAATAATTACGGACAAGGAAAAGGGAGTAATTGAAGAAGATGCCCAAGGGGACCAAATAGATAACGTGGAAGCCAGAAGGGAACCAGATTGGCAAGAAATGATGAGGCTAATGATGGAGAAAATTGATAGTATTAAGGAAAGCAATAATGAAAATTTTAAGAAACAGGAGGAAAACTCAAAGAGACAGGAGGAAAACTCAAAAGAACAATTTAGGAAACAGGATGAGAAATTCGATAAAATAAATGAGGAAATTAAGGAAACCTCAAAACAAATTAACGAAAGATTTGACAGGAATGAGGAGGGTTTAAGACAAATGAAGGAAGAAATCCTACAAATGAACAAAGAGAATTTAAGGTGAATGGATGAAAGAATTGAGAAAAGGAACGAAGCAAGTTTAAAGCGGATTGAGGGTAAGATGGAGAAGTTTGAAAATGCTAACACACGTAGCCCAAAAGCAGATAAATACAAGGAGGAGACAAATAAAGAAATGGAGATGTGTTTAAAGAATATGTCTAAAACACTAGACAGCACTTCCGAAGGTATTATAGTAAATCCGAACACAGAAGAGAGTGGCAAGGAAATAGAAAATAGAGAAGACCAAAATGAATGGCTAACTGAAAATAAAAATAGAAGGGACAAGGAGAAGATCCAAACCATAGAAGAGAATATCCAGAAAATAAGGAAAATATGGAGAGAGAAATAGTCAACACAAAAGAAGAAATGGAGATGAGGAAGGGTGGATTAATTAATGTATTTAACCCTCCCATTAATCAACGAAGGGAGTTATGTAAAGGTAGGAATTATAGAAGAAACGTTATGAAAATAACCAAAATAAACCACCATAGAACAATCACAAAAAACTTAAATAAATTTAAATATTATTTCAAAATATCGACGATTAAAGAGTATATGACCACATCAATTATATCTTCAATATGGAAGATACCCGTTGTAACTTGACCAAGTGTTACATAACCTAGACATATACCAATAGAATCAATAAATACATGAAAGTAATGTAAGTGAATAATATGATGATGAAAGTAGCGAAGAAGAGAAGGACCAACGAAGAAGAAAGAAGAAGAGGTGCCACAAGAAGCAGTAAGGAATACACTGCTTGACACTACAACCAATACTACAACTGACACTAACTAATGGACAAGCCAAGTTCACTATAAGCTGTCAAGCGAGCCGGTGACTGACTTAAATGTAATTTCACATGTTAATAAAAGTAATTAAAGAATGACAAGAATAATACTATCAGCAACAGTATTTGGCTGAAAATAAATAAACAATGACCAGTAACTATCAATGCCTATGACTACGACTAGCTATGGCCACAATATAAAATTGAAACTTGTATTACAATTCCAAATGTAGTCATAAGAAGTAAGGATAATTGTAAGAGGGAACCTTATATGAATAAGCTACCTCATCAATGTACCAAATGTAACTAATGACCATTATTAAGGCATAAACCCGACGTGAAAGGTATGCCTAGGCTACGCCTAAAACGAACGATTGTCAGTAATTGGATAAGTAGAAAGGACTACTAGTGTAAATAAAGTACACTGAACAATCATTATACCAAGTGTAACAGTGAATATTATTAATATATTATAAATGTAACCACTCCATTATTAATGGGTAGCATAGAATGAAATAGGATAGACAAAATGTAATTAGGAAGTAAGGATTATTCATAGTAATGTATCGCCCTAGTTAGTTAAGATTTAATAATTATATTCACTGAATAGGTATTAAGTATAAAGACGGATGTATTAGTGTTCCGACGAAAACGTTTAAACAAAAACGCGATGTGAAACACAAATAATTTATAGGTAAGAAAGAATCGTGTCTGGCGTCACTAGCAGACGACAGCGCGAAGCCATGTATCTGAACGTTATTTATTTAGAAATGTCAGAAAAAGTGCGAATAAAACCAGTGTCAAACTATATCAAATTAAAGCGCAAAAAATATCCTTTAATTTGATAGCGATACAACCCCGATCGCAACTATAATAAGTGCGTGACATGCGTTAGCATCATTTGTAAATAGAAAGTAAGGAATTTGTTCGTCAACACTAACAACAACGTTAACTCTCAATCATCTTCGCCAAATGACGGTTAATGACGGTTGGAAAACAATGCATCATTTTCGTAACGTCTGGTTGAGCCAATCAAAAAATAGCTTACTAAAAGAAACAATCACCTAAGCCTCATCAAGACAGGGGGTATATAATCGGAATGCAGGTAATTCCGACACACTTTATTGTCATTAGCGAGGGCGAAAGGTTGTCGCTCGCCGCCTCAAAATACGTTATTAACTTATAATATCATGTAACAGTGCATCCATTTAACCATTTCAGCAACACCAAGTAACTACACTACAGTCTATCTATAATCAGTGCATCGAGGTGAAGTATTTATTTTATTTAGTGCGCGATGATTCGAACAAGAGAAAATAATTAACCAGTATTTCAAATAGTCCAATTTTGTGAGAAGAGGACAATTTATTCTCTGTTCGTAGTGCGTGTGCAATGTAATAAACCAGGGTCACTATAATCCGACCGCTGGAGTGTTCAATTAAATTTTAATCTATAAGATTAAAATAAAAAGGTAACATCGTGACAATTTATTTCATTGATCTGAGTGTACTGATATTTTTTCACACAAAATTTGTACTGATGCATAACATCAAAACTCTTTATATGTTACATGGTGATTGAATTTATTTAGTGGATTTGTTAATCCTACCTAAGATTTATTTTAGTCTTAAGTAGTATATCATATTTGTGAATAATTAAGCAAGCGTGACGAACGCATAACCTATAAATAGGTTTGATTTTTTTTTAAAAAGAAAAAACAACAACAAGGCCGTATTAGTAAATACTGTTTTATGAAATAATTAACTTCTGTATAGGCATGAACATTCTTTCTTGTGTTTAAAAGAATTTACGCCCGAGATATATAAAATTAATGTTTAAATTAAAGTTTATCTGGGAATAACCAGAAAAGTTGTTTATGCTCCGAGTTAGTTAGTAGGGTAAGTGAACGAAATAATTTCAATTGTATGTTAATGTATTTTTCTTAATTATGTTTGTTTAAATTCATTCTCAAGGGTACAAATAAAACCCAGTTATTAGCAGCATAACTTTGACTCAATTTATTTCAAGAAGTAGATGAATAATTAATTCAGAATAATCAAAGTAACTCTGATTAGAGATTATACGTTGTTAAATTTGAATTGCTGTAAGGGCAATAAGTATCACTACCAGTTTTTTTAAAGAAAATTAACAATTATTTGATTCTATTAATTGGTTTTACACGGGATTTTCCTGAAATAAACCTGTGTGGCGCCCATTATTAAACAAGGGATAACCTAACCTTGTAATTAAAGCAAGCTGGTTTTGGAAACCGTCTTGGCAGCTTATTAATTATAAAAGGTGAACTTCCGAACTTCCAGAATCACGACCAGGCACGTGGAAGTGTATTTTTCTTAATTTTATTGTCCAGACGTGACTTGACTTTACGTACTTAGACGACGGTTAACCTGGAGGAGGAGTTTTGCTGCCAGAATCGACGCGACGGCTACCTTCATCAATCGACCAGCTAGTACGCTTTATTCACTCAATTGAGCAACAGTACTGTTCAACCAATATTACTGGAATTATTTTTATTTAAAGGAGTTCTTTTAAAATAACTATAATTTTTTTTATTCATCATAACTTGTAACTTTACTTTTTAACTTTCAATACTAAACATTTATAAAACTTATAACACATTTTTAAACACAGAGTAACCTGGTTTGGTTACAAATTGGCGACCAGCAATGTGAGGCTGAAAAAATATTAAAAAAATATTTTTCTTGGATTTCGTTGTCCATGACGTGTCCGTTACTTAACTAAATATCATTTAATATTAAACTTAATTTAATATTTATAACAAGCCTGGCAAACACAAAAGAACAACCATGCCTGACACACGAATAAGTGACACCACGGAAAATCAACCGGAGACACCCACGCAAAAGAAGGATGAAGGATCCACAGGATGGATAGACGAATTTTTTGAAAAATACGGCAAGGCAATAGAGGAATATGGTAAGAGAATGAATGAGAACGAACGACAACAATTCAAACAGATGGTAGAAGAATACCAAAGAGACGGTGAAATATGGAGACAGAAATTAAGAAACAACAATAAACCAGAACTTAAGGAGGTACCCGAAGATAAAAACATGGAACAAGTGAGTCCAAAGCCTGAGGATAATGAAGATTTAATGAAAAATAAAGAGAATACCGAGGAAAACGAGAATCACATTAACGAAGAATTTGAAAACGACCATAGACAGAAGGATTCCACGGAACCACTACCAGAAAATATAGATAAGGATACCCAAGACCAAGAGGGCATTAAGAAGAACCAGGAGGAGAAAATAATAGATACCGACCCATTAATCGAAACAATAATGGAGGATGACAATAATGGAATACTTGAATCTCTAAATGAACCCAATGAAACCATGAGTAAAGACACGAAAACGCCTGAAGGAGAGGTTACCGCAGGTGACACTTTAGAAAACCTACTTAAGGAACCAGAACCAACAGAGTTGCTAAGTTTCCAGGAGATGATGGTGGAGTGTAGGAGGGAACAGTTCCCCCAACCCGTAGAGAATAGCTTTGAGAAGGCGAGAGAGGAAATGATAAACGATATCAGATTATGGAGAGAAGAAATCATCCAACAATGGAGGGAAGAAATGAAAAATAATGATGAACCAGCAGAAAAGCAACAAGACACAAATACATTATCATCTGAAAATGAGTTTGACAGACACCAGGAAGATATTCACTACAAGGAGATCAATGCCGAAGGTATAGAGAAAACTCAGGCAATTAAAGAAGCGGAAGAGTTATTAGCCGAGAATGAAGATTTAGAACGAAATGATCTGCCAATGTGTGATGATCAAGTGGAGACAAAAGAATTACCCAGAAATGAAACCACCGAACAAGTGAATTCAAAAATTAAAAATCATGACGAGAAGAACAAAATTATTAAGGAAAAGGAAGAAAGAAGTATAATACGCCCAAAGAAGACTAGGGTAACAAAAAAATTAATCGAAATGACTCGAAGTGGTCTAATTAATATGATTAACTTCCCAGTCATCCACCGTGAAGAAGGAATCTATAGGAAGGAGTATCAGAGGAGCTTCATGAAGATGGATGAAGAGAAGAAATATGCGACAACAAAGAAGACTATAACCAATAAAATACTTAAAGCAGATATTTCCAAAAGAAGAATAAGGCATTCCAAGAAAGAGAAAGGTTATCAAGAACGACTGGACCGGATCATTGAAGGGTACGCCCAAGAAATAAAAGAATTGCGGAAGAAGAGGGACCAATCAATGGAAAAACCCAACCAGAAAACAAATGACGATCAACCAGAATTAGAAGAGGTACTAGAAGTCAATAATAACAAAGACCAGGAGGACACTGGACACATGGATACCAAAGATGATGAAAGGAAGAAGGCGAGAAAACGGGAAGCCGAGGAAGATCTGATAGCCGCAAAATGGAAGAACCGCACGATAGGAAGGTATCTCCAAAACTACTAGTACTGTACATAGGCCCTTATACCATAACAAAGGACCATAAAAATAATACGTATGAAATTACAGATACCATAAATAAAAAGGTCAAGGGTACCTATAACCAAGCGTCGTTAAAGAAATATTATGTGTAAGGAAATTTGTTATGAGATGTTATTATAGGGTGCCAAATATCATAAACATGTTATACTAGAGACAGCTATAAAAAAGGGTACCTGTGAAACGTAATTGTTCCAAACAATGGACCCAATAGAATGGAGAAGCCCAAGAGAACCCCAACATATAAACTAAATGGAATTATTATTATAAAAGGACGAATTATATTGTTATACGATGATTATAACTAGAGTGTTTAGTGTATAAAAAATGATGAAAGTGTCTACCGTGAAAAGATTAAACTAATGATTAAGAAGATCATTCATTATATTCATAGTATTGAAAATGTCTAATTGCCTATAGCCAGCCTGTTTACCATATTGTATTATAAAAAAGAAAGTGTATTATAGGTATATGTACAAAAAAATATCTGTTATATATTAAATAAGAACCAGGTTTGTCATATTAGATGATAGAAAAAATGTTCATTATAAACCAAATGATTTTATGATAAGGAAGATATCTATTATATTTTTGTATAGAACAAAAGAGTATCGTATAACAAAAATGTATATAAAATAGTGATATAATGTTACCCTAATACTCCTATATTAAGTTCAACCAATGAAAATATATCAAAATCATCCAGAATAAAGGTTTAACCAACTAACCTTTGAAGGAGTAGAGGGGAAGAACACCAAAGAGAGTAAATAAAGAAGATGGCTATTATTATTATGGAATGAAGAGAGATAAAACCAAATATTGTCTATTAATACGTTATTATTATATTGTATCTTAATTATCAAATATTGTCTGATCCAAGAAGTATATTAAAATCGTCCAGAATAAGTGTTAAAGATTCCAACACTTGAAGGAGCAGAGAGGAAGAATATCAAAGAGCAGAATAATAAAGGAGAAGGCCTGAATACGGAATGGAATATTTAAATAAGGTATAAATAAAGGTATTTATCATACTATAATAAGAGAAAGTGTATCATATCGAATGTACCAAGACTATGTAGCATTTCAAGTAAACTATTAATGAGAATGATTATTATCTGATATTATAGAGAAAAATGTCTATGTATAAATAACAAAAATAATTGTCAAAATACTACTGTTATCGAGGAATATAAAAAATATTAATTAAACGATGAAGAAAGCATCTAATTGTATTTACCAACAAGATATGTCAGAGGATATGTAACCAAAATGTTTAGTATATGAATACTGTAAACCCTGATAATTCAGGATAATTGTAAACTATTGATGAGAGTAAAACTTATAAACTATGAAGAAGAGTGAAGTATTGTAAACTCAATAGTTAAACAACTGCATAATTGTACGATGATAAATATAAGTGTGTAACTTTAAGAATATTCAGAGAAACCAAAACAAATTACCGACTAGTATAGAAAAGTAACAACAAGGCTAACAAAGAACCTAGCCAATATATCAAGTCTGAAAAGGAATAATTACCTGTGAAAAGAAGTATGTTAGCTAAAGTATAAAAGAATGAAATGTGATACAAATGAAACCTCTAATACCTTGAATCTTATATTGAATATGTTATATTATTGAAAAATGAATGATATGTTATATTTTATGTGTTGTGATAGTGCAACTGTTGCTACGTGCAATTTTTATTTTGTCCCAGACAGAGATGAGGATGCCTCTAATTCTGAGGACGTGTAGTTAAGGAATGGCGAAGAATGTATGCCACAGTGAGCCACTCTGATTCCGAACCCACTACAAATGTTAGGGAATTAAATGATAATATATCAAGGATTATTAATAAAAAACTGTGAGGTAAAAAATGAAAGAACCATAGAGTTTATCACGAAAATAAAGATGCGTAATGAGAAAGAAAAATATATTATTGTAAGACAGGAAATTGTTAGTTTAAGAAATAAAACCTATTGGAACTAAATGACTTAGAATATAAGAAACTTGAAAAATACTAGTAAGCTAAAAATTATATCACTAGCCAAGAACTCAATCTAGTGCAACACACTAACAGAATGTTGAATTCAATGCAGAAAGAAAAAAAGAAAAGCAGTAATAGTATAATAAAACAAAACTGAAATGATAATTTTTTCAAATGTAAAATTTATCTCAAATTATCAATTTTGAGAGGGGAGTATATGTAACATGACCAAGTGTTACATAACCTAGACATATACCAATAGAATCAATAAATACACGAAAGTAATGTAAGTGAATAATATGATGATGAAAGTAGCGAAGAAGAGAAGGACCAACGAAGAAGAAAGAAGAAGAGGTGCCACAAGAAGCAGTAAGGAATACACTGCTTGACACTACAACCAATACTATAACTGACACTAACTAATGGACAAGCCAAGTTCACTATAAGCTGTCAAGATAGCCAGTGACTGACTTAAATGTAATTTCACATGTTAATAAAAGTAATTAAAGAATGACAAGAATAATACTCTCAGCAACAGTATCTGGCTGAAAATAAATAAACAATGACCAGTAACTATCAATGCCTATGACTAAGACTAGCTATGGCCAAAATATAAAATTGAAACTTGTATTACAATCCCAAATGTAGTCATAAGAAGTAAGGATAATTGTAAGAGGGAACCTTTATATGAATAAGTTACCTCATCAATGTACCAAATGTAACTAATGACCATTATTAAGGCATAAACCCGACGTGAAAGGTATGCCTAGGCTACGCCTAAAACGAACGATTGTCAGTAATTGGATAAGTAGAAAGGACTACTAGTGTAAATAAAGTACACTGAACAATCATTATACCAAGTGTAACAGTGAATATTATTAATATATTATAAATGTAACCACTCCATTATTAATGGGTAGCATAGAATGAAATAGGATAGACAAAATGTAATTAGGAAGTAAGGATTATTCATAGTAATGTATCGCCCTAGTTAGTTAAGATTTAATAATTATATTCACTGAATAGGTATTAAGTATAAAGACGGATGTATTAGTGTTCCGACGAAAACGTTTAAACAAAAATGCGATGTGAAACACAAATAATTTATAGGTAAGAAAGAATCGTGTATGGCGTCACTAGCAGACGACAGCGCGAAGCCATGTATCTGAACGTTATTTATTTAGAAATGTCAGAAAAAGTGCAAATAAAACCAGTGTCAAACTATATCAAATTAAAGCGCAAAAAATATCCTTTAATTTGATAGCGATACAACCCCGATCGCAACTATAATAAGTGCGTGACATGCGTTAGCATCATTTGTAAATAGAAAGTAAGGAATTTGTTCGTCAACACTAACAACAACGTTAACTGTCAATCATCTTCGCCAAATGACGGTTAATGACGGTTGGAAAACAATGCATCATTTTCGTAACGTCTGGTTGAGCCAATCAAAAAATAGCTTACTAAAAGAAACAATCACCTAAGCCTCATCAAGACAGGGGGTATATAATCGGAATGCAGGTAATTCCGACACACTTTATTGTCATTAGCGAGGGCGAAAGGTTGTCGCTCGCCGCCTCAAAATACGTTATTAACTTATAATATCATGTAACAGTGCATCCATTTAACCATTTCAGCAACACCAAGTAACTACACTACAGTCTATCTATAATCAGTGCATCGAGGTGAAGTATTTATTTTATTTAGTGCGCGATGATTCGAACAAGAGAAAATAATTAACCAGTATTTCAAATAGTCCAATTTTGTGAGAAGAGGACAATTTATTCTCTGTTTGTAGTGCGTGTGCAGTGTAATAAACCAGGGTCACTATAATCCGACCGCTGGAGTGTTCAATTAAATTTTAATCTATAAGATTAAAATAAAAAGGTAACATCGTGACAATTTATTTCATTGATCTGAGTGTACTGATATTTTTTCACACAAAATTTGTACTGACGCATAACATCAAAACTCTTTATATGTTACACGGTGATTGAATTTATTTAGTGGATTTGTTAATCTTACCTAAGATTTATTTTAGTCTTAAGTAGTATATCATATTTGTGAATAATTAAGCAAGCGTGACGAACGCATAACCTATAAATAGGTTTATTTTTTTTTTTTAAAGAAAAAACAACAACAAGGCCGTATTAGTAAATATTGTTTTATGAAATAATTAACTTCTGTATAGGCATGAACATTCTTTCTTGTGTTTAAAAGAATTTACGCCCGAGATATATAAAATTAATGTTTAAATTAAAGTTTATCTGGGAATAACCAGAAAAGTTGTTTATGCTCTGAGTTAGTTAGTAGGGTAAGTGAACGAAATAATTTCAATTGTATGTTAATGTATTTTTCTTATTATGTTTGTTTAAATTCATTCTCAAGGGTACAAATAAAACCCAGTTAACCCTAATAAGCAGCATAACTTTGACTCAATTTATTTCAAGAAGTAGATGAATAATTAATTCAGAATAATCAAAGTAACTCTGATTAGAGATTATACGTTGTTAAATTTGAATTGCTGTAAGGGCAATAAGTATCACTACCAGTTTTTTTAAAGAAAATTAACAATTATTTGATTCTATTAATTGGTTTTACATGGGATTTTCCTGAAATAAACCTGTGTGGCGCCCATTATTAAACAAGGGATAACCTAACCTTGTAATTAAAGCAAGCTGGTTTTGGAAACCGTCTTGGCAGCTTATTAATTATAAAAGGTGAACTTCCGAACTTCCAGAATCACGACCAGGCACGTGGAAGTGTATTTTTCTTAATTTTATTGTCCAGACGTGACTTGACTTTACGTACTTAGACGACGGTTAACCTGGAGGAGGAGTTTTGCTGCCAGAATCGACGCGACGGCTACCTTCATCAATCGACCAGCTAGTACGCTTTATTCACTCAATTGAGCAACAGTACTGTTCAACCAATATTACTGCAATTATTTTTATTTAAAGGAGTTCTTTTAAAATAACTATAATTTTTTGTATTCATCATAACTTGTAACTTTACTTTTTAACTTTCAATACTAAACATTTATAAAACTTATAACACATTTTTAAACACAGAGTAACCTGGTTTGGTTACACCGTAAAACATTTGGTAAATAGTCCAGATATCGAAGGGAATGGAAGGGTAGAGTATACAAGTGATTATGTTAGAATAGAGGAGATACGATACCTGATAATTCAAAAGGAGCTAAATATGACTGAACACCCTGACTTAAATGAAGACTTTGCATCAGTCGAGTTACAGTACCAGATACACGAGACATATGTAAAAAGTGTAGAAATTGGTATGAACACTGCAGTAATCCGGACGACGAGTGCAGTCGAATTAATGGACCATGGTTAGAAGAAGAAGTAGTCAACCAGAAAAATGGGACTGATTTGCTGAAAACTGACCAGGCAACCAATTGACAAGACGGACGGAAATATTTAATAAATCCAATAAATCCTAAATTAAAATAAGAACAACTTATTACCAATTTTGAAAAGAAAACACTTGGAATTAAAAAGAATTTGAATTTTGAGAAAGACCACTAAATCCAAAAGATATGTAAGCACAACTTACTAAAGAATTTTTTGAACAATATTATATAAATAGAGAACACAGCATTCAAAAGGAAGTAAGTACGACTTACTATATAGTTATGAAGAAGGTATTAAGAAGAGTTAACAACAAACCCCAAGATTACAGAAGAAAACCAGAAATATTACTACATGTCTACGAAGAAACATTATAAATAAGGAATAATGAAACCCCAAGATAAAAATTTTTATATTAAAAGGTACCTATGCAAAATAGTATAAGAAAAATAATATGACCTAAAATACAAACTGCATTGCCAAGTGAAATGAACAACCAAAATAAACGATTGATTATGACCAGTATAATATTAAAGGGAACAAGAAAAAATGTTTATCAACATAATTCATTGTAATGTAACCAGACAAAGTAATGAAATAAGATAAGAAAAACAATGGTTGAGTTGTAACTATGACTGTAACTACACTGAAATTCAGTAATAGTAATAATCAAAACAATTACAAGTTAGAAAGTCATGGAATTATAAGAACAAATGAAGAAATGATACTTAGAATTAATGTCACAACAAGAAGGAAGAGCAAAACTTATTACAAATAATGACTGTCAGAATTATTATCAGAAAATGTTTAAGGAAAATAAAATGGAATCACGAAGTATAAAAGATAGGAATAATTAAATATAAAAGCAACAATGTAAAGAATTCCCAAATGTTTATTATTAATTAATTAAGAAGATTATTATGAGATTATTATATTTTTATAGCTGACTGTAGATGAATTCCAGCAGTACTATATTGAAGTGTAGTGTGGACAGCAGAGTATGAAGCCAAACAGTGCCTCTCTGAAATGTACCAACGCACATATTAGGGATTGTTAGGGAAATTAAATATTTAAGGAATATTAGAATCGTTGCAAGAATGACATCAAATTCTAGAAAAGAATGACAAATAAAACAGAAGGAAAATAGCTGACAGAAGAATAATGGAGAAATACAGTGATTGCAGTAACTAGATGTAGAAGAGTAGTGAACCTAAAGTATCATTGAATATTGTAACCAACTATCGACAAATACGGTTTAAAGAAAATTATATATGACCAAGAATGTTAATAGGAGTAATGAAATGTCATTAAATAAAGAATTGTGAATACTAGTCTAACAAAGTTACATTGAGAATCCCATCGTTAACCATTAATGTTGATATGAAGAAAAGGCATGTAAAAAATACAAGTTTACTTGACCTAAATTACATTCAGGAAAATTAAACTTTTTTAGGAGGGGGAGCATATGTAACGCAACAGAAATGCGGTCCTCGACGTTACATAAATAGAAATGTTAGAAATATAATAGATAAAAAAATATTTAAACCCCATACTAATACAAAGGTCAAATAAATACCTTTATCATTGTGTAAAAATGAATAAGGATGCAAGGTAGTAATAGCAATATAAAATAAATATGTAATATAGACAATAGTAAGAAATCAATGTTCAGTAAAAGGTAAATAAATCAAAAATACTGATAAGACTTATAAGAAAGAAACCAATATCGAAAATGTTAAAGTAAATGACAGTGAAAATAGATAAAAATGAGTCAATAATATACATTAATAGTTAATCGAAAGTAATGATTCTGAATTGAACAATGCTATGTTGTCACCATAAATGTTATGTTAAAGTTTGTGTTAGCTTATAAAGCTTACTTGTTGATGTAATAGCAAGTAATGAAGCAATATGTATTATTTGTTTACTGTGGTAGAAAGGTGAAGAAAAGCAGTTAATTAGTATTAATTGATCTCAATTTTTCTTATATGTGATTAATAGATCTAGATAAAGTTGTTGTTAGTTATAATAAGAATAATTATTTGTGTACAAGTACATAGTTAAGGTTTGATTATGTTTGTAAACTTATGTAAAAAGGCTATAGTTGTTAACCAGTTATAATCAAAGGTAGATCCATATATAATAAAAGGCCTAACAGCCAATAACACTATATAACAACTCATAATATAAAGGTTAGGTAAAGAAGTTAATAATAATTAATGAGTATAGTTCAAGGAGTTAGAAAAAAACCTATGATAATTAATAATAAATAATAA